>CM062817.1:297968419-298568419 GCA_031772625.1 Pinus tabuliformis | reverse complement strand
TTATCTCGGTAGACATCGCCGAAGAAGTGTTTTGTTTGCACCGCGAATAGAACAATCTTTGGGTAACCTGTAAGAGGTAGGCCTTTCCTGATAGAACAAATGTTTTTTCTGCAAATTGAGGGGTAACCTTGAAACCATATTTTATACCTGGGGGCATGCAAAACTTTTGGAGTGCAAGCGAGGGGCGGCTATTTATTTTTTAAATTTTTAGGACCTCTAACCCTTTAAACTCGTAGGATTAGTCGTCATCTAACTTGCATAAAGAAAGGATGTGGGGCAAAAATCTAAAAGTTGCCGTTCTATATGAGACATTCTTATCATATGACTGGATTAATCGAGCAGTTTTAGCACATAGTTCAAGCTCGTTAAAAAATAAACATAAGACATGAGCAAATGTTTCCACCTGTGTTTAAGCTTGTTAAAAAATGAATTATTCCCCGGTAAATAACCACCGTGAATGTAGCATTTCAGCCATTAAAGCCTTGGTCGTGTTTGCACCGTCACCTCCACTTTTCCATTGGCTGATCATTCACCTCCATTTGATTGTTTACCCATTTTGAGGAACAGCTGCGAAGAGTGATTTCACTAGCCATCCTTGTGACAATGCCGTGATTGGAAAATTCCAACCCTTACCTGGAATCAACTGCTACCCATTTTATCACTCGTTCCTCAAAAGACGAGTCTTCTTTAGGCTCTTTTCAACTGACTCGTAAAATATGAAAAGATTGCCGAGTTTTAAACTTCCAGCTCGTTAAAGCGACAGGAAGTGCTATCCCTCCTCTAGATTTTAATCTTTTTGGACCTGAGGGATTATTGCACAAAAAGATCGAGCGCTTGTTTTGTTCGGCTCGTTAAAACTATCGAAAATTCATCCCTTCTTTATTGTTTTATACTTTTTCGGACTTAAGGGATTAGATGATGAAAAAGGAATTTTGGAGTTACCTTTACGTACCTTTTCAGACTCTCTAAAAATGAAAAGGACTGAGTTATCTTTGTCGTTAAACTCGTTAAAAAGATTAATAGCGACAAACTTGTCTTTAAACGAGAACGAGTTTCACTATCACTAGGCTCGTTAAAACATAGCGATGGGTTTGCCCGAAGGGAAAATTATAGAACAAGCATATGTTATCCTCCTCAAGCTTGACAAAAATAAAGAGGTACTGGTCAGCAATGACTGGGGAAAAATTGGGAAGAAAACTCAAAGAATCTTTATTGGTAGCAAGTCGCTCTTGAACATGACACTTCCACTCCGTGCCTGAGTCGGGTTGGGTTGTTTCATTCACTGGTCACATCACCATGGTCATGCCATACCATCCACATTTGGGGTAAATGCTACCAATCCATCACATAAGTGTCGCCGACATGTTCAAGAGAAGTCATCCAGAGAAGTCACCTGTGCCCCATCCACTACCATACATTATACTTCATTCTTTCATGACCGCCATCCTGAACCATATATCATCAGATCGTTTTCACCTCCATCGAAATCATTTGCTCTGTTCCATGTCATTGATGTGGGATTCATTAAGGCCCTCCTTTGACAGGTCACTTCTTGTCGACATCATCTCATTATCCAAGAAGTTGATCTAGGAACACCCCCTTCAGTACTTTGAAGCTTGCATGCCTCAATGGCAAGTTTCTCACTTCCAGCGACAGGTATACATCAATGACCTTCGACCGAAAGATTTTGCGTGGTGTTCGACACCAAGCCCTTTATTCACACCACGTGAATTGTACTGCAGTACCTTGAGGGTCATCATCATTATCGGTGATTCCTCTCGCGCTTATTAACAGTTTACATCATTGACTGGTAATCAAGCGATGTCTTTCCATGTTCGATTTCAAAACATTTCTCAGATGGATCGACTTGTACTTTGAGTGAAGATCGGACGAGATTGAAGACCCCAGATCTAGTTTCATCCATCCAAGCTGCAATATATATTCAGGAAAATAAAGACATTGAAATGTACAGCATTGCAGCACAGATAATCATCCTATCAAAAGGATGATGGCTCTATCAGAATCATCAGTCTACCATCAGACAATTGTCTGTCCTATGTACATGAAAATGAATTTATAAAGCTGAGCATGGGAATGCCCGCCTCAGCTAGATCATGAAAACAGTATGAAGATAATGTATTGTATTGTATCTTATTACAGGTCTCCTCCCAGCATTGAAAGAACTTCGGATCCTCCTAATAAAGAATTTCACCCGATAAATGGCCTCATACTTTAGGGGGCAACTGTTATAGACATTTTTGTGCCTTACAGCTCTAAGCATGAAATTTCCATAAACCAAGGGATCCTAAGTCCCTAAAAGTGTTGTTCCAGCCCCTAAAGGAACAAGGTCAACAAATTACAGCTTCTCCCAGAAGTTCTCCACCAGAAACTGCTCAGAATCAGTCAAATTAGGATCATTTCAGCTGCTCCACTAGCTAACTGCGTTGCATAGCACCCAAGTACACTAGCTAGGTGCGTTGCAACGCACCTAAATACACTACCAGGGTGCATTGAGCGGGAAATGACAAATGGCAGTGCCATTCCACGAGGTGGAAAGACAATGGAAGCTTCCAGAATCTTCTCCAATGACACTTGCCTCACTGAGTTCGACCAAGGATGAGTAAGAGGCTCTCAGTCTCCAAGTGGAAGCAAGAACTGACAGAGAGAAGCCACTAGTCAAATCATAAGCTGACTCATCCTCTTTGCATACATCTATATATGGATCCCTCATCCCAGAGATCGAGAGGCTGGAATTTTGTACATTGCAGAGAATTGTTGTTGGTTTTGAGATAGATATCAGAGTATTGGGTGATTTATGCTTTGTTGGAGGTGAAGAGGGGATTCTTTGCTGGGAGGTTGATGCTGGATCAGGAATCATCGGTTGTAACTCCTCCTAGATCTTCTTTTTATATCAATAAAACTATTTGAGTTTCTCCTACATGCTTGTGTATCATTGATGTTTGTTACATTTGTTTGTTTAGCTTAAATCTGATCCTAAGCAATTTATGAATATAAATCCATGTCTTTGTGTAGTTTTCTTCTTCTGTGATCTTACAGGAACTTGGTGAAGCTGGGCAAGTAAGGGAGCAGGTAGCTGGAAGCTGTCAAAGAGGAGAGAGATTGGATCAAAGGACTAGTGCAAGACACAGGTTGGTTCATCCTATTCCTCTTCGTTTATAGTTCATAAAGAAGAATACGAAAGTAGTTTTCTCTGTTTGTTTCTAAGGTCACTGTCACACCTTAGTGGGATAGGGTCGTTCTGAATAGACACTTTTCCCGTTAACACTCTGCAATAGCTCTGCTGCTCATAGACAGTCAAATGCCTCTCACAAACCTTCTCCTCTGTCATCCAAGCCTCCTATTTCTTTGCACAATTTTTCTTGGGGTCCAATGCTTCCACACATGTGAATTCCCACCTCACACTGCTCACTTTGCCTAGTAGTAACTGTGCAATCCTGAAGGATATAATTCCTTCTCCATGGATGAGTTTCCTTTATAGGAAAAATACATCCAACTGATAGTACACTGTCCCTCCTCTGATCTCAACTGGGTCCCTATCTGAAATGACATGCATGAGTTATTCATGAGATAATATTCAGTTATTTGAAGAACAATAGTTATATGAAAGCATGCATTAACTAACTGAACTCACATTAATTTAAACAAATTGTTTAAATAAATCTAACTGGAATTGACTCAGTTAACTGAGCCAACTAATTACAACTCATCTTTATCTCTTTAACTGACGGATAAATTCCTCAATTAATAGAGAAATTGTTGCATGTCCTCACATAGACTTCATGTTTGATTTTTTCACAACTAATTAACTCATGGTGAATTAATTAATTTATTTTCAAATAGCTATTAAGTTCAATTTCGAATTTTACTTCCTATTTTTAGTCCAGGGATTGACTAAAATAGGAATCCATCCTGAACTACTAAAAATAGAATTTTATTTTTAGCACTTCCATTTTTCATTCCCTGTTGCTCAATCCATCACTGGTATCTAAACTGCTATTTATAGCAGTGCTATTTTTAGCACTTCTACTTTTTGCATTTCTTGTTGCCATTTTCAACATGCATAGATCCTAGTCGTTTCACTATGCGTTATATACTTTGGTCAGCCCAGTCTCCAACATTTTGTTGAATGCCTCTACTATCCCATTATCTTGCGAGTGGTATAGTGTACTTTGCTGATGATACACCTGGAACTCCTCGGTGAGTGTGTTGATGGTTTCATTTAGGAAGTGCATCCCGTGGTCACTCATTAAGATTTTTGGGCACCCAAATTGTGTCAACACGTTGTCAAACAAAAACTTCGCAGCCGTAGCAGTTGTGTAGTCCTTAAATGGTTGTGCTTCTACCCACCGTGTTAGGTACTCCATCACGGTGATTATGTAGCATGCACCCATATTTCCCTGCAGTTTGATCGGTCCCACAAAGTTGATTGCCCAATTTTTGAATGGCTACAATGTCATTTGTGGATTGAGTGGCATATCATCCCTTCGTGATGGTTTCCCAGTCCTTTGACAAATATCCCAGGCCCGACAATGCACTTTCGAATCCTGGTACAAGGTTGGCCACCACAACCCAGTGCGAAGAGTCTTTTATGTGGTCACGCGTCCTGCATAGTGTCCTCCTGTAGCACCTCCATGTGCTTGCGCGAGGATCTTTCCTCATTCAAATTCAGGTACATATCTTCGCAATATCTCATCATTTCCCATTTTGTAGAGGTGCCCTACAATGATAGAAAAGTCCGATGTGCGTACCACCAATTCCTTGTTTTGTTGGACAGAGTATTCCTTCGGTGCAGTCCCTGTGGTTAAAAAATGGATTGTATCTTCGAAATGGTTGTCCGTGAGGCGCACTGTGAATAGTTGTGCATCCTGTAGTCGCTCCTCCAAATTCATTGGTTCCTTGCCTATCTCTATTCATGACAAGTGATCAGGTCCTACATTTAGGCATCCCAACATGACTATGACTTCAAAATCATATTCTTGAAATAGTAGAAGCCATCTACATATGTGCCCCCCCAACACAGGCTTGTTCATTAGGTATTTCAATGTGGAATGGTCGGTATACATCTTGAAATGTCTGCCAAGTAAATAGTGTTAGAATTTTTGGAGCACGTACACCATTGCACGCCCTTCACGCTCAGTAGTAGAGTAGTTATTTTTGGCTTTGGACAGTCTCTGACTTGCGAACGTGATCGGGTGATCCATGCCTTTCACACCCTCTTGCGTGAGTACGGATCCTAACACAATACGCAACGCATCAACATGTACATGAAATTCCATGTCCCATTTTGGAAAGACCAGAACGGGAGCAGATGCCAATTTCTCCTTGAGGACATCCAAACTTTTCATGCAATCATCATTCCAACAATATGTAGCAGCCTTCCTCAATAGTTTCTCCATTGACGCTGTTATTTGAGCATAGCTTTTGATAAACTTCCTATAGTAGCTAGTGTGCCCCAAAGTAGCACGTAATTGTTTGACACTGCACTGTTATAGGACACATTAACCTCCTAATCAACTAAGAGGAGAAGGACAAGATGACTGAAATATTGACCACAGTTGCAGGCCCAGAATCCACACTAATGCTCTCTATACATTGATAACCTGCTTTATAAAGCTTGTTTACAAGCATAAAGGAGCGTTAGTCAAGCTACTAACTCATGTTGTTAGACCAAAGGGAGTGTTAGTGAACTTTAGTAATGCTCAAGTGGTTATGCCAACGAATCTGCGATAAAATATCTAGATATCATTACCCTAAATTTGTGCAAGAAAAGTAGGGAAACTCCAAAAATCAAGATACTAGGAGAAATTCTATTCTGGAAATAGAGGCAAATGGGAAAAAGCTGGTAAAAGAGGCAGGTTCATAGTTTTTACCCAAATGAACTATAGGTGGAGTTGGGAAGCTCTAATTTGATTGCTATTTAAGCAACGAGAGGGGCATTGCACAATGGTCCAAGCATTTAGAAGGATAGTACATGGTGTTGTTGTGATATTGTCATATTCTTGAAGGGGCTAGCTGAAAGAAGGAGAGAGAGAGAGGAAGAAGGGATAAGGAAGGCTGATGTAACAGGGTTGTTGTAATCACTCTTCTATTCTGAATATAGGACTGCGGTTGTGTTCCACTACTCGAAGTGTCGATGACATTGTGCATTTATTTGTCCATTCTGATGCTTGTTGTGTTGAGTAGATAAGTTACACATTTATACATGTTTGTTACAGATTCTTTCATTAATTGTCAGAAGTATATGCTATGATTGGTTTGCTTCGTTCTTTTGTGCAAGAATCGTCTTGGAGTCGGTCTGGAGGAGTTCTTCTTACCGCATGGAGATCCCCAAGAAAATCTAGAAAAAACCATAGGTGATCCTTTCTCCATATCCTGTCAATATATGTCAAATAGATGAACATGTGTGTAACAGGTACCTTTTGCAGATAAACCTTACGATCTGTCAGAAGTCCCGAGAAGACTTTCAATGGTAGTTGACATCGCGTGCATTTTACCCCATAGCAGAACTAGCGACTCCACTAGGGACTATACTTTAGTACTCGGTTATCCGAACTCCTCTTAGATCTCTTCTCTCTTCTATGAGCTTCCCGCTTCTTCATATCCTTCTCTAATCCACCATCTAGTTTGTTGCATCCTGCAAAGTTGCTTTCTCTTCAGAAAATGATCCCAAAAGCCCACTTTTTGAGCTCTTTCCCTCACTAATGCAGGTTGCTAGTCTACACAAAGCTTTATAAAGCTCTTTCACTGTGGATAGGGAGCGTTAGCGGCCAAACTAAAGCTCTGTTTACACATAGACAGAGTGTTGGTGACCCATTTCCATGTTTTTCAAGAGATTTTATGGAACAAAAGGGGGGGGAACTTGTCCCAAGGGCTGAATCAAGATCTGCAACAGTATCATGCTAACAAATTTGGTGTCTTAAATTTTATTTTTTAAGAAAATGCTTTAGTTTTTCTCTCATAAAAGAAATTTTTATTGAAAGAATCGCTAATAGAATGTACATCTCCTTCTGTCAAATTAATTGTAGGCTACTTTGTTTTGGTTCAATAGTTGTTAGGGAATATTGAGAAAAGGAACTTTCAGTTATGCATAGTGTTGAATGATTTTTAGATGCACTGACGAATACATGAATATGTGAAATAATACATGTGTAGAATAAAACATGCTTGCATAAGAAATTGAAAAAAAAATAATTCAAAGCATTGTTCTGCACGGTTTATCGAGTCGAGAGTCTCAAAATATTCATATTTCAACACCCCCTCCGAAGACAAATAAAAAAGTACACTAAAAGTTACACTAAAATCAATTAGATACTCTTTTTTAGAGCAAACCAATATTAGATAGATTAGAACCTTGGGATAAGAGAGTGAGTCAACTACCCAAGGTTGAAAATCAAACTAGTTTTGTTAAAGAGTGAAAAATCCTTCTGCACTCATATTACCGGAACCACTCCACTCACAACGGAGCTAAATACGAGACAACATCAGATTGTAATCGAAGGTAGCTCATCTTCTTTTACAACTCCTTTGGGCATTCTATGTAATAGGGGTCCCTTCGGGGATTTTGGAACTGAGTCGGGGACTCAGGTATCCTACCCACACAGCGTGCTGTATGCGACTATGTCCCCCCTGGTAATGTTTGTGATTTGAGGTATCTCTAGTGGCCAATACTTATAAGTACTTATCTAAGGTGACTGGGACGGGTTGTCTTGGTACCTCAAACAGACAGACCTACTTTGTCTTCATTTTTTGGGAGGGTGCTCGTCTTCAGGAGAGTACTTGGCCCCTTAATCTGAGGTTCGGTCAAAGCTCAAAAGTAACCGTAACCGTACATTTGGACATCCTTCTCTGTTACTCATTGAGATACTGGGTTTCATCTCCAGTAATCGGTGTTTATCAGACAAGGTAATTTCACTTTGTTTGCTGATTGTCATTTTTAGTGTATTTTTTCTTTTTAGGTACCTGAGTGCCATCACTTTTGAGACTTAAAGAATATCACCTTAAAAATTTATTGATAAAATTTACCAGTCATTGTGGCTACATGCGGCCCTCAACGTCAATCCAGATGGATGTTGGGACTTCCTCCACTCACTATGGAGGATCTATCGAGATCCACTGACTCGGATCCCTCATCTTCGAGGAATCAATCTCCTAAATCACAAACAAGATCATTCTGGACGACCGACGATTCTGATTTTCCATAGCATTTCTTCTTCATTTTAACACTCCGCTTACAAATCTGTCAGATCTTGTTATTGATCCCATCGTACCCGTACTTCAGTCTTCACTAGGAGGAACTCTCCCATCTATTCAGTCGGCACCTCAAGGGCTATGGAATTATAGAGACGATGTGAGTCCTCTACCACTTCCCCAGTCGATGGTCATCACAACACTGGCAATGTGGAACCCCACAATCCCGTTTGTCCCAAGTACTGCAACTCACATCACACCCTCTATCAGCGGAACCTAGTAGATGCCAGGTTCCACTCCTATGGTGCACCAAAGCATACCTTCGATTAGTGCCACATATAGTGCTCCATATAACACTCAATGTGGCACTATGGGCATGGTTCTAGTTTACCAAAACCAAGGACGACCTCCAATGTATGGTTATAACCCCCAGATTCAGATATCTGGGGTGGTCCCCAATATGCACATGGCAGCAGGGAATGTCACAGTTCCCTCGCCATTCTCAGGCATGCATGGACAGTTGTTGATTGACATGATTTTACCCTCTATCAATCAAAGCCATATGGTCATTTCAGTGTCAGTTGGGAATCCACAAGGGATCCCCTCCAAATCCGTGGGGGCACCCTACTCACAAGCTCAGACGAGTCAAGGGGGTACCGCTTATACTGGGGGCAACGTCATACCCTAGTATCAAAATCCTCATGGTAATCCACTTTACAACACTGTACCGCAAAGCAACTACTACACCTCACAGCCCATGCACAACATAGGGAACCAAACGATGGGCGAAGCGCAAAGCTCCTAAGGTCATCCATCATCACAATGGTCTGAGTCAAGGGCACCCAACAATTTGCCTTTTTTGGCAACATTGGATATCCCCAAATTATTCAAGTTGACTAATGACCCCATCTACCATAACCTATAGTGGCTGTCGATCCCACATAAAATACCGATGGATATTCCTAAGTTCGACAAAAAATAAGGGGAGGATCTAGGCACTCACATCACCACCTACCATCTATGGTGTGTTTCTAACTCCATGGTGGATGACAGTGTCCCGTTGCATCTATTTCCCCGAACCCTCACTGGCAATGCTGTAAAGTGGTATGTTGAGTTACCACGTGTGTCAGTGAATACCTTTGACGCTTTAGTGATGGAGTTCCTAAATCACTTTCAGTTACCTATCCATTATGAGACAGGGACGAAGCTCCTTACTTCGTTTCGTTAGGATACCACCACCCATATCTTCGATAATATCCATGAATGGAGACGTAGGTGGAGGTTAGTCACAGCCCCCATCCCTAACTTTCTCTTAACAGACTGGTTCTGTAAGTCATTGCTCCCACAAATCGCTAGAGATGTCACTCTAGGTGGTGCGGTCACGGAGGACCAATCCATATGTCGTGCCCAACACTTAGATTTAATTTATTCGCATTCTGGCACTCTCTATGACATTATCCCATATTCTCCCGGTAACCCCAACCCCCCCACCACTCAGCGCCCTGGAGCACATGCCGACGGGATCGTCGGCACAACCTCCACGGGCACTGTAAAACAATTCAGTGAGTCCATTGCCAAGTTGGCAGTGGACCCCTCTACCAAAACGACTGCTCTTCCTGCCACTATGATTAACTCTGTGCAGTCTACACAGAAATCTAGTAGCAAGAATAATAAGAAACAGAACAAGACCACTCCTTCTGAGGAGCAGTCATCTAAGCAACCCAACCTAAAATAGAAGGTTGTTACGCCTACTGATACGGAGAAGGATAAAGGCACCAACTATTCGTGCAAACTCTGTCTTGAATATCACGTAACCTGGCATTGTCCACATCTTCAAGAATGCACGGATTACCTTACCAAGAAAGATTCTGGTAAGGCACCTATTGTCCTTAGAAATCCTTTTCCTAATCAACAACAACAGCATCTCGTTGCCAACCAACTGCCACCCACATCAGGGGGCAACGATAGTTCGCAACAACCTTCAGCTGGTGAAGGAAGTTCTACCATTTACACATTTGAAATAGTAGAACTAACAACTAGAGCCAAATCATATGAAGCTCCTGTCGCTCTGGTAGCAGAATCATCCGCAGGTCAAAACCCATCACCGCCCAACGATTTGCGAATCAAAAGGCTAGTTGAGGACTTTGTAATTCGACCCCCCAAGGGGGCTCTTCGATGCACAATGCATAACATGTGTGCACGTGCCACTCAACACTACAACATTGTAGAGGATTTGGCACAAGCACCGTTGACTATGTCAGTGCTCGAAGTATTACAAACATGCCCCAACTAAAGGAAAGCTTTGCTTTCGGCTATCGGGGGTATTGACCCTACAGATTCCACGGTTTCTATTTTCAAGATGGACAAGTGCAAACCTCCCCTTTCTCACTAGCTTGCATTCCAAGTGCATATCACCACGAAAGGTAAAGGTATACACAGAACTGTCATTGACGAAGGTGCTTCAACCTGCGTCATGTCAGCTTCATGTTGGCTCACCTAGGTTCCCCAACCCTATCCCCACCATTGAACTCCCTTAAAGCTTTCGATGGCCACACCTTTATCCCAAAAGGATACATAGCCAGTTTTTCCATCACTTTGGCTGGGAAAACTGTAACAGTGGACGTAGAAGTTGTAGACAGAAAACTTGACTATAATCTCTTGTTGGGTCGCAGTTGGACATATGCCATGATGGCCATCGTATCTACTGTCTTTCACATCATCCAATTTCCATTGGATGGAAAAGTTATTACAGTATATCAGTTGTCTTTATGAACCCCTGATTATTCATCATTACCAAGTGGCTCTGTACCCCTAGTAGGAGGAGGAACTCATAGTTACATCAGTTTAGGTACCGGTCTACTGAAGGCTTCTTCCCTCATGGGTTGTTTCCCTCTTCAGCTGCCGAAGGTTTCATAATCAGTTAACATGCTTTCATATTTTCTTCATGAACAGACCGATCCATGGAACCTACCGGCTCCTTCATACATTGACACTTATGGAGAACAAATGCTGTTGTCACCAGCTGAATTTCCCTGCAAAGCCATTCAAATTGCATCTGAATCTCTGGTCACTTTGGTTTCGGCCAATGGTACCACTGCCCCTCCCATAACTGCTCCTTCTTTCAATCCACTCAATCAAGTCCTATCGGTGGACGAAGCTATTCGAGAGATCACAAGGTTAGAAGAGCGACCTTGGGAGGATTTGCAACATCATGTTTCGATATCAGATTCAGACATGATGCCTCTTCAAATCTTGTCACTTGACACACACGAAATCATTTCCTCACCATATACGACTATCCAACTTCTGGAATCAGAAGGAAATAGGGGAAATATTTCACAAACATTGCTCCCCGATATTTCTGTCATAATAGGCATCGTGGAAAACATATAGAGTGGAGCCAATCACAATCCTGAGGAAATTGTGAGCTTCACCTACCCATTTAGGGACTTCCGCGATGTTTTTTCCTGGTATTATGAGGAAATGCATGGCATAGACCCTTCTAATGTCAAGAATGAGATCAAGAAAGATCGAGCATAGTTTTTATGGTATTTTTCTTGCTCGTTAATCCGAAAAACCTCGAGTCTTCTTCTTTGGGCTTGTTAAACTACAAACGAAGATAGTAGAGCATTGTTAGGGATATTTTATTGCTCTTTAAAAAATACAAACATCCCCGAGTTTTCATCATTAATCTCATTAAAAACTTTCTAACTATGGTAGAGCACTATTAGGGATATTTTATTGCTCTTTAAAAAATATAAACATCCCCGAGCTTTTGTCCTTACGCTCGTTAAATCTATGCAACGATGAATAGAGCACTTTTGGAGACATTTTATCACTCTTTAAAAAATATAAACACCTCCGATTTTTTGTAGTAGAGCTAGTTAAACATATATACCACAATCCGTAAAGCACTTTTGTGGGATATTTTATCGCTCTTTAAACAATATAAAAATCCCCGAGTTTTTCATCATTTGCACTCGTTAAATATATGCAAATGATGCTCTGAGCACCTATTTTTTGATCTAGTTCTAGCTCATAAACTGAAAAAGACCGCATCCTTTTTAGGCACTTTTTTCTCGCTCTTTAAACTGAAAAAATCCCGAGCTGTGTCTTGCTACTCGTTAAACATGCTAAAGATGACTCGAGCATTCTTTCAGGTACTTTTTTCAAGCTAGTTAAAAAATGAAAAATCCTGAGTTTTTGTTACTAAGCACATTAAAGTGTCACGACAAAACACGATTTTAGTCCACCACCTTGTACTCGTAACAAAATGAGGTCGACAATCTATTGGAAAAAGGTTTCTCTTTATCCAGGTCTAGTAGATTAAATACAAAAAAGTAATTGATACGAGTATACTATTAACCTTTTGTCGTACCCGTTTAACAACTATGACAAAGGTACCACCATGGAGTCTCTCTTTATGATCTTTTCAGACTCTCTAAAGATGAAAAGATCACTGAGTTGTCTAGTCTGGACTCTTTAAATACACAGACAAGATATAGAGTCGTTCTTTTTACGATACTTTTCAAACTCTTAAAAGATGAAAAAATCGACGAGTTTGCCTATCTGGACTCATTAAACTAATCAGATAGGGAAAATAGTAGTTCTTTTTGCGATCCTTTTCAGACTCTCTAAACATGAAAAGATTGACGAGTTTACCCATCTGGACTCATTAAAAATCAGATGGGAAAGGTGGAAATACAATCGTATTTTGAAGCGTGGTTTGGCAGCAAAAGTTCCCTTGAACATGGCACTCCCTCAGATAAACCGTCATTTTGTTAGCCTCTCAAAATGAACCCTACCAACCTATGAGTTTTCAGCCTATATACCCTGATGCCATTGCATCTCCGTATCTTAAACACTCTATAGTGTCCATGAGTCTAGTGTTGTCTGGTTAAAACCGTTGTCGTGCCTTCTATTGTTCAAGGGTCCCTACTTGTTTCCTCGATCAACAAACCCTACATATCCTTTCATCATGCCCTCCATCATTTAGACCCAAAAGCTCAAAATTTTCTTTAGAAAAAAAAATCAACCTTGTTTGGTTTCGTGTCGATTGATGTAGGACACGTCATTGCCTACCTTTCGACAGCTTCCTTCCTATTGACTTCAACACTCTATCTAGGAAGATAACCCAGAAACACATTCAGTGCCTTGGTGCTTGCAAACATTAGTGGTAGGTTACCTTGTGCTTGATCACGAGTTTTCATCATTGGCTCCTGGTTACGTGATTCTATGAGTGTTCGACGACAAAAAAACTTTCACACTTGCTAATTTGCACTGTGCATTTTGGAGACCATCACCATTATTGGTGGCCTTCCTCGCATCTGTTAACAGTCTCCATTGTTGGCTGGTAATCAGATGATTTCATGCATGTTCAACGTCAACTCATTTTATCACATGTACCAATCTATGTTGTTCTGTGAAGCAGGAATCAAGACCTTGGGTAGAGGATTACATCACTCAGCCTTGTTTCCTCTTCCAAGCTGCGATATTGTTCTTTGAAGACAACCATTTCAGGATAATCTATTATGACACTAGATCTGCCCTGTTCTATATTGGTGGCCAGCATTGTTATATCTCTGAGGAGAAAATTACTCTGAAATAGCTACTGAGTATGGGAATGCCCAACTTAGGACATGATTTTAGCAGTTCATATATATGTACTTTTGTTGTATCAAGTTTTCCTTATCGCTCAAAACTTCTCTCTCTCTCTACAAAGATTTTGACAGGAAACTACAGTATTTTCATAAAGTATTTCGGCCATCATCTCTGCCTCTGATCTTATACTTTACAGGGCATTTGTTATAGGACAAATTGACCTCCTAATCAACTCAGAGGAGAAGGAAAAGATGACTGAAAGATTGACCAAAGTTGTAGGCCCAGAATCCACACTAACACTCTCTGTACATTGATAACATGCTTTATAAAGCTTGTTTACAAGCATAAACGAGCATTAGTCAAGCTGCTAACTCATGTTGTTAGACCAGAGGGAGCGTTAGTGAACTTTAGTGATGCTCAAGTGGTTATGCCAACGAATCTGCCATAAAATATCTAGATATCATTTCCGTAAATTTGTGCAAGAAAAGCAAGGAAACTCCAAAAATCAAGATATTTGGAGAAATTTTATTATGAAAATAGAGGGAAATGGGAAAAAGCTGTTAAAAGAGGCAGGTTCATGGTTTTTACCCAAATGAACTATAGGTGGAGTTGGGAAGCCCTAATTCAATTGCTATTTAAGCAACGAGAGGGCCATTGCAAAAGGGTTAGAGCATTTAGAAGGATAGTACATGGTGCTATTGTGATATTGTCATATTCTTGAAGGAGCTAGCTGAAGGAAGGAGAGAGAGAGAGGAAGAAGGGATAAGGAAGGCTGAAGCAATAGGGTTGATGTAATCACTCTTCTGTTCTGAATATAGGACTGCGGTTGTGTTCCACTACTTGAAGTGTCGGTGATACTGTGCATTTATTTGTCCATTCTGATGCTTGTTGTGTTTAGTAGATAAGTTACACGTTTATACATGTTTGTTATGGATTCTTTCATTAATTGTCAAAAGTATATGCTGTGATTGGTTCGCTTCGTTCTTTTATGTAGGAATCGTCTTGGAGCCGGTCAGGAGGAGTTCTTCTTACCGCATGGAGATCCCCAAGCGAATCTAGAAAGAACCAAACATGATCCTTTCTCCATATCCTGTCAATATATGTCAGATAGATGAACATGTGTGTAACATATACCTTTTGAAGATAACCTTACGGTCTGTCAGAAGTCCCGGGAAGAAATCCTCCAGCAAATCAGAATTGTCGGTCATCCAGAACAATCCCGTGTGTGATTTAGGAGACTGATTCCTCGAAGATGAGGAATCTGAGTCAATGGATCTAGATAGATCCTCCATAGTGAGTGGAGGAAGTCCTAACAACTGTTTGGATTGACGATGAGGGCCGAATGTAGCCACAATGACTGGTAAATTTTATCAGATAAATTTGTAAGGTGATATTCTTTAAGTCTTAAAAATGATAGCACTCAGGTACCTAAAAAGAAAAAATACACTAAAAATGACAATCAGCAAACAAAGTGAAATTACCTTATCTAATAAACACCGATTACTGGAGATGAAACCCAGTCTCTCAATGAGTAACAGAGAAGGATGGCCAAATGTATGGTTACGGTTACTTTTGAGCTTTGATTGAACCTCAGATTAAGGGGCCAAGTACTCTCGTGAAGACGAGCACCCTCCCAAAAAATGTAGACAAAGTAGGTCCATCTATTTGAGGTACCAGGATAGCCCGTCCCAGTCACCATAGGTAAGTACCTAGAAGTATTGGCCATTAGAGATACCTCAAATCATAGACATTACTGAGGGGGACATAATCACAGACAACACGCTATGTGGGTAGGATACCTGAGTCCTCGACTCAGTTCCAAAATCCCCGAAGGGACCCCCGTTACACAGAATTCCCAAAGGAGTTGTAAAACCAGGCAAGCTACCTTCAATTACAATATGATGTTGTCTCGTATTTAGCTCTATTGTGAGGGGAGTGGTCTCGGTAATATGAGTGCAGAAGGATTTTTCACTCTTTCACGACACTAGTTTGATTTTCAACCTTGGGTAGTTGACTCACTCTCTTATGCCAAGGTTCTAATCTATCTAATGTTGGTTTGCTCTAAAAAAGAGTATCTGATTGATTTTAGTCTAAATTTTAGTGTAATTTTTTTGTTTGTCTTCGGAGGGGGTGTTGACATATGAATATTATGAGATTCTTGACTCGATAAACCGTGCAGAACAATGCTTCGATTTTTTTTTTTCAAATTCTTATGCAAGAAAGTTTTATTCTACACATGTATTATTTCACATATTCATGTATTCGTAAGTGCATCTAAAAATCATTCAACACTTTGCATAAGCGAAAGTTCCTTTTCTCAATATTCTCTAACAACTATTGAACCAAAACAAAGCAGCCTACAACTAATTTCACAGAAGGAGATGTCCAGTCTATTAGCAATTCTTTCAATAAAAATTTATTTTATGAGAGAAAAACTAAAGCATTTTCTTAAAAATAAATTTCAAGACACCAAATTTGTTAGCATGATACTGTTGCAGATCTTGATTCAGCCCTTGGGACAAGTTCCCCCCCTTTTGGTCCAGAAAATATCTTGAAAAACATAGAAATGGGTCACTAACGCTCTGTCTATGTGTAAACAGAGCTTTAGTTTGGCCACTAACGCTCCCTGTGCACAATCAAAGAGCTTTATAAAGCTCTGTGTAGACCATAAACCTACATTAGTGAGGGAAAGAGCTCAAAAACTGGGCTCTTGGGATCAGTTTCTGAAGAGAAAGCAACTTTGCAGGATGCAGCAAACTAGATGGTGGATCAGAGAAGGATATGAAGAAGTGGCAAGCTCATAGGAGAGAGAAGAGATCTGAGAGGAGTCCGGATAACCGGGAACTAAAGTATAGTCCCCAGTGGAGTCGCCAGTTTTGCTATGGGGTAAAATGTATGAGATGAAAACTACCCTCGAAAGTCTTCTCGAGACTACCGACAGACCGTAAGGTTATCTGAAAAAGGTAACTGTTACACACATGTTCATCTATCTGACATATATTAACAGGATATGGAGAAAGGATCACCTTTGGTTCTTTCTAGATTCACTCGGGGATCTCCGTTCGGTAAGAAGAACTCCTCTTGACTGGCTCCAAGATGATTCATGCACAAAAGAACGAAGCAAACCAATCACAACATATACTTCTAACAATTAATGAAAGAATCCATAACAAACATGTATAAATGTGTAACTTATCTACTCAACACAACAAGCATCAGAATGGACAAATAAATGCACAATATCACCGACACTTCGAGTAGTGGAACACAATTGTAGTCCTATATTCAGAACAGAAGAGTGATTACAACAACCCTGTTGCATCAGCCTTCCTTATCCCTTCTTCCTCTCTCTCTCTCCTTTTAGCTAGCTCCTTTAAGAATATGACAATATCACAACAGCACCATGTATTATCCTTCCAAATGCTCTGACCCTTGTGCAATGGCCCTCTCATTGCTTAAATAGAAATCAAATTAAGGCTTCCAAACTCCACCTATAGTTCATTTGGGTAAAAACCATGAACCTGCCTCTTTTACCAGCTTTTTCCCATTTTCCTCTATTTCCGGAATATAATTTCTCCAAGTATCTTGATTTTTGGAGTTTCCCTACTTTTCTTGCACAAATTTATGGAAATGATATCTAGATATTTTATGGCAGATTCGTTGGCATAACCACTTGAGCATCACTAAAGTTCACTAATTCTCCCTCTGGTCTAACAACATGAGCTACCAACTTGACTAACGCTCCTTTATGGTTGTAAAAAAGCTTTATAAAGCAGGTTATCAATGTACAGAGAGCGTTAGTGTGGATTCTGGGCCTGCAACTGTGGTCAATCTTTCAGTCATCTTATCCTTCTCCCCTGAGTTGATAGGAGGTGAATTGTCCTATAATAGATTCGCCCTAAAGTATGAGATCAGAGGTAGAGATGAAGGCCAAAATACTTTATGAAAATATTGTAGTTTCCTGTCAAAATCTTTGTAGAGAGAGAGAGAAGTTTTGGGCGATAAGGAAAACCTGATACAACAAAAGTACATATATATGAACTGCTAAAATCATGTCCTAAGTCGGGCATTCCCATTCTCAGTAATGATGTCAGAGTAACTTTCTCCTTAGAGATATAACAATGCTGGCCGCCAATATGGCACATGGTGGATCCAGTGTCATAATAGATTATCCTGAAATGGCTATCTTCAAAGAACAATATCACAGCTTGGGAGAGGAAACAAGGCTGAATGATGTAAGCCTCTACCCAAGGTCTTGATTCCTGCTTCACCGAACAACATAGATTGGTACGTGTGATAAAATGAGTTAACATCGAACATGCACGAAATGATCTGATTACCAGCCAACAATGGAGACTGTTAACAGATGTGAGGAAGGCCACTGATAATGGTGAAAGATTTTTTGTCATTAAACAATCGTAGAATTGCTTAACCAGGAACCAATGATGAAAACTCATGATCAAGAACAAGGTAAGCTGCCACTAATGTCTGCAAGCACCAAGGCACTAAATGTGTTTCTGGGTTATCTTCCTAGATAGAGTGTTGAAGTCGATAGGAAGGAACCTGTCAAAAGGTAGGCAATGACATGTCCTACATCAGTCGACATGAAACTAGACAAGGATGATTTTGTTTTCTGAAGAAACTTTTGAGCTTTTGGGTCTAAACAACGGAGGGCATAATGAAAGGATATGTAGGGTCAGTTGATCGAGGAAACAAGTAGGGACCCTTGAACAATAGGAGGCACGACAACGGTTTTAGCCAGACAACACTAGACTCATGAACACTACAGAGTGTTTAAGATATGGAGATGCAATGGAATTAGGGTATATAGGCTAAAAACTCATAGGTTGGTAGGGTTCATATTGAGAGGCTATCAAAATGATGGTTTATCTGAGGGAGTGCCATGTTCAAGGGAACTTTTTCTGCCAAACCATGCTTCAAAATACGGTTGTATTTTCACTTTCCCCATCTGATTTTTAATGAGTCTAGACGGGTAAACTCATCGATCTTTTCGTGTTTAGACAGTCTGAAAGGATCGCAAAAATAATGACTCTTTGCCCTATCTGATTAGTTTAATGAGTCTAGACAGGAAAACTCGTCGATTTTTTCATCTTTTGAGAGTCTGAAAATATTGTAGAAAGAATGACTCTATATCTTATCTGTGTATTCAAAGAGTCCAGACTAGACAACTCGGTGATCGTTTCATCTTTAGAGAGTCTGAAAAGATCTTAAAGAGAGACTCCATGGTGGTCCCTTTGTCATAGTTGTTAAATAGGTGTGACAAAAGGTTAATAGTATACCCGTATCGGTTACTTTTCCATATTTAATCTACTAGACCTGGATAAAGAGAAACCTTTTTCCAATAGATGTCAACGTCATTTTGTTACGAGTACGAGGCAGTGGACTAAAATCGTGTTTTGTCGTGACACTTTAACGAGCTCAGTAACAAAAACTCTGGATTTTTCATTTTTTAATTAGCTTGAAAAAAGTACCTGAAAGAATGCTCGGTTCATCTTTAGCATGTTTAACGAGCAACAAGACACAGCTCGGGATTTTTTCAGTTTAAAGAGCGAGAAAAAAGTGCCTAAAAAGGATGCTCTGTTTGGTCTTTTTCAGTTTATGAGCTGGAACTAGATCAAAAAAGAGGTGCTCAGAGCATTGTTTGCATATGTTTAACGAGTGCAAAGGATGAAAAACTCGGGGATGTTTGTATTGTTTAAAGAGCGATAAAATATCCCAAAAAAGTGCTTTACAGGTTGTGGTATATATGTTCTACGAGTTCTACCACAAAAACTCGGAGGTGTTTATATTTTTTAAAGAGCGATAAAATGTCTCCAAAAGTGCTCTATTTATCATTGCATAGATTTAATGAGCACAAGGACAAAAGCTCGGGGATGTTTATATTTTTTAAAGAGAAATAAAATATCCCTAACAATTCTCTATTAAGTCTTGCATGCAGCTTTTACTACTTTTCATTCCTGAAGTACTTTCATCAAAAGCAATAAAAAGGCAGCAATTCCTATTATCTAGGTTCATGCATGATAAAAAATCATGTAGAATGGACTATTCCTCTTTAATGATTTTTTCAAAAAATCATGTCTCTCATAGTTATATAAAGAAATGCTTTGAGCTTTCACATGCATCATTTCACTATTTTGAAGTTTGTGAGAGCTAGTTGGAGCTAAAGAGGAGCAGATTTTCCGTAGACCATTGCAGGAGATTCGGGAAACTATTCGATGTGTTGTCAATCCCAGGTGAGAGCTAAAACCTTGCTCTATGCTTTATGAAACCAGTTTTATTAGTTTTGTGGGTGGAAATTTGCATATCTGAGGTGCCCGATAACCATGTTTGCACGCTAACGCCCTCCAGCAGGCCAGTAGGGAGCGTTAAACACTCTGTACGAACCATGGAAAGGCGTTAACCCTCCTTGTGCAGCATTGGGAGGGGTGTTAAGGCAGTAGGGCGCATTTGAAACCCTCATGCAAGGATTCCTTAAGTGATTTTTCCCCATTTTAATTGATTTTAGGGTTATTTTGTGCAGGTTTTGAGCTGAAATGACTCACCTATGGAGAGAATGGGCCCATGACAATGAGGAATTGCTGATGCGAAATAATCCAGATTGCATACTTGCATTGCATCGCTACAGTTTGTTGAAGTATGCAAGGCTAGAGCTTATGAAAGGACAGGAGGAGCTACTGAGATGGTTCATACACTGCTAGGATGAACACGAGCAAGTGTTCAGGATTGGAGATCAAGAGCTGGCAATTGACCGGGATGACATTTACTTTTTGACTGGTTTGTCATGCTATAGGGCACATGCAAACCTTACCGGTGGCAAGTCAGATCCACGATCTAATTCAGAGCTGGTAGATATCTACTGCATCCCTGGGAGTGGATTAGTCAGCAACAAAGTCCCGATAGAGACGATTCGATCTCGCTCTATGAGGAAAGTTTTATGGTTGATTGTGTGCTTAGCAGGGTCAAAAAGTGCCCACATAGCAACAAAGGCCTAACTGTTGCTTGCCATTGACTATGTCCAACCCCAAATGTTCAACTAGTGTGAAGCATTTCTTTACCAGTTGAAGGCAGAATTGAAAGCATGCAAGACCAGTACCCAACACAGTTTCGGGTATGGTACTATCATAGTCTCATTTATCCTTGATAGGGTACCTGTCATGCACCCACGGGTGAGCTTAGGTCCCTTTGATCCGAGGGAGCCGAGGCAGGGTCACTGGTCATTACTTGATCCTTGCACAGGAGGAGGACCACTCCAACATTTCTTTGACGAAGACTTCTTCCAGTGGCTTCACAGCCAGATCGTGATTGTTGATGACTATGCCTTTGAAGGAATGGACTTTACCGGTGACCCAGACTTGATGCTACTGCCCAGGACCAACTGGGGTCCTCAAGGTGAGAATAATGTTGATAGTACTTAAGTATTTTTTTACTTTTGAATGCATATGTAATGTTTTTTAACGATGTGATAAGAACTGACATGAAACTTTTATGCTTAACACATATGTGGTGCCAGTACGACCTGCAGGCCAACCTCGCTACGTGCGACAAGGCGGCCAACTACATGCTGGAGGGGGTGATGCCAACAGTCTCCGCGAGGTTTTGAGGAACCTGGACGGTTTGACTATGGGTGTCCCTCCCCTTCCTATGAGGAAGATTCTGGCTCATATGCAGCGACACACCGTTGGTGTACCTAAGCGGTTTTTGGTTCCTCTTCGGAGGGTAGCTAGAGCTGTTTTAGCTTTTCTAGAGCAATAGGATCATTTTAGCAAGTGTTCTGGTGTAGCCATATGAGCATTTATAGCTGGGCTTTGAGCCATTTTGTACTTAACTCATCCAATTTTTGGAATATTTTTGATGTAAAAAACTGGATTTCTATCTATCTATCTATATATATATATACAAATATTTTTTGGTATTTTTGGTGGTGTAAATGTGTTTTTAAAAATGTCTTTTGTGACAAATTTTTAACTTTAGTAAATGTATTTACTTGTCATGCATGTTATTATAACAAATGTGACAAATGCCAATCTAATACATAGTTAGCTAACGAATCAGTGACAGTATTTAATTCTCGAGGAACATGCTCATATGTGATTGTGTCAAATCGGCGTTCCAAGAGGCATACCCTTAGATAGTTACATAACAAGGTTGGATTGTGGACGTGATAATGATTGTTCAATTGCATAACGACTAGCTGGGAGTCTAACCTGACCACCAGATTGGAGATGTCCTTTGATGACGCTTCTGTGAGAAGAAAAACAACGGACATGTACTCAGCAATGTTGTTGGTGGTAGTACCAAGAAAGACTCCCCCAGAGCAAAATAGTTCTGACTCGGGCGTATAGATGACCCAAGCAGCTAATGCAATGTGCCATGTGTGACGACTGGAACCATCTGCATATCCTACGTATGCTAGGGGCAACGACGACATCTGCATTATGAACAGAATGTATGAGACAAGTACTCCAATAAAAAACAAAAACAATCCAATCACATCAAAAAAGGGATGAAAAACTTATGAATACATAAAATTACAAAGTACCTACCCAGCATGACACTAGGCAGAATACTTTTTCAAATAGAGCCCGTATGTGGGCTCCTTGAGTGGGTTTCCGTCCCAATCTTGTAGTTCATATGCCCCTGAGGGGAGGACTTTAGTTATGACATAGGGACCTAGCCAAATGGGTCGAAGCATGCATGCCTCCAAGAGATTATCTTTTGGATGATAGAGTGATACGAAGTCACCCTCTTGGAAAGAAGAAAACCTAACCACTTGTGCAAATCTGGCTTGTACCCGCTCCTTGTGAGCTACGAGTGCTAAATCAGCAGCTCTACGGGTTTTATCCAGTTTTTTGAGGTATAGTAGGCGTTCTTCTTCGGCTGTAGGGCTAGGCATGGGTTCAACGGTTATATCGAGGGAAGGAAGTGGCCACCCATTCCGTTTTGCTTCGTCGTAAAGTTGGATCTCATGCACAACAAACGATGGGTTAAAGTCGGGCATTTCCTCCTGAGACCAAACAAATTCTTCATGGAATTCCTTATGTAGGCAGGTGGAGTTTGCAATTTCCTCAGGACTGCAATCTACGCTTATTGGGGTGTCTTCCATGGTGCCTGTCGTGACTAAACTATCTATGGGCATTGACCTGGAAGTGTTGTCCATATTTTCTTCCACCCTAGAAGTTTTAATGCTTGTATAGGGTGGGGAAATGATTTTTTTTGTGTCAGAGGAGAGGAATTGAAGTGGCATCATGTCTGAATCAGATGTCGAACCTCTAATATGCCATTCTTCCTAATGTTGCTCTCCAAAACTCATGATTTCTCTAATGGCTTTGTCCATTGAGGGGAGCTTATCACATGGATCTAAAGGAAGAGAGGTTATGGGAAGGGGGGTGGTACTGTCGGCTATAGCCAACTTGACCAGAGATGTGGATGCTGATTGAATGCCTTGGTAGGTTGATTCAGTTGATGACAACGGCATCTGGTCTCCGAATGTGTCAACGTCTGAAGGCGCCATTAGGATCAAGGGATCTATGAGTTCATGAGGAATTGATGAAAGCATGTTGACCGATTGTGGAACCTGCGGCAATGGAAGAGGAAAACAACCCATCAAGGAGGAAGCCTTCAACAAACCGGTACCAATACTTACAAAGCTATCAGTTACACCTCCTACTAGGGGTACGGAGCCATGTGGTAATGGTGAATAATCATAGGTGCAGAAAGACAACTGATCCACTATTATGACCTTTCCATCCAATGGAAATAGGATGATATGAAAGACAGTGGATACGACGACCATCATGGCATATGTCCAACTGTGACCTAGCAATAGATTATAGTCGAGTTTTCGGTCTATGACTTCTACATCCACCATTACTATTTTCCTAGCCAAAGTGATTGGAAAACTGGCTAGGTATCCTTTTGGGACAAAGGTGTGGCCATCGAAAGCTTTAAGGGAGTTCCATGGCTGTGAGAGGGTTGGGGAACCCAATGTGAGCCAACATGAAGTTGACATGACGTAGGTTGAAGCACCTTCGTCGATGATAGTTTGGTTTATACCTTTCCCTTTCGAAGTGATATGCACCTGAAATGCAAACTGGTGTGAAAGGGGAGGTTTACATTTGTCCATGTCAAAAATGGCACGCATGGAATCCGTAGGATCAATACCTCCGATAGCTGAAAGCAAAGCTTTCCTTTGGCTGGGGCATGTTTGTAATACTTCGAGTGCCGACATGGCCGATGGTGCTTGTGCCAAATCCTCTACGATGTTGTAGTGTTGAGCGGCACGTGCATATGTGTTCTACATTGTGCATCAAAGTTCCCCCTTGGGGGGTCAAATTACAGAGTCCTCAACCGGCCTTTTGATTCGCAAATCATTGGGAAGCGATGGGTTTTGACCTGCGGATGATTCTACTACCAAAGCGACAAGAGCTTCATATGATTTGGCTCTGGTTGTTAGTTCTATCCTTTCAAATGTGTAAACAATAGAACTTCCTTCACCTGCTGAAGGCCGTTTTGAACTATCGCTGCCCCCTGACGTGGGTGGCGGTTGGTTGGCAATGAGATGTTGCTGCTATTGATTAGAAAAAGGATTTCTAAGGACAGCAGGAGCCTTACCAGAATCTTCCTTGGTAAGGTAATCTGTGCATTCCTGAAGACGCAGACAATGCCAGGTTACGTGATCTTCAAGACAGAGTTTGCATGAATAGTTGGTGCCTTTATCCTTCTCCATATCAGTAGGCACAACGGCCTTCTATTTTAGGTTGGGTTGCTTAGATCACTGCTCCTCAGAAGGAGCGGTCTTGTTCTGTTTCTTCTTGTTCTTGCTACTGGATTTCTGTGTAGACTGCACAGAGTTAATCGTAGTGGCAGGAAGAGCAGTCGTTTTGGTACAAGGGTCCACTGTCAACTTGGCAACGGACCCACTGAGTTGTTTTACAACACCTGTGGAGGTTGTGCCGACGATCCCGTTGGCATGCGCTCCAGGGCAGTGAGTAGTGGGGGGATTGGGGTTACCGGGAGCATAGGGGATAATGTCATAGAGATTGTGAGACTATGAATAAATTAAATCCAAGTGTTGGGCATGACATATGGATTGGTCCTCTGTGACTGCACTGCCTAGACTGACATCTGTAATGATTTGTGGGACAAATGACTTACAGAACCAGTCTGTTAAGAGAAAGTCAAGGATGGGGGCTTTTACTAACCTCCACCTATGTCTCCATTCGTGGATATGATCAGAGATGTGGGTGGTAGTATCCTAATGAAACGAAGTAAGGAGCTCCATCCATGTCTCATAATGGATATGTAATTAGAAGTGCTTTAGGAACTCCATCGCTAAAGCGTCAAAGGTATTCACTGACGCATGTGGTAACTCAATGTACCACTTTGCAGCATTGCTAATGAGGGTTGGGGGAAATAGACGCAACCGAACACTGTCATCCACCATGGAGTTAGAAACACACCATAAATGGTAGGTGGTGATGTGAGTGCCTGGATCCTCCCCTTGTTTTCCGTTGAACATAGGAATATCCACTGGTATTTTATGTGGGATCCGCTGGTGCTCGGAGCATCATTTGCATATGTTTAATGAGTGCAAAGGATGAAAAACTCGGGGATGTTTGTATTGTTTAAAGAGCGATAAAATATCCCAAAAAAGTGCTTTACAGGTTGTGGTATATATGTTTAATGAGTTCTACCACAAAAACTCGAAGGTGTTTATACTTTTTAAAGAGCGATAAAATGTCTCTAAAAGTGCTCTATTTATCGTTGCATATATTTAATTAGTGCAAGGACAAAAGCTCAGGGATGTTTATATTTTTTAAAGAGCAATAAAATATCCCTAACAGTGTTCTATTTCCGAAGTATATGCCGGGTGCCATACTAGGCATAATACTTCTTTAAATAGAGCCCATTCCTAGGCTCCTTGAGCGAGACTCCTTCCCAGTCCTGTAATTCGTATGCCCCTTTTGAGAGGACTTTCGTAATGATGTAGGGACCTAGCCATAATGGTTGGAGTGTGCCTACCCCCAAGCGATCGTGTTTTGATCATAGACTAACACGAGGTCACCCTCTTGGTAAGAATGAAGCTTAACTTTTTTGTCGTATTGGGATTTGACCCAGTGCTTATGAGCTTCGAGTGCCAGTTCAGCATCTCGACAGGTTTCGTCCAACTGGGCAAGGTATAGTAAGCATTCTTCTTCAGCAGTACTGTTGTGTAGTAGTTCAACGACTAGTTTTAGGGAAGGGATCTGACACTCAATGGGTAGAACAACTTCTAGGCCATACACCAGTTGAAAGGGTGTAAAGCCCGTGGCCATCTTTACTGAAGTTCGGTATGCCCAAAATGCCGAATATAACATTCGGTTCCAATTGGTTTTATGGTTTCCTACCAACCTTCATATCATGGTTTTCAAGACGCCATTTACGGTTTCTACTTGACCATTGGCTTTCGGGTAGTAGGAAGAAGATTGATCCTGATGGAATCCAAGTAGCGACGTTAGATCAGACATCATATGGTTCTAGAAATGAGATCCATGGTTTGTAACGATTGTAGTGGGTACACCAAAATGACAGATAACTTGATTAAATAGGAATAGCGCTGCAATTTATCCATCGATGCTATAGGTAGGAAGGGCTTTGGCCCATTTCGTAAAATAGTCCACAGCTACTATGATATAGTTGTGTCCAGCAGAGGAAACGAGATTACAGGTGACGAAGTCGATCCCCCATTTAGCAAATGGGTCAACGGAAACTACTGGGTGCAATAGGGTTGGAGGGGTGCGCATTTTCTTTGTGAATATTTGACAAGGATGGCATTGCTGTACGGCCTTGACACAATCTTTAAACAAGGTCGGCCAGTAATAGCCCACGCACAGGATTTTTTGGGCAGTAGATATGCCAGAGAGATGACGCCACATGCCCCAGCATGATAGTCATTCAAAATATGCTCTGCCTCTTCATGAGTGAGGCACCATCGAAGAATTGTATTCGCACCACGACGATATAACGTATAGTTAAGCACTAGATACTTTTGTGCTTGGTGATGGATGCAATGATGGTCGCCTGACATGAGTTCGGGGTGGAATTGTTGTGCTTGGAGGTAGACAAGAATGTCTCCATACCAAGGATCGGTGGTGTCGATAAGATAGATAGCTTCATCCGGTAAAGGATCGTGGGCTATCTCGTTTGGATCGACGATGGGAAGGTCTGACAAAAGTTCAACGAAGAATAATGAGTTTTTTGCCTTGGCTCCTGTGAAAACTAGATCAAATTGTTGGAGGATGACAATCCATTTCGAATATTTACCTCCAATTACTTGGCTAGACAAAATATGTCTCATGGGATTCTCCAGGGAAATAACAGTAGTTTGTCGCAACATGATATAGTGTCAGAACTGATTGACAGTAAAGACGACTACCAGTGATAGCTTCTCCACATGTGAATATCTAAGCTCAGGTCCAGCTAGGCCTTTGCACAAATAATAAATCACATGCTCACTCCAGTCATCGCATATTTGAACCAAGACCATTCCATGGGAAGATGGCGAGGCTGCCAGGTAAAGACGAAAGTCGCGACTATAGTCGGGAGTGATGAGGAGAGGAGTGGATATAAGTGCCTTTTTCAAGGCATCAAATGATCGTTGGGATTACTCATCCCATATATACAACACTTCTTTCTTGAGTAGGCGCATGAAGCCTTTCATCAATTCGACATAATTGACAATGAATCGGCATAAAAAGTTTGTTTTCCCTTGCAAACGTTGGAGCTGAAGGACGGATTGTGGTTTTGGCAATTGAACAATTGCTTTTACCTTATCGGGATCAACCCTAATCATGTACTTGGAGACAATGAATCCAAGTAAGCGTCCAGATTCGACAAAGAAAATGCATTTATGTGGACTCAAGTAGATATTGTAAAACCGACACCTTAGAAAAATTTCTCTTAAATGATCAAGGTGTTGCGTTCGTAACCTGTAATGGGCTGGGATGTCATCCAAGTAAGCTTGAACGATATGCTTGATATCATGAAATGTGTAATCCATGGCTCTTTGAAAAGTTGCTCCTGCATTATTTAAACTGAATGGGAGTTTTCTATATGAAAAGACACCCCAAGGGTAGATGAAGGCCATTTTATGTTGGTCATTAGGTTTTATAGCAATCTGGTTATATCCTGAGAATCCATCCATAAATGAAAATGATTGAAAACCTGCACAATCGTTGATGATTTGGTCGATGAACAGTGTTGGATAATTATCCTTTGGACATGCGGCGTTCAAGTCTCAGTAATTGACACAGACATGGATGGTTCCCTGTTTTTTATCTACAGGAACCAGATTGGAAACCCATTCTATTAAAGGAACGGGATAAACAAAACCAGCATGTAACGGTTTTTCAACTTCGATTTTTATTGCTACCGTTTTGTGGGGATGGACCGGTCAAAGTCTTTGACGGACAGGTTTTAAATTGTCGTAAAGCTTGATATCATGCTCGACGATAGAAGGATCTATGCCGGGCATTTCCTCATAAGACCAGGCGAATACATCGCAGAATTCCTTAAATAGGCATGTGAAGCTTGTAATTTCCTCAGGATTGCAATCAGCTCCAACCTCGATGTTTTCCACAATGCTTGTCTTGACAGAAATATCGATGAGCAATGTCTTTGAAATGTTTCCCATGTTTCCTTCGGCATCCAAAGTTTGGATGGTGGTGTAGGGAGAGGAAACAATTTCTGGTATGTCAGAAGATAGGATTTGTATAGGCACCGTGTTCGAATCAAAGATCGACACATGATGATGCCAAGCCTCCCAAGGTCGATCTTCTAAACTCATGACTTCTCTAATAACTTCATCCGTAGGTAGGACTTGATCAAGGAGGTCGAAAGAAGGTGCGGTTTTGGAAGGAACAGTGGTACTGTCGGCCGTAACTGACCTGACAGGAGGCTTAGATGTGGATTGAATGGCTTGGTAGGCCAACTCAGCTGGTGACAATGGCATTTGGTCACCGAAGGTGTCAAGGTCTGAAGGAGCTGGTAGGATCCATGGATCGGTCATTTCATGAGGAATAGATGAAAGCATGTTGACTGATTGTGGAACCTGGGGTGGCTGCAGAGGAAAACAACGCATCAGGGAGGAAGCCTTCAATAGATCGGTACCTAAACTAACATAGTGGCCAGTTCCACCTCCTACTAGGGGTACATAGCCACTTGGTAATGGGGAATAACTAGGGGTGCAGAAAGACAACTGATCTACTGTAATGACCTTTCCATCCAATGGAAATTGGATGATACAAAAGATAGTGGATACGACGACTGTCATGGCCTAAGTCCAACTACGACCCAGCAAAAGATTATAGTCGAGTTCCTTGTTCACGACTTCTATGTCCGCCATTATTGTTTTCCCAGCAAAGGTGATGGGAAAATCAGTTAAGTATCCTTTTGGGACAAAGGTGTGGTCATCGAAAGCTTTAAGGGAGTTCGATGACGGTGAGAGGGTTGGGGAACCCAAGGCAAGCCAACATGAAGCCGACTTGGCACAAGTTGAAGCACCTTCATCGATGACAGTTCGGTGTATACATTTCCCTTTCAAAGTGATATGCACCTGAAATGCAAGCTGGTGTGAAAGGGGAGGTTTACATTTGTCCATGTCGAAAATGGCAAGCATGGAATCCGCAGGGTCAATATCTCCGATAGCCAAAAGCAAAGCTTTCCTTTGGCTGGGGCATGTTTGTAATACTTCAAGCACCGACATGGCCGATGGCACTTGCGCCAAATCTTCTACGATGTTATAGTGTTGAGCAACACGTGCAAATGTGTTGTGCATTGTGCGTCGAAGTGCCCCCTTGGGGGGTCGAATTACAAAGTCCTCAACAAGCCTTTCAATTCAAAAATTGTTGGAAGGTGATGGGTTTCGACCTACGGATGATTCTGCTACCAAAGTGACAAGAGCTTCATATGATTTGGTTCTGGTTGTTAGTTCTACCGTTTCAAATGTGTAAACAATAGAACTTCCTTCACCAGGTGAAGGTTGTTGCGAACTATCGCTACCCCCTGACGTGGGTGGCAGTTGGTTGGCAACGAGATGTCACTGCTGTTGATTAGGAAAAGGATTTCTAAGGATAGCAGGTGCCTTGCCAGAATCTTTCTTGGTAAGGTAATCCATGCATTCTTGAAGATGCAGAGAACGTCAGGTTACGTGATCTTCAAGACAGAGTTTGCATGAATAGTTGGTGCCTTTGTCCTTCTCCCTATCAGTAGGCGCAATGGCCTTTTGTTTTAGGTTGGGCTGCTTAGATGAGTGCTCCTTAGAAGGAGCGGTCCTGTTCTATTTCTTCTTGTTCTTGCTACTAGATTTCTGTGTAGACTCCACAGAGTTAATCACAGTGGCAGGAAGAGTAGTCGTTTTGGTAGAGAGGTCCACTGCCAACTTGGCAACCAACCCACTGAGTTGTTTTACAGTGCCCTGTGGAGGTTGTGCCAACGATCCCATCGGCATGCGCTCCAGCGCGCTAAGTGGTGGGGGGATTGGGGTTACCAAGAGCATAGGGGATAATGTCGTAGAGAGTGCCAGACTGTGAATAAATTAAATCCAAGTGCTGGGCACGACGTATGGATTGGTCCTTCGTGACCGCACCACCCAGAGCGACATCTCTGGCAATTTGCAGGAGCAATGAATTACAGAACCATTCTATTAAGAGAAAGTTAGGGATGGGGGCTTTGACTAACCATTGCCTACGTCTCCATTCATGGATATGATGGGAGATGTGGGCGGCGGTATCCTGACGAAACGAAGTAAGGAGCTCCGTACCTGTCTCATAGCGGATAGGTAACTGAAAGTGCTTTAGGAACTCCATCACTAAAGTGTCAAAGGTATTCAATGACGCATGTGGTAACTCAATATACCACTTTACAACATTTCCAGTGAGGGTGTGTGGAAATAGATGCAAGCGAACACTGTCATCCACCATGGAGTTAGAAACACACCATAGATGGTAGGTGGTGACGTGAGTGCCTGGATCCTCCCCTTATTTTTCGTCAAACTTAGGAATATCTATCGTTATTTTATGCGGGATCAGTAGCCACTGTAGGTTATGGTAGATGGGGTCGTTAGTCAACTTGTATAAGTTGGGGATATCCAATGTTGCCAAAAAAGGCAAATTGTTGGGTGCACCCGACTCGGACCATTGTGATGACGGATGACATGAGGAGCTCTGCGCTCCGCCCATCATTTGGTTCCCTAAGGTGTACATGGGCTGTGAGGTGTAGTAGTTGCTTTGTGGTACGGTGTTGTAAACTGGATTATCATGAGGATTTTGATACTAGGGTATGAAGTTACCCCCAGTATAAGCGGTGCGCCCTTGACTCTTCTGAGCTTGTGAGTAGGGTGCCCCAATGGATCGGGAGGGGATCCCTTGTGGATTCCCAACTGACACTGAACTAACCATATGGCTTTAATTGATAGAGGGAAAACTCATGTCAATCAGCAACTATCCATGCATGCCTGAGAACGGCGAGGAACTATGACGTTCCCTGCCGCCATGTGCATATTGGGGACCGCCACAGATATCTGAATCTAGGGGTTATAACCATACATTGGCGGCCAATCTTGGTTTTGGTAAACTGGAACTGCGCCCATAGTGCCACATTGAGTGTTATATGGAGCACTATATGTGGCACTAGTCGAAGGTATGCTTTGGTGCACCATAGGAGTGGAACCTGGCATCTGTTGGGTTCCGTTGATAGAGGGTGTGATGTGAGTTGCAGTACCTAGGACAAACGGGATTGTGGGGTTCCACATTGCTAGTGTTATGATGACTGTCAACTAGGGAAGGGGTAAAGGACTCACAGTGTCTTTATAATTCCACAACCCTTGAGGTGACGACTGAATAGATGGGAGAGTTCCTCCCAGTGAAGACTGAAGTACTGATACGACGGGATCAATAACATGATACGATAGATTTGTAAGCGGAGTGTTAAAATGAGGAAGAAATCCTTCCATGAAGAAATCCTCTGGCAAATCAGAATCGTCGGCCGTCCAGAACAATCCCATGTGTGATTTAGGAGACTTATTCCTCGAAGATGAGGAATCCGAGTCAGTGTATCTCAGTAGATCCTCCACAGTGAGTGGAGGAAGTCCTAACAACTGTCTGGATTGATGGTGAGGGTCGGATGTAGCCACAATGACTGGTAAATTTTATCAGATAAATTTTTACGGTGATATTCTTTAAGTCTCAAAAACGATAGCACTCAAGTACCTAAAAAGAAAAAATACACTAAAATTGACAATCAGCAAACAAAGTGAAATTACCTTTTCTGATAAACACGGATTACTGGAGATGAAACCCAATCTCTCAATGAGTAACAGAGAAGGATGGCCAAATTTACAGTTACGGTTACATTTGAGCTTCACCCGAACCTTAATTTAAAGGGGCCAAGTACTCTCATGAAGACGAGCACCCTCCCAAAAGATGAAGACAAGGTAGGTTCGTTCATTTGAGGTACTAGGATAGCCTGTCCCAATCACCTTAGGTAAGTACCTAGAAGTATTGGCCACTAGAGATACCTCAAATCACAGACATTACCAGGGGGACATAGTCGCAGATAGCATGCTGTGTGGGTAGGATACCTGAGTCCTCGATTCAGTTCCGAAATCCCCAAAGGGACCCCCATTACACAGAATGCCCAAAGGAGTTGTAAAGGAAGGCAGGATACCTTTGATTACAATCCGATGTTGTCTTCTATTTAGCTCCGTTGTGAGTGGAGTGGTCCCAGTAATATGAGTGCAGAAGGATTTTTGACTCTTTAACAACACTAGTTTGATTTTCAACCTTGGGTAGTTGACTCACTCTCTTATCCCAAGGTTCTAATCTATCTAATGTTGGTTTGCTCTAAAAAGAGTATCTAATTGATTTTAGTGTAAATTTTAGTGTACTTTTTTATTTTTCTTCAGAGGGGGTGTTGACGTATGAATATTATGAGACTCTCGACTCAATAAACTGTGCAGAAGAATGCTTTGAAAAAACAAAAATTCAATTTCTTATGCAAGCAAGTTTTATTCTACACATGTATTATTTCACATATTCATGTATTCGTCAGTGCATCTAAAAATCATTCAACACTTTGCGTAACCAAAAGTTCCTTTTCTCAATATTCCCTAACAACTATTGAACCAAAACAAACCAGCCTACAACTAATTTGATAGAAGGAGATGTACAGTCTATTAGCGATTATTTCAATAAAAAATTCTTTTATGAGAGAAAAGCTAAGCCATTTTCTTAAAAAATAAATTTTAAGACACCAAATTTGTTAGCATGATACTGTTGTAGATCTTGATTTAGCCCTTGGGACAAGTTTCCCCCCCTTTTGGTCCACAAATTCTCTTTAAAAACATGGAAATGGGTCACTAATGCTCTATCTATGTGTAAACAGAGCTTTAGTTTGGCCACTAACGCTCCCTGTGCACAGTCAAACAGCTTTATAAAGCTCTGTGTGGACCAACAACCTGTGTTAGTGAGGGAAAGAGCTCAAAAAGTGGGCTTTTGGGATCAGTTTCTGAAGAGAAAGCAACTTTGCAGGATGCAAGAAACTAGATGGTGGATCAGAGAAGGATATGAAGAAGTAGGAAGTTCATAAAAGAGAGAAGAGATCTGAGAGGAGTCCGGATAACCGGGAACTAAAGTATAGTCCCCAGCGGAGTCAGTAGTTCTATTATGGGGTAAAATGCACGAGATGAAAACTACCCTTGAAAGTATTCCCAGGACTTCTGACAGATCGTAAGGTTATATGAAAAAGGTACCTGTTACACACATGTTCATCTATCTGACATATATTGACAGGATATGGAGAAAAGATAACCTTTGGTTCTTTCTAGATTCGCTTAGGGATCTCCATGTGGTAAGAAGAACTCCTCCTGAACAGCTCCAAGATGATTCCTGCATAAAAGAACGAAGAAAACTAATCATAGCATATACTTCTAACAATTAATGAAAGAACAAGTAACAAACATGTATAAATGTGTAACTTATCTACTCAACACAACAAGCATCAGAATGGACAAATAAATGCACAATATCACTGACACTTCGAGTAGTGGAACATAATCGTAGTCCTATATTCAGAACAGAAGAGTGATTACAACAACCCTCTTGCATCAGCCTTTCTTATCCTGTCTTCCTCTCGCTCTCTCCTTCTTTCAGCTAACTCCTTCAAGAATATGACAATATCACAACAGCACCATGCACTAACCTTCTAAATGCTCTGACCCTTATGCAATGGCCCTCTCGTTGCTTAAATAGCAATCAAATTAGGGCTTCCCCACTCCACCTGTAGTTCATTTGGGTAAAAACAATGAACCTGCCTCTTTTACCATCTTTTTCCCATTTGCCTTTGTTTCTGGAATAGAATTTCTCCAAATATCTTGATTTTTGGAGTTTCCCTGCTTTTCTTGCACAAATTTAGGGAAATGATATCTAGATATTTTATGGCAGATTCGTTGGCATAACCACTTGAGCATCACTAAAGTTCACTAACACTCCCTTTGGTCTAACAACATGAGTTAGCATCTTGACTAATGCTCCTTTATGCTTGTAAACAAGCTTTATAAAGCAGGTTATCAATGTAGAGAGAGCATTAGTGTGGATTCTGGGCCTACAACTGTGGTCAATCTTTCAGTCCTCTTGTCCTTCTCCTCTGAGTTGATTAGGAGGTTAATTTGTCCTATAACAGATGACCCCTAAAGTATGAGATCAGAGGCAAATATGATGTCTGAAATACTTTATGAAAATAGTGTAGTTTCCTGTCAAAATCTTTGTAGAGAGAGAGAGAGAGAGAGAGAAGTTAAGGGCGATAAGGAAAACATGATACACCAAAAGTACATATATATGAACTGCTAAAATCATGTCTTGAATCGGGCATTCCCATGCTCAGTAGCTATGTCAGAGTAACTTTCTCCTCATAGATATAACAATGCTGGCCACCAATATGGCATAGGGCAGATCCAATGTCATAATAGATTATCCTGAAATGGATGTCTTCAAAGAACAATATCGCAGTTTAGAGAGGAAACATGGCTGAATGATGTAAGCCTTTACCCAAGGTCTTGATTCCTGCTTCACCGAACAACATAGATCGGTACAAGTGATAAAATGAGTTGACGTAGAACATGCACGAAATCATCTGATTACCAGCCAACAATGGAGACTATTAACAGATGCGAGGAACGCCACTGATAATGGTGATGGTCTACAAGATGCACAGTGAAAACTAGCGAGTGTGAAAGATTTTTTTTGTCGAACACTCGTAGAATCACTTAACCAAGAGCCAATGATGAAAACCCGTGATCAAGAACAAGGTAACCTGCCACTAATGTCTGCAAGCACCAAGGCACTGAATGTGTTTCTGGGTTATCTTCCTAGATAGAGTGTTGAAGTCGATAGGAAGGAACCTTTCGAAAGGTAGGCAATGACGTGTCCTACATCAGTCGACATGAAACCGGACAAGGATGATTTTGTTTTCTAAAGAAAATTATGAGCTTTTGGGTCTAAACAATGGAGGGCATGATGAAAGGATATGTAGGGTCAGTTGATTGTGGAAACAAGTAGGGACCCTCGAACAATAGAAGGCACGACAATGGTTTTAACCAGACAACACTAGAGTCATGAACACTACAGAGTGTTTAAGATACGGAGATGCAATGGCATCAGGGTATATAGGCTAAAAACTCATAGGTTGGTAGGGTTCATATTGAGAGGCTATCAAAATGACGGTTTATCTGACAGAGTGCCATGTTCAAGGGAACTTTTGCTGCCAAACCATGCTTCAAAATATGGTTGTATTTCCACTTTTCCCCATCTAATTTTTAATGAGTCCAGATGGGTAAACTCATCAATCTTTTCATGTTTAGAGAGTCTAAAAAGAATCACAAAAAGAACGACTCTTTTCCCTATCTGATTAGTTTAATGAGTCCAGATAGGAAAACTCGTCGATTTTTTCATCTTTTAAGAGTCTGAAAAATATCATAAAAAGAATGACTCTATATCTTGTCTGTGTATTTAAAGATTCCAAACTAGACAACTCGGTGATCTTTTCTTCTTCAGAGAGTTTGAAAAGATCGTAAAGAGAGACTCCATGGTGGTCCCTTTGTCATAGTTGTTAAACAAGTGCGACAAAAGGTTAATAGTATACCTGTATCTGTTACTTTTCCATATTTAATCTACTAGACCCGGATAAAGAGAAACCTTTTTCGAATAGATGTCGACCTCATTTTGTTATGAGTATGAGGCGGCGGACTAAACTCACATTTTGTCGTGACACTTTAACGAGCTTAGTAACAAAAAATCGGGATTTTTCATTTTTTAACGAGCTTGAAAAAAGTACCTGAAAGAATGCTCGGGTCATTTTTAGCATTTTTAACGAGCAGCAAGACACAGCTCGAGATTTTTTCAGTTTAAAGAGCAAGAAAAAAGTGCCTAAAAAGGATGCTCTGTTTCATCTTTTTCAGTTTATGAGATGGAACTAGATCAAAAAAGAGGTGCTCAGAGCATCGTTTGCATATGTTTAACGAGTGCAAAGAATGAAAAACTCGGGGATGTTTGTATTGTTTAAAGAGTGATAAATATCCCAAAAAAGTGCTTTACGGGTTGTGGTATATATGTTTAACGAGTTCTACCACAAAAACTCGGAGGTGTTTATATTTTTTAAAGAGCGATAAAATGCCTCCAAAAGTGCTCTATTCATCATTGCATAGATTTAACAAGCACAAGGATAAAAGCTCAGGGATGTTTATATTTTTTAAAGAGTAATAAAATATCCCTAACAGTGCTCTACCATAGTTAGAAAGTTTTTAACGAGATTAATGATGAAAACTCGAGGATGTTTGTATTTTTTAAAGAGCAATAAAATATCCCTAATAGTGCTCTACTATCTTCATTTGTAGTTTAACGAGCCCAAAGAAGGAGACTCGAGGTTTTTCGAATTAACAAGCAAGAAAAATACCATAAAAAGAATGCTCGATCTTTCTCGATCTCATGCTTGAAATTAGAAGGGTCTATGCCATGCATTTCCTCATAAGACCAAGAAAAAACATCGCGGAAGTCCTTAAACGGGTAGGTGAAGCTCACAATTTCCTCAGGATTGTGATTGGCTCCACTCTATATGTTTTCCACGATGCCTGTCATGACAGAAATATCAGGGAGAAATGTTTGTGAAATATTGCCCCTGTTTCCTTCCGAGTCCAAAAGTTGGATAGTCATATATGGTGAGGAAACGATTTCATGTGCGTTAGGTGATAGGATTTGAAGAGGCATCATGTCCGAATCAGATATCAAAACATGATGGTGCGAATCCTCCCAAGGTCACTCTTCTAACCTCGTGATCTCTCGAATAGCTTCATCCACCGATAGGACTTGATTTAGTGGATTGAAAGAAGGAGTGGTTATGGAAGGGGTAGTGGTACTGTTGGCCGAAACCAAAGTGACTAGAGATTCGGATGCAATTTGAATGTATTTGCAGGCCAATTCAGCTGGTGAAAGTGGCATTTGCTCTCTGTAAGTGTCAATGTCTGAAGGAGCTAGTAGGATCCACGGATTGGTCTGTTCATGAGGAAAAGATGAAAGCATGTTGACCAATTGTGAAACCTTCGGCAGCTGAAGAGGGAAACAACCCATGAGGGAAGAAGCCTTCAGTAGACCAGTACCTAAACTTACGTAACTGTCAGTTCCTCCTCCTAGTAGGGGTATGGAGCCACTTGGTAATGGTGAATAATCAAGGGTGCAGAAAGACGATTGTTCTACTGTAATAACCTTTCCATCCAATGGAAATTGGATGATGAAAAATATAGTAGATACGATGGACGTCATGGCATATGTCCAACTGTTACCCAATAAGAGATTATCGTCGAATTTTCTGTCTACGACTTCTACGTCCACTATTATTGTTTTCCCAGCCAAAGTAATGGGAAAAATGGCTAGGTATCCTTTTGAGATAAAGGTGTGGCCGTCGAAATCTTTAAGGGAGTTTGATGGTGGGGATAGGGTTGGGAAACCCAGGGCGAGCCAACATGAAGCCGGCATGACACAGGTTGAAGCACCTTCGTCCATGACAGTTTTGTGTATACCTTTACCTTTTGTGGTGATATGCACCTAGAATGTAAGCTGGTGAGAAAGGGGAGGTTTACACTTGTCCATGTCGAAAATAACAACCGTGGAATCCGTAGGGTCAATACCCCTGATAGCTAAAAGCAAAGATTTCCTTTGGCTGGGGCATGTTTGTAATACTTCGAGCACTGACATGGCTGACAGCGCTTGTGCCAAATCCTCTACAATGTTGTAGTGTTAGGCAGCACGTACAGATGTGTTCTGCATTATGCATCAAAGTGTCCCCTTGGGGTGTCGAATTACAAAGTCCTCAACTAGCCTTTCAATTCACAAATCATTGGGCGGCGATGGGTTTTGACCTGCGGATGGTTCTGCTGCTGGAGCGACAAGAGCTTCATATGATTTGGCTCTGGTTGTTAGTTCTACCATTTCAAATGTGTAAACGGTAGAAATTCCTTCACTAGCTGAAGGTTGTTGCGAAATATTGCTGCCTCCTGACATGGGTGGTGGTTGGTTGGAAATGAGATGTTGCTGCTGTTGATTAGGAAAAGGATTTCTAAGGACAACAGGTGCCTTACCTAAAATTTCTTGGTAAGGTAATCCGTGCATTCCTAAAGACATGGACAACGCCAAGTTACGTGATCTTCAAGACAGAGTTTGCACGAATAGTTGGTGCCTTTATCCTTCTCCGTATCAGAGGTGCAACGACCTTCTGTTTCAGGTTGGGCTGCTTAGGTGAATGTTCCTTAGAGGGTGCGGTCTTGTTTTTTTTCTTCTTGTTCTTGCTACTAGATTTCTATGTAGACTGCACACGGTTAATCACAGTGGCAGGAAGAGTAGTCGTTTTGGTAGAGGGGTCCACTTCCAACTTGGCAACGGACCCACTGATTTGTTTTACAGTGCCCGTGGAGGTTGTGTCGACGATCCCATCGACCTGCACTCCAGGGCGCTGAGTGGTGGGGGGATAAGGGTTACCAAGAGCATAGCGGATAATGTCGTAGAGAGTGCTAGATTGTGAATAAATTAAATCCAAGTGCTAGGCATGATGTATGGATTGGTCCTCTGTGACCGCACCACCTAGAGTGACATCTCTAGTGATTTGCTGGAGCAATGACTTACAGAACCAGTCTGTTAAGAGAAATTCAGGGATGGGGGCTTTGACTAACCTCTGCCTACATCTCCATTCATGTATATGATTAGAGATGTGGGTGGTGTAATCCTGACGAAATGAAGTAAGGAGCTCCATCCCTGTCTCATAACGAATAGGTAACTGAAAGTGCTTTAGGAACTCCATTGCTAAAGCATCAAAGGTATTCACTGAAGCATGTTGTAACTCAATATACCACTTTGCAGCATTGCCAGTGAGGGTGCAGGGAAATAGACGCAACCATACACTGTGATCCACCATGGAGTTAGAAACACACCATAGATGGTAGTTGGTGACGTGAGTTCCTGGATCCTCCCCTTGTTTTCCGTTGAACTTAGGAATATCCGCCGGTATTTTATGTGGGATTGACGGCCACTGTAGGTTATGGTAGATGGTGTCATTAGTCAACTTGTATAAGTTGGGGATATCCGATGTTGCCAAAAAAGGAAAATTGTTGGGTGTCCCCGAATCGGACCATTGTGATGACGGATGACCTGAGGAGCTCTGCGCTACGTCCATCGTTTAGTTCCCTATGTTGTACATGGGCTATGAGGTGTAGCAGTTGCTTTGTGGTATGTTGTTTTACAGTGGATTACCATGAGGATTTTGATACTGGGGTATGAAGTTGCCCCCAGTATAAGCGGTGCCCCCTTGACTCATCTAAGCTTGTGAGTAGGGTGCCCCCATGGATTGGGTGGGGATCCCTTGTGGATTCCCAACTGACACTGAACAAACCATATGGCTTTGATTGATAAAGGGTAAACTCATGTTAATTCGCAACTGTCCATGCCTCCCTTAGAACAGTGGGGGAACAGTGACATTCCCTTCCGCCATATGCATATTGGGGACCGCCCTAGATATCTGAATCTGGGGGTTATAACCATACATTGGTCGCTGTCCTTGGTTTTGGTAAACTAGAACCATGCCCATAGTGCCACATTGAGTGTTATATTGAGCACTATATGTCACACTAGTCAAAGGTATGCTTTGGTGCACCATAGGAGTGGAACCTAGCATCTGCTAGGTTCCACTGATAGAGGGTGCGATGTGAGTTGCAGTACCTGGGACAAACGGGATTGTGGCGTTCCACATTGCCGATGTTATGATGACCATAAACTGGGGAAGTGGTAGAGGACTCACAATGCCCCTATAATTCCACAACCCTTGAGGTGCCAACTGAATAGACGGGAGAGTTCTTCCCAATGAAGACTAAAGTACTAGTACGACAGGATCAATAACAGGATCCGATAGATTTGTAAGCGGAGTGTTAAAATGAGGAAGAAATCCTTCCGTGAAGAAATCCTCCGGCAAATTAGAATTGTCGGTTGTCCAAAACGATCCCGTGTGTGATTTAGGAGATTGATTCCTCGAAGATGAGGGATCCGAGTCAGTGGATCTCGGTAGATCCTCCATAGTGAGTGGAGGAAGTCCTAACAACCGTCTGGATTGACGGTGAGGGTTGAATGTAGCCACAATGATTGGTAAATTTTATCAGATAAATTTTTAAGGTGATATTATTAAAGTCTCAAAAACAATAACACTCAGGTACCAAAAAAGAAAAAATACACTAAAAATGACAATCACCAAAAAAAGTGAAATTACCTTGTCTGATAAACACCGATTACTGGAGATGAAACCCAATCTCTCAATGAGTAACAGAGAAGGATGGCAAAATGTATAGTTACAGTTACTTTTGAGCTTCACCCGAACCTCAGATTAAGGGGCCAAGTACTCTCGTGAAGACAAGCACCATCCCAAAAAATGAAGAAAAAGTAGGTCCATCAGTTTGAGGTACTAGGACAGCCCGTCCCAGTCACCTTAGCTAAGTACCTAGAAGTATTGGCCACTAGAGATACCTCAAATCACAGACATTACCGGGGAGGACATGGTCGCAGATAGCACGCTATGTGGGCAGGATACCTGAGTCCCTGACTCAGTTCTGAAATCCTCGAAGGGACCCCCGTTACACAGAATGCCCAAAGGAGTTGTAAAATAAGGCAGGCTACCTTCGATTACAATCCGATGTTGTCTCATATTTAGGTGCGTTGTGAGTGGAGTGGTCCCAATAATATTAGTGCAGAAGGATTTTTCACTCTTTAACAACACTAGTTTGATTTTCAACCTTGGGTAGTTGACTCACTCTCTTATCCCAAGGTTCTAATCTATCTAATGTTGGCTTGCTCTAAAAAAGATTATCTGATTGATTTAGTGTACTTTTTTATTTTTCTTTAGAGGGGGTGTTGACGTATAAATATTATGAGACTCTTGACTCGATAAAACGTTGCAGATCTTGATTCAGCCCTTGGGACAAGTTTCCCCCACTTTTTGTCCACAAAACCTCTTGGAAAACATGGAAATGGGTCACTAACGCTCTGTCTATGTGTAAACAGAGCTTTAGTTTTGCCACTAACACTCCCTGTGCACAATCAAAGAGCTTTATAAAGCTCTGTGTAGACCAGAAACCTGCGTAGTGAGGGAAAGAGCTCAGAAAGTGGGATTTTGGGATTAGTTTCTGAAGAGAAAGCAACTTTGCAGGATGCAACAAACTAGATGGTGGATCAGAGAAGGATATGAAGAAGCGGGAAGATCATAGAAGAGAGAAGAGATCTAAGAGGAGTCCAGATAACTGGGAACTACAGTATAGTCCCCAGCGGATTCACTAGTTTTGCTATGGGGTAAAATGCACAGGATGAAAACTACCCTCGGAAGTCTTTCCGGGACTTCCGAAAAACCGTAAGGTTATCTGCAAAAGGTACCTGTTACACACATGTTCATCTATCAGACATATATTGACAGGATATGGAGAAAGGATCACCATTGGTTCTTTCTAGATTCTCTTGGGGATCTCCATGCATTAAGAAGAACTCCTCCTGACCAGCTCCAAGACGATTCCTGCACAAAAGAATGAAGCAAACCAATCACAGCATATACTTCTGGCAAATAATGAAAGAATCCATAACAAACATGTATAAATGTGTAACTTATCTACTCAACACAACAAGCATCAGAATGGACAAATAAATGCACAATATCACCGAAACTTCAAGTAGTGGAACATAACCACAGTCCTATATTCAGAACATAAGAGTGATTAGAACAACCCTCTTGCATCAGCCTTCCTTATCCCTTCTTCCTCTCTCTCTCTCTGCTTCTTTCAGCTAGCTCCTTCAAGAATATGACAATATCACAGAACCATGTACTATCCTTCTAAATGCTCTTACCCTTGTGCAATTGCCCTCTTGTTGCTTAAATAGTAATCGAATTAGGGATTCCCAACTCCACCTGTAGTTAATTTGGGTAAAAACCATGAACTTGCCTCTTTTACCAGCTTTTTCCTGTTTGCCTCTGTTTCCGGAATAGAATTTCTCCAAATATCTTGATTTTCAGAGTTTCCCTGCTTTTCTTTGCTTAAATTTAGGGAAATGATATCTAGATATTTTATGGTAGATTCGTTGGCATAACCATTTGAGCATCACTAAAGTTCACTAACGCTCCCTCTGGTCTAACAACGTGAGTTAGCAGCTTGACTAACACTCCTTTATGCTTGTAAACAAGCTTTATAAAGCAGGTTATCAATGTACAGAGAGCGTTAGTGTGGATTCTAGGCTTGCAACTGTGGTCAATCTTTCAGTCATATTGTCCTTCTCCTCTGAGTTGATTAGGAGGTTAATTTGTCGTATAATAGATGCCACCTAAAGTATGAGATCAGAGGGAGAGACGATGGCCGAAATACTTTATGAAAATACTGTAGTTTCCTGTCAAAGTCTTTGTAGAGAGAGAGAGAGAAGTTTCGGGCGATAAGGAAAACCTGATACAACAAAAGTACATATATATGAACTGCTAAAATCATGTCCTGATTCGGGCATTCCCATGCTCAGTAGCTATGTTAGAGTAACTTTCTCCTTATAGATATAACAATGATGGCTGCTAATATGGCACAGGGTGGATCCAGTGTCAAATAGATTATCCTTAAATGGTTGTCTCCAAAGAACAATAACACAGCTTGGGAGAGGAAACAAGGCTGAATGATGTAAGCCTCTACCCAAGGTCTTAATTCCTGCTTCACCGAACATCATAGATCAGTACATGTGATAAAATGAGTTGACATCGAACATGCACGAAATCATCTGATTACCAGCCAATAATGGAGATTGTTAACAGATGCGAGGAAGACCACTGATAATGCTGATGGTATCCAAGATGCACAGTGCAAACTAGCAAGTGTGAAAGATTTTTTGTTGTCAAACACTTGTAGAATCGCTTAACCAGGAGCCAATGATGAAAACCCGTGATCAAGCACAAGGTAACCTGCCACTAATGTCTACAAGAACCAAGGCACTGAATGTGTTTTTGGGTTATCTTCTTAGATAGAGTGTTGAAGTCGATAGGAAGGAACCTATCAAAAGGTAGGAAATGACGTGTCCTACATCAGTTGACACGAAACCGAACAAGGATGATTCTATTTCCTGAAGAAACTTTTGAGCTTTTGGGTCTAAATGATGGAGGGCATGCTGAAAGGATATGTAGGTTCAATTGATTGAGGAAACAAGTAGGACCCTTGAACAATAGAAGGCATGACAAAAGTTTTAACCAAACAACACTAGACTCATGAACACTACAGAGTGTTTAAGATGTGGAGATGCAATGGCATCAGGTTATATAGGCTAAAAACTCATAGGTTGGTAGGGTTCATATTAAGAGGCTATCAAAATGATGGTTTATCTGAGGGAGTGCCATGTTCAAGGGAACTTTTGTTGCCAAACCATGCTTCAAAATATGGTTGTATTTCCACTTTCCCCATCTGATTTTTAATGATTCTAGATGGGTAAACTCATCGATCTTTTCATGTTTAGAGAATCTGAAAATGATCGCAAAAAGAACGACTCTTTTCCCTATCTAATTAGTTTAATGAGTCCAGACAGGCAAACTTGTCGATTTTCTCATCTTTTAAGAGTTTGAAAAGTATCGTAAAAAGAACGACTCTATATCTTGTCTGCATATTTAAAGAGTCCAGACTAGACAACTTGGTGATCTTTTCATCTTTAGAGAGTCTAAAAAGATCGTAAAGAGAGACTCCATGGTGGTCCCTTTGTCGTAGTTGTTAAACGGGTGCAACAAAAGGTTAATAGCATACCCATATCGGTTACTTTTCCGTATTTAATCTACTGGACCTGGATAAAGAGAAACATTTTTCCAATAGATGTCGTCCTCATTTTGTAATGAGTAAGAGGCGGCGGACTAAACTTGTGTTTTGTCGTGACCCATTAACGAGCTCAGTAACAAAAACGTGGGATTTTTCATTTGTTAACGAGCTTGATAAAGTACCCGAAAGAATGCTCGGGTCATCTTTACCATGTTTAATGAGCAGCAAGACACAGCTCAGGATTTTTTCAGTTTAAAGAGCGAGAAAAAGGTGCCTAAAAGGGATGCTCCTTTTGGTCTTTTTCAATTTATGAGCTGGAAATAGATCAAAAAAGAGGTGCTCAGACCATCGTTTGCATATGTTTAACGAGTGCAAAGGATGAAAAACTCAGGGATGTTTGTATTGTTTAAAGAGTGATAAAATATTCCAAAAAAGTGCTTTACGGGTTGTGGTATATATGTTTAACGAGTTCTACCACAAAAATGCGAAGCTGTTTATATTTTTTAAAGAGCAATAAAATGTCTCCAAAAGTGCTCTATTCATCGTTGCATAGATTTAACGAGCGCAAGAACAAAAGCTCAGTGATGTTTATATTTTTTAAAGAGCAATAAAATATCCTTAACAGTGCTCTACCATAGTTAGAAAGTTTTTAACGAGCTTAACGATGAAAACTCGAGGATGTTTGTATTTTTTAAAGAGCAATAAAATATCCCTAATAGTGCTCTGCCATAGAATGTTTTTAACGAGCTTAATGATGGAAACTCGAGGATTTTTGTAATTTTTTAAAGAGAAATAAAATATCCCTAATAGTGGTCTACTATCTTCATTTGTAGTTTAACGCGCACAAAGAAGAAGACTTGAGGTTTTCCGGATTAACAAGCAAGAAAAATACCATAAAAAGAACGCTCGATCTTTCTCAGTCTCATGCTTGACATTAGAAGGGTCTATGCCATTCATTTCCTCATAAGACCAAGAAAAAACATCGCGGAAGTCCCTAAATGGGTGGGTGAAGCTCAAAATTTCCTCAGGATTGTGATTGGCTCCACTCTGTATGTTTTCCACGATGCCTGTCATGACAGAAATATTGGGGAGCAATGTTTGTGAAATATTGCCCCTGTTTCCTTCCGAGTCCAAAATTTGGATAGTCGTATACGATGAGGAAATGATTTCATGTGCGTCAGGTGACAGGATTTGAAGAGGCATCATGTCTGAATCAAATATTGGAACATGATGGTGCGAATCCTCCCAAGGTCAATTTTCTAACCTCGTGATCTCTCGAATAGCTTCGTCCATCGATAGGACTTGATTGAGTGGATTGAAAGAAGGAGTGGTTATGGGAGGGGCAGTGATACCGTTGGCTGAAACCAAAGTGACTAGAGATTCGGATGCAATTTGAATGGCTATGCAGGCCAATTTAGCTGGTGACAGCAGCATTTGTTCTCCGTAAGTGTCAATGTCTACAGGAGCTGGTAGGATCCATGGATCAGTCTATTCATGAGGAAAATATGAAAGCATGTTGACCAATTGTGAAACCTTCAGCAGCTGAAGAGGGAAACAAAATGACATCACTACCATCTCTGGGTGTGGAAACTTCTTTCCAGCATCCCCCACACTACTTTGGCTAAATTAATGTTGAACCTAGGTCAGGGCCCACTAAGCCAACATAGGGAAAAGTTTCTACTTACTTGGATGACGATGGCTCCTCCTTGGCTCCTGTTGCTCCTCCTTTCCCTAGCTCATAAACACTTGGAAGCTCTCTTCTTATTTTCTCTCAAACTCACAATGACCAAATGAGGAGGTATTAGTTTATTTTATAAGTGATTTTTGCATCTTTTTAGAATATTCATTTTCTAATTTTTGGCGTTTGGAGGGTTTTTCGTTTATAATTCCCTTTTCTATTTTATTATTTGTAGGAGGCTTTGGTGAGTGAACATTTTGAGTCTCTTTTTGGAGGTCCCATTTACAAAAAGGGCTTGAGGAATGGTCCTTTTATTAGCATATAGGGATAGGTCATTTTTTCCATTTCCATTGCATTTTGGCCAACAGTTCCATATTTATATCTTATGTCTGACCCTATCAAGTTGCAACTTTAGCCACTCTCTTTTATGCACATCGTTTCTAGGAGGTAGAGCTTAATTTCTCATGGATACCCTAGTTAGCACCTCTTTGCCATCTTTGTGTCCATGCAATCATTTTATCCTCTTTTTGGAATCCATCCTTCTGACCCGCCGTGACTTAGAATTTTAGCATCATGTCCTCTTCTTTGTCTCTTTGGTTGCCATACCCTAGGAGGATTCCACAATATATCCCTTGTGATTTACACTTTTTATCAGCCTAATGTGTAGTTTGAGCCTTGGTTTTTCTCTTCCATAGTCCTCATCTACATGGCCTACCATCCACTTTCACTTGGTGTTTTAACCTTTCTTGGAGGAACTGTTGTGATGAGTGGTGGTTGAAGGGAGAATACCCCTAGGGTCCTTTGGGCTAAGACTCTACCAGACTGAAAATTGCTTATACAAAGAAACACACACACAACCATCTTTTTTACTTTTAAGCAAATTCTAATGTTTAGGGTACATACCTAAGGTCCTACGTCCGAGAAGACCGTTAGGGTGCAAACCCTTCTTGGAGTTCCCTTCTTCTTTCTCTGACCTGCAAGACAAACAAATCAAAGAACACAACAGTACATGTATAGAAGTTTATGTATAAATCATCTTCATGCTATAAAGTTAGTTATAAAAAATCTTTAAGTAACCACTTTCATAAGAATTCAACACAAGAATCTCATAAGCATAAAGAAAGATTATTCGGGAACAAAGACGTGTTTCTTTATATATAAAGGCAAATAAAGTACATATATCGGAAAGATATCACCTGAACACCTTCAGCAGGCTCCAAGCAAGCTTCCTCCCGGATTCGTTCCAGCCTCTAGCCTCCAACAAGAGCTCCTTCCAAGTCTTACTCAATGATGATGTCAAGGATGAATGATCACCAATACACATGGAAACAAGGGTTTCCTATGCAAAATGGGGGAAGTGCAGGATGCACCAAGGACTTTAGACCTGGTCTAAGGGAAAAATCTCAGCATAATAATCTTGCTCTCCTTTTTCTCTCTCCTGTTGGCCTTCCCTTTGATGTCTTTTTATACCCTCTCCAAAGTAGTTTTTTAGTTAGGAGTTGGTTGGGAACAGTTGGGCCACGGGCACTAACAGGTGATCCAGCAGGTAAACCCGCGATCACCGCCCGAAAAAGAGGAAATTATATTTTTTTAAGTGTTTTAATAGATACACGCGGGTTGGGTATGACAGACCCGCGTGTACACGCGTTTAACACAGGGCAAAGTCGCGTATAGGGAATAAAACACTGTTTTTTAAATTTTTGGACCAGGTCTGGAAGGAGGGGTTGCCCTAGGCCATAAGTGCAGCATCACAAACCATAAGAGTGAGATTTGGAGCTATAACAGATGCCCCCTAATGTATGAGGTCAGAAGGGGAACATGATGGCCGAAATACATTAAGTAAGTACAAGGAAAGGAACTCTGCCGAAAAACCGAGGAGGACTTCACCAGAATTCAGCCTGCCAAGCCACCGAAAGGAGATCAGAAAGAAACACTGTCTGAGGCGGGCATACCCATGCTCAGGAAAAGTAAAGCATGTCCGCATATCGAGTACAAGCGGATCCACTAAGTATACAAGTATAAATGACTGTAAAAATACACAATGGATCATCTGATCATAATGAGTAAGTACATGTCTGAATATCACATATAAAACTGTCAATGATGCTGAAAGATGCAACGGATCACTGAAATCAAAGACTGATCCCATAAGGTACCAACTGAACATGATGGAATAGGATGGTACTACACTGCAAACTCAGGTGCCAGCATATAGAATGTCGCCATGACTGACTGCAACATATAAGGTGGAATGGTATCAACTAGCAGCAACAGGAGCAACTGTCAAGTGAACCAATGAATGCTGGTACAACCTGAGGTCTTCACCGACCGCCGTGGTACATTTCTACACCATGGGAATAAATGATCTGAAGTCGACCATGTGAGAAATCGTTTGATTACCGGTCATTGATGTATACCGTTAACAAACGCGAGACTACTCACCGATAATGATAATGAGCGTCAAGGTACCCAGTACAATCTAACAAGTGTGAATAGATGAGCTGAAGTCGAACACCTGTAAGAATCTATCAATCAGGAGACAATGATGGTTTCCCACTGTCGATAGCGAGGAATCTGCCACTAATGACTGCAAACCCCAAGGTACTGCCAAATGGACTCTAGATCTTTGCCCCAGAGCAATGAGTCGGAGTCGATAGGGAAAGATCCGCTAGAAGGAAGGCATTAAGGCATCCTCCATCAATCTAGCGCGAGTGTAACCCGTAGGCCAATAATGTGGAAGGAATCGGACGAAAAAGATGTAGTAACCCAACCGAAGTACGTTTCCGGCGTACACAAGATGTGGCTAGCGCACGGCAGAAACCCTCTGAACCAACCAATAATGAAAGCTGACACAGAGGCGAGGTATCCACCAATAGGGTCAAATGGAAACCAAGGTACTGCACGAATCCCAATGTGTGATAATGTATGCTGATGTCGAACACAAGGGAAACCACTCAGTCAAAGACCCATGATACTGATCGATGTTGAGCACAAGGTGACCTATCAATAATGAAAATAGGGCCAGGGTGCGGTCTCTAGGTCTGCCCTCAGAGCAATGTGTCGTCGTCGATAAGGACAAGACCCGCCAGCAAGAAGTCAATGGGGACCTTCTCAAACCGGCACGAGTGAAGGACCAATATAACTGATGTGATGATAGACATGACACTGACAACCAGGGATGGCCGACTGAAAAATGAGTCAAGAGACACCGCAGAAAGGCCGACTCAGGCTAACTTCCCTTGAACAAAAGCACGACTCAATGTGACTATGTGGCAGCATATAATGAATCTATATAAGTTCGTCATGCAGGAGGCACGAACGAACCCTCCATATGATTGGAAGAGATAACCAATCGGGGGAGAACTGACTCGATAACAAGGTTATGGCTTACCTAAGTCAAACTAAATCCCACCCATGCGGAGGAGACTTTGTTTTGAGTGCTTTGTTCAAGGGCGACACGACTGACTCTAGCTGCCAACAATAAATGGAAATAATGTCTCTGTTCCCGCTCTTTTTGGAATATTTAATTTTTTTGTCTTTTGCTGATAAGCCGGAAAAAGAATAAAAGAATGCTATGGTACAGTGGAAAGAACGAGTGTCGGTGAAACAGATGATCTAGTTCCTGGGAAAGGAACGTTCCTATGCTCAATGCAGGGAGGTGAAAAAACTGGTCAGTGACACTCAAAGGTATGTTCCTTCCACGGATCAAGGTATGTCAAGCTGCAGAAGTCAAAGGTATGCAAGGTTGATTTTGCAGACGTCATGGTCAAAAGTGGGCTTAACACGAGTCCAGGTGAAGCCGGCTATAGGCCAAAAGGTGCAAATGGTCAACATGCAATGCAAAAGTACGACTCAACACACATAGGAGCCTCTAGGGTATAAGGCCAGAACGAAACGAAGAAGCAAAGAAGAATGAGTCTTCAACGCATAAGTCATGGCGGGACTACAGAGGACTCCCGAGCCTAGGGATGAAAAATCTGCATGAGTGCCAAGCGACAATAAGGTACTAACTAGGGCACCCATGATAAGGTAGGCTCTACCACACAAGTCATGATACTTCTAAGCAATGAGAAGGTTCCGCACCAGACCTTGGTGGGGTCGATCCTAAGGCCAAATGGAAAAGGAAACTGATAAGTGCACAATGCAGGCGGAAGAACCTAACCTATATGCCAGTTTCGAGAACCAATACCTGTCAGAACGGACCAACCATAAACTTCCAAAGGAGAAATCTTCCAAGTTCTGTAAACATAAATAGGAACACTAGACACGAAGTTAATACATCCCACATATAAACTCCATATAAAATCTTTGTGTTATAGGATACAAAACTTGAAAATGCGTACCTCATATATACAATATGGTACAGGGAACAACGCAGCCTTGCGGCTTATGCATAATAGTTCTGCTGAACAACCCCTTTGCAGGGATCGGACCAAGGACTCCTTTGGTAGTCATAACTCATGGCTTCAAAGAATTCCTCCTGTGAAGGCAAAACAAGATCTGAGAAATCATGAGAACTACAAGGATCAAAAGAGGGAATTAAAGGGTCCCATGTCCCTATAGGAAGAATCTCTCGGTCAACTGCCGGGACCAAGTCCCAAGAAGGAGAATAATAAGTCAAAGGATCCTTCTTAGAAGCAATTGAACATTGAGGCTTCAATGCCACATAATTGACCCGTGGCGGGGTAGAGTCTACTTGAACACTTGGAACAAACCAAGGGGCATTCTGCAGTAAAGTCGAATTAGGGTGGTGATTATCAGATGCAAGCTGATCAATAGTGACAATATTCCCGTTATGAGGAAAGCACATTACTCGAAAGAGTGAAGACACCACATCATTCATAGCATAGACATAATCACGCCCAAGTAGCATATTAAAGTCTAAAGGGCTATCAACCACCATTATATCGATTAAGACAGTCTTCCCACCTAAAGTGATAGGCACTTGAGGAAGAACACCCATAGATTCACCAGGCCTTCTATCATAGGCTAACAACTGACTCTGAGCTGTCAACAACTTTGGGGAACCCAAAGCTTTCCAAGTCAAAGAGGATATAATACTTGTAGAGGATCCTTCATCCACCATACATCGATAGACATTTGTGGAATTAACTCTGACCTTTATTTGAAAAGGTGCAGCGGAAGGAAGACGAGGCTCAACAAGACTATCCCAATCAAAGGAAACACTCTTAGAACTTGGAGGGGGAACATTCGAAGTAACCGGAATGCCCCCTATACTAGAAGACTCTGTACTAGAGATCAAACAGACTCTTTTGTTAGGCACTTCACCCCCCAAAAGAGGAGTGTAATCGGCCAGCGATTGCACTGGCTTTACCACATTATCAACTAATGGTTGATGGGATTGACGAGAAACCATATCAGAGCTAGGAGTAGAAGTACTTTCAGACTCGGACCATATCCTTTGAACCTCTGGAATACCAGGGCATAAATGAGTAAGATGGTCTCCCTTGCATATCTTACAAGGGAACTTAGGTTTAAAACTTCTACGTCCAGGTTTCTTATCAACCTCCATTCCGCCAACATGACTAGCAGTGGTTTGCGGAGAGTCCTGAACATGACTTGCAGAGGTCGGTGACTCTTTGCTAGTATGACTCGCATTGACTAGACTCGTGCCCCCAGCATGACTCGCAGCGGCTGAAGACTCATCTCCAACATGACTCGCAGAGGTTGAAGATGAAGTGCTAAAATTATTCTTCTTCTTTGACTTCCTTTTTCTCCTCTTTTTAGATTTCTTGTTACAAGAAGGGGGAGAAGAAGGAATCGCAGATTTCTCTTTGAAAGAAGATGAACAATTAGCACCCATGTGATGCCCCTGAAATAAAGCATTCAACTGAGAAGCTTCAAGAGCATTCGGAATATTCGGAGTGGACCACAGCCAAACGGGTAGTCCAACATTCAACCCAGGAATATTCAAAGTGGCCATCAAGGGAGTACCAACGTTTCCAAAGAAAGGAAAAACACAAGGATCCCCTTTTGGAAGGGTACCTTGGTTGGTTTCCACAGGAATATTGGCCATATCTAACTGATCCAAAGACCCTTCCCTTGCGGGAATATAGAAATAACCCTTCAAAGAATATGGATAAGCAATCAAAACCTTTGCCCTTGAGGCGGCAACTCCACAACTTCTGAAAGAACGACCAAAAGCCTTTCAAGATCGGTAGAGCGGCAAGCCAGTCACTCAGAACACAAAGTCCAAATGTGACTAGACAAAAATACCTAAAGCCAACTATGTACAAGGAGCAAAGAGCACTCACTATAAAGTCCCTAAAGAAACAACCAGTCAAACAGGTTCCAAGTATTTCCGCTCCGGGTGGTGAGGACCGGACACCAAAATACAAGAAAGTGGAGTCAAAGGGCCTTCCGAAGATAGTCTGGGATGATGAGGGCCCAGTCCTATCAGCGAAGGTATCAGAGGAAGTTACGCTGACCTCCTAACAACAGCCTGCGCCGGTGCAAGCCCCCAAGCTTCGCAAGGGTGCCCTCCAGAAGTACTGTCGAGAGTGATACAACGTCGACCTCAGGTGCCACGGGATTCCCCTCCGCAGCCACCTATGCAGATCCCTAGGAGAGGCAACTATGGGTACCAACTCGTCGCAGAAGCCAGGTGGAACAGTCGTGAGGTGAGTTTGGACAAGTAGGAGAGGGGGTATCTCTCTTCCCTGTCTTCACAGACCCTCGTGCTTAACTCCCAGATCCGGAGCTTTCCTGGTCTTCCTAACGCTGTTGGATTTACTCTCTTTAATCAGACTCTTATGTTTGACGTTTTGTGTGGCCTTGGAGAGTTAACTCTCCACTCGCCTAATCCAAGGCCCTAAAATCCTAAACTTGTTGGTGTAATAACTAAAACAAAAAGTTCTAGTGGATTTTAATTAAGCGCTTGATTTTATTAGGCTGTTCTTTAAGTCAAAGGTAACGGAAGTGAAACTTGTGGTGTTTTTAGGACGCAAAAAGAAACCATCCTAACTACATGCACATGCACTTTTTCGTTTTGATGAAGAGCAATTTCTATGAGGTTCAGATGTACTTCAAATTAAACAAAGTTTTTTGCTTTCTTTTCAAACTCCACACTCACAAAAGCTAACAAAACTATGCATGCCTAAAAGAGGATGCAAAGCTATGCTAATGCAAGAACTATATGTGAATGCAAGATTTTAAGACTACTCTGCAAACAAAGAAGGAAAGTTGCTGCTTTACCAAATTTTGTCTTGCCACTAAAATGCTTAGATAGAAGATGATGTGTTACCAATCATTTCGTCCAAACAATAAAAACAAGTTTTAAGATAAAAACAAAGCACTTTCACTTCAAAAAAGGGAAATCAAATGAAAAGCAAGTTTAAGAAAGCGAAACTCAAAACTTTCAAAAGATTTTCTTTCAATCAAACCAAAAAGTCTTTTTCAAAGGAAAACTCTCAAAAATACTGACACTAATGATTGATAAACAAGCTACCAAACACTTTTGTGAATTGACACCTTTCAAATGATGAAAACTCAACAAAAATAAAATGTGTTCGAAAACGCTTTTGACAATCAAAAGCAGCAATGAAAGTCTAAAATATCAAAAGACAAGTTTCAAGAAACTGGTAACAAACAAATTTCCCGAAACAAAGGAGTAAATGGTCATAAAAATGATTTCGTTAAGCAAACACAAATGTCATGAAAACAAAATGGACACAAAGATTTGAAGACAATCTTCCCACTCTGCCGAAACAGAGCAATCAAGATTCTTAAACAGAAATCTTGTGTGTCAAAAATCAATGACGCTTGCAATCAACGAAAAACAAGACTAGCACTCCTTATAACTAGAGAGAGTTCGAAGCAAGATGCCCCCTGTTAAACAGAGAAACTGTCACTGGAAATTGACTATTTTAAACTGACCCAAACCACCAGACAGACATTCAGCAAAAGAAAAATTATAAATCTTGAAAATTATGTGATATACGCGCCTGCAATTACTTGCAGAATGCGTGTACACGCGACTGTAACTAAGGAAACCTGCGTATACGCGGGTTTACTTAGTGCAACTTGCGTATATACGCTTCTGTAATCCAGAAAAAGTGCGTATATGAAGTGTTTCAAGAAAAATAAAAAACACAAACTGAAAAACTGGAAAAGCTTGGAGTTCAAGAAAATATCAGACAGTCAGAACCAACAAACAGAGGGACTGAGCCTTGATTGGCTTGAGGACTACCCAAACTAGGAACAACAAGAGTGTTGTCCCCAGCGGAGTCGCCAATTCTGGTTGAAGGGAGAATACCCCTAGGGTCCTTTGGGCTAAGACTCTACCAGACTAAAAATTGCTTATACAAAAAAACACACACACAGCCATCTTTTTTACTTTTAAGCAAATTCTAATGTTTAGGGTACATACCTAAGGTCCTACGTCCGAGAAGACCGTTAGGGTGCAAACCCTTCTTGGAGTTCCCTTCTTCTTTCTCTGACCTGCAAGACAAACAAATCAAAGAACACAACAGTACATGTATAGAAGTTTATGTATAAATCATCTTCATGCTATAAAGTTAGTTATAAAAAATCTTTAAGTAACCACTTTCATAAGAATTCAACACAAGAATCTCATAAGCATAAAGAAAGATTATTCGGGAACAAAGACGTGTTTCTTTATATATAAAGGCAAATAAAGTACATATATCGGAAAGATATCACCTGAACACCTTCAGCAGGCTCCAAGCAAGCTTCCTCCCGGATTCGTTCCAGCCTCTAGCCTCCAACAAGAGCTCCTTCCAAGTCTTACTCAATGATGATGTCAAGGATGAATGATCACCAATACACATGGAAACAAGGGTTTCCTATGCAAAATGGGGGAAGTGCAGGATGCACCAAGGACTTCAGACCTGGTCTAAGGGAAAAATCTCAGCATAATAATCTTGCTCTCCTTTTTCTCTCTCTTGTTGGCCTTCCCTTTGATGTCTTTTTATACCCTCTCCAAAGTAGTTTTTTAGTTAGGAGTTGGTTGGGAACAGTTGGGCCACGGGCACTAACAGGTGATCCAGCAGGTAAACCCGCGATCACCGCCCGAAAAAGAGGAAATTATATTTTTTTAAGTGTTTTAATAGATACACGCGGGTTGGGTATGACAGACCCGCGTGTACACGCGTTTAACACAGGGCAAAGTCGCGTATAGGGAATAAAACACTGTTTTTTAAATTTTTGGACCAGGTCTGGAAGGAGGGGTTGCCCTAGGCCATAAGTGCAGCATCACAAACCATAAGAGTGAGATTTGGAGCTATAACAAGTGGTCCTGTTATCTATCCTCTTGTCCTCTTTTTGTCATGATCAATTCCATGATTACTGAAACCAAATGCTATCCTCTCTACTAGTTGTTTCTCTAGGAGCATTTTTCTTTAAGCTCTTTTCTGACTCCTTAAAATTGAAAAGATTGTTGAACAAACTTGTCTCCTTCACACTCATAAAAGTACTTGAAGGGTCTTCTACCCTGAATAAGTTTAACCCTTTTTTGTAGTAGGATAGAATAGTTACAAAAGAGGAATATCCTAGTCTACTATGGCTAAGAGGTTCTCCCTTGTATACTTTTACCACTTTTTCGGGCTTGGGTGACAACTTTACGAAAAAGGAACTTATAAAAAGAGAAGGGAGGGAACATTTAATTCCATTAGTCATAAAATGGAAGCATCCTTTGTGTCTCCCTTGAACATGACACCTGTCTATTTCATTGTCTTATAGTTAGCTTTTAGCTTGCCTAGCAGCAATACCATCCATATGATTCTCTTTACTCCTCTGGTTGGTTACTCTTCCATTCATATGGAGCATGCCTTGATGCCTCCTAAAGTGTTGCATGATATCACTTGGTTGTCATCAGTCATGCCACCAAGTGAATTTTTTGTCATGTCTCTATGTGTTCAAGGGAAGTCTTAACCTGTGTCAGCCATCTCCAGTAGCTTGTTGACCTTTTTGAGTCGGCCATCCTTGTGTTAGTTTTACTTCATCACTTCATGACTTCATCCATAGATCACATCATCTTGGTTTGTTCCATGTTGATTGATGGGGTATACATCAAGGCCCTCCTTCGACATATCTTCTCCTATCGACTTCATCTCATTATCCAAGAGCTTGATGTAGGAAGTAGTAGTACCTTGGCAAGCTTCCACATGATCGACATTCGGTTTACATCATTGGCTTCTAATTGATCGAGTTCACTCGTGTTCGGAGTCATCTCATTTATTCACACTTGGTGAACTGTACTAGGTACCTTGGAGTCCATTTTCCTCCTTGGTGGATTCTCTCACGTCTGCTACTAGTTTACCTAATTGGCTACTAATCATACAGTTTCTAATAGGTTAGACATCTCATCTATTGACATGTTATATATTCATACCCATCTATTCCCAGTCGCATGGATGGAGGTGTATGAGAGTAACTAGATCCTCCCAGTCTCCCCCAACCCTTCCTTCTATGAGAAAATATGGCCATTTTCACTCTTTCCTATGCCTATGACTAGGGATCTCTTCTAGAGTGTCTTGGTCCCTAGGAGATCAGTTCAACCTATCACTTATTCGAGTTGGCCAAGACTCATCATTTAGAATTTTCAATAACTTCTTGTCGCCCTCAGCATCTACATTCATCCTCTTGGGACCTCTCTTCTACCTATTCATATTGGATCATTTAACATGGTCGGACTAGTTTTGGAGAGTTGGTTCTATAAAGCTAGAGATCTAGAGTATATGCTAATATCTTGCTGCTAGAGAGAGGGATTGTGAGGTTCTTGTTACAGTAGTATTTCGCTTCATGCTCATTTCCCTGTTATAGTGACGAGACTCTACTATATTGTGGGGAGGAGGCTTTGTGCTGAAGGTATATGGTTGTAATATGATTTTTTCATGATTAATAGAAACATATGTTCCTTCCCTATATCTATTTGTATTCAATATGCTTGATAGTTGTTTCTATGATATTTTGATCTAACAATCTTCTGAGTAAGGTAACTTGTTGTCTCTGTTTGTTTGTGGTTGTGTGTAGGGATTGAGATCAAGTGTGGAAAAGGTAGATCACCTGGGTGGAGCAAGAGAATCTACATCAGAACCAAAATCCTTCCCTAATCTATGAGGAGGCTGGGTGCACAAATATTTGCTTGTAGGACATAAAATCAACTTCCTGATGCATGTTTGATCATTTGGGTTGGGACCTGATTATATATCTATTGGTCTTTACTTTTATTGTTTGGTGATCTAATTTGGACACAAGATCATGAAGAAATATCTCCTTGCATGCAAATTTTGATGCAACAACATATTTGAAGTAACATTTCTCCAAGGCTGGCTAGGAGCAATGGATGATGCCCCCCCCCACATATCCATAACTTACCATGCCTAACTGAGGAACATGGATCATAGGTTGAGAAAAGCCAGGGGAGAATATTCCTGACCCTACCGACTGACTAGAATTAATGACCATGGTCAGCATACATGATGCAGTGGGGATGGAGATACTAGGGAAATGTGTGGGAGCTATAATGAGACTGGTAGAATTCCCCAAGAAGATGTGAGAGGCGTAGATGGAGGAGTATGTACCACCACATTAAGTGATGGAAATTATGACATGGAAGTGGATACGACTAATGAAGAAGATAAATATGACTCAGAATCTGCCATAGGATAAAATACTAACAAGGGAACGTAAATATAGGTAGGCATAGAATTGTAAGGATTCCACTGTAATAGCTCAGGTCCTAGAGGATCAGTCAAAGGTGTATTAGTAGGAGAAGTTGAGTGCCCATAAATTCCACATGTAAGGAGTTGTTGCTCCATGATCCTATGCTCGATTAAGATAACAAGATAACAAAAGGAATGGCTAAGTCAATTCAACAAAAGTTCCCAAACCAAATGGCCATTCAAGAAAATTTTATCAAATTTATAATGCTCTAAAGGACGAGTGAGTACATTGCCTCCTAGCAGGTTGGTGGATGTTTTTAGACCTGCTACATCATATTTGGACTCCAATCAAGAAATCCTTTTCATTTGCTTTTTTTCCAAATCCTGCACATAAGCATAAACAAATAAAGACGACAAGAGATCTTCCACAAAGGATCATAAACTAAAAACATCAAGAAATACACATATTATTAGGGTTCATTAGGGTCTTCATCACTGATAGGCACTCTTCATGTAGGAGTAGAGATTCCACCTTGTTCATGAAAAAAATAGTGAATATGACATGACTGACAATGACTATGTTCATCCAACGTGAATAATTATAAATTAACTAAATAATGTTAGTACAAAAACCCTAAGGCCAATACCACTGACTCTTACAAAGAAACATGCACTATAAAAGTACTAAAAGGTGAACACACACACAAACCAATCCTAGTTCATGTTTCAGATGGCCTTCCAAGATACTTCTTACTTGCGAGCTCCCAATTTCACAAGTAGTGTTGTCTAGAGGAAGGTTAGGAAGTGGAATGGTTTCCTCCCACAACCACCACCTATCGAGTAGTTTTCCTTGAAATTGAAACTATGGTACCTCTATCCCGTGGGGGCACAAAAAACTTGAGCTTCTTGGTGATCAGCCATAATAGAGGATTCCCTGCCATGAGGTGGATGGCCTCAAGGAGAACCACTCACACTATAACCTAGCAAAACCCCCTCTAAACTTGGTTTCTGACACACTCCAAGTTTTCTGTGGGATGATGAAGGATATTTCACTCCTTAACTTAGTCTGCTAATTTTGTTTTGTAATCTTGGAAAATGTTGAGTCACACACCTATCTGCAAGACCCTATCCTTAGTTAATGTTCTTGCACTACCAGCAAAAATAAAAGACAAGTCTAGTTTCTTTTATTATCACGTTAATTTTAAATGGTTGTTGTTTACATAGTTGGGATGTGGTGTGAATGACTCTTGTTAGTAACCTTGACATGACTATATGAAAATTATTCTTTTCACTTTGATGAATTCTAACTACAGGAGGGTTAGAGTTTTGTTGAACACACTAATGCCTATGATAATGCACCTCTCACTAATTTCTTTAAATGTAAATCCCCAAATTTATAAAAAAATTAACCCAAAAACAAACCAAAAAGGAAAAATAATTGAAAAGAGGCCAAATAAGTCCCCGAGCTAGAATGAAAATCACTTCAAAAGCGTCAAATCTAGGAAGTCAGAAACAAGTACACTCAAGAAATCAAAGATAAATCTTAAAGTGAAAATAGAAAAAACATCAACAAGCTAGGGTTGTAGCACGATGAATCAACAAGGGTCAATGTTCTACAAAGGTAAAAACCATACCCTAGAGGTAGGAAGGTCTAAACAAGATTAAATGGGAGTTGTAACAAACAATCAAGACACGCCAAAATAAAGTTTTTTAGATGACAGCTACACAACCAAACACAACAACACAAAATGTGATACAATCAAGAAAAAGTAAAGGAAATCACTCAAATACAAGTGATAAAATCCAAAGAAAGGAAACAAATATGTAGAACCAATATGTATAATAGATTTAACCAGAAATTAAAGCAACCAAATAGATCTAAAAAGAGGAGATCCCAAGATGAGGACACTAGCCTTAAGCGAAACACAAAAAGGCCTGAAAGAAGACCTTGAAGGACACAAAAAGTGGAATGACTCAATTGAAACAAATAATATGGCTTCACCAAAGACATATCACCAACTAGCAACATTAGAAATCATCAATCCAACATATCTCCAACAGATTTGAAAGAGAATGAATAGTTGAAAGCCAAGACACAACAAGAAATTATTTCAAAAATGAAAAATCCAATCCAAGAAAATCAGTTGAGAAGGACAGATCTAGAATAGGCCCAGGATGTAGACAAAAAGCCAATAATAGGTCTAGATCAGAGACCAAAAGTTTCAGAAGGAAAATTTTAAGTTCTTAGGGTTACAAATAGAATTACATGAATGAATCGTGCTCATTGTGGTTACAACCACACGTTTGAAAAAACAAGGTATTGGTTAGAAGCTTATAACCACATGGATGCAGATTCGTGCATGTGGTGAGGGGAAAACCAAAATTTTCCTAAAAATGAGCATACAATTGGAATTCAAAGATGAATATTCATAAAATTAAACCCAACAATAGCCACAAATGATCAGAAAAATTCGGAGAGCCCTATGAACTAGAATAGGAGAAAATAAAAAAATTCCCAAAGCAAAGCGGGCAAAGAAAAATGATGCTCTCATTAAAAGCACCAGTTTTGTTACCATAAATTATACACACAAGGAATATTTATCCATGATCCTATGCCTGATTAGCATCATGAGACGACAAAAGGAATGACTAACTCAATGCAAAAAAAGTTCCCAAACCAAATGGCCATGCAAGCAACTTCTATACAATTTCTAATGCTAAAAATGATGAGCGAGTACCTTTCCTCCTCGTAGGTCGGTGAAAGATTTTGGGCCTGCTACAGAATCCTTATGCTCCAATAAAGTGATCATTTTCATCCACTTTCGACCCAAAGAATGCACACAAACATAAACAAACAAAGACAACAAGTGATCTTCTATAGAATATTGCCAACTCAAAACATTAAGAAATACACATAAAATCACTACAAATGATGATATAAAGGAAAGGAACATGAATTTCCATTAACCATATAAATGAGTATACATAAATATACCTCTAGCTTCGATACTCCTCTTCTCATGCTGACATATTCTCCCCACTCTAATGAAGAAGGAATCACAATGGAATGAAGCCCTCAAATTTAAATCCCAAAGCTAGCATAAACTCTCTGAAGCTCATTCTCCAAATCTCTGGCTCTTCAAAAAATAGCCTCACCCTCTAAGATAGACTAATATAAATAGGAGGAAGAGGACTCCCAGAAGGATGAATGTAGATGCTTAGGACAAAGAGAAGCTAGGGAAGCTTCTCAATAATGAGACTAAGTTAGCTCAAAGAGATAGGATAAGATGATGAGTCAAACTAATCTCCTAGGAACCACAAGTCCCTCAAATTCACATAGAAAATAGTGAAATCTCAATTATAACCACATGGACAATGTGTCCTCCAAGTGCTTGGAAGGTTCCAAACACACGCACAAGTCGGGATCCATGCGGTTGTGGCATAACACTAGGAAAAAGAGTGGTCAAGGCCTAGAAGAAGGTCAGTTAGCATAATGACTTAAAGGTACTAACCCTAGGGAGAAAAATAGGCTGATAACAATTCGTAAGGATATAGATTTCATTTTCTATTTGACCATATATACAAAATAAATTACATTGACTTTAGCATGTGTTTTGGAACTATGAGGAAGATACAAGCATACCGTAGTAAATAAGATAAATAATGGTTATTTGAGAAAGCCATTCAGTTGTAGTGATGATATGATGGATGTGACTTGAATTCTCTCTGATAATGGTCATCACTTTGTCTTCATATATTTTTTTATTTGCCTTCATATTGATCTCATTCCATCTTGAACTTTTTGGTACTATTGATGTTTTTTATCAATAACTGAATCTTTTATAGCAAGCTCCAAGGAAAATTTTCCTTGAACATGGCTTGTTTAGCATCACTTTCTAGGCATGGATTTCACCCTCATTCACGATTCTTCAAAATTTGATTTTTGGAAACAACTTGTCCATAGATTTGACCTCTTGTATTCTCCTCGGACCGACAAAAATTAAGTATTTACTTGCAATAAAATTTGAGATGATGGGGGGAGAAAGGTTATCAATATTTTTTCTTCCAATAAACACACAAAAAAAAATAAAAACAATACATATAAAAAAATCCAGAGAAGATAGAAAAGAAAATGTGTGTGTTTACCTACTGAGAAGTGGTGGCCAACCTAAACCTCCTAATAATATGATTTTGATAAAAAATTCATTTTATGTTCAATTCATGTGATTCTAAAGAAAAAATGAATTGTGTTCATAGTGATATCTCAAATATAAATATGTTTTAAAAGTTATTTGAGATCATATGGCAACTTTTATGAGAAAAATTTTGCAAGGGAGAGTTGTTTTGATTTCTAACCTAGACCAACAGTCATAGTCTTAGATACAAATTTTCCCTTTGGATCTTGATTGAAATGATTGAAATGTTATATTAAATTATATTATTTTGGTCATCTATCATATAAAAATGTTTTATAAATTATTTGATTTGATATATCAAAACTAGTGATGAACATATCAAGGAGGAAAAGTTTAACAAGATTGGTTTTAAGACATGCAACTACTAAATGTGGCATAAATTTTCCACCTGAAATCCAAATGGAATTATTCAAGTTGTGAACTAAACTAGAATTGAAGGCTTACATCCCTTATCAACATATCTTAAATATCTGTTGACTAGACATGTGAAATATGCTAATGAGCAATCTAGATGTATAATTATAATAATTCATATTTCATGACAACTATTTACTAATTTGAGCATAACTTTTTCATATGAAATCGAAGATGGGTGATTCAAGCTAGATTCAAAAAAAAAATTAAAGTGAAATATTACCTATTAGCAATTTGTAAAAATTCCCTCTTTTGGTCCTTCAAATATTGATTGTCCCAACTCTTTTTAAAGAGGTTTATGAAGTTTATTTCCTATAAAAAAATGAAAATGACCATTTTCTCCTAAACTATGATGTGTATGTTTGAGATTTTCGATAACTGTGTTTAATATGATGATATAATGAACATTCCCCTAAAAAATCTCTAATATCCATCTAGTATTTTTTTTTACTAGCTACAACGACCCCAAAATTGCACCCATTTCAAAATTTTGGAGCCCCCTATGCATGACTCCCCAATATTTGACTGTGGAATTCTGTGGCCTCTGATTTCCCCTTGCATCTCCTAGTTCTCCTGAAACTTAAGAAAATATTGAATCATAAATCTTACCTTGTTTTCTTCCCACCCAAATTGTTAGTCACATTTTGAGACTCTAGATTAGGCCTTAGAACTACGACCTATGACCTTCTTTGTTTCAGTCGCATGCGACCTTCTCCTAGCCACAACTAGCCTTTATGATGACATAGTCGCATAGTCACACTAGTATAATCTATGGATATTGCAACCCTACATATGATGCGACCATGTGACTACCATTTGTATGTTACCTTGATGTCTATGCATCTTACGACTACACATGTCCTCATCGTGCGATCTCCACCTAGCAAGGTTGCACATGACCCGCCTTAGTCACACTTTTCACATTCGATCATTCTTTATCCCATGTGTGACCATAGTTTATAAACATTCCTCCACTCCCCTTCATTTCATTCCTGCATGATAACTTGACAAAGTGATCCTCTAACTGACAACCTCATTATTCCCAGGTATATGATGATCCATCTCCCATGTAATCATTACTTCTAACAAATTTCTTTTCCACCTTGCCACTCTTCTCTTAACCCACCTCTGCAACTTCCTTTCGAAGAACTCATATCTTTCCCCTTTTCTCTTGGATAGCATCAAATACACTCATTTCATTCTATTGGCTTAGTGGGTCCTGACCCAGGTTCAGAGTTAAGTTTTCCAAACAAATCCCCACACTACTAGCCCTTTCGACATCAACCCATGCAACACAGATTGAAGTCTCACTCGAAGAAGTATGGGGGGATGATGGAACCAAGTTTCCACACCCACAGATGAGCGTGATGTCTTTTTATGCCCTAACTCTGCTTTCGCGGAGATGTTAAGCCTTTAAGGCTTATCAATATAACTTCCTTTTATCAACCTCTAGACTTTCGCGAAGGTCTATGACTGTCCTTCGTGAACCCTAAACAGGTGAATCAACAACTTACGTGCCTCTGTAATTACTCTTAGTTCTGCATTTATCCAAATCGGCTTAAGTGTCTCATAACTTTAATGTGCATTAAGATATCCTTCACGTAAATAGATATTATTACTTGTGTTCTTATAACAATGTAAAACATGCAGAATCACGCATCAATACAATATTAAATCATAACACCATTATTCATCATAACATAAATGCATTCGTTCATAACAGAAGTAAATGGACAAAACACAGATATTTCCAGAATAATCTCTTTACTAGTACTTTAGTTCTGCTTACAGACTGGGGACTACCCTGCGTACTCAGCTGCAGAGGTTCACCCACTCAGCTATGGAATCTACTCTAGGACTCTGTGCACACAACTACAAAGCCTCTCTTCTACACTAAGACTATTCACTCTTCACTTCTTAATGACCCATTACATTTGTCTTCACTAATGAACTAAACTTCCTTAGACTCTCCAAGACTCTTCTTTTTATACAATCCCATGGTCTACGAACCATGGGAAGATCTAATAAATCTGAAACAACTTACATGAAATAAGGGAAAAACCCTTTATGACACTTTACTATCTATGTACTCCATGACCACAACTTGCAGAGACTTTACACTTTACATAACAAAAACATGGGCTTTCTGCCCCAAAACTTGGGCTTTTTCCCCAAAATTGACCGCAAAGGACCCTGTCCTAATAGGCCCCCAACACAAATATCATGACTCACACCTGAGTCACTCTTCTGGTGTGGAGATGTTACTGCAGAGACCTCCTAGCTCAACTTGTGCCACTGCTACCTCAGTCACGCTCTATGTGGTTGCGTGCTTGATTTGCTCCACTAGATGCTCTGTTGCTAGTCTCGCATTGTCTTCCTTTACCTTTTGTTGTATCCTCTTTAAGCTCGCCATCTTCTCCTCAATGGTGACAATGATAGCATAGGCCTTGTCCAGCCAATGCCCCAATTTGGCCTTGAGGACAGCCTCTTTCCATTGTGCTACCTCCACCTGTTCGAGCAACTGCTTTGCCTCATCCAGCTTGGCCAATCGCTATGAGATAGCGACAATGCACTCTATCGCTCTTGCTTCATCATATTGCTATTGTAATTTGCAGGCTTCTATGTTCAACCTCTGTAGGTTAGGATCTTCCTGCAGAGTCATAACGACCTCCATAGACTGTTCAAAGAGCACAGTGCAATCCCCCACTATGGCATCTACTGCTACAACTACATCCTTCACAGTGACTTCACGTTGTGCTCTAACCTCTTGTGGACTTAAAGGCTGCGACTTCATCTCCAGCTCTATGATTTTAAGGTTCAGTTCGAACTAAACCTTGGCTACTTTTTTCTTTGCATTGAACACACCTGTAGCCAACTTTAGAATCTTGGCCTCCAACGACACTTCTTCTAGTATGTGCAGTTCTTTAACGGTTTTGCATGCTTTGGAAACCATAGCTGCAATTCACTCATTCTGCTCCTAAACCTTCTTCTAGACTTCTAGTGCTACTATTATATAGGAAAATGAACTCCTCACCAGCTCAAAGGAGAAAGACATGATGACTAAAGGACTGACCAAGTGCACAGGTCTAGTTGTCAAGCTAACACTGTCTAGGCACTAGGAACCTACTTTATAAAGTTTCTTAGAAAGGCTACGGGTGCATTAGTGACTAGGGTAATTCTGTTTGTTACCTTGGGAAGATCTTTAGTGAACCAAAATGAGTTTCTATGGGTCAAGGGAACAATTTTACCGAGAAATATCCTGAGATTCTCTCTTATGTCAACTCACAAAAGAAGGGAAACATCAAAACTCGGCCTGTTTGGAGGAATTACTAATTCCTAATGGAATCTACAAATGAGAAAGAGAACAAAGGCATGGAAGCATCACTTATTTTTCCTAATGGAATTCATGAAGTACTTGGAAACCCTATCCTCACATGTTATATATGCAAGGATAGGGCCATTGTGAAAGAGGTCAAACCATCTGAAAGGATTTCCTATTTGACTGTCGAGCATAGACTCAGACTAAGGCATCAAAAGTGGTTAAGAAGGGGGAGAGAGAGGAGCTGGAGGGGTAAGGGAAGGCTAATACAACCGATGGTTGTAATCACTCTTTCTACATTAATATAGAACTACAATTGTGTTGTCCACTCCATGATGTTAGTAGTATAAATTGTTTATATGTTTATGCAATGTCATTATTATGAGTGGATTAGTTACATGCAACTAGATATATTTATATGTTCATGCATTGTTTATCAAGGTTTTATGTTGTGATATTTCGCTTGTCTTCTCTATGTGTAGGTTTTATCTGGAGCCAGCTCAGGGGTCTTCCACCTAGCTACATTGTGCTCTCCAGCAACACCACACTAATACTCGAGGTAATAATTCCTTCTTGCTTTGATTGTCATTTGTTGAACATATATATGCTTGCATCTTTGTGATAACTGCAGCTAATCTTACAGTCTGCCAAGGATCCTGGGAAGAGCCTTGAGGGTTTCTACATCATCAAAACACCCGTGCATTAATCCCTATAGCAGAAATGGCGACTCCACTGGGGACTACCCTTAGTTCCCAGTTTTCCCAGAAAGTTCCTAGATCTCTCTTTCTTCCAATCCTTTGTGCTTCTTCATTCCCTTTCTAACCACTCAAGACTATCCAACACCCTTCTCTCAGTGCTCAGTCCTAGATCTGATCCCCACAACCTATTTTTTGAGCCTTTTTCCTCACTAACAATGTCTGCTAGTGTAAACAGTTCTTTACAAAGCACTGTGGCCTCAAAAATAGTGCATTAGTACTGCAAGTAACTCTCTGTAGCCTCTAGTACAGAGCATTAGCCAACCATTTCTTGATAAACAGACTGTTCTGTGACCTCATGGGTTGATAAATCTGCTTGTAAACTGATCAGGGAACTGCAGTTGTGCTTGTTTGACTAATATGCGTTGAGAACAATTTTTTTTTTAAGAAAATAGATTTACTTCTTAAAGTTTTTGTTTTCATAAAAGAAAAAATCCAAAATTTTTACCGGTTTCTACTTAGTTGGTTAGATCTACATTATTTGGTTTCAAAAGTTGTTAGTGAGCATTGAAGTTCTGTCGGTTATGCTAGTGTTTTACTGAACATTATGCATGGTATATATATTGATGTATGAATGACTCTCGCTTTGTAGAAGCAGCTTATTCATCGAAAGTGAAAACTTACAAGCATTGTTTTTGCATGATTTGAGCCAAAGTCCCATATAAGTTCATACGTCAACACCCCCACCGAAGACTCTAATGATGCACATTTAAAATATACCTAATAAAATAAATCAAAACTCTTTTTAGAGTAAACACACATTAGTTTAGGTTAGGATCCTGGGATAGGTAGTGTGAGTTAACTACCCAAGATCATACACCGAAACTATTGTCATTAAAGAGAGAAATCATTTTGCACTCATACTATATGGGACCACTCCAATAAAAGAGGAGCTAAATACGAGACAAAATCAGACTGTAAGTGAAGTTAGCCCACCTTTTCTTACATCTACTTTGGGTATTTTGTGTATTGGGGATATCAGAGCTAAGTCGGAAACTCAGATATCCTACCCACACATCGTACTATCTGCGAATATGTCCCCCCTGGTAGTGTCTATGATTTGAGGTATCCTTTGTGGCCATACTTTTAGGGATGAACACAAGGTGGCTGGGGTGGGTTTCCCTAGTACCTAACATAGATGAACCTACTCTATCTTCAGTTTTTGGAGGGTGCCCGTCTACACAAGAGTAATTGGTCCCTTAATCTGAGGTTTGGGCGAAGCTCAAGAGTAATCGTAGCTATACATTTTGCCAACTCTCTCTGTTATTCATTATGATACTAGGTTTCATCTCCAGTGATTGGTGCTTATCAGACAGGATCATTTCCCTCTACTTGTTGATTGATTTCCTTAGTGTATTTTTTATTTTTTAAGTGCCATATTGTTATCACCAAGACTTTAACAAATATCACTATAAAATCTATTGATAAAATTCATCAGTCATTGTGGCTACATCCAACCCTTGTCGTCAATCTAGATGGTTGTAAGGTCTTCCCCCACTCATTGTGGAGGATCCGCCGAGCCCCATTGAACTGGATTCCCCGTCTTTGTGCAATCAGTCTTCGAGATCTAACACTAAATCATTTTGGACGTCCCATGATTCAATCTTACCAAAAGATTTCTTTACTGAAGGTTTCATTCCTCCATACAATCCTCTGATCATGAATCTATTGGGGCCACTCCTGATTCCTATTGCATTTGTACCTTCTATGTCTTCTATTGGACCTGCACCACCCGTCCCATCAATGACTAATAGGTCGTGGGATTTTGTGGACACTTTTGGTCCACCACCACCTCCCCAGTCGACAGTCAATACCACACCTTTGATGGAAAACCATCCTATCCCATCTGTCCTAGGTTCAAAACCTATCATGACACCCACCATGAGTGGAACCCAGTACATGCTAGGTTTGCCCCTTTTGTGTCAGTTGTCGGACCTTCAACAAGTGCTACATATAGCGCTCCTTATAACGCTCAATATAGCGTGGTTAGCAAGGGTCTCGTCAACCCAGCCTATGGTTGGCATCCATTGTTTAGTTCTAACCCCCAGGTTCAAATGCTTGGGGGCATAGTTCCCAATATGCATATACCAATGAGAAACGTAACATTTCCCCCTCCATTTATAGGACTGTAGGGACAGTCATTGATTGACACAAACCCTCCTTATGTCAGTCAAGGACCTATAGTTAATTATGTGGCAAGCGGGATCCCTCAATAAGGTCCCAATCAATCCATATGGGCACCCCACTCTCAACCTCAACTGAGTCGAGGAAGCATTCCTTATCCTGGGGGAAATTCGAAGCCCTAGTCTAACAATCCCAATGGAAGCCCATAGTACATGACTCTACCCAAAGGAAATTACTATTCCATGCAACCTGTGTATAATATTGGGAACAACACGATGGGAGGACCGTAAGGATCCTCAAGTCATATGTCATTGCCTTGGTCTGATTTGGGGGCATCAAATAGCTTGCCTTTCTTGGCAACGCTTGATATCCATGACTTGTACAAACTCACAAATGACCCCATCTATCAAAACTTACTTTGGCTGCCAATCCCGCATAAAATCTCGACAGACATCTCGAAGTTCGAAGGGAAACAAGGGGAGAATCCAGGTACACACATCACCACCTATGATTTATGGTGTGTTTTTAACTCCATGGTGGATGATAGTATCTAGCTATAGCTCTTTCACCGCACCCTTATTGGAAATGCAGCCAAGTGGTACATCAAGTTACCATGTGCGTCAGTTAATAACTATGGCGCTTTAGCGACGGAATTCTTAAAGCACTTCCAACTACCCATCCACTATGAAACTAGGACAGAACTGGTCACTTCATTACATCAGGACACTGTCACCCACATCTCTAATCATATCCATGAATGGAGACATAGGCGGAGGCTAGTCAAAGCTCCCCTCCTAGACTATCTATTAGCAGATTGGTTATGCAAGTCTCTACAAGTCCCTACTCCCCTAAATCATTAGAGATGTTGCCTTAGGTGGTGCGGTCACAGAAGACCAATCCATTTGTCATTCCCAACACTTAGATTTGATATATTCCTAGTCTAGCACTTTATATGATGTCATTCCCAATTCCCCTCGCAACTCGAATGCTCCCGCTACTCAGAAACCTGGAGCGCACACCGATGGTATTATCAGCGCTACCTCTAGGGCTATTGTAAAACAACTCAGTGGTAACATTGCCCAATTGTCAGTTGACCCATCTACCAAATTGACTGCTCTTCCTACCACCGCGATAAATGTTGTGTTGTATACACAAAAACCTAGTGGTAAGATCAAGAAGAATAAGAAAAAAATTGCTCCTTCTGAAGAGCAGTCAACAAAGCAGTACAACCCAAAGTAGAGGGATACTACACCTTCTATTGATGGAAAGGAAAAACCCGCTTGATTACCTTGCAAAATCTCTACGAAAGCGTAGAAATTTCACCATAGATCACCTGACAATGCAATATACTAAAGCAAAATACTTGATCTACTTCTACTATCAAACTTTGCGAAAGCTTAATCAATTTGAGCAAGATCAATCGGAACACATATAATAGAGAAGAAGATATCATACACATGAAACACAGAATAATACTCAGGGGAAAGCCTCAGCTAAAAACCCCACTATCTGTATTATCACACAAGTGGAAATATCTCTGGATTACACAAGGCTTTAGCACACAAGCTATCAACTGTTCCGTACAATCCCTCAATGCTACTCATAGACAAAATAGACAACACATATGCCTTCCTTCAGTCCTCTAAGCCTCCTATTTCCTTGCAAAATTTCTCCTGGGTCCTCTAGCTGCCACCTGTGTGAATTCACCTCTCACACAACTCAGCAAACTCAAAAATAATTATGCAATCCTCAAGTAATTAATTCCTTCTGCATGCAAGAGATATTCTCAATGGAATATTCTTGCAAGTGATAGTACGTTGTCCCATCCTCTGATCTCAACTGGGTCTCTGACTGAACTGACATGCATGAGTTATTTATGAGAGAATATTCAATTATCTGAAGTACACTAGTTACATGCATGCATGCATTTGAACTCACAATTAGTTCCACAAACTGTTGGAACTAATCTAACTGGACTTGACTCAGTTAACTAAGCTAACTAATTACAACTCAAAGTAAAACTCATCCTGTTTTCCTTAATTAAGGGATAAATTCCTCAATCAAAGGGATAACTATTGCATGTCTTCACATAGACTTCGTGTTTGATTTTCTCCAACTAATTAACTCAAGGTGAATTAATTAATTATTTTTCAAACAGCTGCTTGTTAGGACTCAGAATTGACCTATTTTGACCTCATATTTTTGCCTTAATGTTATCCTTTTCAGTCATAAGTTGTAAGCTTTGAGTACATGATGACTTAATCACCCAAGGTATGAAGTAACTTTCCGCATATCTATATGTTTAATTGTTCATTGCATATTCGTGAGTATCTTTATATTTATCTTGGAAAAGCTGATTAAATTGTCAAGTAATTGTCTTAAGCCTGCAGGAGTTATAATTTATAGTTGCTGTGACACCAGAAACAGCAACTACGCAGTTGCTGCAACACCAAAAACAGCAACTACGCAGTTGCTACAACACCAGAAGCAGCAACTACGCAGTTGCTACAGTCAACAACAGCAACCATCTAAAGCAGGCTATTTTGCAATAGCTGGAAATAACAACCGGCTACTATCTGAAGAATGCTGATGCGGCACGATCCGCAGCTATCTAAAAGAAGGTAGAACAAAGTTACCATTGCTTAAATCGGGAACAGCATGGGGAAACGGCGAAGGAATGTGAAGATCCCGAGAAGACGGTCGAAGACAGTTACCAGCTGTGTAACAGCCAGAACCTAAGAAAGAATATGTTGTTATACTGTTGTAACAGCGGTCTGTAATTCTTATTTTTGATAGAATGGGTTAACTGAATGAACTGTAAACATCTATTGTAATAGATGTCTCCTCTATAAAGAGGAGACATCTACATTAGAAGGGAGGTTGGAATGTGTAATCTGTAAGAGAGATTTTGAGAAGACATCAGCAAGTCTGAACTTTATTGTACTTGGATTTTTGGCAGATGAATATAAAATTGTTCTGAGCACTTAATCAACTCTCCGTGTTCCGGGGTATCTTGTGAGAGGGACTGGGCCCACCTTCCTCAAAAGATTCATCCATTTACTTTTCTGTTACAGTGTGTTAGTGTGTGATAGTTTCTTTCCGATGGTACTCTGTTTGGATTTTGTAGCATTACCTCTGGTATTTCCGCTTTGCTAGTACTCTGTTTCATTCATTGCTTGAAGTTGTGCAAGGGTATTTCACTGGTGAATTTGAGTGCAGTGTGTGTTAGCAATCTGATTACAGAGGCAGGTGCTGAACGTCCTCACTTGTAGGATAGGGTCCTGATCCTCTGCCAACAGAGCATCCATCATTTCGCTTTTCAGATTTGTAATCTTAATTAATTACTTTCATTTTATCAGTACAGTGATAACTTAGCGTAAGGATTACATATACTACAGCTTTTTAATGCTTTTAGGAGTAAGTACATACAGTACGCGGTAGCCTTTGCAATAAAAAGACTTTCCCAGGTTGACAATTAATGTGGTACTTGAATGTTTAATCAATAAACAATTCAACTAGCCAACATTTTGGCGCAGTTGCCGGGGAAGGCAACTAGAGATTTCTGAAAGCATTAATGATTTCTTTTTTAGAATAACAGATGCATGAGAGGATGCAAGAAACCTAATTTCACAGGCGGCAAAGGAGGAAGAAAAACTTATATCGATGAAATCATCTCAAAGGCCGAAACATCACAGAGGACAAGTTCCCGGAGACCTCAGATCCAATACTCCTCACAAACAGACCGACAGACGGAGGAAGTAATAGGACCTTAAAGGAAGCTGGAAGTACCAGAATACACTGAGGAACCGGTAGAAGAACCTGAAGAAACAGAAGACACAGAAGATAAAGCAAGTGATTCAGGAAGAAGACCAATGGAGGATAACAGAACAGAAGGAAGAGGGGAAAACTCGCTCTCTACCTTGGAATTCCCTATTGGGGAGCTCCCGAGAGGAACAACCCCCATGAAAAACATTCCACTCTCGGCGTTACCCAACTTTCATGGGTTATCCTCTGAAGACCCGGATGAATTCCTCTTTGAATTCGACATACTATGTAGAAGTTATGATTATATAAGTCCTAATCAGAAGCTAAAACTGTTTCCAGCAACACTAAAAGGGAATGCGTTGAGGTGGTTTATGAGCTTAGGAGCTCAGGCAATCACCACCTGGGACCAGATGAAATAGGGATTTCTGGCCAAGTATCAAGACTACTGCCGGACAAGAGAAAGGAAGGAAGAATTGTTTAAAATGGTTCAGAAAGAGGACGAGAATTTGGAAGATTTTGTGGAAAGATTACAGTATAATCTGCAGCGGTCTGATCATCCTAATATGAGTAAAGATATTTTGAAGACCATATTGCTAAAAGGGGTAAGAGATGACTGCCTGGACATGTTGAACATGCTTGGAAAAGGGGACATTTCCAAAGAACCCTTTGATGAAATTATCAATCTCTGCATGAGATGTTCAAGGGGAGCAGCAGACAGATCAAAAAGCAGAGATAATGTGTATTCAAGAGTTCAGAAGTCAGCCAGTGGAGGAGCAACAAGAGCTGAAATAGGTAACTTATTGGAAGAATTTAAAACTTAGATGATAAGTTCTTTTGCTTCACAAATTGATGCTCTGTAGGTTAAGAAGAAACAGGCGGAAGAAGAAGCTGCTCTGGCAATTTTCTGTTCTAAATACAGAGAAAAACATCCACTCAGAGAATGCCCATTGGATAAGATACCTATCTGCACAATCTGCGAGAAGGACCATGAAACACAGCAATGCCCCTCTCTGCCTGGAATCAAAGCAGCACTGCAGTCAACCGAAGAAGAAGCTGAATCAGTGTACTTGATGACACAGAGGAGGCAATGGCCACAAAGACAAGTTATGAGCTCTAACACAGCATTCGATCGTTGGAATAATAACTCTCCTTTTCAAACAAACTACCCACCCATGAACCAAATGCAGTACCCACCCTTCAGTACAATGAATTTTCCACTTATGCAGCAACCAAATCTTCCTTTTCCTGATCCTACTATATGGAATCCTTGGGCTCCCCAGCAACCGTATTTTAATCAATGGAATCCAAACTGGGCAGCCCAACAGATACCATTTCCTCAACAACAATAGTCTCTTTCCTTACCATCTAATACTCCTCCGAATAACCAGGAAATGAGACCACAGCTGCCTGTGCAACCTAACCCCAATCCAAATAATAATAAAGCCCTGCAAGTTATTGACATTCAAAATCAGCCTGTCTCTCCCCTACAATGTAATGATATTCATCTTCGCTCAGGGAGAATTGTTGAACCCATTATAGATGATATTACTGACTCTGACAAAGAAGAAGCTAGAAAAGAGAAACCAGCTAACAATAATGCTGAAACACCAGAATCAGCACCTAACAATAATGATCAAACAATAGATCCGCCATTCCCTGAACAGTTGGCTCTCACTAAAACACCTGAACAACCTACCTTTAACCTTCTAGGAGAGCTACAGAACTTGTATGTTAAAATCCCATTATTGCAAGCATTAAGGGATGTTCCTATTTATGCTAGAACTATTAGAGACATTTGTATAAAAAAGCCTGGAAGGAAGGCTAAAGATCCCCTCACAGTTCATGTGATGGGAGAATTAACTGCCTTACTGACTGAAAAAGATTATCCTGTGAAGTATGGTGACCTTGGTCACCCTACAGTAACAGTCCAGGTTGGAAAAACCTTTATCTCTAAAGTCCTAGTAGACTTAGGAGCTGCAATAAATATTATGACACTCGAAACAACACAATTTCTCCAGCTAAAAAACTTTATCAGGGAAACTCCAACTATCTTAGAGTTGGCTGACCGTTCTACGATTAAACCTAAAGGGGTCATTGAAGACCTTATAATCTCTGTAGAATCCTGGAATTACCCGGATAACTTTGTGGTGTTACAAACTAAAACAAAGTTGGGGGGTCATCCGTTGATTCTAGGGAGACCTTGGTTGGCTACAGCAGATGCTTTCATCAGCTGTAGATTTGGATCAATGACCATCTCCAATGGACAGGAAACTAAACAGCTTACCCTCTATCCTCATGCTACACCCATGATTAATAATGATAATTCTGTATGGGTAGACTATGAGGATGAGGAGACCCAACCTATACTAACTATTGGACAAGCTTTGACTTTTAAGGACTCCACCGAAGATGAATTAATCAGCAGCTTTATTTCTGAACCCTCTTCGGTCAGCCTTGAAACATATAATCACTTCACTACAATCTTAGAATCTGAATCCCAGCAGAACATGAAAGATGAAAACTTATTTCAGACAGCAGTAGGCAGCCCTTCCAAAAGTACAACAATTGAAATTGAACCTGGCAAAACATTAAATATAAATCCTGATTTGACTGATAATGAAAAACAGAAATTAATAAAGTTACTCCAAGAAAATAAAGAGGCATTTGCATGGGACTACACAGACATGAAAGGGATCTCCCCTGAACTATGCACTCACCGTATTTATATTAAGGAGGGGTCCCGGCCAGTCTGTCAACCCCAGCGAAGAATGAACCCCAACCTTAGAGAAATTGTCAAGGAGGAACTTCAAAAACTCTTAAATGCAGGATTTATATACCCCATATCTGATAGTGAGTGGGTTTCCCTTGTAATTGTACCCAAGAAAAATGGGAAATGGAGAGTATGTGTGGATTATAGAGCATTGAATAAAGCCACCCAAAAGGACCATTTCCCTTTACCATTTATCGATCAGGTATTGGATAATTTAGCAGGTAAGAAATTCTTTTCATTCTTGGATGGGTTTAGTGGATATAATCAGATTAAGATTGCACCCCAGGACCAGGACAAAACCACATTTACTAGCCCATGGGGGACCTTTGCTTACAGAGTACTTCCATTTGGGCTGTGTAACGCTCCAGCAACATTTCAAAGAGCGGTAATAGGGATCTTTTCTGATATGTTAAATGATTCATTGGAAATATTTATGGATGACTTTACTCCCTATGGAGTGACCTTTGAGGATGCACTGCAAAATCTTGAAAAAGTACTCAAGCGGTGTATAGAAGCACACCTTGCTTTAAGCACTGAAAAGTGCCATATGATGATGAATCAAGGTATTGTATTGGGTCACTTTGTCTCATTTTTAGGGATTCAAGTCGATCCAGCTAAAATACAGGTAAGTCAGAACCTCCCTATCCCAAAAACACAAACTGATGTAAGAAGCTTTCTAGGACATGCCGGATATTATAGAAGATTCATTAAGGATTTTTCCAAAATAGCTTCTCCTCTATTTGTGTTGTTAATGAAAAATGTTGAATTTAAGTGGACTGATGATTGTGAAAATGCATTCAATAAACTTAAACATCAGTTGTCCGCAACTCCTATTTTGAGAGGACCTGATTGGGCATTACCCTTTCATATCTCCTCTGATGCCTCAGACACAGCAATTGGAGCTGTCCTGGGTCAGGAAGAAAACAGTCTCCCATATGCTATCTATTTTATCAGCAATAACATGACACCAGCTGAGCTAAATTACACAGTTACCGGGAAGGAATTTCTAGCAGTTATTTATGCTATTAACAAATTTAGACATTATATTACTGGCTACACTACCTTTGTGCATACTGATCACTCGGCCATTAAGTATTTAATGAATAAATCAGTTACAAATGCCCGAGTCACCAGATGGTTATTACTGTTGCAGGAATTTGACATCACAATTGTAGATAGGCCAGGTAAAGAAAATGTAGTTGCTGATTTCTTTTCTCGTTTAAAAACTGATGAAAATGCTCCAGTAGATGATTCTTTTCCTGATGAGTATTTATTTGCAGTATTTGCTCACTCACCTTGGTATGCAGACATTGCCAATTATCTAGTTGCAGGAAAATTACCATCACACCTATCACACAGGGAAAGAAGAAAGATCATCCAGCAAAGTGCTAGGTACAGCTGGATAAGCGGGTGTCTGTTCCACACAGGAATAGATCAAGAAATCCGGAGATGCATTAGGGAAGACGAGATTTATGATATACTGAAAGCTTGTCACGATGGTCCTTGTGGAGGACATTTTGCAGATAAAAGAACAGCTCACAAGGTACTTAGAATGGGTTATTACTGGCCATCACTTTTTAAAGATGCTAGAAAATATGTGAAGGCTTGTGACAGCTGTCAAAGAATGAGCCAGCCCAACCATAGGGATGAAATGCCACTTAATCCCCAGGTAACTCTTGAACCTTTTGAGAGATGGGCATTAGATTTCATAGGTCCCATTAATCCTCCATCTAATCAAAGAGTCTATATTTTAGTATGCACGGATTACATGACTAAATGGGTAGATGCCAAAGCACTCATTAAAGCTAATGAAGAAGCGGTACTAACATTCTTATTTGAAGAAATCTTTGTTAGATTTTGACTACCCAGAGAATTAGTCACTGATGGAGGACCTCCTTTTAATTCTCATGGCTTCAAAGACACGCTCCAAAAATATCATATCAAGCATAAAATGACCACACCATACCACCCCCAAGCAAATGGGCAGGTGGAAAGTACCAACAAGGTCATAGAAGCAATCTTAACAAAAACGATAAAGGAGAATAGAAGGGACTGGTTTCAGAGGTTGCCCAAGGCTCTATGGGCCTACAGAACCACTTGGAGGAATACAACAGGCTTTTCACCCTATGAATTAGTTTTTGGAAAGAATGCTATTTTTCCTGTAGAGTTTGAGATTAAAACCTTAAGCACTGCCTTAGCTGTTAACCTTGATTTAACTGATGCACAGACAGCCAGGTTGCAGCAGCTGCAGAATTGGATGAGAAAAGATTGGATGTCGTCCATCAAACAACTATGATACAGCAACAAAGAAGCAGATGGCATGACAGAACCATCAAGCAAAAGCAGTTTCAGAAAGGCAACTGGGCTCTACTTTATGATTCACGTTTCGAGAATTTTCAAGGGAAGCTGAGAACAAGATGGTTAGGACCGTACGAAGTGGATACTGTTTTCCCAAATGGAACAGTTAAACTTTTAACAATTGATGGAAGCAGAACACCACTGTTAGTGAATGGCTACCGACTTCGGTTATATCAGCGGCCGGTTTCCAAAGAGGATTTTAAAGCCACTTGCATGGCAATAAAACAGTATTCTTTTCCAAGGGAACTTGCTGTCCCTCAAAGCACTTGAGTTTCTATTATTTATGTAATTTTTTTTATTTTTTTTAGGATAGATATTCTTTTTTTTAGAAACTAATAAATCCTGCCAAGGATTGTGATATTACATTTCAGTATTTTGCAGATTTTGGCCCGGGAAGTAGCTGAGAACAAAAGTTTCAAAGGAATTATTTTGCGGACTAGGAACTCCTGTTGCTGCAACACCATTTCCCTGTTGCTGCAACACCATTCCCCGTTGCTGCAACACCACTCCCGTTGCTGCAACACCATTCTCTGTTGCTGCAACACCATTCCTATTGCTCCAGCGCAACTCCCGTTTTTACAAACGTCTCACATCATTCCCTGTTGCCACATCAACCATTTTCCGTGGCTGCAACACCACTCCCGTTGCTGCAACACCATTTCCCTGTTGCTGCAACACCATTCCTATTGCTCCAGCACAACTCCCGTTTTTACAAACGTCTCACATCATTCCCTGTTGCCACATCAGCAATTTTCCATGGCTGCAACACCAATCCCGGTGCTACAACATCACTTCCCGATCACGAAATATCTTTCCCAGTAGATTACTTCATGTACGAAAACGCCAGTCTTACCACTTCAGCCCCAAGGAACAAATTTTGATAAAATATACCACTCCTTGTGATGATTACAGCACCCTACTATCACTTCCCGTCATTATCATTACAAATTACCAGTATTCCCATGCTTGTAGATCTGCGGTAATCATTATGATCCAGCACAAGACAAGACAAGACTTTTTGACGCAGCAGTCAAAAAGGTAAAATACGAAGGTACGCATGATTATGTATGGACATTAAATGATAGGTAATGCAGAGAATTTGATAGGACTATTAAAATCATTGTACTTCCAATCATATCATTGACACGTAGGGGGGGGGATTACCAAAGCAACTCTCATAATGACATACCACGCCAACTACCGCCACCCTTAATTCTCCCGGTAATATGTAAAAGCCACCCTATCACAGCATGTTACCATTTGCGACGTTCTACTCTGAACTGAAATTGGAAGCTCGGCTCTGAACTCTGAAAGTTACTGAAACAACAGCTATGGGAGGAACCCTCATTACACATGAGCCTGGCTCGACAGCAGTCCTTGAACTCTTTCCGGAGATTTATCAAATTTTCTTGCAAGCGGTTTGGATAGAGTACTTCAGGAGACTTCCGGACTTTGACGAGCAGCAAGTCCTTGAATTCGCATGCAATTTAACCGAAGGATTCTCGATCGTCTAGGGAATTCAAGTTCCAGTCACAGAGGAAATCATAGCCGAAGTTACCGGGCTACCAGCTAATGGCACACGGTGGTTGAGCAGAAAGCACTTGATTCTTAATGCGCAGCAGGATTTTCTCCGACCAAGCGAGCACGTAGAGACCAAAGGCAGAGGCGTAGCACTTCGGTCGTTACCTCAACCGTGGCCAAAAGTCGCTGAATTTGTCAAGCAATATCTAACGTGCGAAGGCCGCTACCAGGTAATTTACCAGCACGACTTTGTCCTGTTAAATCATCTAAGAAATGGTCAGTTAATAAACATGCCATATTATCTATTGGGTTGTCTCCAAAATATGTCACGATATGTTGTGAAAGCGAAGCATCCACTAGTTTCCTTAAAACACCACCGCTTAGCCCAATTACTGATTAATAGAGCCCTCGCTCTAAATAACCCTCCACCCCCCATTAATCCCCATCAGGAGGCACAAATTCCACAGCCGGAACATGAAATTCCTCACCAAGAAGAGGAAATTCTTCACCAAGTTGAGGACATACCTCAGCAAGATGAAGAACTTCCTCAGCAAACGGAGGATATGCCTGAACAAACCCCTTTGGAAAACCCTCAGCAAGCAGAGCACATTCCTGAACAAATCCAGCAAACACCCCCGCAGGATGCTGAGAATGCCACAAGGACAATCCCATCTCCCAAAGGAATCAATCCTTCCATTCCCATACTGGGTATTTCTACTGATGACTCCGATGACAATATCCCCATTACCTTGCTTAAAAGAAAAAGGCAGCAGGAAAAGAAAACCCCATCGAAAAGAAGGAGAACCAGGGTTTCAGCTAAGGCACCTGCTACTCCGGCTACTGTCCCCATCCTAAAGAAGGCTAGCCTAAAGAGAAAAACGCCTGAATTCCCTGCTTCTCTACCAAAGAGAAGAACTCGGTCATCGGTAGCAGCTAAATCTCCTAATTCCCCCAGTTCACCGCCTATCACTATAAAGATCCGTACTCCCACCAGTCCTCAAAACTCCTCTCCCTCACCCTCGGAAGCAGAGATGCAGAGCGTTCATAGCTTCGTGACATCATACTTTAAGGCAGCTGACACACAAGAACCAGCTGCCGACACCCAAGATAATAGTGACCAAGTGGCTGCAACACAAGAAATAGCCACTACCGTAGGTGACACACAAGAACCACCTGTGGGGAATACTAATCAGAATGATGAAACACAACCTCTGCCTCCATTGGAATCTACTGCTCCGCAGGACCAGCCTACCATACCTGCCCTACAGGAAGAAATTGAATTCCTGAAATCTCAGATTCAGGACTATCAGGAGGAAATAATAAGGGTTAAGGAAGCATATCAGAAGGAATTCAGCCTGCATGTTTTAGCACGAGTAGCGTCTGCAGCAGAAAAAAGTAAGGATAATGAATATGTGTGCACCAATTGTGGTGAAATATACACTCAGGCAGGATATAAGGTAGTGGCAGAGCCAATGAAGGAAGCATCTGATGTTGTTGATGAAACGAAAGAGCCTGCTATTATACAGACGGAAATGCCGCAATCCTCTGCTGAAATAAAGGAACCTGTTGTCACACAAGAACCAACAGGTACTCCAGAAGAAGTGCAGACAGAAGAACCTGTTGTCACACAAGAACCAACAGGCTCTTCAGAGAAGATGCAGGACCAAACTGAAGGACTTACTGACACACAAGAACCAGTAAGTTCCCCAGAAACTACACAAGACAAAGCTGAAGGGCTTACTGACACACAAGAACAAGTAAGTTCCCCAGAAATTGGACAGGTCTGAACAGAAGAACTTACTGCTACACAAGAACCAGTAAGTTCTCCAGAGATTGCGCAAGAACAAGCAGAAGGGCTTGCTGACACACAAGAACCAGCAAGTTCCCCAGAAATTATGCAGGAAGAAATAAGGAATGAGAAAGAGGAGAATACAGACTCACCCCGGCCTACCCAAGTTACTATGGAAGAAGTTGTTGCACAAGAATCAGGAAATGCAGAAGAAAACACAGACTCACCCCGACCTACCCAAATTACTATGGAAGAAGTAGTTGCACAAGAAAATCAGGAAAAAGGTATGGACTCACCCCGGCCTACCCAAACTGTTATGGAGGAAAAAGAAATAGTTTCAGGAGGAAATGAAGAAAAATCAGACTCACCCAGCTCTATTCAAATTGCCAAGGAAGCAGAAAAAGAAGAAGAAAATCAAGAAAAAGAAGAAGAAGAAAATCAGGAAGCAGAAAAAGAAGAAGAAAATCAGGAAGCAGAAAAAGAAGAAGAAAATCAGGAAAAAGAGGAAGAAGAAAATCAGGAAAAAGAAGAAGAAGAAGAAGGAAATGAGGAAAAAGGCACAGACTCACCCCGGCCCACCCAAATCACCATGGAACAAAATGAATCAGTACAACAGGAAGAAGAGACACTAGCCAGAAATGAAGAAAGAGATGTTGGATCATCCCAGACTATTCCTACAGAGCAGGTTATCCTTGTGGATTCCTTTACACAGACAGAGCTTCCCTCTGTTACTGATGTATGCACAGAAACAGATAGATTTGAAACATTGAAGGGACAGTGGTGGAGGGAATATGAGCAGTCGCAAGGCAAGGCATTCGAGCAACAAAAAGGGATCTGGTTTAGTCACGCATACAAGAACTGGGAAGCACTGGAACAGTGCAGAGCCCAGTACAAGGAGATCAAAGAACTAAAAGCCAGATTGACCCAGATGTTTGAATTGTTTCAAAGACTACTTGCCACAAGGCAACCTTCTTTTAATTATGCAACATTTCTGAGGGAAAGACTCACATTTTTGCAGATAAAGGCTGTCAAAGAAGGTAGACCTCATCAGGTAGTTACGTCAGAGCAGTTCATGCAAACCTTTGCAGAGGCACCTAAAAACGATCAACATTTGTTATGCGAGCTCTATCTCCATAATGAAGCCATGTCGGAGGAAAGAAATATGAATATGATACCTGTAGTCGGCGACATACAGCTGAGAGCCTTTATCTCCTTTTTAGCTAATCAACTTACATGGCAGAACGCCTTTGCTTCAGCTCAGCATAATGAACAAAATTGTCTTCTGTGGATTAGAGCTGAACCGCAGAACGCAGCCACCTTTATTGCACAGCACCTGAGAATGGTAAGTGATCCTGAAATGAAGGACCATGTTAAGCAACTGCAAGCCATGGTCCTGAAAGACTGTCAGCATTATGTAAAGACTAAGGCATCCTTGGCTGTCAAGGCAAACAAACTGTTTTGGGAAAACTGCCCCAAGGAGAGGCAGGAATATCACCCTTATAATCCACCTAATTTGCAGGTGGCACTCTCAAGGGTATCTCATTATGTTAATTGCATGCAGCACTGTGCTGAGAATTGGATGGGTTACAGATTTAGATTTCCACTTTTATGGCTGTCTGGTGAACAATATAAAGGACAATTTGGATTGTCCAGCAGGGAAGAAGCAGCAGCATGGAGGCAAATACAGACTGCCTGTGGATTCAGAAACAAATTTGATGCCACTGCCTATAACTATTGTCTCAGTAATCTACATTGTTCATCCCAGTACTCCGACTCAGACTCAGAGTAGGCATTGCATGGGGACATGCAATATCTTCAGTTGGGGGGGATGTTAGGACTCAGAATTGACCTATTTTGACCTCATATTTTTGCCTTAATGTTATCCTTTTCAGTCATAAGTTGTAAGCTTTGAGTACATGATGACTTAATCACCCAAGGTATGAAGTAACTTTCCGCATATCTATATGTTCAATTGTTCATTGCATATGTTGGGTCGTTAATATGCCATTATTATTGTCACTTGTGAATGTTTATTCCACCCATTTCTACCATTCTTCATCATGTCATTTATTATAATTTATCATTTAAATCCATTTTATAAATGATTTATGCTCTCATGGATGAATATTATTTATTCTCCTTTATTTCTAATAAATTGATGATTATGCATTATTTTATCAATGATAGTTCTAATAAGTTGGTTATAACATTATTCACCATTTTTAGCCTCCAAGGTAACTTCCAGATTGAAGATTTGATTTTTAAATCTGCCAACTCAGAAATTCGCTGGTTTAAGGAGTGACAGTTTTGCGGTTGAGATTCTGAGCAAATGAAGACGAATTTGAGAAATCCGGAACATGGGTTTTGTCCAGAACGGGCCCAATTAACTTTGTCGGAAAACGGTTTGCCCAAATTCGGCTTTTACAGGGAGAAACGCAGGGTTCTTTGAGCACGATTTTCTCAGCTTTGCAGTTGCGGCCGTCCTCCAAATCTCAGCTGCAAACCCAAATTCGTCTTGCTTTTGTTGAGAGATATATTTTCTTGTTGATCATCTGGTTAGAATCAACCCAATTTTGTAAAAGAAATCATGTTGTACTTATCTATGTTGTAACTTCTCTCTGATCTTTCTCTATTTAAATAAAAACAAAGATCAGAGAGAGGAGGGATGGCTTCAGGATGACTTCAAAAGGACTTTTGGGATTCGAATGATGGAATTGAGGATGTAGAATGAGAGATTCAAGAGTGATAGGATAGGGGGAGAGATGGAACGAGTATTATGTTGAACTGTAATTTTATTTGCAGACTCTCACTACTGAGAAGGCACCACTCAATATAATGTTGTTTAATTTGATGATCAATATATAAGCAGAGTTATTATTCCTTCGCATCTTCTGAAGCACTACCGGCAGTGATCGCTGGTGGTTACGGGCCCAACCCCAGTGGATTCACTTGCCGCTCTTGTACCATTATTTCATGATCTTTATTGTGTGATGGTTTGATTTTATTTCTACTTATCGTAATCATGTAATTTTACTGATTGGTATTTCCAGACTGAATGAACTGATATGTTTTATATACTGTACCTAAATTGCGTTGCTGTTCATTTCCTTCTTAACAGAGCTCACTGCTTTTTGTCAGCATGTTGTTGCGCTGTTCATTTCATCTTCAAAGCTGCGCTGATCACTCCAGTGATTTAACAATTTTCTGTTCATTACAGTTATATAAGTTTGGCTATTCAGTTCTAATACTTAACGTTGTTACTTATTTACTTTTTGCAATTATTTAAGCTTACCTTTCAACATTCTTTTAATTAGCACAATTGTTTCATTTTCATCGAGTTGTAGTAATACGATTGATTTAATTCTTTGCACTTTCCAATTGGTTATTTAATGTTGTGTGTTTGATTTCAATTGCATCAATATCCAGAGGAATGAGTTATTGCTCCTGTATCCTCAATTGATGGTTGTTTGAATGAATGATTTAGTTTATTGGATTGTTGTTCCATTTACTTTCTGTTGTTCCATTTACTTGCATTTGTTGTTTTGGTGTGAGAGAAGGTCTAAGGCTGTCGTGAGCCTCAGCAATCGCTGCCTAGCTCCCAGAACTTTGGTCCATGCTCTAATTTCTTTTCCATCAGTTTCTAGAGGGATGGGTTATCGCTTCCGCACCCTTGACTGATAAGCTGTCTTGTGTGATTTCATCCTTTTGAAGTAATTTAGTCATAGTTTAGCATCCGTCTACTCTTGTGTTCTCTGAACGCTATACTACTAAACATTACTCTTAAGTAAATAGCCACCTCAGACAGAGTACACTCTTGAAATAAAAAGTCGTCCCTGGGTTGACAATTAATGTGAAGGTAATTAGGAGTTCGAAAGACACCTTTTTATCGCTCCACATTTTGGCGCCGTTGCCGGGGATAGTGAAAAATTAAAATAAAATAAAATAAGGACATAAATAAGTGCATTTTGTTCTTTTGTAAAACTAGTTGTTTTTGTTGCAACATGCTATCGAAATCAACATCGGTGATAATTTTTTTCTTTTCTAATAATTTGTGTATGTAGATGAATCATAACGGAAATAAGAAGTTCTAAAAACACTCATTTTTATTTTTATCACCAATTTGAAAAAATGCTTGAATTTCATTTTTTTTGGCTTGCGGGCTTGATGAACTTTCTGGAAAAACAGTCGGGACAGTCATGTTTTGAGGGACCAAAAGTGAATATTTTTAAAACCTGTTTCTACCCCAAGTAGCCCTTGATGTCTGATTTCTAACCCAATTTGAATCACTCAATTTGGATTTGAAACGAAAAAGTTAGAACCAAAACATTGACAGGGTGTCTAGCGGGCAGCTCAGGAACAGAGTTGGGACAGTCAGTTTTTGGAGGCCTAAATGACCATATTTTTAAAACTTGTTTCTATGGTAGATTCCCCTATGAATCTAGTTTACAATTCAATTGGAATCACTCATTTTCGATATCGTATGGGGAAGTTATGATCAAAATACTGACTGTCTATCGTAAATCAGCACTCTTAAAACTCTGTCTTTCCGGCTGTTCCTTACAATATTTGACCTATCAATTCTTCTTGTCTTCAAAACCTGTTTATATTGGAGATAAATAAATGAATCTATTTTCATTTCCAATTCGAATCATTCGAATCCGACATCAAACGAAAAAGTTACGCTTGAAATATCAACTGTTGGTCTAAGCCGGGTAATCGACAATGACTCTGTTATGCAGTTGTTCTAACTAAAATTGACATATCATATCATTGAATCTTTAAAACCTGTTTCTAATAGAGATAAACGTTTGAATTAGCTCTCATTTGGCTTTGGAATCACTCAATTTCGACGAAAAACAAAGAAGTTGTGATTAAAACACTGCAGGTTAGTATGATTGGCCACTGCTCTCCCGCAGGTAACAAATAAATTTTACTTTGTTATTTTCTCTGTGGATTTGTTCTACAGAGTAACTACTTGTTAGTTTTTTACATAATTATTGGATTAGGGGAGCCTGTACACCTCTCTTTCTTCATGATTTAATGTTTTATTGCAGGTAGATACTCGTTTTTTGCAGGTCTTGGGAAAATAAAGAAGGTCAATTTATGGACGAGTGATTTTTGAAAGAAATTTTAAATGAAACAAAGGAATTTCATCCAACTCATTACCCAACGGATTCATAATAGAAGAAATGAAGAATTGATTTCCATTTGAAGATTCATGTCTTGTCACTGTTGCCAAAACATTTTTCAAATAGATCATTTTTTTGACATAACATCATAGCTGTTGTAACTCAATTTATTTATTTACATACTGTTTTTTGTTGTTTTTTTCTAATTTCTCTTATATTTTGTGTTTCAGGTGTTGCTTCATTCAAAGTGCAACTGATCCTCAGCATCAATGCAGTGAACAGCTAATTCATTCTTTGCGTGTTTGCATTTTATGGTTGTGTATTTTGCTGTTCTTTTTCTGAAGGGACAACATTTGTGTGCATTTTTGTCGTTCTGCTGTTCCTTTTTCAAAAGGACATCATTTTCGTTTTGCTATCTATTTTCGAAAGGAATAACACTGTTTGGTTCAGCCATTCATTTTGTTGTTCCTTTTTCACAGTTCATTTTGCTGTTCCTTTTCGAAATGGAACAACACTTCTGCACTTTCACGTTGGGTGTGTTTTTGCTGTTCCTTTTTCAAAAGGAACAACATTTGGTGTGTTTTTGCTGTTCCTTTTTCAAAAGGAACAGCAGTTTGAGTTTTTGCTGTTCTTTTTTCAAAAGGAACAACAGTGCGTGTTTTTGCTGTTCCTTTTTCAAAAGGAACAACAGTTTGAGTTTTTTCTGTTCCTTTTTCAAAAGGAACAGCAGTGCGTGTTTTTGCTGTTCCTTTTTCAAAAGGAACAACAGTTTGAGTTTTTGATATTCTTTTTTCAAAAGGAACAGCAGTGCGTGTTTTTGCTGTTCCTTTTTCAAAAGAAAAAGGAACAGCAGTTTGAGTTTTTGCTGTTCCTTTTTCAAAAGGAACAGCAGTTTGAGTTTTTGCTGTTCCTTTTTCAAAAGGAACAACAGTTTGAGTTTTTGCTGTTCCTTTCTCAAAAGGAACAGCAGTGCGTGTTTTTGCTGTTCCTTTTTCAAAAGGAACAGCAATTTGAGTTTTTGCTGTTCCTTTTTCAAAAGGAACAGCAGTGCGTGTTTTTGCTGTTCCTTTTTAAAAGGAACAGCAGTTTGAGTTTTTGCTGTTCCTTTTTCAAAAGGAACAGCAGTGCGTATTTTTGCTGTTCCTTTTTAAAAAGAACAGCAGTTCGAGTTTTTGCTGTTCCTTTTTCAAAAGGAATAGCAGTGCGTGTTTTTGCTGTTCCTTTTTCAAAAGGAACAACAGTTCGAGTTTTTTGCTGTTCCTTTTTCAAAAGGAACAGCACTTGGTGTTTTTGCTGTTCCTTTTTCAAAAAGAACAGCAGTTTGGCCATTTTTTTACAAGCACTCATGATCTTAGGAAAACGGCATCCCAACTATTTGCTTGCATGGATTCTTCTCTTTCAAAAGGAACGAAATTTGCATTTTCGCGTTTTTTGTGTGTATTTTTTGCTTTTTTTGCTATGCATTTTCTTTGTTGTTCCCTACACAGAACACCACTTTCTTTTTGAGTGTTTTTGCTGTTCCTTAAAAAAAAAAAGCAACACTTTGAGAGTATTTTTGAGGGCAACCCTTTCCTTTCTCTTGTGGGATTATTCATAGTTCAACTCAACCACATTCTCCTGATTCTCTTTCATGGCATGAAGTACACTATTTTTATGAGGACAGGAATTATGGATTCTTTTGAAGCGAGTTATTATCATTTACGTTATGATCTTTAACAGGACAGCTCCTTGATGTTAGATTCTTTTCAAAAAGGGACACAATTATTTATATATTACTTTACTGCATTGTTTTCTGTTGAACATGATATTGATTGATCATCTTAATACCATGCTGGTTCCATCATCCCTGGTTATAATCTTCTCTGTCTGTAATAAATGAGATTATGGGCATATTTTTTCTATTGACATCTTCAACTTCTTCCGCCATCCCTGCTCTTAAGGAGTACTGAGCCTCCCTCTTTTTATCATAAAAATGTGTAAATATAACAAAATTTTGTTCCCAGATGGAGGATAGGGGGTCTCATTACGAGCCAGCCTACCATGTTCATAAGGCTGTAACAAAGTGACATTCCCATTATGGCCACCACACCAGGGTTATGGTCCATTGGATAGCCAAATTATCCTTGGAACAGGAGGTCTCATCACGAGCCGACCTGATCACTTTTGCTACCTCCTAGTGAATGGCAGTGTGGTTATCTGGTTACCACGCAAGCACACTGATCTCTTCTGTAGAACAGCACTAAAACTCTCAATTTATAAATTGAGGATCCTGGCTCATATGGGTTAAAAAGCAACCCTGCCGAGGCTATGGACGCCTGCTAGCAGCAACGGCTCTGCTTATGGTATTGAAGTTATATCTTTTCGTCAATTATTATTATAACACCCTTTTCTTATTTTCTTTTTATCAGAGAAGTTATTTCCTTAACTTTTTCCCTGTTTGAACCTTTTTGCATGAGAAATTGTTTTATGATCAATCACATCATTTTCAGCTAGAATACCGTCAGCAAAGCATCTTTTTAGCACATTGTTGTCCTTTTTCGTTTTTCATAAACTATCATCAATCCAAAGCATCCTATCTCTTATTCATAACTATCTTTACACACTTTGCTCTCAATATAACCATAACTTTCACCGTCCTATCATTGATATGTGTACTCTTCTTCATTTCCTATTGTATTGTTCACTCCCTTGCCTTGTCATCAACACCACCCCTCTCATATGCTTTATGGTTATGGAACCCATTTTCCAATTGGAGGGGGGGAATGTATGCATTATGGGGTTGCATGCGATATGATTACTACACTTTTCCATACCCTGTTGATTTGACAACATATTAGTATTGCATGTATACATAAGTTTTTCTAATTGAAATTTTGCATGCATTTTATCTGTTGTTATTCAAAGCTAACACTATGGATTCAAGAACATTGTATGCAAAATAGTGCTTTGTTTACAGGAGAACAACAAGTATGGGCAGAATTCTATTCGTAGCATGACCACACTATTGCACTTCACAGTAGAGGTTCGTGAACGTGAACAATTCTTCAGACATGATGTGCTTCCCTAGATTCCACCTTTTGCATCACTTTTAGCACCAACTCTGCCTACATCAGCTTCAACAACTGCCAGTATTTATATGTCATTCCACATTTTTGGAGGTAAAACTTGAGGTAAAATTGCATAGTTTTCTAATTTATTATAAATTTAGGAGAATCTAATGAAAATCCATTTTGAGCATTATTTGTCATCCTTCATTCCACATCTTTACCACTTCCCCTTTTTCAGCAGCATGTCATTTTCGAGTGTGGGGGAGTGTTCCTTTCATTCCTTTCTTTCTTATCACCACGCCATTCATATTCTTTATCATCCATTGCTATTCTTATTCACTCTCAACACCTCCCTTATTCCATGTTGTTTTACACCAAGCATAGAATTCAACAGCTGGTAGCAACCACCTCTATTTGTTTTCTAACATCGCATGAGGACATGCTAATTTTTCAGAGAGGGGGAGGAATTGCTATGCATGATGGATATTTTCTACTTTCTTCCTTATTTAAGGCATACAATTTCATTTTTACACAGTGCAGAAATTGATTTCCACATATTTTTTTTAAAAACTATAAACTTAATCCTTGTAATTTTTGGAAAACACATACGTATCATTAATATAAATCCACACAATTTCAAGAAATATTGGTTCATAAAATTTTGGAAATTATGCACTCTCACCTATAGCCATTTTGTTTATATCTCATGATCCGTGCATCAAAACAGTCCGATTTTTGGATCATAAAGGCATTTATATATTATAAATTACTTGCCAAATTTCGACAAAAGCTGGTTTGTAGTTTTTGAGAAAATGGTTAATGAAGTTTGCTGTTACTTATATCATATTTTGTTGCAACTTCATATATACATATAATTGAATGTCAATGTAAAAATTGTTATGCCTTCATCAAGATTACTAAAAGTGAATATTCATTAATTAAGGAAGAATTCATTTGTTCTATCCATTTCATGAGCTGAGATGAACATATTTTTTATCGCTTGGTTAACACATGGGTTTTTGTCTTTGGGTTGCATGAGGACATGCAATATATTCAGTTTTCGTTGCATAAGGACATGAAACATATTGAGTGTGGGGGTATTTTGGGTCATTAATATGCCATTATTATTGTCACTTGTGAACGTTTATTCCACCCATTTCTACCATTCTTCATCATGTCATTTATTATAATTTATCATTTAAATCCATTTTATAAATGATTTATGCTCTCATGGATGAATATTATTTATTCTCCTTTATTTCTAATAAATTGATGATTATGCATTATTTTATCAATGATAGTTCTAATAAGTTGGTTATAACATTATTCACCATTTTTAGCCTCCAAGGTAACTTCCAGATTGAAGATTTGATTTTTAAATCTGCCAACTCAGAAATTCGCTGGTTTAAGGAGTGACAGTTTTACGGTTGAGATTCTGAGCAAATGAAGATGAATTTGAGAAATCCGGAACATGGGTTTTGTCCAGAACGGGCCCAATTAACTTTGTTAAAGAACGGTTTTCCCAAATTCGGCTTGTACAGGGAGAAACGCAGGGTTCTTTCAGCACGATTTTCTCAGCTTTGCAGTTGCGGCCGTCCTCCAAATCTCAGCTGCAAACCCAAATTCGTCTTGCTTTTGTTGAGAGATATATTTTCTTGTTGATCATTTGGTTAGAATCAACCCAATTTTGTAAAAGAAATCATGTTGTACTTATCTATGTTGTAATTGCTCTCTGATCTTTCTCTATTTAAATAAAAACAAAGATCAGAGAGAGGAGGGATGGCTTCAGGAAGACTTCAGAAGGACTTTTGGGATTCGAATGATGGAATTGAGGATGTAGAATTAGAGATTCAAGAGTGATAGGATAGGGGGAGATATGGAACGAGTATTATGTTGAACTGTAATTTTATTTGCAGACTCTCACTGCTGAGAAGGCACCACTCAATATAATGCTGTTCAATTTGATGATCAATATATAAGCAGAGTTATTATTCCTTCGCATCTTCTGAAGCACTACTGGCAGTGATCGCTGGTGGTTACGGGCCCAACCCCAGTGGATTCACTTGCCGCTCTTGTACCATTATTTCATGATCTTTATTGTGTGATGGTTTGATTTTATTTCTACTTATCGTAATCATGTAATTTTACTGATTGGTATTTCAAGACTAAATGAACTGATATGTTTTATATACTGTACCTAAATTGCGTTGATGTTCATTTCCTTCTTAACAGAGCTCACTGCTTTTTGTCAGCATGTTGTTGCGCTGTTCATTTCATCTTCAAAGCTGCGCTGATCACTCCAGTGATTTAACAATTTTCTGTTCATTACAGTTATATAAGTTTGGCTATTCAGTTCTAATACTTAGCGTTGTTACTTATTTACTTTTTGCAATTATTTAAGCTTACCTTTCAGCATTCTTTTAATTAGCACAATTGTTTCATTTTCATCGAGTTGTAGTAATACGATTGATTTAATTCTTTGCACTTTCCAATTGGTTATTTAATGTTGTGTGTTTGATTTCAATTGCATCAATATCCATAGGAATGAGTTATTGCTCCTGTATCCTCAATTGATGGTTGTTTGAATGAATGATTTAGTTTATTGGATTGTTGTTCCATTTACTTTCTGCTGTTCCATTTACTTGCATTTGCTGTTTTGGTGTGAGAGAAGGTCTAAGGCTGTCGTGAGCCTCAGAAATCGCTGCCTAGCTCCCAGAACTTTGGTCCATGCTCTAATTTCTTTTCCATCAGTTTCTAGAGGGATGGGTTATCGCTTCCGCACCCTTGACTGATAAGCTGTCTTGTGTGATTTCATCCTTTTGAAGTAATTTAGTCATAATTTAGCATCCGTCTACTCTTGTGTTCTCTGAACGCTATACTACTAAACATTACTCTTAAGTAAATAGCCGCCTCAGACAGAGTACACTCTTGAAATAAAAAGTCGTCCCTGGGTTGACAATTAATGTGAAGGTAATTAGGAGTTCGAAAGACACCTTTTTATCGCTCCATAGCATATTCGTGAGTATCTTTATATTTATCTTGGAAAAGCTGATTAAATTGTCAAGTAATTGTCTTAAGCCTGCAGGAGTTATAATTTATAGTTGCTGTGACACCAGAAACAGCAACTACGCAGTTGCTGCAACACCAGAAACAACAACTACGCAGTTGCTGCAACACCAGAAGCAGCAACTACGCAATTGCTACAGTCAGCAACAGCAACCATCTAAAGCAGGCTATTTTGCAACAGCTAGAAATAACAACCGGCTACTATCTGAAGAACGCTGATGCGGCACGATCCGCAGCTATCTAAAGCAGGTAGAACACAATTACCATTGCTTAAATCAGGAACAGCATGGGGAAACGGCGAAGGAATGTGAAGATCCTGAGAAGACGGTCGAAGACAGTTACCAGCTGTGTAATAGCCAGAACCTGAGAAAGAATATGTTGTTATACTGTTGTAACAACTGTCTGTAATTCTTATTTTTGATAGAATGGGTTAACTGAATGAACTGTAAACATCTATTGTAATAGATGTCTCCTCTATAAAGAGGAGACATCTACATTAGAAGGGAGGTTGGAATGTGTAATCTGTAAGAGAGATTTTGAGAAGACATCAGCAAGTCTGAACTTTATTGTACTTGGATTTTTGGCAGATGAATATAAAATTGTTCTGAACACTTAATCAACTCTCCGTGTTCCGGGGAATCTTGTGAGAGGGACTGGGCCCACCTTCCTCACAAGATTCACCCATTTACTTTTCTGTTACAGTGTGTTAGTGTGTGATAGTTTCTTTCCGCTGGTACTCTGTTTGGATTCTGTAGCATTACCTCTGGTATTTCCGCTTTGCTAGTACTCTGTTTCATTCATTGCTTGAAGTTGTGCAAGGGTATTTCATTGGTGAATTTGAATGCAGTGTGTGTTAGCAATCTGATTACAGAGGCAGGTGCTGAACGTCCTCACCTGGAGGATAGGGTCCTGATCCTCTGCCAACAGAGCATCCATCATTTCACTTTTCAGATTTGTAATCTTAATTAATTACTTTCATTTTATCAGTACAGTGATAACTTAGCGTAAGGATTACATATACTACAACTTTTTAATGCTTTTAGGAGTAAGTACATACAGTACGCGGTAGCCTTTGCAATAAAAAGACTTTCCCAGGTTGACAATTAATGTGGTACTTGAATGTTTAATCAATAAACAATTCAACTAGCCAACACTGCTAAGATCAAATTCGAATATTAATTCTCAATTTTAGTTTAGGGACTATCTAAAATTGGAATGTATCCCGAAATGCTATTTATAACAATTCTATTTTTAGCACTTCTATATTTAGCATTTCTTGTTGCTATTTTCAACACTCCCTCTCAACAAGAAAGGGATTATCTGTCACCCCGATCCTGTCTCTGTGAAACTTGAATTTTCATTTTGAAAATTCCTTAGTCAAAATATATGCATCCTACTCCTCGGTCGAAACATACAGCAACAACATGATCCTTTTCAGCACACAGTCTCAAAGATGATGATACCGGATATCAATGTGCTTGGACTTGTCATGAAATACTGGATTCTCAAAGAGTTTGATACAACTCTAATTATCGCAATAGATCACATTTGGATCCATCCTCTGATCAAACAATCCAACTAGAATTTTTCGCTTCCAAATGGCCTCACATTCTCCCTGACTGGTAGTCATGTATTCAACCTCTACTGAGCTAAGTGCAACTGACCTCTGTTTCCTACTGTACCAAGAAACTACAGTTGAACCAAGGTTGAAAATTCCTCCTGAAGTGCTCTTTCGATCTGATGGACTCCCTACCCAATCTGCATCTGTGAAGCCCTGGAGCTTCACTCCCTCTGTTCTTCTGTACCATAATCCATACTGAGATGTGCCTCTGAGGTATCTTAGCACATGCTTCGCTGCCTTCCAAAACACCTTAGTAGGCTAAACCATAGCTTGACTCAACTGGTTCACCACAAAGCACAAATCTGGTTGTGTGTTCACTAAATACATCAATAAACCCAAAAGCTATCGATAAACAGTAGCGGCTACTACCTCACCTCAAGTAGCATCCTCCTTCCTCTAGTTACCTGCTAGAGGAGTCTGCATGGGCTTGCACTTCTACATGTGTAATCTCCTGAGTATCTCATTAGTATACTTTCCTTGAGACACAAACACTTCCCCATCCTTCTGCCACACTTCCATGCCTAGAAAGTAGTGCATGAGACCCATGTCTTTCATCTAGAACTCTCTTGAAAGGTCCTCCTTGCACGACTTGATCAACTAATCATCACCTACCAATATCAGATCATCAACATAAAGAACAATGATCAATGGCTTACCTTCTACCATGATGTGGTAAAGGTTCGCATCTACTTCACTCTTTATAAATCTCAACCTGGTGAAATAGTTGTCGATCCTGGTGTACCAAGCACGAGGTGCTTGATTTAGCTCGTACAAATCTCTCTTGAGCAACACACATGTGACTCATGATCAAAGGTCTCAAATCCTCCCGGTTGCTCTATGTACACCTCTTCCTCAATCTTGCCATTGAGGAATGTAGTCTTCACATCCATCTGATGGATCTTCCAACCCATCTGTGCTGATAGTGCCAACATCGATCTAATAGATGAGCACCTTACTACAGGAGCAAAAGTCTCATCATAGTCGATCCCCTCGACCTGTGAGAAACCACGGGAAAAAAATATTGCCTTATGTTTCTTAACGCTACCATCAGTTGCTTGCTTTACCTTATAAAGCCATCAGGAACTCACCACTTACTTGTCCTCTGGTCTTGGAACAACATCTCAAACACTGTTTCGAACTATGAAGCCATACTCCTCCACCGTAGCATCAACCCAGACTAGTTGTTGCACTGCTTCCTCGAAGGAACATGGTTCAGTCTCTATACATTCCCCAACCAGGGACATGTAACCAGTGTACCGCTCGGGTGACCTCCTCTGTCTACGCTGAGAAGATGGTTGTCTCACATTCTCTCTCACATCCATCATCAATCTGTCAGCCTCCCTTGAGAATTTACTCCCATCTCTGGAAGACTCTGCATGAGTGGATGTCTCCACTCTTGAATCCTCTGTATGCAGCTGCTCTACATCAGTCTGAGGCTCCTCCTCCTTAGGAACCAAAAGTTCCTCCTCTGCATGCAACTTGAGCTCCCTCTCAAGGGGAACTTCACATCTGTGCGTACCACTGTCCTCTGCTTGGTAGGCAAGAACACCTGATAGTTGTGGGGTGTATCAGTGTACCCCACAAGTATCCCCAACTCAGTTGTTTTCTCTAGCTTCTTCCAAGCATCTCTGGTCACATGGAAAAATACCAATGATCCAAAGATCCTGAAGTGACTCAAATCTGGTCTCTTCCCGAAGAAAACCTCCTCTGGTGTGTTCATTCCTAGTATATGATGCGGGCCTCTATTATGCAGGTATACTGCTATATTGCATGCCTCAGCCCACAAATGAAGTGGTAGGCCTTGGTCATGCAGCATCGCCTGAACTACTCCCGCAATCATTCTATTCTTCCTTTCAGCCACCCCATTCTGATGTGGGTTATAGGGTGTCGTCAACTCCCGTTTAATTCCTTCTGCTGCACAGAAGTCCTTAAACTGTTGAGAGACATACTCTCCACCATTGTCACTTTGCAAGGCCCTTATTTTCTTTCCAGATTCTTTCTCAACGAAGGCCTTGAACTCACAAAACCTTGAGAAGGTTTGATCCTTCTTTTGCATGTAGTAGATCCAACATCTACGAGAAAAATCATCAATAAAAGTAACATAGTACCTTGTTTAGTGGTGGAGGCTATCGAGAATGGTCCACACATCTGTATGAACTTGCTCCAGGATTGCTCCAGCTCGACTGTCTCGATCCTGAAAGGAATATTTTGCATACTTACCCAAGGTACAACCTTTTCATGCATCCACTTGCTCCAGTTTACCCTTGGAAAGTCTGGTAGAAATCTGATGCACGATCTTCAAGGCCCCATGGTGCAAGTAGCCGAATCTTCTATGCCATAGCTCACCAATATCCTGGCTTTGCACCAACTCTGCTTTGGAACTCAATGCAACGCATTCATCTACCTCCAGCTTGTAGAGATTCTTTACTCGAATCCCAATCCTCTTGGTCTGTCCAGTGTCGATATGCCTCATGAATGACTTTCCTTTACTAAATACTACATCATAGCCTTTGTCTTCCAACATAGCGACAGATACCAGGTTCTTCTTTAGACCAGGAACATAACTTACATCATTCAGGGTGAGAGGAGCTCCATGCTCCCTCTAAAACACAACCGTGCCTTCACTTGAAACACGGTACTTTCCATCATCACCCATCTCTATGTGCATCTGGAGGTCCTTCTCCTCCAAGGTACTGAATAAGCTCTTGTCACCGATCATTTGGAATCAGGGTCCACTATCTAGGTACCAAACACAACCCACCATCGATGAAACCATGCATGCGATGAGGGTGAAGTCCAATTCGAACTACGAGGCCAGTGCCTCACTATCTGATCCTTTTGACGATCCCTTCTTGGATTTCTTCTGTGGACAATTCGTAACATAATGGCCCAACTCATGACAATGAAAGCATTGCACTTTCGATTTGTCAATGCATGGGAAGAACTCAATTTGGAATGGGAAGCCTTCCCCTTCTCTTTCCTTGCCTTACTTTCTAAGGCTAGATTTTCTTCATCATCATGCTTTGATGAAGATCCATGTTTGGTGCTTCTCCTTATCTCCTCTTGCATCAGATCTGACCACAGTCATTCCCAATTTGGTAGTTTCTCTCTTCCATTTACTGAGTCTTGGTAGCTATGCCAGCTCTTAGGAAGAACAAGGAGAGCAAGACTCACCATGTCATCATCGGCTATCATGATTCCTACACTTCCAAGCTCATCCCTACATGTGGTGAGCTTTTTCAAATATGTAGATATACTGTCACCCTTTTCACACTTGATTTTCCGAGGCTTTTCCTTCAGTGCCAGCTTCCTCTGATTTTTGTTGTTTTGATATAGATCCTTCAAGGTTTTCCACATTGAAAATGGTGTCTCCTTCCCATGGAGACTTGAGACAATGTGGTCTCGAACTCCCTCCACAAGAATCCTCCTTGCTCTAGCCCCACATTTCTTCCATTCCACCAATTCTTGGGCATTAGCTGCTACTAGCTTGGGGACTTCTTGATCAATGAAGTCCTTCAAATCGTTGTCCTCTGATACCACTTCCATGTGATCCTTCCAGGCTATATAATTCGAGCTACCATCCAGGGGATACTCAAGTCTCAAATTGTTGAACGCCATTGGTGAAATTTGAGATGTGATAAGAATTTGATTTCTATAATTAGGAACTTCAAACTTCAAACTTCTCCCTTCTTTCTATATTGTTCTCCACTTTGATCACCTTTTCTCTGACACCATGTAGAAATTTCACCGTAGATCACTTGATAATGAAATATACTAAAGAAAAATACTTGATCTACTTCTACTATAAAATTTTGTGGAAACTTAATCAATTTGAGCAAGATCAATCAGAACACATATAACAGAGAAGAAGAAATCATACACATGAAACATAGAAGAATACTCAGGGGAAAGCCTCAACTAAAAACATTGCTATCTGTATTATCATACAAGTGGAAATATCTTAGGATTACACAAGAATTTAGCCCACAAGCTATCCAACTCTCAGTATAATCACTCAATGCTGCTCATAGACAAAATAGACAATGCATATGCCTTCCTTCAGTCCTCCAAGCCTCCTATTTCCTTGCACAGTTTCTCTTGGGTCCTCATGCTACCACCTGTGTGAACTCACCTCTCACACAACTCACCAAACTCAGAAATAACTGCACAATCCTCAAGGAATGAATTCCTTCTGCACTCAAGAGATATCCTAAATGGAATATTCCTGAAACTGATAGTACATTGTCCCATCCTCTGATCTCAACTGGGTCTCTGACTAAACTAACATTCATGAGTTATTTATGAGAGAATATTCAATTATCTGAAGTACACTAGTTACAGGCATGCATGCATTAACTAACTGAACTCACAATTAGTTCCACAAACTGTTGGAACTAATCTAACTGGACTTAACTCAGTTAACTAATCTAACTAATTACAACTCAAAGTACACCTCATCCTCATCTCCTTAGTTAAGGGATAGCTTCCTCAATCAATGGGATAATTGTTGCATGTCTTCACATAGAATTCATGTTTGATTTTCTCCAACTAATTAACTCAAGATGAATTAATTAATTATTTTTAAAACAATTATTAAGATCAAATTCGAATTTTAATTCTCAATTTTAGTTCAAGGACTAACTAAAATTGGAATGTATCCCGAAATGCTATTTATAGCAATGATATTTTTAGCACTTCTATATTTAGCATTTCTTGTTGCTATTTTGAACATGAAGACCACATGACATATCGTTGTCTGTGTCTTCATGAATGCATAGATTTCATCACTAAAAAGGACAGTGGCGGGACCCCTACGGTCCTAAATAATCCTTTACCTACTCAGTAGCAGCAATACCTTATTGCAAACCAACCCCAACTGCTGCAAGGGGGCAATGATGGTTTGCATCATACTTTAGTTGGTGAAGGACCATCTACCATTTATAGCTTTGAAACGGTAGATCTACAAACCAGAAACAAAACTTATGGAGCTCCAATCAGTAATGTTGAGGAAGCCTCCTCGAGTCAAAACCCACCGCCTCCTAATGATCTTCATATCAAAAAATCTGATTGCTGATCTTGTAATTCACCCCCCAAAAGGGGCACTTCGTCACACAACACATAATACATCTACACATGCTGCCCAAGACTACAATATTATAGAATATTTGGTGCAAGCACCATCAACTATGTCAGTGCTTGAAGTATTACAAACTTGTCCAGCACAAAGGAAAGCTCTGCTTTTGTTAATTGGTGGGGTTGACCGTCAGGATTCCATGCTTGAAATTTTTGACATGGACAAATGTAAACCTCCCCTTTTTCACCAGCTTTCATTTCAAGTGCAAAATTTTTTGAAATGGTTAGGAGTACATAGAACTTTCATTGACGAAAGTGCTTCAACCTACGTCATGCCGACTTCATGTTGGCTTGCTTTGGGTTCTCCAACCCTATCCCCATCGTCGAATTCCCTTAAAGCTTTTGACGACCACACTTTCATGCCAAATGGCTACCTAGCTAGTTACCCCATCACTTTGGGTGGTAAAACGGTAATGGTGGACATCGAAGCCATAGATAAAATGCTCGACTATAATCTATTGTTGGGTCGCAGTTGGACTTACACCATGACTTCCATTGTGTCTACTATCTTTCACATCATCCTATTTCCATTGGATGGAATGATAGTCATAATGGACTAGCTATCCTTTTTCACCCCTGATTATTCCCTATTACCAAGCGTCTCTATACCCTTAGTGGGTGGTGTACCTAACTCTTACATCAATATCGGTACTGGTCTATTGAAGGGATATTCCCTAATGGATTGTTTCCCTCTTCCGTTGCATGCAGTTCCATAGCCGATCTCTATGGTTTCATCCATTCCTCATGAACCGACTGATCCTTGGATCCTCCTGGCCCCTTCAGACATTGACATTTACGGAGAATAAATGTCACTGTCACCAGCTGAATTGGCCTACCAAGCCATTCAATTTTCATCCGAATCTCCAGTCACTTTGGTGATAACCAATGATACCACCTCCCCTCCCATAACTTCTCCTTCTTTCAATCTCCTCAATCAACTCCTACCTTCGGATGAAGCTATTAGAGAGATCATGTGTTTAAAAGAGCGATCTTTGGAGGACTCTCACCATCGTGTTTCGATATCTGATTCAAACATGATGCCTCTTCAAATCCTGTCATTTAATGCACCTCAAATCATTTCCTCACCTTATACAACTATCCAAACTTTGGACTCAGAGGGAAACATGGGGAATATTTCAAAGACATTACTGATCAATATCTCTGTCAAGACAAGGATCATAGAAAACATCTAGGTTGGAGTAGATTTCACTCCTCAGGAAATTGCAAGCTTCACCTGCCTTTTTAAGGAATTTTGCAATGTATTTGCTTGGTCTTAAAAGGAAATGCTCAACATAGATCTGTCTATTGTAGAGCATGATATCAAGCTTGTCCACCAAAGGCTTAGACTAGTCCACCCCCGCAAAACTGTAGCCATCAAGACTGAGGTGGAAAAATTGTTACATGTTGGTTTCATCTACCCCATTCCCTTAATGGAATGGGTTTCCAATCCCATTCATATCGATAAGAAACAAGGTACCATTCGAATGTGTCGACTATTGGGACTTGAATGTTGCATGTCCAAAGGATAATTATCCAACACCATTCATCGACCAAATCATCGATGACTACGCCAATTGTGAATCATTCTCATTCATGGATGGTTTCTCAGGTTACAACCAGATTGCCATAAAACCAGTAGACCAGCACAAAACCGCCTTCATTTTCCCTTGGCTAATCTTTGCCTATCGAAAACTCCCATTTCGTTTAAGGAATGTTGGAGCAACATTTCAAAGGGCCATGGACTACACATTTCACAATATTAGACATATCATTCAAGCTTACTTGGATGACCTTCCAGCCCATTCCAACAAGCAAGTGTAGCACCTAGATTATTTACAAGTGATTTTTCTTAGGTTCTGGTTCTATAACATACGTCTGAATTTGCATAAATGCATTTTCTTTGTCGAGTTTGGATGCTGACTTGGTTTTATTGTCTCCAAGTATGGGATTACGGTTGATCCTGATAAGGTAAAGGAAATTACTCAATTGCCTGAACCACAATCCATTTTGCAGCTCCAACATTTGGAGAGGAAAGAAAACTTCCTACGACGGTTCATCATAAATTATGTTGAGTTGACGAAAGTCTTTATGTTCCTACTTAACAATGGAGTGTCGTACCTGTGGGATGATTAAGCTCCAGGATCATTTGATGCCTTGAGAAATGCGCTTGTATCAGCCCCACTCCTTAGTGCACCCAACTATGAGTGCAACTTTCTTTTGTACCTAGCAGCCTCGCCATCCTCTCTAGGAATGGTCTTGGTTCAAACTCACAATGACCTAAGTGAGCATGTGATATATTATCTGTCAAAAGGACTGGCTAGGCCTAAACTCGGATATTCACATGTGGAAAAGTTTTCATTGGCAGATGCCTTTGTTGTCAACTGCTTCCAACATTACATACTGTTGCGATAGACTACTATCACTGCCTTGGAGAATCCCATGAGACAAATTTTGTTTTTTCAAGTCATTGGAGGGAAATATTCCAAATGGATAGCGATACTCCAACAAATGATTTGGTTTTCACCACTGCCAAGGTGAAAAATCCCTTAGTCTTCGCTAAACTTTTTTCAGATCCTCCCATTGTCGATCCTAACGAGATATCCCACGATTAAATTCCAGATGAAGATGTCTATCTTATCGACTCTACTGACCCTTGGTATGGTGACATTCTTGTCTACCTCCAAGCATAATGTTTCCACCCTAAACTATTGTTAGGTGACTGTCGTCGCATTTACCACCAAGCGCAACACTATTTAGTGCTTAACGATACATTATATCATAGTGGTGCTCATACAGTTCTTCAACGTTGCCTCACTCATGAGGAATTGGAACACATTTTAAATGACTGCCATGCTAGGGCATGTGGTGGTCATCTTTCTGGCATATCTAATGCTCAGAAAATTTTGCAAGCAAGCTACTATTGGCCAAACTTGTTCAAAGATTGTATGAAGGCTATCCGACAATGCCACCCTTGTCAAGTGTTTATAAAGAAAATGTGTGCTCCTCTGACCCTACTGCACCCAGTTATCTCCGTCAGCCCTGTTGCCAAATGGGCGATAGGCATTGTTAGCCTCTTATTGCAATAGGTATTCATATTTCATGATTGGCAGTTGAAAGTGCCAAATATGTCATACTTTGCATGCTGCAATGCTCCATATTTCCAAAAGAGACCAAAGGAGAGGCCATGAAAGTGTGCTAGTCTAAATGCCACTGCTGTATTCCAATTTTGATGAGTTATTCCATTTTTGAAGAATTTTCTGTTAAGGGAAGGCCAAACAGTTTAATCTTGGATTCCCTAGGTTTCAATTGCTTGTTTTAGAATATAGAGAATGAATATCTGTCCAAACATCTTAATCTTGGTAGATTTGTAGATAGGTAGAGAAACAAGGGTGCTCAACAGCTTAATCTGAGCCCCTGGATGCAATAAGTGTAGATTTAGATAGGAGGACAGCAAAAAGAAAAGATGAAAAGCTGGGTTTGCCAGTTCAAGCACACCCAAACCAAAAGAAGAGAAAATGCTAGGTGAGTAGGTCGGGTAGGTAGTTTTGCGGTTGCAGAATCAAGCTATTTGATCCATTTCATGTTTTCAAGTGTTATATCCATTTAGATCACAAGTATGAGGCAATTTTCCTTTGGATCAGATCAAGCGAGGCATGTCTAACTCCCCCTTCTTCTTATTCCCCAAATCATTCACTAACCTCCCCAAAGAGGTCAAGATCTGCTTGATATCTCTTAAATTCATCGTTTTTCATTATATTTGCCTAAGTAAAGGTCTACTTCACTTAGGAGTACTATTATTTCACTCTTTGAGTCATTTTCCCCTTCAAATAACCTAAGATATCTAAACTTAGCGCTTTCTTGTCATTTTCATATTAACTTCTAACATTATTATGTAAATCCCCGTCTATTTCCCCTTCCCCGTATTAAAAAGCACTAAATAGCTCCCCTATGTACATACCCCCATCCCCGGGCACTATAGCCCTGTAACATCAGTTTGGGGAAATGCTGAGTCCATTTGGGGCTTAGCATTAGCCTTTCCGTTTCTTAACCAGGAGTTATCTTAGCCTCTGGTTAAACTAATAACCATTCCCTTCCCCTCTCTTACCCATAAACCTTAATGTTTTTTCCTACACGCTCACATTTTTGGGTTTGGTTAAAATATTATGATTAAACTATACCCCCAGCACACAAACCATGTATAACTCACATTACCCACAACCCAAAGTCTTGACCCCCCCGCACATAAACCTGTCGCCAGCTCCGCACTCTATCAGCCCTCCGATCTGCCCGCCCAGATCCAACGGCCCAGGTGAATTTCGGAGCCGCCCCGACGATCAACATTTAGCCTCCAATAGGCTAGCGGTTTCTCCACCATACCAAAGACGCGTGTCTCCACGCGATTGCATCGAAGCCCCTCTGACAAATACCGCTCACGTACAGAAGGCGGTCCGATAAAACCATAAACCGCCTTCTGTCTCTCCGTCCCTACCCCGCCATCGTGTCCTATGCCACGTCGACAAAACAGTCAGCTGCCACGTCACCCTGCCATACTGCCACGTCACCCTGCCATACCGGGACTCGCCGCTGACGTCATGCTGATGTCATCACCAAAAAGGCGCGAAGGGCGAAAATTGCAGCAAAGGATGCCCGGAGTGAGAAACTGAGGCAGTTTTCGATGCGCGATTAGCGCTAATCACGCATTGCTAAGAAAAATTGATCAAAATGGAGGGCTTCTCATGGCTCGGCTACCTGCGAAACCCAAAAATTTGCGGGAGGCAATGCTGGAAACAGAGAAACTAAAGAAAAGACAGCATAAACAGAACGAGAGAACTAAAAGGATGTTGGTATGTTCATATTCAATTGGCCAGCGCCGATAGCATTCTAGAGGCCACGAAAAACATTTGCAGCAGTTATTTTTGCCTTAAAAGGGCAGAAAAGGGGCGATTTGACAGTTTCAAGAGTATCAGAGGAAAGATAAAGCCCAGATTGAATTGAAGAGTATCAATGAAGTGGCAAAGAGTATTAGATCAGCAATATCAAAGCAGGTGAACATTAAAGGCCTCCACCAAAGTCAAAGAAGCAGTAAAGGCCATTTAAAGCTCATCGGAACGAGATTAGTGCACATTAAAGCCACCTAAAAGCAGCAGAACCGCCTCACTGCACCGAGCCACCAAGGACACCATATTAACTCATTTTGATGCAGCTGCCTCTAGTGCAGCTCAAATAAATATCTTCTTCCATTAACTTCAGGACAAGATTAGGTTAAAAAACTCATTTCCCTCATATCTGTTTAAGATCTGTTGTAATAGATAATTTTAGATATTTTCTCTATATAAACCACCCTAATTCGTTGTTTAAAGGGTCAGTTGGTTGTATCGCTCCATGAGAGACTCACTCTGTATACTTGATGTTTTCCTTAATCAAGGACTACTGAAAAGCTTGGAGGAAGGATTGTTTGCTATTTGTTTAATGGTTGAAGGGTGAATACGAAATTCTTGTGCTGCAACATGCCTCAATAAGTGTTTCCTACCTCTGTTTTCCATTGATATATGCTCATATCATATATATGTCACCATCTAAAATTGCAGGAAAAATGAATAGCTTAGACTTTGTTTAACTGCACTCTATGCTCAATTTCTGCTGTTCCTTTATGTTTTCATCTGAATTGGTAATGACTATGAATTCCCTTTGGCTCATATTCCCCCTAATTCACTCATGTTTGACAGTTATGTAGGGATTCTTTACTGCTCCTAGATAGAGCTCATTCACCTTCCCTCTGTTAAGCTGAATGAGAGATTCTTAATTGCCTCTCATTCCTTAGCCTTCAATCCATCCCCATTTAGCTTGAATAATGTTTCATGTGTAGCTATCTTGCTCCATATTCCTCTTGTGGCCAAGAAAACGCACTAGCAGTCCTACTCCTTGACTCCATGCCCAATGGTTTGAAACTCTCATACTATACCTGCCTCTCTACTTGAAATCATCATCCTTCCCACCAAAACTTAAACAAAACCCCTTGAACTCAATAACTAGCCTAAAATAATCATCAACAAAGCTAAATCATTAAGAGAGAGCCCTCTCTGATTGCAGGTGGGCTAGCACCTGTAGTCCAAAGATTGGTTTGTGGTTACCTCGGCCGTATCCCTTAAAGGAGCTTAGGGACAACCTGAGTGTTAACATAATGGCGACTCCACTAGGGACAATCCTCAGTTAATTTCACAAACCAAGTTGGAAAGCTCCACTGGGGAAGAATGGATTATTGCAATCACTGTCTGTTCCTTAAAGCTACAGATGAGGCCTGAATGTCAGCCAGGAAGCCTTTGAAACTGTTCTTGCTCTGCATCTACAAGAGTAAATAAAAGTTGCTTCAGTCAATCTTCATGCTAGTTTTAAGCTACAGATAGCTGTTTGAAAATTTTGATTACTTCCTTTCTAAATTCCAAAAATTTCTTAGAAAATACCAAAAACAAATTCAGAAGCTAGCTCCCAAAAAGAATTCACGTTATACAAGGTCAAATCCAGACCCAAATCCCCCAGCTGCTTTTGAAAATCCGAATTTAATCCCAAGAAACCTCAGGAAACTAGAGCGAAAAGAGGATTTTGCTGATTCTAGTCCTGAAACAGTTCAGCCAAGCTGTGTTCCAACCCTTGTCAAAGTTTTATTTCGTTCAACCCCAACTTCCCCTAGTTCATCATCCACCTCTCAAAGCACTCCTTCCACACCTCCATTCACTGCACATACTCCCATTACTCCTATTATCCCAGTTGTTCCAGCTGTTCCATTTATCCCTGTTGTTCCACTTATCCCTGTGAATATGGCGAATAGATATGCACCTTTACAGCTGCCTGCAAATCCAGGGGCTATGCCTCAGGATTACCAGACCAAAATAACTTATTTTGATGGCACAAGTACTTACATAGCTCTTCAGCATAGAAAGGAAATGCAGGATTACTCTGAAAGCTATGAGATTGACGATGATGGTGTGAGAATGAAGATTTTTGTCCAAAGTTTGACAGGTGATGTCAGGACTTGGTTTAGAGCACTCCCAGCCAATTCCATAGCAGACCTAGAAGCCTTATACCAGTGATTTATCAATAGATGGGAGAAAAAGAAAGACCCCTTGCACATATTATCTGAATATGACACCATCAAAAGAGGCCCTCAGGAGGTTGTCTTGGACTATTGTGCAAGATTTAATAATGTTTATAATGCAATACCACAGAACTTGAGACCTCCACCTGATCTTGCTTTTTATAAATTCCCAGATGGTTTTGATACTGACATGGCTTATCAGTTAAGGGAAAGAGCCCCTCAAACCTTAGCAGACATGCAGAATGTTGCTGTTAGTGTAGAGGCAAATCTAATTGCCAAAAGAAACAGAGCTAGAACTAAGAGAAGAACCACTTTCAAGGAAGAACCCTCAGCCTTAGACCAAAAGCTGGATGCTATTATCACTGGCATGCATAGGCTGGGAGACAGAGTAGAGAGTGTTGAGAGGAAATAATCATGGGAAGGACAACAGCCCAATACCATAAGGAACCCAAATTTCAGGAAAACTCAGAACACAAATGCTAGTAGGTCTAGCCCAGACCATGATATAAGGCCTCCTTTTCATGAAAACTATGCTGAAGCATCTACATCTAGTGAGCCCACAGAGGACACTCACATGAACCTGGTGGATTTGAAGGGTGAGCAACAAATTTTCCTAACCCAAGAAGACCAAGATGACCATGATATAAATCTATTTCAAACTAAGTCTGGTGAGTCTTTTGACTTTAAACAAGGTTATGATTCAGCTGTTTATGAGGTCCACAAATGGTATAAGCTGAGGACAAGAACCATAGATGTGCCCGAAGAGGTTAAACCAAGTGATACCAAACAACCTAAAAAGATCAAAGAAAAGGCTGCCCTCATAGAAACTGCTGATAAAATAGTCCCAAATCCAAAAGATGTCACCATAGAGGATGTCACAGACATACAACCCTCAAATGATCAGCCTCTGCCACCTTCTTCCTCAAAAGAAGAGTTGAACAACTCTCCTGAAAGCCTTTACAAAGCAGAAATACTTCAAGAAATCACTGATAACCAAGAGAAAATCATTGATAATCCAATTGAAAAGGGAAAACCTGCCAGTCACAACACTAAAACACAGTCAGAAAAACCTTTTGATTTAGAGGCAGAAATAGGTAAACTGAAGATATCCATCCCTTTATCTAAACTTTCCAAACATGACATCTACAGACAGCAGATCAAAAGATCACTGCAAATCCCAGAGAACAAGGATGATGTGAATGTTCTTGATGATCAGCTTGAACTATTGTTCGGTCCAGAATTTAATGGAAAATCAACATATGGATCTGTTCTACCCTTTTATGTCAATTTGCACATACATGACAAAGTCTTGCACAATGCTATGTTTGACTCAGGTGCCTCACACAATCTTATGCCCAAAGCTATAATGGAGAAGCTAAACCTTGATGTCACTAGGCCATACAAAGATCTATTCTCCTTTGACTCAAGTCAAGTCAAGTGTTTAGGCCTCATCAAAGACTTGTGTGTCTCCTTAGTCCAATATCCCAACAAGACAATCCTCATGGATGTGGTGGTTGCTGACATTCCACCAAAGTATGGTATGCTATTATCAAGATCTTGGGGAGCAAAACTCCAAGGATCTCTCCAATTAGACCTCTCGTATGCCACTATATCTGTCTTTGGGCAACCAAAGAGACTATATAGAGAAACACTAATGAAATATGTGGTAAGTAGTGAGGACAAGCCCCAAAATTTTCCTATTTACTCAATCCATTCTGATATGGATTCTTTTATTTTGTTTAATGATGAAGCAATTCCTCCAAATGATGATAAGCCTTTAGCTTTAGAACAAGAAACATGCATGAATGAGGATTTGGTTGCCCATATCCATGAAACTGTTAAAACAGTTAGTGCAACCAGCATACAAGAAGAACCACATGAAGCACAAAACCTAGGCCCACCCAATCCTAAAATGACTGAAACTCTTAATACTGGCCACAAGCAAGAAATCACATGGTATTTAGAGTTTGATGGCTCTGTTAACAAGTTAGGAGCAGGGGCAGGTGTATGGATTCACAATACACTTAACAATCATGCAGAAGGCCATGCCTATAGATTGAATTTCAAATGCACCAATAACATGGCAGAGTATGAGGCTCTCCTTTTAAGCCTTAAACTGGTCAAAGCTCTAGGAGCTGCAAAAGTATCCATTATAGGTGACTCCGATTTAATCATGCAACAAATGAAAGGCAACTTTGTTACTAATGACAATAGAATGAGGGCCTATAGGACTGCTGCCACTAATATAATCAATGCATTCACTGAATCCAAGCTTGCCAAGATTTCGAGAAATCATAACATTCATGCACACAGCCTAGCCACTTTTGCTAGTACATGCAAGCTTCCCTTTGAGCCAAATCACCGTTTCACTGCTGAGATAAAACATAGGCCTGCTGTCCCAAATAATGTTAATGATTGGCAAGTGTTCGAAAATGATGCCCAGATTAACAATTTCCTCACTCTTGAGCATGAGTTTTCAAATATTAACATTGACATGGATACTATGACAGATGAACAACAAAAAAAAATGAAAATCAGCAGGCTGTAACAGCTATAATATCCAAACAAATGCTAAACCCAACTATTTTTGACAATGAAAACATAGAAGAGCTGAAACAGATGCATTTGGAGGAAATAGCCAAAACATAGGCCGAGATCATTGACCTAAAGGATAACTTTCTCCCTGCTGGCCTCACTCCATTAGAAGATATGTTTGATGCAAATGATGTTCCCAAAAAGCAAAAAATGCATCCCTTAAACGCTGTTATAGAAGAACACAACATTGGGGCAACAGAGAAGCCCAAAATGATCAAACTATCTCAATCTTTGCCACCCGATCAAAAGCCCAAATATGTTGATTTGTTCAAAGAATTCCAAGATGTATTTGCTTGGAGTTATGAGGACTTGAAGTCCTATGACACCTCAGTGATCCAACACACCATTCCCTTAAAACCAAACCAAAATCCCTTCAAACAGAAACTAAGGAGAATCAATCCTATGCTTCTTCCCTTAATTGAGAAGGAAGTAAAGAGAATGTTTGAAGCAGGTATCATAGCACCCATCAGATTTTCTGAATGGGTATCCAATCTTGTTCTCACAAGAAAGAAGACAGGTGAGATTAGGCTATGTGTAGACCTAAGAAATTTAAACCAAGTCTCCCTAAAAGACCACTACCCATTGCCCAAAATGGATCACATTCTACAAAGAGTAGTGGGGTCATCTAGAATCTCTTTGCTAGATGGCTTTTCAGGTTTCAATCAAATACTGGTTCACCCGGATGACCAAGACAAGACAGCCTTTACCACACCGTGGGGAACATTTAAGTATGTGAAGATGCCTTTCGGACTTAAAAACGCTAGTGCTACCTTTCAAAGGGCAATGGATATTGCATTTGCCAAGGAAATACATGATTTCCTAGTTGTCTACCTCGATGACTTAACCCCTTTCTCCAAATATGATCAAGAGCACCTAAAACATTTGAGGCAAATATTCATGACATGTAGGAAATATGGCATTTCCTTGAACCCCAAGAAGTCTCTCTTTGGCCTTGAATAAGGCAAACTTCTTGGCCATATCATATCAAAGGATGGGATTAGAATAGATCCAGAAAGGATCCAAGCCATCCTCCAAATCCCATATCCAAGGAACATAAAAGAATTGCAAGCGTTCCTTGGAAAGATCAATTTCCTAAGGAGATTTATCCCAAATCTAGCCGAGCTAATAAGATTGTTAAGTAACATGTTAAAAAAGGATGCCAAGGTAAAATGGTCTCTTGAAACCAAACAAGCCTTTGAGAGTATCAAATCTGCTTTAACTCAAGCTCCAGTCCTCACAAGTCCTCAATTTGATAGGGACTTCATCATATTCTCCTTTGCATCTGATCACACCATAACTGCTGTCCTTTTGCAAAAGGATGATCAAGGAGCTGAAAAGCCAATTGCCTTTTTTAGCCGAGCCTTAAGAGATGCCCCTTTGAAGTACCAAATCATGGAGAAGCAGGCCTATGGCCTTGTTAAAGCAATCAAAGATTTATGAGTTTACATTTTATATTCACATGTGATTGCCTATGTCCCAAATGCTGTTGTAAAAGACATATTAACCCAAGAGGGGTTAGAAGGCAAAAGAGGCAAGTGGATTGCTAACATCCTTGAGTATGACATAGAAATAAAACCAACCAAGCTGATAAAGGGACAAAGGTTAGCCCAACTGATGTCCGAAACAAACTTTCAAGCCTTAGACATTAACCAACTGGACAATGAACAGGAGCTGGCGACTCCACAGATCAGTGAAACCTTTTTGCAATCTCCATGGTATGCTGATATATGCTTTGTATTGTTAAACCTATTTGCTCCCCTAGGATTGTCCAGAACCAAGAAAAGATTTTTGAAAATGAAGGCTTTAATGTTTTGTGTCTTAGATGGTGCATTATTTTGGAAAAATCATGAAGGCATATTGCTTAGTTGTTTAACTATGAATGAAACTAACAATGTCATGAAAGAATTCCATGCAGGGGACTGTGGAGGACATCTATATTGGAAGTCCACTGCTGACAAAATTTTAAGGGATGGTTTCTATTGGCCCTCTCTGTTTGCATATGTAAAGAAGTTTGCCATTTCATGTCACAAATGCCAAATCTTTGAGGGCAAAAGAAAATTGATGCCCTTGCCCCTTAAGCCCATCTCAACCGAGAAACCTTTTCAACAATGGGGTCTTGACTTCATTGGAGAAATCCATCCCTCTTCCTCAGGCCAGCATAAGTGGATTCTAACAGCCACCGACTATTTCACCAAGTGGATTGAGGCCATCCCATGTAGGAAAGCCAATGATACCACCATTATCCAATTCCTCGAGTGAAATATCCTTTCTAGATGTGGTTGCCCTGAGATGATCATTACTGACAACGCTGCTACCTTCAAATCCAAAAAGATGATCAATTTTTGCCATAAATTTCATATCACCTTAGGCCACTCTACAGCCTATTACCCTCAAGGTAATGGCTTGGCCGAGTCATCTAACAAGAGCCTAATTAGTATTATCAAGAAGATCTTAGAACAAAACAAGAAGAACTGGCATAGAAAGCTCACAAATGCCTTATGGGTGGACAGACTTTCAACAAAGAGATCCATTGGGATGAGCGCTTATGAGCTGGTGTATGGCATGGAGGCCAGGTTTCCATCTTCTTTGGGCATTTCCATTTTGAATCTGTTACAAGAGGTTCAGGCAGAACCAAATGATATTCAACAAAGAATAAATCAGACCATTCATCTTCAGCAAACAAGAGAGCAGGTCTATGACAGAGCTCAAATTTTGCAAGAGAAGCTCAAAAGGATGTTTGATAAGAGAGCTAAGGCTGAGGATTTCTGTGTTGGCAACAAAGTTCTAAGGTGGGACTCACGAAGAGATGACAAGGGCAAACATGCAAAATTTGATTTTCTATGGAAAGGCCCATTTGTTATCAGCGCTGTGTAGGGAAATAACACTTATTTCCTCAAATCTGTAGAGGGCGGCACAGCTGAAGAAGGCCCTGTTAATGGCCGAATGTTAAAGCATTATCATGATCCCTGTTGTTAAACACAACGCAGTTGTATTATATTTGTACATAAATACTTGTATTTTCAACACTTTGTTTTGCTTTTATAGCCGGTTGAATAATGGAACAACACAGCAAAGTTCTTTAAAGGCAGAAACAAAGCAAATCTTCCATTCAGATCTCTGTCATTGCATTAATCTCAGCAAAAGAGCAGGAAGTTTTTCAGTCAATAGTATCAAAAGAAAGGGGGATTTTTAGTCTACATCAGCACCCTTTTTCAAGACAGAATCAAGCGAAGTTCTCCAATTTTGTTCCCCTATCTTGTGTTTATTTCAAAGGCAGGTTCTCAGGCAGAGGTGCATATAATGATAGAGCACATAGAAGAAAGCAGGCAGTGCTGCTATTGTATAAAAATTCAGTTTATGAGAATGCTGTGTTCAGATTTCAGAGTTTCAAATCATTTAACAGCCATCACAGGGGAAGTTTCAGTCTACAGCAATAATAGAAGATCAAGGCAGTCTGACCTGCTGTTCTTGGCTTTTCACAAGGAAAAGCCATCCCCAAGTGGAGCCACTGTTAGCTTCCTATTGCAATAGGTATTCATATTTCATGATTGGCAGTTGAAAGTGCCAAATATGTCATACTTTGCATGCTGCAATGCTCCATATTTCCAAAAGAGGCCAAATGAGAGGCCATGAAAGTGTGCTAGTCTAAATGCCACTGCTGTATTCCAATTTTGATGAGTTATTCCATTTTTGAAGAATTTCCTATTAAGGGAAGGCCAAACAGTTTAATCTTGGATTCCCTAAGTTTCAATTGCTTGTTTTAGAATATAGAGAATGAATATCTGTCCAAACAGCTTAATCTTGGCAGATTTGTAGATAGGTAGAGAAACAAGGGTGCTCAACAGCTTAATCTGAGCCCCTAGATGCAATAAGTGTAGATTTAGATAGGAGGACAGCAAAAAGAAAAGATGAAAAGCTGGGTTTGCTAGTTCAAGCGCACCCAAACCAAAAGAAGAGAAAATGCTAGGTGAGTAGACCGGGTAGGTAGTTTTGTGGTTGCAGAATCAAGCTATGTGATCCATTTCATGTTTTCAAGTGTTATATCCATTTAGATCACAAGTATGAGGCAATTTTCCTTTGGATCAGATCAAGCGAGGCATGTCTAACTCCCCCTTCTTCTTATTCCCCAAATCATTCACTAACCTCCCCAAAGAGGTCAAGATCTACCTGATATCTCTTAAATTCATCATTTTTCATTATATTTGCCTAAGTAAAGGTCTACTTTGCTTAGGAGTACTATTATTTCACTCTTTGAGTCATTTTCCCCTTCAAATAGCCTAAGATCTCTAAACTTAGCGCTTTCTTGTCATTTTCATATTAACTTCTAACATTATTATGTAAATCCCCATCTATTTCCCCTTCCCCGTATTAAAAAGCACTAAATAGCTCCCCTATGTACATACCCCCATCCCCTGGCACTATAGCCCTGTAACATCAGTTTGGGGAAATGCTGAGTCCATTTGGGGCTTAGCATTAGCCTTTCCGTGTCTTAACCAGGAGTTAGCTTAACCTCTGGTTAAACTAATAACCATTCCCTTCCCCTCTCTTACCCATAAACCTTAATGTTTTTTCCTGCGCGCTCACATTTTCTGGTTTGGTTTAAATATTATGATTAAATTGTACCCCCGGCGCACAAACCATGTATAACTCACATTACCCACAAACCCAAAGTCTTGACCCCCCCCCCGCACATAAACCTGCCGCCAGCTCCGCACTCCGTCAGCCCTCCGATCCGCCCGCCCAGATCCAACGGCCCAGGTGCATTTCGAAGCCGCCCCGACGATCGACAGTTAGCCTCCGATAGGCTAGCGGTTTCTCCACCGTACCAAAGATGCGTGTCTCCACGCGATTGCATCGGAGCCCCTCTGACAAATACCGCTCACGTACAGAAGGCGGTCCGATAAAACCATAAACTGCCTTCTGTCTCTCCGTCCCTACCCCGCCACCATGTCCTGTGCCACGTCGTCAAACCAGTCAACTGCCACGTCACCCTGCTGTACTGCCACGTCACCCTGCCACATCACCCCATCGTACCGGGACCTGTCGCTGACGTCATGCTGATGTCATCACCAAAAAGGCGCGAAGGGCGAAAATCGCAGCAAAGGATGCCCGGAATGAGAAAAATTGATCAAAATGGAGGGCTTCTCATGGCTCGGCTACCTACAAAACCCAAAAATTCACGGGAGACAACGCTGGAAACAGATAAACTAAAGAAAAGACAGCATAAACAGAACGAGAGAACTAAAAGGATGCTGGTATGTTCATATTCAATTGGCTAGGGCCGATAGCATTCTAGAGGCCACGAAAAACATTTGCAACAGTTATTTTTGCCTTGAAAGGGCAGAAAAGGGGTGATTTGACAGTTTTAAGAGTATCAGAGGAAAGATAAAGCCCAGATTGAATTGAAGAGTATCAGTGAAGCGGCAAAGAGTATCAGATCGGCAATATCAAAGCAGGTGAAAATTAAAGGCCTCCACCAACGTGAAAGAAGCAGTAAAGGCCATTTAAAGCTCATCGGATCGAGATTAGTGCACATTAAAGCCACCTAAAAGCAGCAGAACCGCCTCACTGCACCGAGCCACCAAGGACACCATATTAACTCATTTTGATGCAGTTGCCTCCAACGCAGCTCAAATAAATATCTTCTTGCATTAACTTCAAGACAAGATTAGGTTAAAAAACTCATTTCCCTTAGATCTGTTTAAGATCTGCTGTAATAGATATTTTTAGATATTTTCTCTATATATGTAGGAATTTACAGGGTAAGTTCCACAGAAAGAATACCAAAAGGACACCGCTCACAACCAGATCTCAAATCAATACACCAGTATTTTTGACGTGGTTAAAACCCTCAGAGTGCAAGGAGGGAAACAGTCCACGGCCTGTCCCAACGTGGGTACTACAGGCAATTTATTAATCAAAGAATGAAAATTTACATAAGCTTCTCTCATGCACGGATTACCCGAACAATGACCCTCCATGCGCTTTAAATAGAACTCATGGACCAATCGGGTGTCAAGCCACGGATCAAGTGTCGGTAATACCGAGGTGAGAGTGAACCGTCGGATCACTACATATCGTGACCGTCGGATTGTAAGTTACAAAATGTACAACGGTAAAGAAACACACTTTACCTAACTCTAACCTAACTCTATACTAGACCAAGTTGAACTTAACTATATCCTATGTGTCGGAATATCCTAACATCCCCCCTTAAGAACAACTTGGGATAGGATTGAAGGATTTACAAATATGACACAATAGGAGAAGGAAGGAGGCACTAGAGCCTATCCCCCCTTAGTGACAACTTCCTGAACTCCAAGCATATATCGAAGTTTAGTGAACTTCGCCTCTGTGAGAGCCTTTGTGAAGATGTCTGCAACCTGATCATCTGTTGGACAATATTGCACTTCAAGAACATGGTCATGAATGAGCTTTCTGATGAAGTGCATGTGTAGTTCAATGTGTTTGCTGCGCTGATGCTGGACTGGATCTTTGCATAGCTGAATGGCACTTTGATTATCACACCAAAGTGTGGTTGGATGCTGCTGCTCAAAGCCAAACTCTGATAGGATCTGACGAAGCCACAAGGCTTCCTTACTAGCTTCCACGGCACCACGATACTCTGCTTCTGCTGACGAAAGAGAAATGGCAGCCTGTTTCTTACAAGCCCATGTAATAGGTCCTGAACCAAGAGTGAAGACATAACCGGCAGTAGACTTCCGATCATCAGGGTCACCAGCCCAATCAGAATCAGTGAAACCAACTAACAGAGGAGCTGCTTTGGCACTGTAATGAATCCCAAACTGTACTGTACCTCGAACATAACGAAGTATTCTTTTAGCTGCTTTCCAATGACTTTCACGGGGGTTTTGCATAAAACGAGCAACAAGGCCAACAACAAAGGAAAGATCAGGACGAGTATGGGTTAAATACAAGAGTTTTCCGACAAGTTGACGGTATAAGGTAGCATCAACTTCAGGAGAAGTACAAGAGACTGAAAGTTTGACTCCAGACTGAAAGGGAGAAGGGGCTGGCTTACAGTCTTCCATGTGAAAATGACGAAGAATATCACAAGCATACTTGGACTGGGAAAGGAAAATACCCTCTTGGGATTGCAAGACTTGAAGACCGAGAAAATAGTGTAAATGTCCTAAGTCTGTCATTTCAAATTTCTTTTTAAGGCTGGACTTCACATGGTTTATAAGGTTGGGATCACTACCAGTAAGAATAAGATCATCAACATAAAGAACAAGGATGATAAGAGAGTTGCCCACTTTCTTGGTGTAGACAGTATTGTCAGAATGACACCTAGAAAAGCCAGATTCTAAAAGAAAGTTATCCATTTTGGCATACCAAGCCCGAGGAGCTTGCTTGAGGCCATAAAGGGATTTCTTAAGTCGACAAACAAGGCTGGAGTCTGTTTGTATGAAGCCAATGGGTTGTTCCATATAGATTTCTTCCTGCAAGTCCCCATGCAAGAAGGCAGATTTAACATCCATCTGATGGACTTCCCATTTTAAAGAGGCAGCAAGGGAAAGAACAAGGCGGATAGAGTTCATTTTGGCAACAGGGGAGAAGGTTCAGTGTAGTCAATGCCTTCAACCTGTGAAAAGCCCTTAGCAACGAGACGAGCTTTATGTTTATCAACTTTCCCATCTGGTCCATACTTGGTTCTGTAAACCCATTTACATCTAACAAGTTTGCGTCCCTTTGGTAGAGGAACAAGATCCCATGTATCATTTGTCATTAATGAATGATATTCTTCATTCATAGCTGCTTCCCAATGTGGATGGCCTGAAGCTTCTGCAAAAGTGTCAGGATCATGATTTACTGGAGCTTGAGCCAGTAAAGAAGAGGCTCTTTCAAACTGAGAACGTGTACGTCGCTGATCTGTAGGATCACCGGCAAGATCACCTGCTGCATCCCGAGTAGCACGGACCCATCTTGGAAGTTGAGGATCCTGAGAAGGTGGGGGAGGATTATCATCCTCGCTTTCATCATCTGAAGAAGAAAGGTTTTCAAAAGTAGAAGAGATAGGAAGAGGTGGCACATCCGCCGGACTAGGCTCGCAGGCCGATTTATTTTCATCAAATTTTACATCTCTTCTAATGATAACATTTTTGGACTTAAATGGAATAAGTCTATAACCTTTTACATCTTCAGAATATCCAACAAAAGTACATTTCTCACTCTTAGGTTCTAAAGCTTTATGCTTTTCATCTGGAATATGGGCCCATGCTTCACTTCCAAACACACGAAAGTGACTTACATCTGGTTTAATGGAACTCCAAGCTTCTTCTGGAGTGATATTCTCTAGAACCTTAGTAGGAGTGCGATTGATTATATAATTTGCACAATTAATTGCTTCGGCCCAAAAACTAAGACTGAGTCCTTTAGATTGCAGCATACAATTAGCCATTTCCTTTAAGGTGCGATTTTTCCTTTCAGCTACACCATTTTGTTGTGGAGTGTATGGAACAGTATGTTGCATTTGAATTCCATTTTCGGTGCAAAAGTTGATGAATGTGTTTTTAACATATTCTCCACCATTATCAGTTCTTAGCTTAAGAATTTGATGTCCAGATTGTTTTTCAACAAAGGCTTTGAAGGCCAAAAAAGTGTTAAATACTTCGCTCTTGAGTTTTAAGAAGTATACCCAAGTGCGTCTGGAGAAATCATCAATGAAAGTTAAGAAGTACTTGCAGCCAGAGAATGAAGCAACAGGAAGAGGACCACATAAATCACTGTGCACAAGCTGTAAAGGGGCTGAGGCGTGCCAAGAAGCACGTTTGTCAAAACTGTCCCGATGATGTTTTCCGAGTACACATCCGGAACAAACACCATCTCTGCAAGATACCATAGGAAGACCTGTCACCATATTTTCTTTACATAGATGCTGAAGGGAGCGATAGTTTAAGTGACCAAATCGCTCATGCCAAAGTTTGCTCACTTCATCATTATGAGCAACAAATACTGAGGGAAGATTGGATGACCCAAAGTTGTGAAACTTATACAACCTTTTGGAATCATCAGCAAGACCAGTAGCTAGAATCTGTTTAGGATCTTTTAGATCCTTGATTACAACATCATGAGGTGAAAATTCAACAATTTTACCTTCACCTGAGTGAGTTATCTGATAGACAGATAGAAGGTTGCAGGATAAGGTTGGAACACATAATACATCATTAAACTGACCATTGTCTAGATGAACAGTTCCAGTCCCTACAACGTTAAGAGATCTATCATCACCAATATATATATTTTTGGTGTTACAATCATTTAAAGAAGAAAACATGGCTTGGTTTTTGGCCATGTGACAAGAGGCTCCAGAATCAATGAGCCACTCATGAGAATGAGAAGAAGAAGAAGATACATTTAATGCATAACCAGACTGAGATGATTGACAATGAGATGCAGAAAGTGCCATTCCGGAAGTTGAAGTTGAAGTAGGCTCCACATGGATGTTATGTTTCTTCATTGCGGCTTCCAAGGCTTCCATCTTCTTAAAGCATTTAGATTCTAAGTGGCCATCTCGATTACAAAAGTTACAATGTCTATCAGTCTTCTTCCATTTGTTTTTATTGGTCTTATCATTTTGCTGAAATGATCTTTCATTTTGAGGCTGAGATGGTTTAGGACCATTCTTTTGAGGATATGACTTCTTAGGATTCTTTGAATTTGGTTGCTGCTGGGCGGCTAACGCTTTCGTGGAAGAGTTTCCAAGATTAAGAAGACCAAGGTGTAAGAGTTTTTCTTGTTCTCTTATTAAGGAATCACAAAAGGAGTCAAAGGAAGGGGCCTTGTAGTCTTGTCCTTGACAAATGAAAGCTTCCCTTGTAGAATGGAAAGTGGAAACAAATACAGAGTAGGCTGGTCCCAACTTAGTAAGGATGGAATAAATAAGGTTACCATCTTCTTTCTTAACTTTAACACCTTCCAAGAGATATCTAAGGGTCTTGAATTTGGACAAGAAATCTTCAATGCAAGAAAAATTATTAGGATCCAAAGTAAGCAGCTCATTTTCAAGTTGATGGGCTCTAATTTCATTTTTAATCCCAAAAACTTTAGCAAGTTTTTCTAATGCTTCATGAGGAGTCTCAAGTCCTGCAATGTGGAATCTAAGATCAGGAGAAATAGACATCCCTATCAAACCACGTGCTTGATCTTGTCTATTTTCCCATTTTGCCGCCTTGTCTTCATCTTTTGGTTTCTTCTCTTGGTTTGTGGCTATTCTGAAGAGACCTTTACTTCTAAGTAAATCTTCCATGTATTCTACCCATTGGAAGTAGTTAGTGCTGTCAAGAATGACTTGGCATGGACTTTCCATTTTAAAAAAAACTGAAGCTGAAGATGCTGAAAGTAAGTGTTCCAACGGATAGATCTCGAAAAAATAGGTGGTTTTAAAAAAAACGGCTCTGAAAAAGGCTTCCGGATGAAGAAGTTATGGCTTTTTGAAAAAAAAATGTTGACGTTGCCGGCAAAGTGCGCGAATGTGCGCGAATGAAAAAATCCGCCCCCACAAAATGGAGACTTGAACCCAAGACCTCTACTCTCTTAAAATAGCTTTGAACCAATTGATCTATACAAAAAATTTGAGAGAGAGAGAGAGAGAGGGGGGGGGGGGGGCCTTGGTTTGCGTGCTTGCCTTGAGAAAGCTCTTTTTCCCTACAAAACACAAAACACAAAACCCAACACGAATATGCAAAGAAAAACGAACCTTGCGGCTCGAAGTTAGCTTTAGCCAAAAAACTAGAAATTTTTAAAAAAAATCTCAAAGTTAGCTTTAGCCGAAAAACTAAATATTTTTCTCAATGTTTCTGATTTTCCGAGATCACACTAAGGTGCAGGGAAAAGAGCATACGCATGAGAAAAATCCTTCCTTTCTGTTTCTGATTTGCCCAGATCGCACAGAGTCGCAGGGCAAAGAGCATACGCAGAAATGAAAGGTATAGATCCGGTTAAAAAAAGGCTAGATAAACTGAGACCGAAATAAGCAGAGAGAAAATAACAGTAAACTGCAAAAGAAACACTGTATACCTCCCGATCTGAAAAATGACGCAGCTAGGGCTACCGGAAACCTTTTCGCGTGAAACGAAAGGGGTTCCTCACTGGAACAGATGCTCCGAACGCAACAGAGCAGTCCTCTCGGCCCGAAAGCAGTCAGAAACAGCAGATCTAGGAAACGACAGCCGCATGCAGTTCTACCGGCTTCAGATTTGGATCACCAACGGACGCGGCCCTCAAATAGCTCTGATACCATGTAGGAATTTACAGGGTAAGTTCCACAGAAAGAATACCAAAAGGACACCGCTCACAACCAGATCTCAAATCAATACACCAGTATTTTTGACGTGGTTAAAACCCTCAGAGTGCAAGGAGGGAAACAGTCCACGGCCTGTCCCAACGTGGGTACTACAGGCAATTTATTAATCAAAGAATGAAAATTTACATAAGCTTCTCTCATGCACGGATTACCCGAACAATGACCCTCCATGCGCTTTAAATAGAACTCATGGACCAATCGGGTGTCAAGCCACGGATCAAGTGTCGGTAATACCGAGGTGAGAGTGAACCGTCGGATCACTACATATCGTGACCGTCGGATTGTAAGTTACAAAATGTACAATGGTAAAGAAACACACTTTACCTAACTCTAACCTAACTCTATACTAGACCAAGTTGAACTTAACTATATCCTATGTGTCGGAATATCCTAACAATATAAACCACCCTAATTCGTTGCTTAAAGGGTTGGTTGGTTGTATCGCTCCACGAGAGACTCGCTCTGTATATTTGATGTTTTACTTAATCAAAGACTGCTGAAAATATTAGAGGAAGGACTGTTTGCTATTTGTTTAATGGTTGAAGGGTGAATACGGAATTATTGTGTTGCAACATGACTCAATAAGTGTTTCCTACCTCTGTTTTCCATTGATATATGCTCATATCATATATATGTCACCATCTAAAATAGCAGGAAAAATGAATAGCTTAGACTTTGTTTAACTGCACTCTATGCTCAATTTCTACTGTTGCTTTATGTTTTCATCTGAATTGGTAATGAATATGAATTCCATTTGGCTCATATTTCCCCTAATTCACTCATGTTTGATGGTTATCTAGGGATTCTTTACTGCTCCTATATAGAGCTCATTCACCTTCCCTCTTTTAAGCTGAATGAGAGATTCTTAATTGCCTCTCATTCCTTAGCCTTCAATCCATCCCCATTTAGCTTGAATGTTGTTTCATGTGTAGCTATCTTGCTCCATATTCCTCTTATGACCAAGAAAACACACCAGCAGTCCTACTCCTTGACTCCATGCCCAACGGTTTGAAACTCTCATACTATACCTGCCTCTCTACTTGAAAGCATCATCCTTCCCACCAAAACTTAAACAAAACCCCTTGAACTCAATAACTAGCCTAAAATCATCATCAACAAAGCTAAATCATTAAGAGAGAGCCCTCTATGATTGCAGGTGGGCTAGCACTTGCAGTCCAAAGATTGGTTTGTGGTTACCTCGGCCGTATCCCTTAAAGGAGCTTAGGGACAACCTGAGTGTTAACAGACATCATAACTTACAACCCCACTCCTCTGCCGAAAACAACTACATTATTATAGTTGTGGACTATTTCATGAAATGGGTCAAAGCCCTTCCCACTTTCTTGGCTGATGGAGAAATGGTGGCGCTATTCCTATTTAATCAAGTTATCTGTCACTTCAGTGTGCCCCACACAATTGTTACAGACCATGGGTATTATTTCCAAAATCACATGATATCTGACTTAACATCATTGCTTGGTTTTCATGGGGATCAATCATCCTCTTAGTATGCCCAAGCTAATGGCCAAGTAGAAGTCACAAATGGTGTCTTAAATACCATGATCCGTAGGTTAGCAGGGAATCATAAAACCCACTAGCATCGAATGTTATATCTTTCACTGTGGGCATACCGAACTTCAGTAAAAACTTCTAATGATTTCATACCTTTTCAACTAGCTTATGGCTTGCAAGCAATTTTACCAATCAAGTGTCAGATTAATTCTTTAAAAATCATTTTTGAACTCTTGCCCATCACTACTACCAAAGAAGAGTGCCTGCTATACCTAAATCAACTGCACTCGATGCCCACAAGCGCTGGGTCAAAGCCTAGTACGACAAAAAGGTCAAGCCTCTTTCTTACCAAGAGGGAGATCTTGTTTTACTCTACGATAAAAAACATGACCTCTTGTGGGCAGGAACTCTTCAACCCTTATGGCTCAGTCCATATGTCGTCACGAAAGCCCTCTCCAAAGGGGCATATGAACTTCAAGACTAGGAAGGATTCCCACTCGCTGAGCCACGAAATGGGCTCTATTTGAAAAATTATTACGCCTAGTACTGCACTAGGCATGTGCTTTGTAATTTTATGTATTTATAAGTTTTCCTTCTTTTATATGTGACTCGATTTTTTGGTATTTCTTGAAGTATTTGTCTCATAAATATTTCTCATTGTGCAAATGTCTTTGTTATAGACATTTTTGGGCACTGCAACCCCAATCATAAATGTCCATAAACCAAGGTCTCTTAAGTCCCTAAAAGTGTTGTTCCAACCCCTAAAAGAACAAGGTCAACTGATTACATCTTCTCCCAGAAGTTCTCCATGAAAAACTACTCAGAACTAGTCAAAACTGGACCATCTCACTTACTCCATGGTCAAAGTGCACTGCATCCCACCTAAATACACACGGGAGCTGCGATGCATCTTGAAAAGCCCTTCTATGGGGTGCGATGGGTGAGAGTGGACAAATGGCAGGGTCAATCTACAAGGTGGAGGATCATGGAATCTTCCAGAAACTTCTCCTGTGACACTTGCCTCTCTGCATTCGCCTAGGGATGAGTAAGAGATCATCAATCTCCAAGTGGAATCAAGAACTATTAGAGAGAGGACACTAATCAAATCTCAAAAGCTGACTCACCCCCCTTTCAAACATCTATATATGGATCCCTCATCCCAGAGATCCAGGGGCTGGAATTTTGTATCTTATAAGGAAGTGCTGCTGGTTTCTTGGTGTAACATCATAATGTTGGGTGATCTAAGCTTTTCATTAGGTGAAGAAGGGCTTTCTTGCTGAGAGGATGACGCTGGTCAGAACAATTGGTTGTAATCCTGTTTGCTATTCTTGATTATTAATAAAGTTATTCAAGTTTTCCTCCACATTCTTGTATGATTGATGATATATGCATTTGTGTGGTCAATATATATCTGGTCCTATATTGTTTATGATAGTAGATCTCTGTTCTTGGATAGTGTTATGCTGCTTTGATTCTACAGGTGCTCTTTGAAGCTGGGTAGACGAGGAAGTGAGTGGCAAAGATCTATCAGAAGGGAGAGGAACAATCAAGGAACCAAGCGCAAGACAAAGGTTGGTCTCCTTCTTTCCCCTCTTATCTACTTCTCATAAAGGAAAACGAAAGTAGTTTTAGTTTGTTTGTTTCTAAGGTAGCTACCAGCCTTAGTGGGACTAGCAGCTCCGCATAGACACTAGATTTCCTAATAACAAAATGGCGACTCCGTTGGGGCGCGAATAGATTGTTTGTTTGTCTATATTTGTTTGCTTTATAAACTTATAGACAGAGCCTGAAGTCAAGCCAGCTAGCCTTCGAACTGCATTTGCTATGCAAGTGCAAAGTAGATCAACGTTGCTTCAGTCTATCTCCGGGTTTTGTTTATGAACTGAACAATTGATTTACAAGCTCTCTACTTGCCCTTGTGGTGGCTCTAGTAACCTCCTTAGATCTACCCCTGTGATTGATTTACTGATTACCATTTGCTTGGCCTAAATCCCTAAACTGAGCTGCAAACTGTGACCCGGAACCCAGTTGAAGTCTCATCCCTGGATCATCGCACTGTCTCTTCTCTAGAATCTGGATGCATCGCACTTCCTGAGTGTGGTAGGTGCATTGCATCTCACTTTCCCTGTGTTACAGGTGCGCTGATCAGACAAGGCCTCTTCTGCTCTTAGTTTTTTGGTTTCTGTTTTCACTCTTTTCAGCTTTATTCAGGAGTTTTGCTGCCTGTAGTTAGTATAACTCTGTTGAAACCCCCTTCCTTGCCATTATTCTGCCTCCATTGTGCAAAGAACTGTAAATGTTTTTATGTATTTTGAGCCATTTTCAGTTCTCTTTTACAAAGAAGTAGCGTAATTGAACTGTCGTTTCTTGATTTGAAAGTGTTGCAAGTGTTGTTTTCAGTCATAGAAGAGAATCCGATTGTTCTTGATAGTTGATTACACTGTTACTCTTGTATTTGATTTGAATTAATAGTTTTTCAAGTGTCAAAAGCAAGTTTTCAATTCCAAATAACGAAGTGTCGTCATTGTCTTCATTTTCTCTTGAAAAGAAACTTGTTAGTAATGTCGCTTTGAAAAATAATTCAGATTTACGCTTAGCTTTCTTTTTATCATTCACACAATAAGAAGGCTGAAAACAAATACATGCATGTGCATTTGCATTTATACTATTTGTTGGTTTGATTTAGGACAGTGCATATAGTGTGTGCTCTCTGCTCTATGTTGAAATAATATCGTCTCTCTTTCCTTAGTAGCTAGGATTTTCATTGCAAAAAGAAGATTAAATGATTGTTTATCATCTTAGATTGCATTTTAGGAAATTGTATATCTACATCACGTGGTGAACTTGAAAGGAAAATTTCTTAAGCAAGATCAACTGTAAAATAAATTTAATGAATCTAAAAACGCTTTGGAACCTAACGCACAACGTTTAGAAGTCTAGGCTAGAGACGTATTCCGGCGTCGTAAAGCCTGGTAACTGTTGTTTTCATTGTTGTTTGGGTGATTCCTCCACTTTGAGACGATAAGTGCCAATACAAACTTGTGCTCCCACATACCGTTGAGTATATATTGGGAGACCACAATAGGCTTTATCGTTTATCCATAGGAAGCCGTGTCTGCCGCCCTATCGATCGCAATGCACTGAACACAACATTCGGGAACATTGACTGCTGTACCGTAAAAAGTATTCTACAGTTTTGCGATTGGTTTGGTAATCCCTTTGTCTAGATTTCTAGAGTAGTCTCTTTCATTCCTTTTCAGACTCCTTAAAGGAAAAGGTCCATCTGAGCACTTGTCACTTCAGGCTCATTAAAAATCAAAGGTGACTAGAGTCATCTTTTGTTTTTTCTCGACACTTAAAATTGAAAAAACAAGTTGTGTCAAAGTGTCTAAAATTCATTTAATTCACAAACATATTTCCGCTTTGATTTTTAGTTGATCAAGTAATCCACAATCGTGGAAGAAATTCAATTGAAACCCCATCATTCGCGGAGGCTTACGAGTCAACCGTCTTTGTCTCCAGAATCAAAACTATTACGGACAAAGAAAACTCGTTTAACTGGTTCCAAATCCCCTGGTAAAATTAGAACAAGTGTTCCAACATCATCGGAGACACCGGTTACTCCAAACATTTCTGGTATCCCTGCCTTTACAGAAGAAGTTCCGCAGCCACCAAAGGACAGTGGAACTGATCCTAGTGTCGAGGGAAACATTTGTATTACTGAACCAGCTCCATCTCCAGCTGATTCGGAAGGTGTTATTCCCAAAACATCTATTGATGCAGATTATATACTTTCTTCGGCACCAGAAATATTTTACAGACCTGACGGTCTACCTCTTCCACCTGGTCTGATTGCTATAGAAGAGATTGTGGAGGATCCTCCATCTAGTACTCTATCAAAATTTGGAGTTGGGATCAACCTATATCCTTCTTCATCAGAAATTAGTCCACTGTTATCGGAAGCTCCTGTAGAATCCCTAGGAAATCTTTTGGATAGACTAGAAATGTCTGAACAACCATCGACATCTAGGACCGTGTCGTCAGACACAGCGACGATAGAACTTCCTGCTACCACTCCAACAATGTTCGCTGGCATACCATCTGTCTCAACTAGCTCTCAATTGCAAGATGGGGTCCACTTAGGGGCTATTTCGACAGTATGGTCCATTCCTGTTTGTTCATCCGGAATAATATCCGGGAACTCTTATGTTGAGTCTCAGCAAATTGATCCTTCACGATGTCAATTTGGGTAGTCTGGTCCTCAAGGACAAACCATTCCTTTAAGTACCAGAGTACCACCGTATGGGGGGCAATATACCCTTTCATTGTCTCCTCCGGGAGGACAACCATACGAGAGTTCACAACAAAATTCAGGTTATGCTAGAATTACACCTAGCAGTTGGGTGCCAATACTGCCTCAACAACCAAGAGTTGTATATTCAATGCAACAATGTTTACCTATGTCAAATATACCAACTACACCGGCTATTGTGATAGTGTCGCAAGAACAAGAATTGCCTGTTGTATGCCAACCTCAAGTTTCTCAGGTTTTAATGCAACAGCCTCTTGTCCCTGCAACTCAACCACAATCGCCAACTAGTGGGATGACAAAGGCCCAAACGGGTACAATTACCCCTCATCTTGGTCAGACAACCAGTATCGGACAACAGCACATGGCTTCACAACCATGGTTGGTGCAATATCAACAACCACAATTCCAACAAGTTTACCAAGGATCTGAGTACCAAATCTTTGCAAATAATGGGCAGCCGTATATTCAAAATGGTCAAAATCAAACATTCTACATTGGTTATGCCCATCAACCTTACCAAAGTTACCAACATCAAATGCATTATGCTGGTATGCAAAGACCAATTGCTTAGGCAATCCCATCTTATCCTGGGTATGCTTCACCAAACCTGAATCAGCAGTTACCCTTCGTGGTGACTTTAGAGTTACTGGATCTAAATCGGCTAACGAACGATCCAATTGCTTACGCCCCTTGGTGGCCAGCGATTCCGCATAAACTTCCGTCCGATATTCCTAAATTTAATGGAAATCTGGGTGAAGACCCGTCGAATCATGTGATGACCTTTCATTTGTGGTGTTTATCAAACACTCTAAATGATGATTCGATTAGGCTTCGCCTTTTTTAGAGGACGTTAACTGGTCTGGCAGCAAAATGGTATATCAAATTACCTAGAGCTTCATTTGACAACTTCAGTGCCCTAGCCACAACCTTTTTAACCCATTTTCAGTTACCCATAAGGTACCAAACGGGAACAGAACTCCTTACCAATTTCAAACAAACGACGTCCACTCACATATCCGATCATATTCATGAGTGGTGACGTCATCGTAGAATGGTAAAAATGTATGTTCCTGATCAGCTTTTAGCTTAATGGTTTATTAAGTCATTATTACCTTCCATTACAGAAGATGTGGCAAAGGGAGGAGTCGTCATTGAAGAGCAAGTTATTGCTCGTGCGCAATATTTAGACTTGATTTATACTCAGTCTGGCACACTCTATGATAAAATCCCTGACGCTCCCAGACCGGAATTTTCCGTTCCTCCTCCTCCTAAATCGAACAATGATTCTCATGCCAGCGATGGCGTGATTGGTACGATAGACACGAAATCGACAAAGGCTACATCTAAAAAGGCCCGTAAGATTTCTAGTCAAAATGCAAAAGAAGAACTTCTCGCCTCGGAAGTAAATGCCATCTCAACTGATAAAGGCAAAGAAACCAAGCAACCAGGAGGCAAGAAGAAAAACAAAGGGAAGAAGAAGAAACATGCAAATCATCACCTGAAAAATCTTCTGCAAACCCTTTTGGAGATAAGAAACCAAATCGTCCATGTCTTATATGTGATGAGGATCATTGGACAAGAGATTGTCCATATAAAGCTGAGCTTAGAAAATTCTTCAAGAATTCGAAAACCTCGGCAGTATTAACTGATCCGTTTCCAAATTCAGGAACAAATCTGGTTGCCAGTGACAATGCTTCCCCGTCCCAAGTGCTGATGTTGTTGGTTTCGAAACAGCAAAATGATGCTTTGATATCAACAAGAAATAAAGATTATGGGAATCCACAGCTGTCGAACAACAAGGATAAAGATCAACCTAGTAGTTCAACAACAACTTCAACAGAGGTTGCACCACCCATCATTCCAAAGCTGACAATAAAACTGCCAAAGGGAGTAGTACACAAGTCGACTTTTAATCCTTGTGCCAGAGCAGCACAGCCTTATAATATAGTGGAAGATCTGGCCCAATCGCCATCCGCTATGTCGACACTTGAGGTACTACAAAATTGCCCCTCCCAAAAGCAAGCTTTATTATCATCAATTGGTGGGATAGACCCAAAGGATTCTAATCTTGTATCCTTTAATCACAAAGGATATGATCCTCAGTTACCATCTCAACTAGCTTTCCTCATTCAAGTGAAAGCCCTCAACAAAATTGTTCATCGAACAATTATTGATGAGGGGGCATTTACATGTATTATGTCAATGAGTTGCTGGAAAACTTTAGGATCTTCAACTTTGTCACGATCATCGACGACACTAAAATCATTTGATGGACAAACATATACCCCATATGGTATTCTAAGTAACTTGCAAGTTGAACTGGGGGGAAAAACAGTAGAAATAGATGTCGAAGTAATCGACAGAAACCTCGATTACAACATCCTACTGGGAAGACCATGGATATATGCTATGGCTGTGGTTGTGTTGACCTACTTTAGGAAGATTGCATTTCCTTTTCAAGGAGGAAGTACAATCGTCGACCAACAAACATTTCTCCCTAATAGTTCCCAAGTTACGGGAAGCATTCCGATGATCCATGGAAGCCCCCATTCGCTTCAAAATATCAGAGTAGGCCTACTAAAAGACCCTATATTAATGGGGACGTTTGCCCTCCCACCTCCAATCAATCTGGTAGAAGTGGCGATGGTAGGAACCTGCAATATGATATCTTCCATTCAAAAGATCTCAGAAAACGATATTAACATGGATCATCTACAGGTATTGCCTCCAAGCCCAATAGAAATATTGTAGCAATAAATGTTTTCGGCATGGGAGGCAAACCCGAATCAACGCTCATCAAGCATTTGGATAGATAGGTCCAAGGAATATGGCACCCCTTCAGATCCTTCGTCGCAAGTGCATTACACCGATGAAGGAATTGTTAAGTCAATGATAATTGAAGGGTTACCATGGGGAGATTACCACCATCGTTCCCATCTTCCGGATTGTTAAGAAGATACTCCTGATGACCTTCATCATCCTTTAGTTTTTGATTTCCTATCAAATACTATAAACACGGTAGATTTCGAGCGAAACTTGTCCAATATTGAAGAGACTATCGCCGTAAATATCTCGACCAAAAAAGATCTTGTAGAGAATATTTATGTTGCCAAATGTTGCTCTCATTCAGAACTGGAAATATATAACGCTCTTTTTCACAAATTCAGAGATGTCTTTGCTTGGTCATATGATGAAATTCCAGGCATTGACTCGAGTATAGTTGAACACAAAATAAAGATGTATCCAGATGTCAAACCAGTATGACAACGGCTACGGCAAGTGCACCCGAAGAAAGCCGTTGCCATCAAGGCAGAAGTTGAAAAACTTCTCCATGCTGGTTTTATTTACCCAGTTCCTCTAACCGATTAGGTATCGAACATTGTTCCTGTAATGAAAAAACAAGGAACGATTAAAGTGTGTGTCGACTATAGGGATGTAAATCAAGCTTGTCCAAAGAACAACTACCCTACACCCTTTATTGACCAGGTAATTGATGAATGCTCCAATGTGAAATATTCTCATTTATGGATGGATTCTCTGGGTATAATCAAATAAATATCCGCCCACAGGACCAGTCAAAGACTGCATTTATTTGTCCGTGGGGCACATTTTCATATCACAAATTACGCTTTGGTTTAAAGAACGTAGGGGCAACATTTCAGAGGGCAATGAATTATGCCTTCCATGACATCAAAAACATCGTTCAACCATATCTCGAAAATCTTTTGGCTCATTCGTGAGAGCGGACCGATCATCCGCAGCATTTGAGAGCAATATTTCTACGTTGCCGACACTACAAAATACGACTCAATCCACACAAATGTGTGTTCTGTGTCAGTTCTGGTCGTTTACTTGGCTTTTAGTCTCAAAGGATGGGATTCATCTCGACCCATGTAAGGTTCAGGCAATCATAAATTTGCCTCCACCTTCAAATTGTCTTCAAATTCAGAAACTCCAAGGGAAAGCAAACTTTCTGAGGAGGTTCATTCCAAATTACGCCAAACTTGCTAAAGATTATACATGTCTATTGAAAAAGGAAGTGCCCTTCGTCTGGGATCAGGTCGTGCAAGCTTCCTTTGATGCTTTAAAAGAATCCCTAATTAAAGCATCATTAATGTATGCTCCTAATTATCAAAAAGACTTTAACCTGTATCTGGCTGCAGCAGATACAACCATCACAATGGTTTTAGTTCAAGAAGATAATGGAATAGAACATCCTATATATTATTTGAGTAGAAACTTAAATGATACAGAAAGCAAGTATTCCTATGTTGAAAAGCTGGCTCTAGCAGCTGTTCAAGCAATACAGAGATTTCGACACTATGTCCTCTTTCGAAAAACTACCATTTTATCAGATTGCAACCCCATGACTTATATATTGTCGCGATAGTTGCCAGGGGGCAAATATTCAAAATGGATAAAAATTCTTCAAGAGTTTGATCTGGAATTTGTAAAATCAAAATCAAAGAAATCCCTAGCTTTTGCAGAATTACTATGCGATCTCCCATCGTCATCCAATGATGAAACATCCGAAGAAACAATCATGGATGAATCTTTGTTTCTGATATCTTCAAGCAATCCATGGTATGGAGATATAATCATCTATCTCCAAACCCAAAAATATAGGTCTAATACCTCTTGCTCAGAACAGAAACATATTCGATACCAATCAAAAGACTACATGATCGTCGATGATACACTTTACCATCATGGTGTTGACACAGTTCTGAGGAGGTGCCTCACCCATGAGGAGGCCGAAAAAGTCCTGAATGATTGCCATTCAGGCGCGTGTGGGGGGCATCAATCTGGTTATGCTACAATGCAAACATTTTTACGAGCAGGATACTTCTAGCCAACAATGTTCAAAGATTGCATAATCGGAGTCAGAAGTTGCCATGCATGTCAAATTTTCGATAGCAAAACCAGAAAACCACCCACACCCCTGCAACTGATAGTTGCAGTTGGGTCGTTCGCCAAATGGGGCATTGATTCCATGACATGTAACCCCACCTCGACCGGGGGACATGGATACATCATAGTTGCAGTAGACTATTTTACCAAATGGTCCGAGGCAATGCCTACATTAGATAACACCGGTGAAATAGCTGCCCTTTTCTTTTTCAATCATGTAGTCGCCAGATTCGGCGTTCCACAGGCTATAGTCACAGATCATGGATCACATTTTCGCAATCACATGATGGTTGAATTGGCTGCCAAATTGGGGTTGTCCCACAACAGCTCTACTCCATATTACCCGCAGGCTAATGGACAAGTTGAAGCAATCAACAAAGTCCTGAAGTGGATGCTGCAAAGGATGATTGGAGTCCACAAAAGGAGTTGGCACCTGATCCTGTACTCAGCCTTGTGGGCATACCGAACATCGGTAAGGAATGCAACCGGGTTCACACCGTTTCAACTGGTGTATGGCCTAGAAGCGATCTTACCAGTTCAGTGTGAAATCTCGTCCCTCAAACTTGCAGTCGACCTTCTCCCTGGAACTTCAGAAGAAGAGGCTTGTTTCTTGGAACTAATCCAATTGGATGAAACCCGTCATGATGTCGCTTTCGCTAACGAATCCCATAAGAAACGAGTCAAGGCGTAGTTCGACAAAAATGTCAAACCCCGTGTCTTCTCAGAAGGTGATTTGGTCTTACTTTACGACCAGGAGTCCGATAAATTGGGAGCAGGTAAATTCAAGTCTTTGTGGATAGGCCCCTATATTTTTAAATGGGTATTAGCAAAAGGAGCCTATGAGTTAATGGATTATCATGGGATTCCACTGGCGCAACCCCGTAATGGGTTGTACCTTAAGCGTTACTACGTATGATTCAGTGTAGTAACCCATATGCTTTTGTTACATTTTTGCTTTCGCTAAGGGTAATTGTTTTGGTCAAGTAATCCACTTTTTACATTTGTCACAAATGTCGAACCTATTGGGATCTTTTGTTGGATATGCCAACAAAGCGAGTCGTAGTTCGCGGAACCTATCTTTTGCGGCTTGGGCCATTTTTTATCCAAGCGGCGAGTTAGTAAGTTTCAGAGAGGTATGTATTGGTCGGTCAACAAATAACATCACTGAATATAGAACGTTGATAGAACTTCTCTCTGATGCCATCACACATGGCATAAGCCAACTTGTCGTCAGGCTAGACTCACAGCTCGTCACACTACAACTCACTAGTATCTACTCCATTCGAAATCCAGCTATCTATCGCATGTTCCTAAGAGTCAAGATTTTGGAAAGGCAATTTGATTCTATTCAATATCAGCATATTTCCAGAAACTTAAACATATTAACAGATTCATTGGCAAATTATGTGTTAGATAGACATTTGCAACATTTATAAAAAGAAGCATTTCATCAGTATTTGCATCAGGATCATGTAACTTAACCAAAATAAAACTCCGAAAATCAAAAATATATATATAACTATTTATGGTTTACACATAATGTTCTGTAACCAAGACAAAAGTGGTCAAATGACCCAAAACTCAAAATGATAGGGGGCACCCTAGTCTAATGATGCTGGTGATAACAAGTCACTACCTATGCAATCATGCGTAAAAGCCTGGTCCATCGACTCGGCACGCCAGTAGTATGTCGCTGCAACCTCAAAATCAGCTCGTCAGTCCTCACATCCGGAATACCAAGAGTGAGGCCTTCGACCTAATCTTGCAATGCTAAAAGAGTCTCAGCCACATCAAGGTCGCGAAGGATAGCCCTTCCCACACACTCTCCTGCTGGAGCGGCAGTTGGCACTCTTAGGCGTACTACTGGCCGAACTGGTCCAACATCTACATGAGCATGTGAGTTTTGATTAGTCCTGATAGAAGAAAGCATAAGAAAATTATAAAAAGAAACAATAAATAGAGATATGGTCAGAGAATTTACCGATGACACCCCACTGCTCGCCAGCAGGCAGTACGAAATCCGGATCACCCCGGAAATCCATACCGGCATATGGATACTCGGAAAAAACCATCTCCTGACGGTTGAACCACTCAGAAAAGGTATCAGAAAAGGAAACCTGGGACTGACCAACATGTCTGGCCATAAGGTCGACCCATCTCTGCATCCGTGGCTCAGTCGATGGAGGTAAACCAAGTGAAACATACTCCGGCTGCATCAGCGGGATCTTTTCCAAGGCAAAAGCGGTCAAAATAGAACCATATCCAAAGTTCTTCAATCTTCTGTTTTTCACCTTGGTCAGTTGTTCTTTCATCACAGAGAGTACTGCATCACACCAATTGAACACTTTTGGTTCAAGGCATTCCAAGGCGTACTGCATATAAGACCTGTTGGCCACGTGAAGAGCCGCACTACCAGCCAGTCTAGCAAAAGTAAACAGAATGGTACTCAGGGATGTGTCAGTGACATCTCGGATAATGATCTTGCCGTCCTTACTCAGCTAAGATCCCTCTCTGCAATACCTACGAATGTAATCTCTCACAGATTCACCCCCACGGGTCGAACCTGATAATGAGATAGGGGCACCCCGCCTCGATAAGCCGGTCAAAAAATAGATGTCCATGACAGTCAAGGGGATGGACTTGCCCCTAATCTGGAACACCTGGGTGGTAGGATCCCATGCATCGAGAAAATATTGCAACAAGTGGATTTGTTGCCTCATGCAAGAGATGCAGAAAAACTTGAACATGCCACAGTTCCGCAGTGCATTTACCGTAACCGGATCATGTAAAGCAAGCATGTCCTCTTCTTCATGCTCATGTTATCGCCATGTAACAGGCATTTTGCTCCAATGAATCTCTGAGAACAAGCAATAGGAGAGTCAGGATCCTGATTTGGTGAAAACAGGCAAAAATTTCCATGAAAAACTGTGCATAAATTTCCCTCTTTGTTCCCATCGCACCCACAACAGTGTTCTAGGTGGGATGCATGCTGACTGGCCAATGGCCAACCTAGCATGCATCGCACCTTTCAATATAGAAGAGGTGCGACGGAGCCAGGGTGAGTTTTTCAAACCCCAGAGGCTCAGAAAAACTAGAAAACATGCTTAGAATTCAAAAAGGAAAGGATGAAACTGAAGAGCTCAGGTTTAGCTCCTACCTGGTCCAGACGATGCCGAGAATCGTCCACAGAATCTCCCAGAATTAGCTGGTGAAAATCAAGGGGGAAAGCTCCTCCAAAGCTCCAACAAACCAAAGTTCAACTGAAATGGTAAAATGAGAGGTAAAAAGCACTTTTAAATTACTTTTCACGTAATTCAAGTAAAATATTAGTGTTTTAACTCATTTTTTCAAACATATATTGTTCGTTTCTAACTAGTTTGATGAAGCAATTGAGTAGGTAGTACAACCTTTGAAAGAACAAAGTTGTCAATGGTAAAATCAAGATAATCAATGACCATTATATCCAGTAGTTTTAACGTGGAATTCAAGCTCGTTAAAAAATAAACATAAGCAATGAGCAAATGTTCCCCGAGAGTTTAAGCTCATTAAAAAATGAACCAATTTCCGGTAAATAACCATCATGAATGTATTATTACTAGCCTTTGAAGCCTTGGGCATGTTCTCATCATCACCTCCACTCTGTATTGGCCGATCATTAACCTCCATTTGATTGTTTACCCTTTTTGAGGAACAGCTGCAAAGAGTGATCCTGTTAGCCATCCTTGTGACACTGCCAAGATTGGAAAATTCCAAACCTTACCTAGAATTAGCTGCTACCCAAATTTATCACTCGTTCCTCAAAAAACGAGTCTCCTTTAAGCTCTTTTCAACTGACTCGTAAAATATGAAAATATCGCTGAGCGATTGGCCTCTCTAGCTCGTTAAAGTGACCGAAAGTGCTATCCCTCCTTTAGATTTTAATCTTTTTGGACCTAAGGGATTATTACACAAAAATATCGAGCGCTTGTTTTGTTTGGCTCGTTAAAAAATACCGAAATTTCATCCCTTTTGTATTATTTTATAATTTTTTGGACTCAAGGGATTATATGTCGAAAAAGGATTGTTGGAGTTTTCTTTACATCCCTTTTTCAGACTCTCTGAAATTGAAAAGTGTTATAGACATTTTTGTGCCTTACAACATTAAGCATGAAATGTCCATAATCTAAGGGATCCAAAGTCCCTAAACTTGTTGTTCCTACCCCTAGAGGAACAAGGCTAACAAACCACAGCAATTCACAGAAGTTCTCCACCAGAAACTGCTCAAAAACAAGTCAATTCAGGATCATTTCAGTGGCTCCACTAGCTGTTTGCGCTGAATGTCAAAGCCAACACTGGCTACCTGCGCTGAGCGAGAGTGGACATGTGGCAAGCTCATTTCTCAAGGTGTCAAAACCCAGGAAGCTTCCAAAATGACACTTGCCTCAGGGAATTCGACTATGATGAGTAAGAGGTTCCAAATCTCCAAGTGGAAGCAAGAACCTCCAAGTGGAATCAAGAACTGACAGAGGGAGAGGACACTAGTCAGATCTCAAGCTGACTCATCCTCTCTCCAAACATCTATATATGGATCTCTCCTCCATGAGATCTAGAGGCTGGAATTTTGTTATTGCAAAGAATTGTTGTTGGTTTGAGATTGGAATCATTGGGTGCTTAATGCTTTGAAGGGGGTGAAGATAGGAATTCCATTTGCTGGGAAGGAGATGCTGGATTGGAGCCCTCTGGGTTGTATCTCTTCCTGAACCTTGTTATTCATCAATAAAGCTATCTTGGTTTCTCCTATATACTGATGTATTTTTGATGTATGATTGCATTAGTATGTTTAGTTTATTTCTAATCCTGAACTAGTTATGAATATGAATCCATGTCTTGTGTAGTGTTCTCTTCTTGTGATCTTGCAGAAACCTCTTGAAGCTGGGCGAGCGAGAAGGCAAGTAGCTAGGAACTCTCCAAGAGAAGAGAAATCGGATCGAGGGACAAACGGAAGACACGGGTTAGTCCATCCATCTCTCTTCATTCTTAATTCATAAAGGAAGAATACTAGAATAGCTGTCTCTGTTTGTTGCTAAGGCACTGTCACACCTTAGGTGGATAGGATCGTCCTGCATAGGCATTTTTCCCCACAACAAATTGGCGACTCCGCTGGGGAAATCTGTTTAGTCATTTTATTTGTGTTTCCATCATTGTTTGTTTCATAGACTCAACAACAACAATCGAACTGCATCTACTATTCTCAGATGCAAAGTAGACAGTTGCTGCCTTGATCCAACCACTGGACTTGTCTATGATCTGAACAATGGACTCACAAATGATTTGATGATCCTTTGTGATAGATCTTAGTACTCCCTGAAAGCATCCCTTTGATTACACCTTGCTTGTTGCTTTATTTGGCCTGAAACAGTAGATTAAATAGCAATCTGTGACCCAAAACCAGTGAGAAACGAGAGTTTCTCCTTCAGCGCAGACCCTGTGAAGGGATTCTGCATTTCAACGCAGGTCCCGTGAAGGCTACCTGCGCTGAATGTCAAAACCCCTGTGTTGAGGTTGCGCTGAACTAGTTTGGCCTTGTGCAGCTGGGGTTCTCTGCTCTGTTTTGCCCTGTTTTGATCTCTGATTTTTGCAGCCTGTAACCAACATAGGTACCAGTCTGATAACTCCTTTTCTCTGCTTAAATTCTGCCTCCTTTTGTACAAAAAGACTGTGAGTGTTTTTATGTGTTTGTGGCGTCATTTACAGTTTTCCTTTGCATGAGTGAAATAATCATCCTGTAGCCCTTGATTCAGATCTGTTGATTGTGATCTTAGGAGAGAGTTCATTGGCTGTTTACAGTTGGTTATACATTCATTCTTGCTTTTGGTTTGAGTTTGTCTCTTTTAAAGTGTCGAAACAAGAGTTTATTTCGAAAATCGTTAAGTGTTGTAATCTCTTCTACCCTTTCTGATTTCGAAAAAGTAAACTTGTTTGTATTTGTCATTTAAAAGCAAATTCAAAGTTGTGCAAAAAACTTTCTTTGTAGGCATCAATACTAAGAAAGCGGAAAACAAACACCTGCATTGTGCATTTTCATCTTGATAGTTTGCATGTTTGATTTAGGAAAAGTGCATTAGAGTGTGCTGATTGCTCTTTGAGAAAAGATGGTGTCTTTCTTTTCCCTTAGTAGCTAGGATTTTCAAAGTTGAAAAGATTAAAAGCTTGCTTATCATCTTTAGACTGCATTTAGGAATTTGTATCATACATCTCGTGGTGAACCTCAAAAGGCAAACTTCTAAAAAGATCAACCTAAAATAAATTGAATGAACTTAAAAACGCTTTGCAACATAACGCACAACATAGAGGTCTAGGCTAGAGACGTGTTCTGGCGTCGTAAAGCCTGGTGACTGTCGATCTCGTTGATGGTGGGTGATTCCTCCTGAGGAACAATAGCGCCAGTACGGATTGTGCTCCCACGTACCGTCGTGTATATATTGGGAGACCCCTATAGGCATAAAACCTTTATCCTTAGGAAGCCGTGTCGGCCGCCCTACTGATCGCAATGCACCGAACACAGCATTCAGGAAGATCGACCGCCCGTACCCTAAAAAGTATTCTGCGGTTTTGCGAAATGTTTGGCACACCCTCTGCCTAGAACTCCAGAGCAGTTCCTTTTGGCCTTTTTCAGACTCTATAACAGAAAAAGTCCATCTGAGCATTTGTCACTTCGGGCTCGTTAAAACATCGAAGGAGACTAGAATCATCTTTAGCTTTTTCTCGACTCTTTAAAACTGAAAAAGCAAGTTGTGTCTAAGCGTCGTTAAAAATTTATTTTAAACGGAACAATCACCCCTATTCCTGCGTTGATCTTTAGGTTGAAAAAATGGAGCACACCAACCAAGGAATTCCCCTTGGTGGAAATCCTAGTCCCTTCTCCTCTTGGGGAGATGTTGGTGCGCCCCATATGGCCACATTGTCGCTTCCAGGACTGACAATTGGCCTGCCGATCTGGCTCTTTTCAACCAATGTCGTTCAGAACACCACTATTCCTGAACAGTCGAGTCAACAGTTAGATCAGACCAGAGTTGCCCACCAGCCTTCCACTTCATCTAATTCTTCCTCTCCTCCTTCCTCTTCGCTTGACAGAACTGGTAAAACAAAAAACCAAGTTCCTAAGGAGAAGAAGGAAAAGAAGAAGAAAGAGAAGAAGAAGAAGGAGCCAAAAGCGACTGGGGGCAAACAAGTGTCGTCTGACAAAAATCCACACACAGCACTGACTAGGCCTAAATCGCCATGTGTCATATGCAAGGGAGACCACTTCCACAGAGATTGTCCCTGCATCCCTCGGATACTAAGGGACTGGTCTCCCCGTTTGCACAATTCGGTAGCGTCAACCTCTGATAGCCATGTTGACTGCTCACCGTCAACTAGTGAAAGTGAAGCCACAGGACAGAGAGGGAAAGCTAGATTTCCCTGCAAACTGTGTGAAGGCGACCATGCCATCCACCGTTGTCCCTTCTTAGACGAGGCTAAAAGAGTTTTGGAAGATCGCCTGGTTTTACCAGTGCAACTTCCTCCTGGATATCAAAAACTCCTGCCAAGTCCTTCACCAGTTGAGAGCCCGGCTGGCCCGCCCAGGTGGTCAGCCAAAGCACCTATCATCGAAGATGAACCGTCTGATTCCATACCTGACGAAAGTTAAAAGGTTGAAACGGCAGTTGACCCGGTTTTGCCTTCAGAGGCTCTATCTTCGAATGATACCATCACAGAGGAGAATAAACATGACACCGTCCAAGTTCTCTTCATAAACACAGACTCCGACGAACAAGGGGGCAATGTGCCCATTCCTTTATCGCAGGAAGGAACTTTGTCAGAGTCATATCCGGCCGTCTATTCGGTCCCACCACCAAGCAACCTAGTTGTCTCGTTCGACTGGAACCAACTAGGCAGACCTCGGTTACCAGCAAGCATACCATTCAGAATTATCGTTCAAATATACATAATGGTAATGGCTAGCACTATCATTGATGAGGGGGCATCTGTGAGTATCCTTTCCTCTATTGCTTGGAAAGCGCTTGGTTTGCCAGCGCTTTTGCCTGAAATGAGAAATCTATCAGGCTTTGATAAAGGAACCAGTCGACCTTTAGGGATCCTCCCCAATGTGCCCATAACATTGAAAGGGAAGACCGTTCAAATGAACGTGATGGTCGTTCAAGGACCCTTGGATTATAACCTACTCCTTGGACGAGACTATATATATTGCATGGGAGCCATCGTCTCCTCACTCTTTAGAGTAATGTGTTTTCCGCATGAAGGAAGAGTGGTCAAGCTCGTGGACCAACTTTCGTTTCCCGGATCACGCATCGCAAATAGTCATATACCATCCCTAAATGGTCTCTTCACGCAAGAAGTGTCTCAACCCACGGTCCGTCCTCCTGATGAGCGCGAGTAATCCGGGAGGATATGACTGGAACCCAGGGGGCATGCGTCCTGGTCTGCTTCGGCAGGAAAACTTTGGGTATAGGGTAGGTTTCCGCGGGAGAATATGACTAGTCCGTACCCCGTCCGTGAGTTGAAGAGGGGTTGTTCTAGAATAGGATTCTTTTGTCAAAGTTATGTGAGTTGGCAGGCATCGTCGCTCACCTTTGTCTATTTCGGTAGACATTGCCGAGGAAGTGTTTTGTTTGAAAGATTAACGAGACAATCTTTGGGTAACCTGAAAGATGTAAGCCTCTCTCGTTAAAACAATTGTTTTGACAGAAAAGAAGTAGAGGTAACTTTGAAATCGTACTTTATACCTGGGGGCATGCAAACCTTTTGGAGTGCAAGCAAAGAGCGGTTATTTATCTTTTTTTTGGGTTAGTCGTTTCCTAACTTGCATAAAGAAAGGATGCGGGGCATAGCTTTGTAAGATGAAGCTCCATAAAAAATAGAATCTTAATGAGACATTCTTATCATATGACTGGGTAATCGAGCAGTTTTAGCACACAGTTCATGCTCGTTAAAAAATAAACGCAAGAACCGAGCAGTTTTATCGTATAGTTCATGCTCGTTAAAAAATAAACATAAAATCGAGCAAGTGTTTCAATCCGCGTTTAAGCTCGTTAAAAAATGAACTACCTGGTAAATAACCACAGTGAATGTAATATCATCAGCCATTAAAGCCTTGGTCGTGTTTGCACTGTCACCTCCACTTTTCCATTGGCCGATCGTTCACCTCCATATGTTTGTTTACCCATTTTGAGGGACAGCTGCGAAGAGTGATTTCACTAGCCATCCTTGTGACATTGCCGTGATTGGAAAATTTCAACCTGTACCTGGAATCAGCTGCTAACCTATTTCATCACTCGTTCCTCAAAAGACGAGTCTTCTTTAAGCTCTTTTCATCTGACTCATAAAATATGAAAAGATTGCCGAGTCCTTGGCCTTCCAGCTCGTTAAAGGGACAGGAAGTGCTATCCCTCCTCTAGATTTTAATCTTTTTGGACCTGAGGGATTATTGCACAAAAAGATCGAGCGCTTGTTTTATTCGGCTCGTTAAAACTATCGAAAACTCATCCCTTCTGTATTGTTTTATACTTTTTCGGACCTAACGGATTAGATGACGAAAAAGGACTTTTGGAGTTAACTTTATGTACCTTTTCAGACTCTCTAAAAATGAAAAGGACCGAGTTATCCTTGTCATTAGACTCGTTAAAATCATTAAATAGCGACAAACTTGTCTTTAGACGAGAACGAGTTTCACTATCGCTAGGCTCGTTAAAACATAGAGATGGGCTTGCCCGAAGGGCAGGTTATAGAACAAGCATATGTTATCCTCCTCAAGCTTGACAAAAATAAAGAGGTACTGGTCAGCAATGACTAGGGAAAAATTGGGAGAAACTCAAGAAAACTTTGATGGTAGCAAGTCGCTCTTGAACATGACACTTTTCCTCCGTACCACAATCGGGTTGGGTTGTTTCATTCACCGGTCACATCCATGGTCTCGCCATACCATCCATATTTGGGGTAATGCTACCAATCCATCGCATCAGTGTCACCATATGTTCAAGAGAAGTCGTTCAGAAAAGTCAACCGTGTCCCATCCACTGCCGTACATTATCCTTCATCCTTTCATGACCGCCACCCTGAATCATATGTCACAGATCGTTTTCACCTCCATCAAAATCATTAGCTCCGTTCCGTGTCACTGATGTGGGATTCATTAAGGCCCTCCTTTGATGGATCACTTCTTGTCGACATCAGCTCATTATCCAAGAAGTTGATCTAGGGACAACCCCTTCAGTACTTTGAAGCTTGCATGCCTCAATGGCAAGTTTCTCACTTCCGGTGACAGGTATACATCAATGACCTTCGACCGAAAGATTTTGCGTGGTGTTCGACGCCAAGTCCTTTATTCACACCATGTGAACTGTACTGCAGTACCTTGAGGGTCATTATCATTATCGGTGATTCCTCTCTCGCTTGTTAACGGTTTACATCATTGATCGGTAATCAAGCGATGTCTTTCCATGTTCGACTTCAGAACAATTCTCACATGGATCGACTTGTACTTAGAGTGAAGATCAGGAAAGATAAAGACATTGACATGTACATCATTGCAGCAGATAATCATCCTACTCAAAGGATGATAATTTCATCAAAATTATCAGTCTACCATCAGACGATTGTCTGTTCTATGTACAGAAAAATGAATTTATAAAGCTGAGCATGGGAATGCCCACCTCATCTAGATCATGAAAGCAGTATGAAAAATAATGGATTGTATTGTATCTTATTACAGGTCTCCTCCCAGCATTGGATGAACTTCGGATCCCCCTGAGAAAGCATTTCACCCGATAAACGGCCTCATACTTTAGGGGGCAACTGTTATAGACATTTTTGTGCCTTACAACATTAAGCATGAAATGTCCATAATCTAAGGGATCCAAAGTCCCTAAACATGTTGTTCCTACCCCTAGAGGAACAAGGCTAACAAACCACAACAATTCACAGAAGTTCTCCACCAGAAACTGCTCAAAAACAAGTCAATTCAGGATCATTTCAGTGGCTCCACTAGCTGTTTGCGCTGAATGTCAAAGCCAACACTGGCTACCTGCGTTGAATGTCAAATCCAACACTGGTTACCTGCGCTAAGCGAGAGTGGACATGTGGCAAGCTCATTTCTCAAGGTGTCAAAACCCAGGAAGCTTCCAAAATGACACTTGCCTCAGGGAATTCAACTATGATGAGTAAGAGGTTCCAAATCTCCAAGTGGAAGAAAGAACCTCCAAGTGCAATCAAGAACTAACAGAGGGAGAGGAAACTAGTCAGATCTCAAGCTGACTCATCCTCTCTCCAAACATCTATATATGGATCTCTCCTCCATGAGATATAGAGGCTGGAATTTTGTTATTGCAAAGAATTGCTGTTGGTTTGAGATTGGAATCATTGGGTGCTTAATGCTTTGAAGGGGGTGAAGATAGGAATTCCATTTGCTGGGAAGGAGATGCTGGATTGGAGCCCTCTGGGTTGTATCTCTTCCTGAACCTTGTTATTCATCAATAAAGCTATCTTGGTTTCTCCTATATACTGATGTATTTTTTATGTATGATTGCATTAGTATGTTTAGTTTATTTCTAATCCTGAACTAGTTATGAATATGAATCCATGTCTTGTGTAGTGTTCTGTTCTTGTGATCTTGCAGAAACCTCTTGAAGCTGGGCGAGCGAGAAGGCAAGTAGCTGGGAACTCTCCAAGAGAAGAGAAACCGGATCGAGGGACAAACGGAAGACACCGGTTAGTCCATCCATCTCTCTTCATTCTTAATTCATAAAGGAAGAATACTAGAATAGTTGTCTCTGTTTGTTGCTAAGGCACTGTCACACCTTAGGTGGATAGGATCGTCCTGCATAGGCATTTTTATCCACAACAAAAAGGACTGAGTTATCCTTGTCGTTAAACTCGTTAAAACCGAATAGCGACAAACTTGTCCATACAGACAAGAACGAGTTTCATTATTGCTAAGCTCTTTAAAACATAACGATGGGTTTGCCCGAAGGGCAGATTATAGAACAAGCATATGTTATCCTCCTCAAGCTTGACAAAAATAAAGATGTACCGGTCAGCAATGACTCGGGAAAAATTGGGAAGAAAACTTGAAGAAACTTTATTGGTAGCAAGTCGCTCTTGAACATGACACTTTCACTCCGCATCCGAGTTGGGTTGGGTTGTTCCATTCACTGGTCATATCACCATTGGTCCATCACACCATTCATATTTGGGGTTAATGCTACCAATCCATCATGTCAGTGTCGCTGATATGTTCAAGAGAAGTCGCTCAGAGAATTCACCCGTGTCTCATCCATTGCAATACATTTATGCTTCATTCTTTCATGACCGCCACCCTGAACCTTATGTCATCAGATCGTTTTAACCTCCATTAAAATCATTTGCTTCATTCTGTGTCATTGATGTGGGATTCACTAAGGCCCTCCTATGATGGATCGCTTCTTGTCGACACCAGCTCATTATCTGAGAAGTCGATCTAGGAACAACCCTTTCAGTACTTTGAAGCTTGCATGCCTCAATGGCAAGTTTCTCACTTCCGGCGACATGTTTACATCAATGGCCTTTAACCGAAATATTTTGCGTGGTGTTTGATGCCAAGTCCCTTATTCACACCACGTGAATTGTACTGTAGTACCTTGAGGGTCATCATCATTATCGATGATTCCTCTCACGCCTGTTAACAGCTTACATCATTGGCTGGTAATCAGGCGATGTATTTCCATGTTCGACTCCAGAACATCTCTCCCATGGATCGACTTGTACTTTGAGTGAAGATCGAACGAGATTGAAGACCCCGGATCTAGTTTCATCCATCCGGGTTGCGATATATCTTCAGGAAAATAAAGAAATCAAATGTACATCATTGCTGCACAGATAATCATCCAATCCAAGGGATGATGGCTCTACCAGAATCATCAGTCTGCACACAGACAATTGTCTGTCTTATGTACATGAAAATGAATTTATAAAGTTGAGCATGGGAATGCCCACCTCAGCTAGATCATGAAAATATTATGAAGATAATGTATTGTATTGTATCTTATTACAGGTCGCCTTCCAGCTTGAAAAAACTTCAGATCCTCATGATAAAGAATTTCACCCGACATCAATAGATTAACGACCTCATGCTTTAGGGGCCAATTGTTATAGAAATTTTTGGGCACTGCAACCCAAATCATAAATGTCCATAAACCAAGGGCTCTTAAGTCCCTAAAAGTGTTGTTCCAACCCCTAAAAGAACAAGGTCAACTGATTACATCTTCTCCCAGAAGTTCTCCATGAAAAACTACTCAGACCTGGTCAAAACTGGACCATCTCACCTGCTCCATGGTCAAAGTGCGCTACATCCCACATAAATACACATCGGAGGTGTGATGCATCTTGAAAAACCCTTCTATGAGGTGCGATGGGTGAGAGTGGAAAAATGGTAGGGTCAATCTACAAGGTGGAGGATCATGGAATCTTCCAGAAACTTCTCCTGTGACACTTGCCTCTCTGCATTCGCCCAGGGATGAGTAAGAGATCATCAATCTCCAAGTGGAATCAAGAACTATCAGAGAGAGGACACTAATCAAATCTCAAAAGCTGACTCACCCCCCTTGCAAACATCTATATATGGATCCCTCATCCCAGAGATCCAGGGGCTAGAATTTTGTATCTTATAAGGAAGTGCTGTTGGTTTCTTGGTGTAACATCATAATGTTGGGTGATATAAGCTTTTCATGAGGTGAAGAAGGGCTTTCTTGCTGAGAGGATGACGCTGGGTCAGAACAATTGGTTGTAATCCTCTTTGCTATTCTTGATTATTAATAAAGCTATTCAAGTTTTCCTCCACATTCTTGTATGATTGATGATATATGAATTTGTGTGGTCAATATATATTTGGTCCTATATTGTTTATGATAGTAGATCTTTGTTCTTGGATAGTGTTATGCTGCTTTGATTCTACAGGTGCTCTTTGAAGTTGGGTAAACGAGGAAGCGAGTGGCAAAGATCTATCAGAAGGGAGAGGAATCAATCAAGGAACCAAGCACAAGACAGAGGTTTGTCTCCTTCTTTCCCCTCTTATCTACTTCTCATAAAGGAAAATGAAAGTGGTTTTAGTTTGTTTGTTTCTAAGGTAGCTACTAGCCTTAGTGGGACTAGCAGTTCCACATAGACACTAGATTTCCCGATAACAGTCTTCACTACCCTTAGCATACATAGGATACGTAGATGGTGCTAGTCATCACACATGGCACATTGCATCAGCTGCTTGAGTCATTTACACACCTGAGTCGGAATTGTTTTGTTCCGGGGGGGTCTTTCTTGGTACTTCCACCAACAATATTACTGAGTACATGTCTGTAATTTCACTTCTCACTAAATTTTCATTAAGGGACATCTCCAATCTGGTGGTTAGATTAGACTCTCAGCTTGTTGTTATGCAATTGACAAATCATTATCATGTTCATAATCCAATCTTGTTGCATCATTATTTAAGGGTACGACTCTTAGAACGTCAATTTGAGTTTATTACATATGAACACATTCCTCGAGAATTTAATACAGTCGCTGATTCATTGGCAAACTATGTGTTAGATTGGCATCTGTCTCATTTATTATAGATCCATGTATGAAAGTAAAAATTTACATAGTTAAAATTTTACAAAAACACTTAAAAAACATTTACGTCATAAAATACCAAAATATATATCTATATATCGAATACAGTCTTTTACATCAGAAAATTTCCCAAAACTTGTGTGTTTTAAGTACAAAATGGCTACTAAGCCTAGCTATAAACACCCACTCGGTATACCATGTGTCTGCTAATAGAGCCTATTGCTCATGAAAATAAAATACTGCTCTAGTTATCCTCCAAAAAGGAACCAGAAACCGCTCAGGCACACTAACTGTGTGTCGCTGCATGTGAGCGGGGATCTCCCTCATAGGAAAGGGGGGCACACCCATGCTCAAGCCCTCCATGTTCCTCATCATCATCCCTGCCTTCGGGTAGTTGGCCTCCTTGCCTGCAGGTCGCATCGGTGCCACATCTATGTCAAGAAAAAAGCTTCATGTCAGTACTTGTTCACCCATAAAATCAACAAAAACATAACATAAACATTCAAAAGCTTAAAAATATTTTAAGTAATCTCAAATAAACCTTATCACCTTGAGGCCCCCAGTTTGTACCAGGTGGAAAAATCAATTCAAGATCACCTGTGAAGTCCATACCCTCATAGGCATAGTTGTTTATCATCACAATCTAACCATAAATCCTCTTCTAAAAAAAGTCATATGGGTCCTCCTCCTATGCGAGGATCGAGCGATGCTCATCACCTCTGCCTAGGATCCCTCGAATCGAGGGGACCTAAGCTCATTTGCAGGCACATAATTGGCACCCTCTCAAATATGAAGGAGATAATGAGAGTGGCGTACCCAAAACTCTATTGGGTCTGGGTCTTACATGCAGTCAAGTCTACCTTAAACTGACAAAGCACCGCCTCGCACCATTTGAAGATCTATGGCTGGAAATAGTCAACTGCAAGCAACAATTGGGCTTTTGTCGCAAGATGAGGACTTTTAGACCCCGCAAAGCACACAATCATCCATAAAAGGGCCCTCGTATATCTGTATATGATCATCTCTATAGGGACTCTGTTGCTAACAAGTCCTCTCTTAGGGATACAATAAGCTCAGACCAACTCTAAAGTGGATCGACGATCAGGCCTACCACTGGTCAAGTTTTCCCGTGCTCCTCTACATGACAAATCTATCAAGAAATATATGTCATCTTAGTCAATAGCCAGCTCATGGTCCCCGATCCTGAACACCTGTTCGTGTTCATCCCAACGCTGAATAATCCAGCTCAAAAGGTCCTCCTAACTTTTCATCAAGTCCAACTTTGCATACTTCATCAAACCACATCAACATAATGCAGGTATGCAAGTTGGATCATTTCACATAAGCAATTCTTGTCGATCATGGGCCCGTTCTCTCCACAGACTAGTCATAATGACTCAAAACCTGCACAAATCAACCCAAAAGTCAGTGCAAATGGGGCAAAAAAGCTCAAGAAATCACTGCCTGGGGTTTTTGGGTGCACACTCATGCACTAACACCCCCCCTTGTGGAAAATAGGGATGATTAACACCCTTCCCTAGGTCGTAAAGGGCGTTTAATGCTCCCTACAGGCCTAGAAGGGGACTTTAGGTGTAATAAATGACATAGGGCTCCCCGGATATCTAAAAATACACCCCAAAAACAACTAAATAAGGTTGAACATTGCAAGATAAGGGTTTTAGCATCTACCTGGGAGTGATGGCACGTCGAATGGTTGCCTGGATTTCCCACAATTGTTCATGGAAAATATGCTCCTCTTTAGCTCCAAAACACTCTCACAGCACTCAAATGATGAAAATGGTGAAAGTGGAGGCTCAATAACTCCCTTATAGTCACTTTGGAGACATGAATTATCTTAATTGAAGTCATTAAAGTAGAATTAGTCCATTTTCTATGATATTTATCATGCACCATGACCCCATATTGGCAGAAATTGCCAATGTTTTGATGAAATAACTTTCAAGGTTGAACGACATAAATGACCATGTTCAATTCTCAAAGAGCACTTTCTTTTATGGGATGTTTTCTCACTCTCTAACTAAAAAATACCTGATTTTTCATTGTTAGGCTTGTTAAACACCTACGATGATGGTCTGAGAAACTCTTTTTCACTATCTTTCTAGCTCACTAAACTGAAAAAACCCTGAGTTCCTTCTTTAGGCTCGTTAAAAACTTATCAAGAAGTTTCGAGCATTCTTTTTCGAAAATTTTCTCGCACGTTAAATTGAAAAAACCTCGAGTTTTCATCATTGGGCTCGTTAAACACTTACAATGATGATATGAGAGCTTTCCTTTTTCGGACTATTTCTTGCTATTAAATTGAAAAATCCCTGATTTTTTCCCTTCTTTAGGCTCCTTAAATCTACAAAGAAGGAATGAGCAATTCTTTTCCCTCTTTTTGCTCGCTCATTAAACTAAAAACGATACCTTGAGTTTTCTTCATTTGACTTGTTAAAATTTGATGAAGGTATATTGAGTTTGTATCCCATGACTCATTAAACTTTCATGACAAATATCGAGTTTACTTTGTCTCCTCGTACTCGTAACAAAATGAGGCAAACATCTATTGAGCATAGGTTTCTCTTTATCTTGAATCAGTACATTAACTTACAGAAAAGGAACCTTTTCAGGTATGCTATTAAACCGTTGTCGCAACCGGTTAATGACTATGACAAAGGGACCACCCTAGAGTCGTTCTTTACAATCTTTTCAGACTCTCGAAATATGAAAATACCACTGAGTTTTCCCATCTGGACACATTAAATTAAACAGCTGAGGAATGGAGTCACTCTTTGCAATCTTTTCAGACTCTTGAAACATGAAAATACCAATGAGTTTACCTGTCTGGACTCATTAAACTAATTTTATAGGGCACAAATTTGCTCCTTTTACAATCCTTTTCAGACTCTTAAAACATAGAATGGCCAAAGAGTTTACCCGTCTGGACTCACTAAACTAATCAAATGGAGAAAGTTGACAATACAATTGCTTTGTGTTCAGTATTTTGAAAATAGTTTTTTGGCAGCAGTCACTCCCTTGAACATGGCACTCCCTCAAATAAACCTTCCTTATGATAGCCTCTCAATATGAACCTTACCATCCTATGAGTTTAGCCTATATACCCCGATGTTCTTGCATCTCTGTATCCTAAAACTCTTTGGTGTTTCCTCCATCAAACCATCAAGCATATCCCATCATCATTCCCTCTATCACTTTGACCCAATGCTCAAAATATTCCTCAAAAAACAATCATTCTTGTCCCGTTTCTTGTCGACTGATGTAGGACACCTTATTTCCTACCTTTCAACATGTATCCTCCTATCGACTTCAACACTCTATCTAGGAAGAATACCCAGAAACACTTCAATGCCTTGGTACCTAAAGACACAGTGGCAAGTCACCTTGTTTTTGGTCAAGGGTTTTTGTTACTGGCTCCTGGTTAAACGATTCTATGAGTGTTCGATGAAAAAAACATCATTCACACTCGTTAGATTGTACTGTGCATCTTGGAGACCATCACCATTATCAGTGGCCATCCTCGCGTCTATTACAGACTCCATTATTGATTAGTAATGAGACTGTTTCGTGCATGTTCGACCTCAATGCCTATATTCACATGAATCCATCTATGTTGTTGTGGTGAAGCAGAAATCAAGGCCTTGGGTAGAGGCTTACATCACTCAACCTTGTTTCCTCTCCCAAGTTGCTTTTATTGTTTTTTAGAGATAGCTCATCAGAATGATCCTATTATGACACAGGTTCCGCATTATCCTTATTGGCAGTCAGCATCATCATATCTCTTTATTGAAAAAATCACTCTGACGTAGCTACTCAGCATGGGAATGCCTAACTCCAGGCATGATTTTAGTTGTTTTATATATATGTGTTGTATAATGTTTCTCATACTAGCCAAAGCTCTGATCCTATCTCTCTTTTTGCCAAAGAAAAGGATAGTTAAATATAAAGTATTTTGGTCATCGTCGTAGCATCTGATCTCACACTTTAGGGGTCATATGTTTTATAGGAAAATGACCTCCTCACTAGCTCAGAGGAGAAAGACATGATGACTGAAGGACTGACCAAGTTCACAGGCCCAGTTTTCAAGCTAACGTTGTTTAGGCACTAGCAACCTACTTTATAAATCTCCCTAGCAAGGCTAAGGGTAACATTAGTAACTAGAGTAACTCTGTCTATTACCTTGAGAAGAGCGTTAGCGAACCTAAATGAGTTTATATGGGTCAAAGGAACAAGTTGACCGAGAAATATCCTGATATTCTCTCCTATTTTAGCTCAAAAGCAGGGAAACATCAGAACTCAACTTGTTTGGAGGAATTACTAATTCCTAACAGAATCTACAAATAGGAAAGAGCACAAAGGCATAGAAATATCACTGATTTTTCCTAATGGAACTCATGAAGGACCTAGAAACCCTATCCTCACATGCTATATATGCAAGGCTAGGGCCATTGTGAAAGAGGTCGAACCATTTGAAAGGATTGCCTATTTGAATGTCCAACATAGTCTCAAACTAAGGCATCAAAAGAGGTTAAGAAGGGGTAGAGAGAGAGAGGAGTTGGAGGGGTAAGGGAAGGTTGATAAAACTGATGGTTGTAATCACTCTTTCTACATTAATATAGAACTGGAATTGTGTTGTCCACTCTGCGATGTTGGTAGTATAACTTCTTTATATGTTTATGCAATGTCATTATTATGAGTGGATTAGTTACATGCAACTAGATATCTTTATGTGTTCATGCATTATTTATCAAGGTTTTATGTTGTGATAATACTCTTGTCTTATCTATGTGCAGGTTTTGATCTGTGTAGGTTTTAACCCCATACAGTAATTACCTGCATACGAATTCTAAAGCATAGAAAATAAACAATGCGAGAACATAACACATAAAAACACATATAAACAAAGATTTTCCCCTAGATTCAAAAAATGGGACTACCAGCTTGATTTTTCATTATATTCCTTTCAATGTTACAATACATATTCATACACGCTGAAGCATCCAATACCATGGACCAAAAAACCATCACGTCCAAAACCATGGACCAAAAACCATCACGTCCAAAAAACATGTGCGAAAATCATGAACAAAACCATAGGTGGGTCTGCCCAACCTAACATAGGGTCCAACCCCATAAAGTGGGGTTACGAGTGCCCTTCAAACCCCCTGTTAACTACATGGAAAGAATATAACACAACCTAACATTCTCCCACTTGTTGTTTTCTTTCCATAGGGGGCCACAAGAGAGCTTAGTCATTTTCCCAGCCCTGAAATGCCCATTGTCTCTCTACACCAAGAGAACTTCTCAGAGCTCATAGATTTTTTCAATGCATCTGCAGTATTCTTCAAAGTGTCCACCTTTACCAACAACACCTTTTTGTCTTCTATCATATCCCTCACATAGTGATACTGAACATCAATGTGCTTTGTCTTTGAGTGATATGCAGGGTTCTTTGCCATGAAAATTGCACTTTGGTTGTCACAGTCTATCCTTATAGCTTCCTGTACTAACCCCATACTTGAACACAATCTCTGCAACCAAACTGCTTCCTTGCTTGCATGAGTGGCTACCACGTATTCTGCCTCTGTAGTTGATAGTGCCCCTACAAATTGTTTCTTACTCATCCAACTGACTGCACCTCCAAATAGGTTAAACACATACCCACTTATAGATCTTCTCTGATCCAAATCTCCAGCCCAGTCTGCATCAACAAAGCCACAAATATACAACACTCTGTCCAATCCTGGTCTTCCTTGGTAGCACACACCATAATCACTAGTGCCACGCAAATACCTTAAAACCCACTTCACTGCTGTCCAATGCTCCTTTCCTGGTTTTGACATAAACCTGCTCAATACTCCCACTGCATGTATAATGTCTGGTCTAGTACAGACCATTGCATACATGTGGCTACCGATTGCACTTGCATATGGAACATTGGCATGTCCTCTTCCTCTTCTTGTGTCTTGGGACATTGTTTAGTAGATAACCTCACACCTACAGGAATAGGAACCTTCACCAGTTTACTATCCTGCATATTAAACCTCTGCAGTATTGTCTCGACATACTTCCTCTAGTTTAACCAGAGCTTCCTCTTTTCCCAATCTATTTTAATTTCCATGCCCAAAATATAGTCTGCAGAACCAAGATCTTTCATGTCGAATTTGGAGGACAATTGGGTATTCAAATCCTGGATAATTGCTTTGTCATTTCCGTCCAGAAACATATCATCCACATACAATACTAGATAAATAACACGGTCACCAATTAATTTAAAATACACATAATGATCTGCTTTTCTTCTGGTGAAGCCAAGTCCCCGTATAAATGTATCAAATTTCTGATGCCACATCCTTGGTGACTATTTTAACCCATACAGAGACTTCTTTAACTTGTATACCAATTCTTTCTTACCCTTCACTGCAAAGCCTTCAGGTTGTTTCATGTAGATATCCTCTTCTAGATCCCCGTGAAGAAATGTTGTCTTCACATCCACCTGTTCTACCTCAAAATCAAAAGCAGCAGCAACAGATAAAAGTAATCTAATAGAAGTTACCTTGGCATCAGGAGAAAAAATATCACCAAAATCAATTCCCAGCACCTGGGAATAACCTTTTGCTACCAATCGAGCTTTGTATTTCTCCACTTTTCCTTCTGCATTTGTTTTCTTTTTGAACACCCATATGCTGCCAATGGGTTTCCTTCCAGTCGGCAACTCCACCAAATCCCAAGGCTCATTTTTGTGCAAAGATGCCATTTCATCAACCATGGCCTCTTTCCAGAGTTTTCCATCCTCTGAATCCACTGCTTCTGTTATCACCGAAAATTCTGTTGCCAAAATTTTGCTCAGATTAGCTTAAGGACAAAGTGTTTTCGCAGCGCATGAATCCTTTTAGCAGTTTCGTAGCGCTACCTGTTTAGGTGATTTCGTAGCGTGCTACGAAATTGGGGATTTGTTCGAGTTTTCAGTGGAGGTCCAAAATCCTAGCATGCCTATTGAACAGAGTTCTGAAAGAGGGAGGTAGAAACAATGAAAAGGCGCTTGGAAGAAGTGGCGGTGTTGATGTTCCTCTTTTCAAGCTGGCGCAAATGATGAAAGATTTATAAGATAAAAGCAGCTTGGAATATCAGTGTATGTCTTGAGATGCTCTTCGTAAAACTATCAGGGGCATGTATAAAGTGAACGCATCAAACATTAAAAGCATCTTTCCGCTAGCTGGCAGAAGCATTACAGCACGGTTGTCTGAGTTTTACATTATAGCAAAACAAGTGGAAGCAGGGGAAGGCTGGTTCTCTAAGTTGTGTTGTATGTGGCAGGAATTTAGATCAATGGTGTATTAAATCATTTTATCCAGATCTTTTCCCTAGAGGCTTTTGTAAGGAGCCCGCGAATCAGCGCCTTTTCTCCCAACAAGACTTCGAGGATTGTAGGAGAAGCCACGGTAGAGCCAAAGGAGTGAAGCCCAGCTCAATCTTTACAGAAATAAATCTTACGAAGACTGCTTTGAAGGGCCTAAGAAGGACTACAATCAAGACTAAATATCTGGCAAGAGATACATATGTGGTCATATGAGAGGAATTTGAGGTATCCTTGAAGATCTTATAGAGGAGCTTATTTACAGAGAACGCGAGGCTTGAAGAAAAACCCTTGCTCTCCCGTCACTTCCCAGCCAAAAAAGATGCCTTCAGTTGTGTCGAGCGGACGAATACACCGGCTGGAACTGGAGAATTTTAAGTCTTATAAGGGGCACCAGGTGATAGGGCCATTCAAGAACTTTACGGCCATAATTGGACCAAACGGGGCTGGAAAGTCCAACCTCATGGACGCCATCAGTTTCGTTCTGGGGGTTCGCTCCATGCAGCTCAGAGGAGCGCAGCTGAGGGATCTCATTTATGCCTACGATGATAAAGAGAAAGAGCAGAAGGTTAATTTTCCAGAAGAGCAGGTTCTTCGTCTCTGTAATGGAATTGTACCTAATTCTTCGTCTCTGTAATGAAATAAGTTTCAACTCCTTGAATTAACAATCTTTGCCGACAATTGGCTTCTATGGGGACAAGCGAACGATGAGTGGAATATTGAAGGAGATGGGTGTTTTAGATCATTTCGTTCATGCGCAAATGAAGGAAGACAAATTCGAACCGGGCTTGTATGTTGGTTTTTTGAAGCGGTGCATAATTGTTTTCTATTAGCATCAAGGTAGTCATCTCAAAGATGCATCAAGGAAACAGGTTTCTTACAGTTTCATACGTTATGTAGTGGATTTGTGTGATGAGGTTATTGTGTGCGTTGAAGAGCATAACCTTCTGGGATATATGTCTGCTTCTGTTACAACCACTTTTCGTAGTTTGAAAATGATAAGTCATGTCCAGAATTCTGAAATTGATGTCAAGGTTTTCGCCCAGGTTCAACATAAATATAGGTGAAGTTGACAATACAAATAATACAAAACAGAGGGCAGAGTTTTTGCCTATTATAAAAGATGAATATATAAGGAAACGCCCAGTAGTATCAGGTGAGCAGCTTTTTCTTCAATTTGGAAGCAACAGCACGCTGTTGTAGAAGTCATCTGTGTTTTGGACAATGCAGGTCATGATTGAGTAAAACCTTTAAAAGGTTACAAATGTAACACAGAATATTGTTTTCCTGATTTTCCTTATGAACAACGGTATTTTAGAGCAAATGAAGAGCTTTAGTCAGCCTATTATTGAGAAGCCTGTGAACATAGAAAGAGATTTCATTGATAACTTATGATTTTGTTGACTCCCAATTTAATTTGGCATTAGCAACAGATAATGATGTAATGTCATGTGAATCAACTAAATATGCAGAGGAATTTCCTATTGAGGATGGCATGGTGGAGGGACTTGCAGATTCCACATCAGAATTAAGGTCATTTGAACACCAGCACTTAAGGAATCAGAAATGGAAACAGTTTCAGATGGCAGAGCCAAACATGAGTTTGATTCAGATTTTAATTCAACACATAAGGAAGCAGGTATTGAAACAACAGGACAGTTACATGAGAAGGATGGTCAGTGTTCGGACCTTGCTGATGCTGAAGCTACACACTGGCAATCATTTAGCTATGAGAGGAAGACAGTGTTTTTTAAATCACACAGCAGTTTCGTAGCGCGCTACGAAACTGCTGTAGGTGGTGTTTTTAACATAAACAGGCAGTTTGGTATACAAGCGGGAATTTTAAAAAGAGAGACACCTGTCCATCAATACAGCCTACAGCTCATCCAGGATGTGGCAATCCGCTCTATTTTGGTTAATGAAAGGTTAAAAGCATACTCCTTTGGATTCGAATATGTTGAGGCAAACCAAAGACCGACAATCAGGAACAGTTTCCTATATTTCAGGGTGTGGGAGAACATGTTATATTAAAGGCCAACAAGCAACTACAGACACCTGTCACAGCCAAACTTAAAGAAGCCATTTGTCAGAGGATGAACCTGTTCTCTCATTTTCCTCGCAGAAGCATCAGTTTGATTGTAATAAATGCTATTTCCAGCATGATGTAGAATTAGAGTTTTAATTGTTTTAGGAGTCCAGCGCTGTAAATGAATAGTCAGTTGTAATTATTAGTTAGTTAAAGGTTAATAGGTGTCATCATAGGTAGAATCGAGCTCCCCTCATGCTGGAGGAGGAAGCTCCAAGTAGTTAGGATCATATTCCTATATATAGCTAGATCATCGATGTATTAGGGGTTGGGAAATTTATAAAAAAACAGAGTTTTCATATTGGCTTTTGTAAAAAAGGACTTTGACAGTAATACAAGCAGTACTTTTTCTTCCCAAGATTCATCATGTGTTAAAATGCTCAGAGTAAATGTTGTTTGGTCTTTATTCTTCTTGTTTACAGCTCACTAAATATGCAATCACTCTGAATTCACCTAGTGCTCAGACTTCCTGTGTATGTTTATGAGTTGAGTTCTTCTTGAGAAATGTTCTGAGGATTTAGACATAGTATGCCTTGGCTTCCATGAATGAGTAATTGATTATTTACTGCAGAAGTATTTGACTCCATGAGCCCAATGGAAGAGATGTTATTTTGTTGTTCCAACCAGCTTTATTTTCATGAACTGTATGAAGAGTTAGCCATCTTTTCTTATCATTAATCCATATCAAAAATCTGTGAGAGAGCCCTCTCTGACTAAGGAGGCTAAGCCTTAGTCTAAAGCCTGGTTTGAAATAGTTGCATGAAATCTTGCTAAGTAGCAGCCCTTAGTACTGATTTTGTGATAGCAGCTTCCTTCATAGTTCTGGGATCATCATCAGTAATAGACAAAGCAAAATTTGAACAGAAAGCAGATGGACTATACCTTTCTGGTTGCCTTCTTTCTTGAACTGATCTTCTCACAACCAGAGTTTGTGGCTCTTCATCTTCTGATTCCTCCTCTGTTGTAGAGTTTGATTCTCCCTCTTTAAGCTCAAACTCTATCTTCTCAGGTTCCTTTGGTTGGATTTCATGTTTAATAACATCTTTTACCTCTCTGAACACCACATCTCGGCTATACACAACCTTCCTTGTTACAAGGTTCCAAAGCTTATAACCCTTTAAACCATCCTTATACCCAATAAATATGCACTTTTAAGATTTACTATCCAATTTGGTTCATTTCTCCTTTAGAACATGTACATATGCATCACAACCAAATACCATCAGATGTGAAAGAGAGGGTTTCTTACCAGTCCATACCTCTTGTGGAGTCTTATCCTCCAACGCTGATGAAGTTGACCTGTTGACCAGGTAACATGCAGTATCCACCGCCTCTGCCCAAAATTCTTGTCCTAACCCGGCACCACTGAGCATGCTTCTTGCCCTTTCCATCAACGTATTATTCATTCTTTCTACAACTCCATTTTGCTGAGGTGTATATGGAGTAGTCTTCTACCGTGCTATACCACACTTCTTACAGAATTCTTCAAATTCCTTACTGCAAAAATCTCCACCGTTATCTGTCCTTAGCACCTTTATCTTCTTCTCTGTCTGGTTTTCCACCAGAGCCTTGAATTCTTTAAACCTGTCCAAGACTTCAGATTTCTTCTTAAGGAAATATATCCATGTATTCCTTGAGAAGTCATCTATAAATGATACATAGTACACAGACTTACCTAGTGATGGAACGTTCACAGGTCCAAACACATCACTGTGCACAAGCTCTAATATCTGTTTCGCCCTCTTACTTCCAGAGGGGAAACTCACCCAATTCTGCTTCCCATATACACAATTTTCAAAGAAATCAAAATCCAGAGAGCTATTACTCATACCTTCTACCATAACTTTACCATGAAGTATTCGAAGGTCCTTCTCTCCAATATGTCCAAGCCTTTGATGCCACAGCATGGTCCTCTCTCTAGAGACGACTCAATTTTCTGCTCCACTTTCAAGAACCACAGAACAGTTGCACCCATAAAAAACAGAGCTACCTTGCAGCTTGTACAGAGTTCCAGTCCGAACTCCCTGCATCAATACTAGTGCTCCCCGAACCATCTTGTAGTATCCTTTTTGAACACTGTTTTTACACTTGCATCATCTAGCTTGCTTACATAAATCAGATTTCTAGCCAATGCAGGAATATGTAGAACACCCGAAAGTGTTCTAATCCTTCCACCTTGCAAATTCAACTTTACTTTTCTGTGACCAATGATTTTAGCTTTCCTGTCATCCCCTAAGAAGACATCACCACCATCATATTTCTCATACTCATAGAACCACTCTCTATGGGGAGTGAAGTGAAAGGATGCACCTGAGTTAGTCAACCATGCCTCATGATCTACATGTGTACTTGAAGAAGCCAAGTACACATCCCCACCTTCATCTAAGGTGGTTTTCACCTCTGTAGAAGAAGCCTCATTAGATGCCTTTCCTTTGTCAGGAACTTTAGATTTACGGTCCCTTTTGAAGTGCCCTTCCTTTCCGCATTTCCAGCACACCACCTTTACAGGTTTTCCTAGAGATTTAGATATCCCTCTAGATTTAGATCTCCCACTCGATGACTTATTTTTGTTTCTGTTCTGCGACCGTCCTCGTATAGACAAGGCATCACCATTCTGGCTCTCCATATTTTTCCGTCTCATCTCCTCCGTCAGCAAGGCTAAGACTATTTCATCAAACTACAAGGTAGTTGCATTGCTACCTATTGCAATAACCAGACTATCCCACGAATTTGGTAGAGAACACAACAAACTGATGCACTTATCTTCATCTAAAATTTTAATATCAGCAGATGCTAACTGACTTACCACAATATTAAATGCATTTAGATGCTCTATCACCGAGTCTCCATCTTTCATCCTCAGGTTATATAACTTTCTCCGCAGGAACAGTTTATTCACTAGAGACTTAGATTGGTACAAAGTCCCTAACTTGTCCCACAAAGTCTTCATCATAGCTTCCCCTGATACATTCAACAATACTGAATCTAAGACACACAATCGTATTGTGCTCTTTGCCTTCCGATCCAACTTCTTCCATTCTTCATCGGACACTCCCGTTGGTTTAGTACTCAGATCTACCGTGATCCACTGATCTTTATCCACCAACAAATCCTCCATCTTGAGTTTCCACAACTCAAAAATTTGACCATTAAATTTCTCGATCTCTATCTTTCCACTGCTCGCCATCTTCCTTCACCACTAGAATCGATCTCATAAATCTCCCACTGAACAGGGTCTACCGCAGGCCCGAGCGAAACCCCTCAGTAACAAAGGTGTCCCCTTGAAGCCAAATCTACTCTGATACCAAATGTAGGTTTTAAACCCATACAATAATTACCTGCATACGAATTCTAAAACAACGAAAATAAACAATGCAAGAGCATAACACATAAAACACATATACATAGAGATTTTCCCCTAGATCCCAAAACTGGGACTACCAACTTGATTTTTCAATATGTTCCTTTCAATATTACAATACATATTTATACATGGCAAAGCATCCAATACCATGGACCGAAAAACCATCGCGTCTAAAACCATGGACCAAAAAACATGTCTGAAAATCATGCAAAAAACCATAGGTGGGTCCGCCTAACCTAACATAGGGTCCAAAACCAAAAGTTTCTAGGGCACTGCCCCAGACCCCATAAAGTGGGGTTATGGGTGTCCTTCAAACCCCCTGTTAACTACATGGAAAGAATATAACACAACCCAACAATATGGAGCCAGCTCAGGGGTCTTCCACCTAGCTGCATTGCACTCTCCAGCAACGCCACACTAAGACTCAAGGTAATAAGTCCTTCCTGGTTTGATTCTCATTTGTTTAACATAGATATGCATGCAAATTTGTGACAGCTGTAGCTAAGCTTATAGTCTGCCAAGGATCCTGGGAAGATCCTTCAGGGTTTCTACATCATCCAAACACCCATGCATCAATCCCTATAGTAGTTGTCATCTTCGCAACGAACATCTGTTCATTCTTGACTTTCTACTCGATGATCAAGCTTAGTATGCACTGCTCTTGGACCCTAATTTCTGTAGTCACACCTACTAGCAGTGTGTGAAGGAATTCACTGCGGAGCACAGCCAAGTTGAGGCCAACATTACCTTGTTAGTGTCTGTCGCCGCGCTCCGAGCTCCATCAGGTAGTGTGACTGTCCAGAGATCCAAGGATCGAACCAACTCTGCTACTTGAGTGGTCCTTGGTGCTAAAATAGTTGATTTTGTGTTGCTCTACCCTACACCAACCTGGAGTCTAGTTGTTTGGATCTGTATCTTATTGGGCATGGGATCCCCCGCAACATTTTTTTGGGGCTCAAAGCCCAAGTTTTGGACAATTGCATTGTAAGACTTTGTGAACTGCGGGTGCAGAGCGTGAATTTTAGGATGAGTCATAGGGTTGTCCGCCCTAAAATATTGTAATTTAATGTAAAGTTGTGTCGGCCTACCCATGGTCCGTGGGCCCTGGGATTGTATAAATAGAGTGAGGCCCTAAGGGTAAAGAGGAGGTAATAATAGATAGAATAGCGAAGGCATGGTTTGGATTTAGAATTTGATTTGAAGTGTATTGGGTCATAGTAGTAGGAAGAGGCTCTGCAGTTGAGTGCACAGAGGCCTAGTAGAGTCCGCATCTGAGTGCGTGGGCACCTGCAGCGGAGTGCGCAGGGTGGAGTCAGGTCTATAATTAGGATTGAAAGTTAATAAAGAGAAGTTTACTCTGTGCATCTATTCTTGAATCCATATTTTGATGTTATGCATTACTTTTACTCTGTTATTTACTGTGCTCAATTGATAAGTACTTGTATGAATGATTATATATGAAAATAATCTAAGTAATCAACTAATAGAGCCTAGTTAAGGAAGACTTGGGTAGATAACACGAGTTGCATTGTGGCTAGGAGTACATGAAGACGATATTGCAGGGCGCAGATGCCTACTTATGTGCATAGTGTAGTAAGTGTGAAGGTTGGACCGTGTACCAAGCATCTCATACAAACATCCCCAAGGTTCGGAAACCTGGTTCTAGCACCCTCCCATACTACTTCGGGTGAGACCTCAATCTATGCTCTGCGGACTGTTACCAAAAGGGCCAGTAGTATAGGGATTTTCTTGGCTAAATCACTTCTGAACCTGGGTCAGGCCCCACTAAGCCAACAAATGGTTCTGTTGCCGAGACCGGGATCTGCATAAGGGATGTCTAATGTCATGCCACTGGAACCCAACAAAGAAGGGAATTGAAGAGTGGTTGGACAAGAAGATTCACGAGTTCATGACACAGGAAAACAAAACTCCACAAGTATCTAAGGAAAAGTGGTTGGAGCACTATGTATATGTGGAAATCCATGAGATTTTCTTTGCATCCTTTCCTTCTGAGCTCTATGAGTGGATTGAAAAGTTAACTGACAACCAGGGAAGGTGTAGGCTCGACAAACTAATAGTGTGGACTCCAGAATTAGTGCGTAGACTAGAAGCATCAGAGGATAAGATTACGCAAACTATGGACCATTGCCTTAACCAAATAATAGGGGCATTTATCACTGAATTTGCGGTAGACACGATTGTGAGTTACAACGAGGTAGAACGACGCTTTCTCAAAAGGACCACGATGTAAGTACATTAGATCTTTGAATACTTGGATTAAGATGCTATTGTGTGAAAAAAGGGTTATGTGAATAAATTAATGTTTGGAACTATGCACAGCAGAAAGTTCTACAAAAGTAGCAAAGAGTTGGAAAATAGTCCCTTAATTTCACCCTCGTGGGAAAGAGAGGATGAGCTCATGAAGGTTTCTCCAATAAGCGGGGTCAGTTTGATAATGCAGTGAATTCTGCGATTACCACCTCCACCCACACCACCACATGCTTCACCTCCCTCACCTCCATCTCCACCCACTCCACCTCCACCACCTCCATAGTTTAGTATGGCGAGCGCGATTAAACTACCAGTATTCAAAGGAGTAGGGAATGAAGATCTGGACCAATTCTGATTCATGGTAAGAGCAGTATGGGAAGCACAAGGTGTCACAGACAACAATATTAAGAATGCTACATTGGTGAGCGCGTTGCAGGATCGCACATTGACATGGTATATCAAGCACTCTAATGACCACCCAAATGTAGGGATAGCAGAGCTCCAGGCCACACTGAACAGAGAATTTAGTAGGCCAAATTTAGAGACCCAATCAATCATCGATTTTAAAGAAATTGTGATGCTCTTGGGTGAGACTACCTGGGATCTGGATCAATGGCTAAAGAGTACAATCTACAAAGCCAATATGACGCTGACGGATGGACAGGATCACGCATGATTTGTAGCATCTCTGACACTACACTTGAGGAAGGTGATTTCACAACAGAAACTTTCCACCCAGGCCGAAGCGTTGGAAATGGCGATGAGATTACATGAGACCCCAATACAAGACCCTGGGTTGGGAGTTCAACAAATCCATGTGCAACTACAGAATCTATGCCTAGAAATGCAAATTTTGAAACAGGATAGGGCACCGTGGCTAGAGGTGCATGAGGAAGTATGGTGCATAAAATGCAAAGGCCAGGGCCATGACAAGGATCACTGTCCAGTGTTTGCGAACTACTTGGTAGGAGGAGGGCCAATGCCGTTGAGACCGGAGGCACAGGCAGGGCCAAGTGTGACACCTACTTTATGGTGTGCAATCTATCAGATAGGAGGGAAACACACGATGGATAATTGTCATTTGTTGCAGAAGTATACACAGACACCCCAACAATTGTTTTGTAATTTCTGCAGGTCGGTAGGCCACGATGAGCGCACTTGCCGTAGTTACAAGCTAATGATGGATCGGACCCCTGCCTATAAGATGCAGACCAAAACATGAGCCCTCGACCTAGATGCAAGGATGGTGCGCACTGGATTTTAGGGGCAAGGTCAAGGACGAGGAGGAATGGGACTAGGAAGGGGCCACAGACAATTAATTTGTTACAATTGCAGAGGACTAGAGCACTATGCCCATGATTGTACCAACCCAACGAGGATATCATGTTCGTATTGTGCTCAATTTGATCATGAAACAATAGACTGTCCTACATTGATCACAAGGATGCGCAAAAAAGGGGTATTCTAGCCTCCTCCAACTCAGAATATACAAATGATGAGGTATGCGTTGTGTGAAGAAGACCCAAATGTGAACATGATGCTTAGAAGCGGTACAACCATGGGAGAGGATAAGGATAAGTAGCCAGAGGAAAGTACGTGGGTTCGCAAGGCTCCTACAAAGGAACCCAAGTTTGACTTAGAACGTGCAAAGGACACATTCATAGAAGCTAAGAAGAGCTTCACGAAGACCTTCACATTAGGTAAGGATCAACCAAAGCCAGGAATGGATCTTTCAATGCTCACTACTTGTCTCGAGACATGCATGAAATTGTTGCATGATAGAAAGGTAGTTAAAGGACTACAGGAGCTGATCACCAAATGTTTGGGGTCAGGAGAACTGCGCGTAGTCTGGAAATTGGGGAAGCATGCATTGTGCACTGGAAGGGAAATGAGGTTGACTGCACAGATTGGTGAGTGTGAAATGGATAAGGTAATCCTAGATCTGGGTTCAGATAGGAATGTATTATTGAAGCAAACATGGGAACACATGGGCAGGCCTACATTACAATGGTCCCCTATTCAATTACGAATGGTGAACCAACAGAAGGTTTTGCCCATGGGGAGGTTGCAAGGGGTAACAGTTGATATTGATGGCACGAGCACACAGGCAGACTTCGAAGTAATAGAGATTGTCAATGATAGCAATCCTTATCCCATGCTGTTAGGAATAGATAGGGCCACTGATATGAATGGATTCATCAACTTGAAGAAGTGCAAAATGATCTTCGAGAAAAATTCGCTACGCGTAGTAGTCCCACTGGACCTAGCTGAAGAAGCACACTACACTGAACCAGTGTGTGACGATGAAAGCGATGATGATCTTGATTGTATTTACAAGATAACTATGTGAGACCAGGATTGGGTGAATCCGACTACATATGGGAGACTCTCATGGGAGCATGAAAATTCTTACACTTCGGATTCAAATGAAGAAGTTGAGCGATGGTAGAATCGGTTGCACGAAGTGACAACGCTAAATTGGAACATGATGGTTAGATCATTGTGATGTGTGACAACAAAGGCAAGAGAGATATCAACATATGATGGATTGATAGCAGTGGATGAATTCCTGAGCCAATTTGAAAGCGCAGTATCGAAACAACAGTGGTTTGATGCATTGAAGTGGGCACTGCACGCAACACCCGCACGATGGTGGGGTACGCATCAAGGAAATTTTGAAGACTGGCACAGATGTAGAAGGATGATGTGCCTATGGTTTAGAAGCCCCCAACTTTGAACAGGAATCGGTCAGCAAGCACGAAGCAACTTGCACGCTCACTTATCTCGATGAGTATAGACATGTGCTGGGTAGCCCACACAAGCACACCCCAAACCGAGGATCGAAAATCAGAATGGGATGCGGTAGTAGGAAAGGTGACATGCACCACAATCGTTCCACATGGAAACATTCAATAAGGTATGTGGAGTCCTAAATAGGGTTCACCAAGCGAGATGAACTGATTGGGACTTACGCGTACTGGCAGTTCGATGGGCCTATACGGCCATGTGCAAAAACCTGAGCATGGAGATGATTCCAAAGCTGAGGAGTAGAGTCGAGACCACAATTTTGGAGGAAACGAATCCTCACACAATAGCTACCACAGTTGGGATAGTACGTGAGGACCAGGATGAAGGAATTATGCAGCTATGCGAGGGCGAACATATGCGAATTCAGGAAGCCATTCGGCGAGGGAACTGTAAAATTCGCGAACTCGAAGAAGATCGAGTATGACTGAGGAAGAAAATCATGTTAATGGACACGGAGATCAAAAAACTGGAACACGAAATCGTGCAAGTATGTTTCGTCGATAAAATAAGAATGATAAGATAAGATACAAACAATCATACTACTGCATTAGAAGATTATCGTCGAGAATTTGTGACTCTGCTACCATGGATGTGACCACACCTTACCAAACAAAGTAACCAGGGGAGCGCCCCACATAAGGACGAACACACGACACTGACTGTCACGAGGGTAACTGACGAGTGCCCATAGACTAGAATAGAAGGTTAATTGAAGTCTCGCACAGGTGGTGCAACCACCTGACTAGTCGTAGGGAGCACAGTCTCATCACTCCAAGCTGTTGAAAGAGAGCGTGGGAATATAAAAAAGTCTATGAGGGAGCTGCACGAGAGGAGGTTGCACGTAGGTTTAACATGTCATAAGGGATGCGCCCACCAGAGGGGGTTGTGCTGTTGTGCGGGTAAGCTAGGAGGTGACCATTGGTGTCATTGTTCATGACAAGGTGTCCAATTTAAGACAAAGAGGAGCGGGCGGCGGGCAATTAAGACACGAATTAAGAGTTGGATTTGGGACGATCTACCACCAAGAAGGAATTAATGACTTAGAAGTGGGGGGAATGGTCGAATTCAAGTTCAAAAAATGCTATAAAACCCCCAGGGCTAGCCACGAGACAACACTTGGTTGTTTGAGATTTGAGCAATTCTAGAGCATTGAGTGCCGAGCACTCTTACAACCTTTGAGTACGTGACAGGACATATCCCATGTAAACACGATGACTGCTACCAGACCAGGAGTTTGATTTGCCAAAGATACCATTGGTGAGGCAGCGGAGCCCCATATGGTCCATGAGGAGCCCGAAGATGCGACAGTTGTGCCGAAAGTTCCAAAATCACCACGGACGCCACGACTGAAGAAAGATAAGTAGACTATGGGACCATTCTGTGTATCCCCAAGAAACCCACGGTTCGGTAAGTTGTCAATGGAATAAAAAATCAAATTCATCACCATTGAATCAGATGAAGAGGAGGAAGACTTACAAGCTCTAATTGATCAAATAGAGGTGCAAGACGATGTTGAGGAGGATGTCTCACCAATGCCTTCTGCAGCAAAGCTACTCGCATGCATCCCTCCATGGAAAGGGAAAGTTAGGGTGGCCAAAGAACTAGAGGTTATGAAGAGTGCGCACCAGACCCTGCTCCTCCTCAACTACATTACTTTTGAAGGTCCGCCCCTCTGTCAAGTGCCTACCCTGAAATTCAAAGATTAGGACCTCGCAGATAGCGAGAAGTTCCCACACCTTGCGATTGAAAGCATGATGAAACAAAAGTTAGAGGGGCCAGTGATCACATTGGAGCCGCAAAAATCACTGCGCGGTGTGGAGAAGGTTGAGTTAGTTCATCTACGATGGATACCCCACTTTCATCGCACGCCCATCACCTTTTTCATCATCAGGCAGCTATTGTGCCTGGTGCATGATGGGTATCTATGGCTGGAGGAGTCGATTCCCATCAAGACAAAACTTATTCATAAGATTTCTCGGCTTCCCTATAAGGGAAGGGACCCCACAGAAATATTTGGTAAAAGCAGCGATTTGGCTATCGCAGAAACCATGAAAACCAAATACAAGCTGGAAAAGAAAAAGTGCGGCTATGCAATTGTGAGTATAAAGGACAAAGGCATACGCATAGCCACCTAGCTCCTGGATGGAAAATTAATGTAGAAGTTTCAGGCCGATGAAGTAATAGTGCCTGTGGTTGCATTGGCTGAAAAGTGCGTGGAGGGGGTCTAGTTCAACTGGGAGAGTTCCTCTGTGAGGAATTTTTGATGAACTGCAAGGAGGCCCAAGAGTAGGGTAAGACCTTCCATTACGCGTGGTTTCTCTTATCCATCTTACTAGTAGCAGGCGAACTACTGGCAAATAGCCAGTTCCCGTCTATTGACTAGGACCTACCTACGACGACGAAGTACGCTTCGCTCTGGGCCACGAGGGACACAGAGCAGATTCATGCGAGCAAGGTTTTTTGGATGCTAATGGAGGTGAGCATTCAGATGTGGATCAATAGAAGACCACAATTGTCTCCCACAATGTACGCCACTCTATAGAGCTTTGCAGAGTTTTAAGCAGACATGCACAACATTCATGTCCGGGCACGGAAGGATCCAGCAAAGGAATGGATAAAGCTTCCATTTATTGCTATTGATGACACCATCTTCATAGCATTGGAAACATGGCCTCTAGAGTGGCACGCCCTGGACTTGGTAGGAATGGAGAAGGCTGCAACCGAACAAAGGAAGAAGGACACCAAGCTGCGCAATGCGTAGTTGGTTGAAAAGAGGTGCCAGGAACAAACAACAACAGAAGCAACCACACAGCAGAAGACGGTCAATGCAACAACAACGACACAAATGACAGAAACAATAATAGCACCAATAAAAGAGGTGGAGGGGGGCCATGAAATTTCCACAGGGCAAGGGGCTGAGGAGATCGACCTCGACGAAGAGTGCATGGATCTGGAAACTACCTCGCCACAGTTGAAATGGCTGTGCATCCCTGAGAAACTAGTCCCCACAAAGAAGACTAAGCATCCAAGATGTCTGTTGACCCAATCACGCTTACAGAAGGTGATCTTTTTGACATCGGCGAAACAGTTCATGATGTCACTAAGGATTCGCTCCAAGAGGTGATGGTGGAGCAGAACACTGTGTTACGGGTGCTACGAACGCAGTTACAAGGACTATAGGTGCAACCCCCGTGTTATCGGGAAAGCTAGTGTCTATGCAGAGCTGCTAGTCCCACTAAGGCTGGTAGCTACCTTAGAAACAAACAAACTAAAACTACTTTTGTTTTCCTTTATGAGAAATAGATAAGAGGGGAATAAAGGAGACCAACCTCTGTCTTGCGCTTGGTTCCGTACTTGATTCCTCTCCCTTCTGATGGATCTTTGCCACTCGCTTCCTCGTATACCCAGCTTCAAAGAGCACCTATAGAATCAAAGCAGCATAACACTATCCAAGAACATAGATCTATTATCATAAACAATATAGGACCAGATATATATTGACCACACAAATGCATATATCATCAATCATACAAGAATGTGGAGGAAAACTTGAATAGATTTATTAATAATCAAGAAAAGCAAAGAGGATTACAACCAATTGTTCTAACCCAACGTCATCCTCCTAGCAAGAGAGCCATTCTTCACCTCATGAAAAGCTTAGATCACCCAACACTATGATATTGCACCAAGAAACCAGCAACACTTGCTTACAAGATACAAAATTACAGCCTCTGGATCTCTGGGATGACGGATCCATATATAGATGCTTGCAAGGGGGGTGAGTCAGCTTTTGAGATTTGATTAGTGTTCTCTCTCTGATAGTTCTTGAATCCACTTGGAGATTGATGATCTCTTACTCATACCTGGGCGAATGCAGAGAGGAAAGTGTCACAGGAGAAGTTTCTGGAAGATTCCATGATCCTCCACCTTGCAGATTGACCCTGCCATTTGTCCACTCTCGCCCATCGCACCCCATAGAAGGGCTTTTCAAGATGCATCGCACCTCTTGTGTGTATTTAGTTGGGATACAGCGCACTTTGACCATGGAGCAGGTGAGATGGTCTAGTTTTGACCAGTTATGAGCAGTTTTTCATGGAGAACTTCTGGGAGAAGATGTAATCAGTTGACCTTATTCTTTTAGAGGTTGGAACAACACTTTTAGGGACTTAAGAGCCCTTGGTTTATGGACATTTATGATCCGGATTTAAACAGGAATGCAATAAAATATAGAGATAACCAGAAACACAAAGATGCAGCGGAAATAATACTTCATTTCATTACTGTAAAATACTGAAATATGCTTACAACCAGAAATGGAAATAAACCAGCTAGGGCGATGGTAGCTTATCTCTGAGAAGAGATGTGCGGCCACATGCCTCTGACCTGTTTTAGAACTGTGTTACAATGAGGCTCGAAGGCCTATTTATTGTTGAGAAACAATGGAAAACCCTTCACATCCCGAAACCTAACCGTAGAAGATGAAACGCCAAATTGTGGGCCCCGTTTGGGTAAATTGGTACATCAATTTCCTGGGGTCGTAACTTTGGCATACGATCTTCGTTTGACGCGTACGATAGCTCATTAAAAAGATCTATCCGAGTACTACCACTTTGGGAGGAAACATGGGTCCACCCATGTTGGCCCAGATTTCCCAAAAAACGTCGTTTAGGGCCTCAAAACGGCTCTGGAAGTTCAGGACCCGAAAAACTGCTAAAAATAGTAAACTGCTACAATTTAGGAAATTGAAAAAGCTGAAAGAGATAGTTGTGGGGCTCCAAATGGGATAGGTGGGTGGCCACCAACATCCACCTGTATCAATTTATGATTGGGGTTGCAGTGCCCAAAAATGTCTATAACAGTTTCCCCCTAAAGCATGAGGTCGTTAATCTGTTTTGATGTCGGGTGAAATGCTTTATCATGAGGATCTGAAGTTTTTCGAGTTGGAAGGCGACCTGTAATAAGATACAATACAATACATTATCTTCATAATATTTTCATGATCTAGCTGAGGCAAGCATTCCCATGCTCAGCTTTATAAATTCATTTTCATGTACATAAGACAGACAATCGTCTGAGTGTAGACTGATGATTCTGGTAGAGCCATCATCCCTTAGGTTGGATGATTATCTATGCAGTAATGATGTACATTTGATGTCTTTATTTTCCTGAATATATATTGCAGCCCGGATGGATGAAACTAGATCTAGGGTCTTCAATCTCATTTGATCTTCACTCAAAGTACAAGTCGATCCATGTGAGAGATGTTCTAGAGTCGAACATGGAAGGACATCACCTGATTACTAGCCAATGATGTAAGTTGTTAACAGGCGCGAGAGGAATCACCGATAATGATGATGAACCTCAAGGTACTACAGTACAATTCACGTGGTGTGAATAAGGGACTTGGCATTGAACACCACGCAAAATCTTTCGGTCAAAGGCCATTGATGTAAACCTGTCACCGGAAGTGAGAAACTTGCCATTGAGGCATGCAAGCTTCAAAGTACTGAAAGAGTTGTTCCTAGATCGACTTCTTAGATAATGAGCTGATGTCGATAAGAAGCGATCCGTCATAGGAGGGCCTTAGTGAATCCCACATCAATGACACGGAACGAAGCAAATGATTTAATGGAGGTGAAAACGATCTACTGATATGAGGTTCAGGGTGGCGGTCATGAAAGAATGGAGCGTAAATGTACTGCAGTGGGTGAGACACAGGTGAATTCTCTGAGAGACTTCTCTTGAACATATTGGCGACACTGACATGATGGATCTATAGAATTAACCCCAAATATGGATGGTGTGACGGAACCATAGTGATGTGACCAGTGAATGAAACAACCCAATCTAACTCGGATGCGGAGTGAAAGTGTCATGTTCAAGAGCAACTTGCTACCAATAAAGTTTCTTCAAGTTTTCTTCCCAATTTTTCCCCAGTCATTGCTGACCAGTACCTCTTTATTTTTGTCAGTCTTGAGGAGGATAACATATGCTTGTTCTATAATTTTCCCTTCAGGCAAACCCATCGCTATGTTTTAACGAGCCTAGCGATAGTGAAACTCGTTCTTGTCTGTATGGACAAGTTTGTTGCTATTCGGTTTTAACGAGTTTAACGACAAGGATAACTCGGTCCTTTTCAATTTTAGAGAGTCTGAAAAAGGGACGTAAAGAAAACTCCAATAATCCTTTTTCGTCATATAATCCCTTGAGTCCAAAAAAGTATAAAACAATACAAAAGGGATGAATTTTCGGTACTTTTAACGAGCCGAACAAAGCAAGTGCTCGATCTTTTTGTGTAATGATCCCTCAAGTCCGAAAAGATTAAAATCTAAAGGAGGGATAGCACTTCTGGTCGCTTTAGCGAGCTGGAGAGGCCAATGGCTCGACAATATTTTCATATTTTACGAGTCAGTTGAAAAGAGCTTAAAGGAGACTCATTTTTTGAGGAACGAGTGCTAAATTCGGGTAGCAGCTGATTCCAGGTAAGGTTTGGAATTTTCCAATCATGGCAGTGTCACAAGGATGGCTAATAGGATCACTCTTCGCAGTTGTTCCTCAAAAAGGGTAAACAATCAAATGGAGTTGAATGATCAACCAAAAAAAAGTGGAGGTGATGATGAGAACACGACCAAGGCTTCAAAGGCTGATGGTGATACATTCACAATGGTTATTTACTGGAAAATGGTTCATTTTTTAATGAGCTTAAACTCTGGGGGAACATTTGCTCATTGCTTATTTTTATTTTTTAACGAGCTTGAATTCCGCGTTAAAACTACTCGATAATCCAGTCGTATAATAAGGATGTCTCATATAAAAATGGAATTTTTCAAAGCTTTGCCCCACATCCTTTCTTTATGCAAGTTAGGAAACGACTAATCCTACGAGTTTAAAGGGTTAGAGGACCTAAAAATTTAAAAAATAGATGGTCTCTCTTCGCTTGCACGCCAAAAGGTTTTCATGCCCCCAGGTATAGCGAAGTAGAGTTTCCAGGTTACCCCTCAATTTGCAGAAAAAACATTTGTTTTATCGGGAAAGGCCTACCTTTTCCAGGTTACCCCTCAATTTGCAGACAAAACATTTGTTCTATTGGGAAAGGCCTACCCTAACAGAGGTATCTTATTCAAGTCTAATCCCATTTTCCAAAATGGACAGGTGTGTCAGCCAGTCATATATCCTCTGGGAAACCTACCCTATACCCAAGGTTTTCCTGTCGAAACAGGGTAGGGTGCATGCTCCCTGGATTTCAGTCATATCCTCTGAATCAGTCGCGCTCATCAGGAGGACGGACTGGGGATTGATGAGACATTCCTTGCGTGAAAATACCATTTAGGGTTGGTATATGACTATTTGCTATGTGTGAACCGGGGAATGAAAGCTGGTCTACGAGCTTGACCACTCTTCCTTCATGCGGAAAACACATTACTCTAAAGAGTGAGGAGACAATGGCTCCCATGCAATAAATATAGTCTCGTCCAAGGAGTAGATTATAATCCAGGGGTCCTTGGACTACCATTATGTTCATGTGAACGACTTTCCCTCTCAATGTTATCAGCACATTGGGAAGGATCCCTAATGGTCGACTGGTTCCTTTGTCAAAGCCTGTCAGATTTCTCATCTCAGGCAAAAGCGATGGCAAACCAAGCGCTTTCCAAGCAGTTGAGGAAAGGATACTCACAGAAGCCCCTTCATCTATGATGGTACCGGCCATGACCATTCTATATATTTGAGCAATGATTCAAAATGGTACACTGGCCAGTAAACGGGGTCTACCTAGTAGATTCCAGTCAAAGGAAACAACCAGGTTACTTGGAGGTGGGACCAAATAGACGGCTGGATATGACTCTAACGAACTTCCTTCCTGCAGTAAAGGAATGGGTAGACTGCCCCCATGTTCATTGGAGTCTGTGCTTACGAAGAGAATTTGAACGGTGTCGTTCTTGTTCTCTTCAGTGACTGTATCATCTGAAGATGGATCCTCTGAAGGAAAAACCAGGTCAACTGCCACCTCAACCTTTTGACTTTCGTCTGGTGTGGATTTAGATGGTTTATCTTCAATGATAGATGCTTCGGCCGACCACAAGGGCATGTCAGTCGGATTTTCAACTAGTGACGGACTCGGCAAGAGCTTCTTATATCCAGGAGGAAGCCGTAACGGTGAAACCGGACGGTCGTCCAAAACTCTTTTAGCCTCATCTATGAAGGGACAATGTTGGACGGCTTGATCGCCTTCACACAATTTACAAGGAAATTTACATCTTCCTTTTTGTCCAGGGGCTTCACTTTCACTAGTTGACAGTGTGCTTTCAACATGATCATCAAAGGTTGATGACACCAGATTGTGCAAACGAGGAGACCAGTCCGTTAAGATCCGAGGGATGCAAGGAAAATCCCGATGATAGTGGTTTCCTTTGCAAATGACACATGGCGATTTAGGCCTGGATGGTGCAGTGTGTGGATTTTCGCTAGACAATGCCTGGTCACCCCTTTTCACCTTTGGCTCCTTCTTCTTCTTCTCTTTCCTCTTCTTAGTTACTTGATTTTTGGCTTTACCATCTTCATCAAGCGAAGAGGAAGGAGGAGAGGAAGAGTTGGACGAAGTAGAAGGTTGGGGGGTAACTCTGGTATCGTTTAGTTGCTGACTTGATTGTTCAGGAATCACAGTGTTCTGAACGACAGAGGTTGAGAAGAGCCATACGGGCAAGCCGATTGTCAATCCTGGAAGCGACAATGTGGCCATATGGGGTGCGCCAACATCTCCCCAAGAGGAGAAAGGACTAGGATTTCCCCCAAGGGGAACTCCTTGGTTGGTGGACTCCATTTTTCTCAACCTAAGACCAACGCAGGAAAGGTGATATTTATTCCAATTAAAATAAATTTTATACGCTTTGACACAACTTGTTTTTTCAATTTTTAAGAGTCGAGAAAAAACAAAAGATGACTCTAGTCACCTTCGATTTTTAATGATCCTAAAGTGACAAGTGATCAGATGGACCTTTTCCTTTAAGGAGTCTTAAAAGGAACGAAAGAGACTGCTCTAGAAATCTAGACAGAGGGATTACCAAACCAATCGCAAAACTACAGAATACTTTTTACGGTACGGCAGTCAATCTTCCCGAATGCTGTGTTTAGTGCATTGCGATTGATAGGGTGGCATACATGGCTTCCTATGGATAAAGGATAAAGCCTATTGTGGTCTCCCAATATATACTCGATGGTACATGGGAGCACAAGTCCGTACGGGAACTTATCGTCTCAAAGTGGAGGAATCACCCAACCAACAATGAAAACAACGGTTACCAGGCTTTACGATGCCGGAATACGTCTCTAGCTTAGACTTCTAAATGTTGTGCGTTAGGTTCCAAAGTGTTTTTAGATTCATTAAATTTATTTTACAGTTGATCTTGCTTAAGAAATTTGCCTTTCAGGTTCACCGTGTGATGTTGATGTACAATTCCTAAAATGCCATCTAAGATGATAAACGATTGTTTAATCTTCTTTTTGCAATGAAAATCCTAGCTACTAAGGAAAGAGAGATGACATTCTTTCAACATAGAGCAGAGAGAACACACTATATGCAATGTCCTAAATCAAACCAACAAACAATCTAAATGCAAATGCACATGCATGTATTTTTTTTCAGCTTTCTTAATGTGTGAATGATAAAAAGAAAGCTAAGCGCAAATCTGAATTATTTTTCAAAGCGACATTACTAACAAGTTTCTTTTCAAGAAAAAATGAAGACAATGATGACACTTTGCGATTTGGAATTGAAAACTTGCTTTTGACACTTGAAAAACTACTAATTCAAATCAAATACAAGAGTAACAGTGTAATTGACTATCAAGAACAATCAAATTCTCTTCTATGACTGAAAACGTCACTTGCAACACTTTCAAATCAAGAAACGATAGTTCAATTACGCTACTTCTTTATAAAAGAGAACTGGAAATGGATCAAAATACATAAAAACATTTACATTTCTTTGCACAATGGAGGTGGAATAATGGCAAGGAAGGGGGTTTCAACAGAGGTGTACTGAATACAGGTAGCAAAACTCCTAAATAGAGCTGAAAAGAGTGAAAACAGAAACCAAAATCTGAGAGAAGAAAAGGCCTTGTCTGATCAGTGCACCTGTAACACAATGAACAAGAGATGCAGCGCACCTCTTACACTCGGGAAGTGCGGTGCATCTAGAATTCATTGAAGAGACAGTGCACTAGACCAGGGACGAGACTTTAACTGGGTTCCGGGTCACAGTTTGCAGCTCAGTTCAGGGATTTAGGCCGAGCAAGTGGTAATCAGTAAATCAATCGTAGGGGTAGATCTAAAGAGGTTACTAAAGCCACCACAAGGGCAATTAGAGAGCTTGTAAATCGATTGTTCAATTCATAAACAAAACCCGGAGATAGACTAAAGCAGCGTTGATCTACTTTGCACTTGCATAGAAAATGCAGTTTGAAGGCTAGTTGGCTTGACTTGAGGCACTGTCTGTAAGTTTATAAAGTAAACAAATGTAGATAAAAAACAATCTATTCGCTCCCCAGCGGAGTTGCCATTTTGTTATCGGGAAAACTAGTGTCTATGCGGAGTTTCTAGTCCCACTAAGGCTGGTAGCTACCTTAGAAACAAACAAACTAAAACTACTTTCGTTTTCCTTTATGAGAAATAGATAAGAGGGGAATAAAGAAGACCAACCTCTGTCTTGCGCTTGGTTCCTTACTTGATTCCTCTCCCTTCTGATGGATCTTTGCCACTCGCTTCCTCGTATACCTAGCTTCAAAGAGCACCTGTAGAATCAAAGCAGCATAACACTATCCAAGAACATAGATCTATTATCATAAACAATATAGGACCAGAAATATATTGACCACACAAATGCATATATCATCAATCATACAAGAATGTGGAGGAAAACTTGAATAGCTATATTAATAATCAAGAAAAGCAAAGAGGATTACAACCTCAACGTCATCCTCCCAACAAGAGGGCCCTTCTTCACCTCATGAAAAGCTTAGATCACCCAACACTATGATATTGCACCAAGAAACCAGCAACACTTCCTTACAAGATACAAAATTCCAGCCTCTGGATCTCTAGGATGAGGGATCCATATATAGATGTTTGCAAGGGGGCTGAGTCAGCTTTTGAGATTTGATTAGTGTTCTCTCTCTGATAGTTCTTGAATCCACTTGGAGATTGATGATCTCTTACTCATCCCTGGGTGAATGCAGAGAGGCAATTGTCATAGGAGAAGTTTCTGGAAGATTCCATGATCCTCCACCTTGCAGATTGACCCTACCATTTGTCCACTCTCACCCATCGCACCCCATAGAAGGGCTTTTCAAGATGCATTTCACCTCCTGTGTGTATTTAGGTGGGATACAACACACTTTGACCATGGAGCAGGTGAGATGATCTAGTTTTGACCAGTTCTGAGCAGTTTTTCATGGAGAACTTCTGGGAGAAGATGTAATCAGTTGAACTTGTTCTTTTAGAGGTTGGAACAACACTTTTAGGGACTTAAGAGCCCTTGGTTTATGGACATTTATGATTGGGGTTGCAGTGCCCAAAAATGTCTATAACACCCCTCAAACAAGAACAATGGCCCCATATGTCGTAGCAGGTACATCAGAGGCAGAACAGATGCTGCACGTCTAAATGACCAACACTTTCGTGTTCCCCGAGGGTGCATTAGCAGTAGAAAATGACGTTGACTGAGCTGCGGTGGGTAGGATTAAGGGGTTGGGCTTAAACTTGGCCGCCCTTCTGTGCGAAACCTTGTACCAGTTATAGGATGAGGTCATAGCCGAGCTCCGCACTAGAGAAGGCCGTGCACTACAGGTATTGAGCAAACAAAAGATCATATGGAACAGCTCAACCGACAGTGTGATGAACTCATTGCACAAACTTAAGGATTGGTGTAGGTAGTGGACGATGCTTATAGAACTATCTTGGAATTGGTTGTCCCGACAGATCTACCAGTAGGAGTGCAAATTCACAAATTGGCTAGTGGATTTTGCAAGGCAAAGGAGGAAGCAACGAGGATACAGCTAGACCTCAACCTTTAGATTTCCGAACTGTGATTAAATCTGCAGTCATCCATGCCCCTGGAAGTTAGGGAATAGTGTGTTGGCGTTATCCGAAAAGGGCTAGAGGAAATAGGACAGGTAGTTCAGACCTATACTATATGTTGGAAGAATCCTTCGCAGTCCTCACTTCCTTAAAAGAGGACTCCACCATACAGTACCTATAAATAGAGGTGCGGGAGCTTCAAGTGCAATATGATAGTATGCGCAGAACAACACAGACAGTTGTCCTGGCCCAACGGCTAGCAAAGTTACAGTAGGCAAAAGCATTGAAGGAACAGGTGGATGTCGCACAATAGAAAGAGGCAGTACTTAAAGCGCACGTCCAGCCATGGATTGATGAGGCCTTCCTCATCACTGCTGACGTCGAAGGAAAGTTCACACAGATGAAAGTGATGCATGCCTTAATACAAAGATTTTCCCCTAACAGTGAGCATTCGGCCAAAAGAGTAGAGCAGATCCAACAGATGGTAGAACAATGCATTGCGGACCTTCACACAGCCCAGGCACAGTTGGAGAGGCTTCATGCCAAGATCACTACACCATCAAAGTGACTCGGGATGAGTCACGATGATTTTGTTGGGGGCCTATTGGCAATGGGATCCCCCGCAGCATGTTTTTGGGGCTCAAAGCCCAAGTTTTGGTCAATTGTATTGTAAGACTCCGCAAATTGCGAGCGTAGAGTGCAAAGTTTAGGATGAGTCATAGGGCTATCTGCCCTAAAATATTGTAATTTAATGTAAAGTTGTGTCGGCCTACCCATCATCCGCGGACCCTGGGATTGTATAAATAAAGTGAAGCTCTAAGGGTAAAGAGGAGGTAATAATAGATAGAATAGCAAAGGCATGGTTTAGAGTTAGAATTGGATCTAAAGTGTACTGGGTCATAGTAGTAGGAAGAGGCTATGCAGCTGAGTGCGCAGAGGCCTAGTAGAGTCTGTAGCTGAGTGCGTGGACCTTTACAGCTGAGTGAGTCGGGCGGAGTCAGGGCTGTAATTAGGATTGAAAGTTAATAAAGAGAAGTTTACTCTATGCATCTGTTCTTGAATTCATATTTTGATTTTTTGCATTATTTTTACTTTTTTATTTATTGCGCGCAATTGATAAGTACTTGTATGAATGCTTATATATGAAAATAACCTAAGTAATCAGCTAATAGAGCCTAGTTAAGGAATACTTTGGTAGATAACACAGGTCACACTGCGGCTAGGACTACAGGAAGATGGTATCACAGGGTGCAGGGTGCCTGCTGATGCGCGTAGTGTAGTAAGTGTGAAGGTTGTACCACGTACTAAGCACCTCATACCATACATCCCCAGGGTGTGGAAACCTGGTTCTAGCACCCTACCATACTACTTCAGGTGAGACCTTAGTCTATGCTCCACAGATTTTTGCCGAAAGGGCTAGTGGTACCATCATTTGCTTGGCTAAATCACTTCTGAACCTGGGTCAGGCCCCACTAAGCCAAAACAGCTAGCATAGACCCATTTGCATAGCAACCAATGTTTGGTTCTGCCGCTACTCAAACTGCTGCAGTAGTTCTATTGTCGTGTCCCTTACCTTGTCACCAATATCATCTAAGTCACCCTCTGTCAAGGTAATTGGATCAAGTTATGACTTGGAGGCTTTGGTCTTTTTTCATTGTCCCTCCTTTTCTTGTTCCTTATGTTGCTTTATGCGGAATAGAATGTTCTCCTGATATCCACCACCCTATTCTAACTGTTCATCTTCCTCCATTTGGGGCGATGGAAATTTCTGACTTCCGTCAAAGCCACACTCTTCTTGATCCACTTGCTCCTTTGCGACATGCTCCGCTTCTGTGTGGACCTTCTCCTTAGTCTCCTTCTTCCTCTTTTCTACCAACTTTTTAAAACCTTCAATCGTGCAACTTCCTTTTTTTTCTTCTCCGTGGACTTGCTAGTCTCAGTGGCCAAATTCGATGGTGTGTGCCAATCTGCTGGCCAGAGCTTGAGGACTTCTGTAATGGCATCACTCGTAGCCAAGTAGGAAAGATCATACCACTTCTAATCTAGATCCTTTAGCTCCCAGATGTTAACACAAGTGGAAGTCCACTTTGAACTCTACGTAGCTAGATAACTGCTCAAAGACGGTTGGTGACAACCACGCTTTCGATTGATGGATACGCGGATGTTTGCCTCCATCAGTACCCAAAATATTTTTCTTTCGTGAACTCGCATAACGTCCTTTGTTTCCTAGAGAGAAGCAAACTTTGCTGCTTCCGGTAAATCTATCTTGACGAGAGCAATATTGGCTATCTTTCGGTAATTCCCGTGCAACGAGAAAAATTGATAATAACAGTCATGAGTAATGGAAGATCTAATTTTGGTCCTATGCCTCTCTATAGTTCGCAAGGAACTTGGTGCATAGGTATTGCACTGAGTTAAACTATACGCCTTCCTCACACTAAGCCGCTAACAAAACCATTAGTGTCGGCACCTCATCTGCACAGCCCTTTCTCATCACTTTTCTAGCCAAAATTTGGGTGGCCACCTTCATCGCGAGGTTAGTAATACTGGAAATGGAATACCCACGTGATTTCTTGACAAGTTTGAACTTGTCCTTCATCTTCTCGTTGAGGTCACGCTTTCTCGTCTTTTTGCCAAATGCCTTGGCCAGATTCAATATTGAATGAGGCAATAGGGTGATCTGATGGATTTCGGTTATTGGTATCGGCTCACTCAACCACAAGCACCCATCATGCACAAGGCACAACAACTTCTTAATGACTGTCGAATTTATAGGGGTGTGATGTTAGTGAGGCACCCATAGAAGGTTCAACAACCCTGCCTTGTTTATCATGCAAATCCATTCCACTAGCTCCAGCATGGTGACATAATAATTCTTGTACAACACTCGCTTCATGAAGGTATCAGTATCCAGGTGGGGGCAACACTCAATGTACCCCAAATCCCAATCTTCAAGCTTCAAATGTGGGATGTGTGCCAAGCACGGACCTTCAAAAGTTATATTTTCTGGCAGCAGGGTGTGTTAAGGAGGAATTGGCCCTCATCTGGGTCCTTTGGGACTTTCACCTTGCGTTGGTGCAGAGGAATATACTCTGGAAACTTTGAAATAGGGCCTACCCCCTCAATATTTGTCTTTCATGCCCTCCTCAGCCTCCAAGTCTACCATTTTTCCTTTCTCCTGCATGGTTGGATTTTCTCTTTGCTGCACTTGTGTAGTTGCATGTTTCTTTAGTGACTCATGCATTGACAACTTCTTCTTTTGTTTATCCTTCTTCAGCTTGGGAACCTCTCTCAGTGGTGTAGGCTTCGCCCTAGGTAACCTCAGCGCCTTAGGCACTTCTATAAGAACCTCCATACTCATGACCTTAGGGGAAGCTTCCTCAGAGGTGACAGTGCCCCCAGTACTAGTAGCCTCAACTGGTGCGGACATGAAGCTGCTAATGAGGTTCTGATCGGACTCAAGATACTGCTCAGACATGAGGCTTGCAAGAAAATTCTCAAAGAGCTCATGCAATAGACAAAAAACCTCAGAAATTCTCATAATGCAAAGGGTTTCTTGTTGGACAACCACATGTAATTTATAGGCAAGTTCAAATTCAAATTCAAATTCGACCGCTCCCCCCAAAATCCACTCATAAATGCAAGATTAGTAGCAGATTTCCAAAGGTTTAACACTTGATTTCAACCTTAAATGCCTTAAATGCCTGCCCCACACTCCTCTTAACCATCTTTTGGTATTCAAATCATGAACAGTGACAGTCATGGTCACTTTCTGGTTGCATTGCGTGATCTCCACCTCTATAGCGTAACTCCCTTCACATAGCTCTACAACCTGGGGAATGTATTTTATAGTCCCGCACCTCCTTGCAGCTACCTAGAGCGTTAAGACTATGCTACCATCATATAGTCATCTAGCCGGATCCCTAGTGTATGGCTTCAATTGACTTCCATTTACCTTTCCGAGAAATGGATCTCCATTCAATTTCACAAGCTGAACTACTCCACCATCGATAATCTCCTTCATCACATATGGCCCCAACCAATGCATCTAAAATTTTCCTGGAAATTTATCAAACTTGTTTTCATATAATAAAACCAAATTTTTTACCTTGAAGGTGCATAATTTTATGTGTCAATTGTGCCATGCCTTTTCGTGCTCCTTCAGAACTTGTTGATGGAATCCATCCAAGAATCTATCTTCCTCCAGCTTTGTCAGTTGCGCGAGCCACTCTTCTAAGGATCTACAGTCCGCCATTCCTATGAACGCCGCTATGCATAGACTAGGCACAATATACTCCATAGACATCACAGCCTTTATGCCATAGACCAGACTAAACAGTTTCTGACCTTTAAGTTTCTTATGAGTAGTTCTATAAGCCCATATCACCACTAGTATGATCACATCCCAATCATTCCTCAGTGCATTGCAAACCTTTGTCAATGCATTATCCAATATATTACTAAATGGTTCCACCATCCCATTGGCCTGAGGATGATTGGCATACTTTTCTGATGATAAACTAGGAATTCTTCCATCAATGCGCTTGTTGTTTCATTAAGGAAGTGCATACCCCAATCACTCATCAAAGTCTTCAGGCAACCGAACCTAGTCAACACATATTCAAATAGGAGCTTCACTGTTGTTGCCCCTATATAGTCTTTCACAGGTTGTGCCTCCGCCCACCTAGTCAAATACTCAGTCATGGTGATGATATACCATGCACCCTTCGTCTTTCCTGGAGGCTAAATCAGTCCTACAAAATCAATTGCCAATTTTCTAAATGGCTCCAATGATACCTACGGATTCAAAGGTAGTTCATCCCTCCCTAATGGCCTGCCCGTCCTCTGACATGCATCGCATGCCCTACAATACTCTTTGGAATCCTCATGTAATGTTGACCACCACAACCCAGTGCATAAAATCTTTCACATTGTTGCTTTCCATCCATAATGGCCTCCCACAACTCCTCCATAAGCTTCATCTAGGATGCTACTTCATTCAAAATCAGTCATATAGCGTTGTAGTATCTCATTCGATCCCATTTTATATGAGTGACCTGCAATAATAGAAAAATCTATCGCGCGCACCACCAATTCCTTATTCTATTGACTAGTGTACCCCTCTAGAGCCATTCCTGTAGTCATGAAGTGGATGATGTCTGCAAAATGATTGCTTGCCATGTGCACCACAAAGAGCTATGCTATAGGTTGTCCTTCCTCCAAATTAGTAGGCTCCTCTCCCATTTCAATGTGTGACAGATGATCTGGTCCTCCATTCAATCTCCTTGGCTTGAGAATTACTTCGAAATCGCACTCCTGAAAGGGTAGAAGCCATCTGCATATTTTCCCCCCCAACACAGGCTTTTTGACCAGGTATTTTAATGCAGAATGGTCTGTATACATCTTAAAGTGACCACCTAGTAAGTAATGTCTAAACTTCTGGAGCATGTACACCATAGCCAATGCTTCGTGCTCTGTCATTGAGTAATTCTTTTTAGCCTTAGATAGCTTCCTACATGCAAACGCTATAGGGTGATCCAACACTCCTTCACCAGTCTGTGTTAGTACTTCTCCCCGCATAATACATGATGCATCCACATGCACATGAAACTCCTTCTTCTAATCCGGGAAGAGTAAGATTGGTGCAATGACCATCTTCTCCCTTAACACATTCAGGTTGCATTGACATTCCTCATTCCAATAGAATGTAGCGTCCTTCTTCAACAACTTTTCCATTGGCATGGTAATCTGAGCATAACTCTTAATGAACTTCCGATAATAACCAGTATGACATAGCATTGCATGTAGTTGTTTAACACTCCTTGGTGCCTCCAAATTGATTATAACCATAATCTTAGTTGGGTCCACCATTAATCCCTGTCTACACACTACATGCCAGGAAAGATTCTGAAAGGGACGCAAAATAGACACTTCTTCAAGTTTAGCGTGATTTGATACCTCTAGCATGTATCCATCATCAAGTGCAAACTAACTACATGGATTTTATGAGCCCAAACACCATCCAATCATCAAAGTATACCTCCAAAAACTTATGAATGAACTCTTTGAACACTGCAATGACTACACACGAAAATATTGTTGGCGCATTATTAAGTCCAAAAGGCATTACTGTATACTAAAAGCATCCCCACTCAGTCGCAAAGGTAGTCTTACTCTTGTCTTTCGGCACGATCTTTATTTCATGGTATCCAGAGAACCCATCAGTGAAAAAATATGCTTCTTGTCTGCCAACATTATCCAATACCTCATCCATGAATGGAGTTGGAAAGGGATCATGAATGCAAGCATCATTCAATTTCTTGAGGTTTATGTATATCCTTATTTCATCCTTCTGCTTCTTTTCTTGAACTACCATGGGACTTACCTAATCGGACTCCTCCGCTGGTTCAATAATACCCACTACCAACATCTTGTCCAACTCCCAACAAACCTCTTCCTTGTACTTAGGATTAAGGCGATAATGGCTCAAAACCTACACAAATCAACCCAAAAATAAGTGCAAATGGGGCAAAAAATCTCAAGAAATCACTACCTCGGGTTTTGGGGTGTGCCCTCATGCACTAACGCCCCCCCTTGTGGAAAATAGAGATGATTAACGCCCTCCCCCTATTGGCTTGTTGGGGCTTGACCCAGGTTCGAAGTTAATTAGCCAAACAAATCCCTGTACTAATGTCCCTTTCAGCAACAGTTGTGGAGTGCAGACTGAGGTCTCACCCAAAGCAGTATGGGGGGACGCTGGAACTAGGTTTCCACACCCTTGAGATTTCTAAGGGGTTGATTTACTCCAACTGTGAATACTTTTGCATTGGTTACTTTGCGCTCTTTCCTGGCCCACGTGGCCTTTGTGGCCCTGTTATATTCATCTTCGCACAACCCTAACCAGGGGCTGTGGGGCTTTCGCGCTGCTAGAGCAGTGATCTGTGTTATTTCCCTAAGTCACACCCCGAATCTTACTTATCTTCTTATACCAATTAGTTATCTTCGCGTAACCAGGTACCTTATATTATATTTACTTATTCATCACATTCATATAAGTTTGTGTAGCAAATAAACAGTAAACTTGCAAGTTATACCTAATATACTTTAATGCATAAAATAGGAAAAGATACATAGAAATATTGTAAAGATTCCCTTTATTAATGCTTCAATCAGCTACAGACCTAACCTACCCTGTGCACTCAACTGCAAGGGTCTGCGCACTTAGCTGCGGACTACTAGGCCTTTGTGCACTCAACTGCAGAGCCTTCTCCTACTCTACAACCCAAAGACACGAATCTACACTTTGACTCAATGCTTCATTGATTGATTTTCTCTCTTCATTGTCCTATTTCCTTTACACTTAGAGCCTCACTCTACTTATACAATCCCATGATCCGCCATGGGTATAACTTTCAAGCTGACACTACATTTACAAAAGTAAGGGCAACAACCCTATGACTCAATTATGACTTCGCGCTCTGCGCCTACAAATTGCGGAGTCTTTACATCAGACTTAGTCAAAACTTGGAATTTAAGCCCCAAAACTTGCCTTAGGGGGATCCCACGCCCAACAGGCCCCCAACACAAACATCATGACTTGTCCTCCAGTCACTCTATCGGTATGTAGATCTTCACGTGGAGACCTCCCAACTCTTCTCCGACTCTGCAAGGTTGGCAGCGCACTGAGCGACTCCCTGTTGTATCTCCTGTACTCGTTGTTCTGAGTCTATGGTGTTAGAACTGCTTCCCTGTATCTATTCTTGCATCCCTTGCATCTTTTGATAGTCTCATGCCTTCTTTCAGCTCCCTAGACCATGACGACTATGCTTCTATCAGCTAGTCAAATAGTCGGGCCACCCGTGTAGGGCTTCAATCAATTGCCATTCACTTTGCCTGGGAGAGATTCTCCATTTAGCTTTACCAGCTACATGCACCTCCATCTATGACCTGCTTAACAAAATATAGTCCCAACCAATTCATTTGGAACTTTCCTGAGAATTTTTCAAACTTACTATCATATAGTAACACCAAATCGTTTACCTTGAAGGTGTGTAACTTAATATGCCGATCATGCCAGGTATTTTTGCACTGCTTTTGTACCTGTTGATGGAATCTAGCCAAAAATCGTTCCTCTTCAAGTTCCTCCAACTGCGCGAGCCTATCCTCTAGGGCTCCACGGTATGTCAGACCTATGAGCATTGCTATGTGTAGACTAGGTACAATATACTCCATTGGTGTTACAACTTCCACTCCATAGACTAGCCAGAAAGGTGTATATCCCATCAATTTCTTGCAAGTTTTCCTATAATCCCATAATACTGCAGCTACGCACATCACCCAATCATTTTGCTACGCGTTTCATACTTTAGTCAGCGCATTCTCCAGTATTTTGTTAAATGCTTCTACTGTCCCATTGGCTTATGGGTGATACGGGGTGCTTTTCTAATGATATACCTAAAATTATTCTATCAATGCACTGATTGTTTCATTCAGGAAATGTGTACCGTGATCGCTCATCAAGATCTTCAAACACCCAAAACGTGTCAATATGTGTTCAAACAGAAACTTCACAACTGTGGTAGCCATGCAATCTTTTACCAGCTGTGCTTCTACCCAACAAGTTAGGTACTCGGTCGCAGTGATAATGTATCTTGCGCCTATTTTCCCTTGAGGTTTGATAGTTCCTACAAATTTTATTGCCCATTTTTCAAATGGCTACAACATCATTTGTGGATTCAAAGGCATCTCATCCTTCTGCGATGGTTTACCTATTCTTTGAAAAACATCACAAGCCTTGCAATGCACTTTGTAATCCTGATGAAGGGTCGGCCACCACAGTCCGGTGCAGAGAATATTTTGCATGGTCACTCTTCCTGCATAGTGTCCTCCCACAGTGCCCCCATGTGCATCTGCAAGGATATGGCTTCGTTCAAATTCAGGTACATATATGTAGAGTATCTCATCATTGCCTTTCTTATATAGGTGCCCCGCAATGACAGAAAAATTGGTCGTGCGCACCACCAGTTCCTTCTTCTGCTGGATGGAGTATTCTTTTGGCACAGTTCCCATCGTGGGAAAGTGGATTATACCTTCAAAGTGTCCATCTTCTATGTGCACAACAAAGATATGTGCGTCTAGTAATCCTTCATCCAAACTAGTAGGTTCCTCTCCCATCTCAATGTGTGACAAGTGATTTGGTCCTGCATTCAAGCGACTAGGCTTCACAATGACCTCAAAATCATATTCTTGTAACAATAAAAGACATCTGCGTATTTTCTCCCCCAACACAAGCTTATTGACCAAGTATTTCAGTGTGAAACGATCTGTGTACATCTTGAAGTGTCCGCCTAGCAAATAATGCCTATATTTCTGGAGCACATACACCATAGCCAATCCCTCACATTTTGTTGTGAAATAGTTCTTTTCTCCTTTAGACAACTTGCGACTTGTGAACATGATAGGGTGATCCAAGCCCTCTCCACCCTCCTGTGTTAGTACCACTCCTAGCACTATACACACGATGCGTCGACATGGACATGAAACTCCTCGTCCCATTTCAGGAAGACCAGGATCGGTGCAGAGGCCATTTTTCTTTTAGGACATCGAGGCTTTTCTTGCACTCATCGTTCTAGCAAAACATGACATCCTTTTTCAACAACTTCTCCATCAATGTGGTGATCTGGACATAGCTTTTGATGAACTTCCTGTAGTACCCCATATGTCACAGGGTAGTGTGCAACTGTTTCACACTTCACGGCACTTACAAATTTAGAATCACCACAATCTTCACAGGGTCTGCCATCAGTCCCTGTGTACAAACCACGTGTCCCAACAAGTTCCCAAAAGGCTTGAGGAATGTATAATTCTTAAGGTTCAGCATGATTTGGTGTCTTTGGCAGGTATCCAGCATCAAGTGTAAGCTTGAGACATGGTGCTTAACCAGCCCAAATACAGTCCAATCGTCGAGATAAACCTCCATGAACTTGTGGATATACTCCTTGAATGCTGCAACAACTATGCACAAAAATATGGATGCCACAATCTTCAACCCAAATGACATAATGTTGTATTCAAAGCAGCCCCAATCAGTTGCGAAGGTGGTCTTGCTCCTATCTTCTGGTGCAATTTTGATCTGGTGGTACCCTGAGAACCCGTTTGTAAAATAATATGCTTCTTGCCCACTGACATTTTCCAATACTTCATGTATGAATGGAGTTGGGAATGGGTCATGCACACACACGTCATTCAATTTTCTGAGATCCATGCATATTCTTATGTCGCCCTTCTACTTCTTTTCCTAAACCACCATAGGGCTTACCTAATCAGATCCTTCCACCAGCTTAATGATTCCTGCTACAAGCATTTTGTCTAGTTCTACGTGGACCTTCTCCTTGTATTTCAGATTCAAGTGATAAGGCCTCTGCTTAACTCGCTACGCGTCGGGCTTTAATGTGATCCTCATCATTCCTAAATCTCCGATGATTCCATTTAATTCCATGATCTTGGTCGAGAATAAGTCCTTGTACTTGCGAAATAACTTGGCAAACTTATCCACCATCGCATCATCCTAGTAGTCATCGACGTTGCATACTTAGGTTTGACTTCCATACCAATGCTTACCTGCTTTTTCTTTATTGGCGTGGTTATGTCAGGGTCTCGAATCAGTGGTCCTTGAACCTTGCGATGGCCTTCTATTTCTATAATTCTAATTTTTCACAAATCCTCATCATCTTCCTTAGTATTTACATTATAACACTACAACATGCAGCTTAACTGAGTAGCCCATTCAATCTAAATTGATTCTATTGGCCCCTGTGGTATCTTAAAGATAGCTGCATTTACTACTTGTAGTCTGTCATCAATAGTGCCCACCAACGATCCTAAAAAGTGAAGGTTAATAGGAACCCTTCATGCAGGATATCCCATTCACTCGTACCATGGCACACCTCTATCTCTATATACCAATTCATGAGTATAACATCTAGGGTATGACAGAATAGGTGCACCCACTCTGAATGTGGTTCTTCTCCATAGACCTTTGTCCACTTGGCCAAGTGTGTGCGCAGATCATCCCACTCATCATATTTATTTGTTAGTTGCATCTGAAGCTTCCCAAAACACATGCACATCATTCTCTTGCATTCGTGCCAGTCCTCAAAGCTTCCTTGGTGCATACCCAACAACTGCATGGGCATAGCGCATAGTACCCATTTCAAAGCCTCAAAACGTTGTTTTTCTGATACCTCTCTTTCAAATATGTTCAAGAAAGCATCTACCTCACTTAAACCATCATAAGTAGGCAGATCCCTCACTTTTTTCGATACATAGCGCAACGATCTTGTCATCATGTTAGAGTTCAGCGTGGTTACCTTGTGTAACCACTTTTGCCATCGTTCTATTTCCTCATCTGAATCTAATGTACAGGAGCTTCCATGCTCCCATGACATCCGTCATCACTTTCATAGTCGCGCAGTGGCTCAGTGTAGCGCAATCCCTCAGCAGTTTCCAAAGGTACGATTACGTGCATGGACTTTTTCTCAAAAATCATCTTGCACTTCTTTATATTTATCACCCCGTTCATGTGAGTTGCCCAATCGATTCTTAAGAGGGCAGGGTAGGGATTGTTGTCATCAACAATCTCTATCACTTTAAAGTCTGCTAGCATGCTTGCTCCTTCAATATCCATGGTGATTCCCTACAATCTCCCCATAGGTATGATCTTTTGTTGGTTCACCATTCGCAGCCGGATAGGAGACCATTGCAGTGTAGGCCTTCCCATGTGCTCCCATGCCTACTTAAGCAGAATGTTCACGTCTAATATTAGGTCCAGAATCACTTGGTCAATCTCATATTCTCCAATCTGTGCAGACAACCTCATTTCTCTTCCCATCCTTATCGCATTCTTTCCAATCTTCTGGACTATGCGTGATTCTCATGGTGCGGTCCCAACACATCTATTAATGAGTTCGTGCAATCCCTTTACAACCTTACTATCATGCAACAGCTTCATGCATGTTTCTAGGAATTTCATTAGCATTTATGGGTCCATTTCTGTCTCCGATCTGTATTTGCTTCCTGAAATGGATGCATCAACGAAGCTCTTCCTGGCTTCCATAAAGGTTTCCTTGGCGTGCTCCAAATCAAACTCTTGTTCTTTCGTTGGAGCCTTGTGAACCCAAGTACTATCTTCCAGTTGTTTGCCTTTATCATCTCCTATCGTAATTCTACTTTGAAGCACAATGTTCACATTTGGGTCTTCATCGCGCGGCTCAAACCTCATCATTTGTAAGTTCTGAGTCGGGGAAGGTTGGAGCACTCCCTTATGGCGCAGCCTAGCTATCAGTGTGGGACAATCCTCCATTTCATGATCAAACAAGGTACACTACAGACATTATGGATGAGTTGGATTCATACAATCACGGGCATAATCTCCTAGCCCCCCACAATTGTAACATATCAGTTGTCCACAACCTCTTCCAGGTCCTCCTCCACCCTGGCCTCATCCTTGCCCTTGAAATCTCGTTCGCGCCATTCCTGCATTTTGGTTAAGGGGCCGTGTTTCGTCATGAACTTTGTAGGTGGGAGTCCTATCCATCATTAGCTCATAGCTTCTTTAGGTATGCTCATCATGTCCCACTGGTCTACAAAAATTACAGATTAGTTGCTGTGAATTCTACGTGTATTTCTGCAACAGATGACAGTTGTTTGTAACATGCTTTCCTCCTATTTGACAAATCACACACCACAAAGTAGTCACAGTGCTAGGTCCTGTTGGTGCCTCCAATCTTAATGGCATCAGCCCTCCTCCTGCGAGGTAATTCACAAACACCGGGCAATTGTCCTTGTCATGTCCCTGACCCTTGCACTTCACACATCATACTTCTTCGCGCACTTTCGGGCGAGCTGCCCTGTCCTCTTTCAAACATTTCATCTTAAGGCATAATTTTTTCAAGTGCACGTGGATCTGCTAAACTCCTAGGTTAGGATCCTATATCGGGGCCTCATGTAGCATCATCACAATCTCTAAGGCCTCTGCCTGAGTCATTAACCTCTATTGTGACAGCATGTTCCTCAAATTTGGCGTTAGCAATGCTACAAACCATTCGCGGTGCTTTCCATCTGTCAAATTCATAATGGCTTCATGAATTGTGCACTTTAGTCTCTGATCCAACTCCCAAGGAGTCTCACCTGGTAGCATTGTGATCTACTTGAACCCGATGATCGACTGCGCCTCTGACTTTGGCCTATTAAATTCTATGTTCAGTGTAATTTGTATATTCCTAATCCCCGCATTCGGATTGTTATTAGAATGCTTAATATACCAGGTCAGCACGCGATCCTGCAGACCGCTAACCAACATTTCTTTCTTTATATTGTCATTTGTAACTCCATGCACTTCCCATTCGAATTTTAACATGAACTTGAAGTGGTATGGATCTTCATTTTCTACTCCCTTAAACACAGGAAACTTAATTATGCTTGACATATTGACTCACGGTGGTGGTGGAGGTGGTACAGGTGAAGATGGGGGTGAAGGCGGTGAAGCTAGTGGTGGTGTGGGTGGGGCTGGTATGCGCAGAATCCTCTGCGTAATCAAATTGATCACACTTCTCAGTGAGACCTTTGTGAGCTCTTCCTCGTCCCCTCGCAGAGGTGAAATCAAGGGGCTAGTTTCTAGTTCTGCACTACCTTAGTTTCTGTAAATTCTCCCACTTCGCGTAGCCCCAAACATCAATGTATTCACATAATCTTCTTTTCACACAGTAGCATTTGAATCCAAGTGTTCAGAGACTTAATGTACTTACCTCGTGATCCTTTGAGAAAGCATCACTCTACCTCGCACTAGCTGACTGAATTATCTACCGCAAACTCAGTAATGAATCCTCCTATAATCTGATTGAGCTAGTGATCAATAACGTGCACGATATTATCCTCTGATACTTCCAATATGCGCACCAATTCTAGAGTCCAAACAATAGGATTATCGAGTTTCCACATTCCTTGGCTATCTGCTAGCTTCGCAATCTACTCGTACAGCTCAGTAGGGAAAGGTGCAAAGAAAATTTTGTGGATTTTCGTGTACAGGTAGTAGTCTAACCACTCTTCCTTTGATAATCATGATTACTATTTTCCTGCACCACGAACTCATGAATTTTTTTATCCAACCAATCTTTAATTTCTTTCTTCATTGGATTCCAATGATACGACATCAGAAATCTCTATGCAGATTCCGGTCGCAGTAATGGAACCATTTGTTGGCTTATTGGGGCCTGACCTAGGTTCAAAGTTAATTAGCTAAACAAATCCCTATACTACTGGCCCTTTCAGAAACATTCCGCGAAGTGCGAATTGAGGTCTCACCCAAAGCAGTATGTGGGGATGCTGGAACCATGTTTCCACATCCTTGAGATGTCTGAGGGGTTGATTTAGTCCAAATGTGAATACTTTTGCACTGGTTACTTCACGTGCTTTCCTGGCCCGCGAGGCCTTCACGTTCCTGTTATATTCATCTTCGTCCAGCCCTAACCAGGGGTTGTGGGGCTTTCGTGCTGCTAAAACAACGATTTGTGCTATTTCCCAAAGTCACACCGCGGATCTTACTTATATTCTTATTACAATTAGTTGTCTTCACATAACCAGATACCTTATATTATATTTACTTATTCAACACATTCATATAAGTTCATGCAACAAATAAACAGCAAACTTGCAAGTTATACCCAATATACTTTAATGCTTAAAATAGGAATAAACACATAGAAATATTGTAAAACTACTCTTTATTAATGCTTCAATCGATTATAGACCCAACCTGCCCTATGCACTCAACTACAAGGGTCCGCGCACTCAGCTGTGGACTACTAGGCCTCTGCGCACTTAGTTGCAGAACCTTCTCCTACTCTACGACCGAAAGACACGACTCTACACTTCGACTTAATGCTTCATTGGTTGATTTTCTCTCTTCATTGTCCTCTTTCCTTTACACTTAGAGCCTCAATCTATTTATACAATCCCATGGTCCGCGGACCATGGGTAGAAATTTCAAGCTGACACTACATTTACAAAAGTAAGGGTGGATAACCCTATGGCTCAATTACTACTTCGCACTCCGTGCCCACAAATCACCGAGTCTTTACATCGAAATTAGTCAAAACTTGGGCTTTAAGCCCCAAAAATTTCCTTGGGGGATCCCATGCCCAACACCCCTAGGTCGTAAAGGGTGTTTAAGACTCCTTACAGGCTTGGGAGGGGTTGTTAGGCACAATAAATGATATATGGCTTCCCGGATCTCTAAAAATCCACCCAAAAAATAGCTAAAAAAAAGTTTTAATAGTGCAATATAAGGGTTTTGGCATCTACCTGGGACTGATAGCACGTCAAATGGTCACCTGGATTTCCCACAATCGTCTATGGAAAATATGCTCCTATTTAGCTCCAAAACACTCTCACAGCTCTCAAATGATACAAATGGTGAACGTGGAGGCTCAATAACTCCCTTATAGTCACTTTGGAGACATGACATATCTTAATTGAAGTCATTAAAGTAGAAGTAGTCCATTTCCTATGATATTTATCATGCACCATGACCCCATATTGGCAAAAATTGCTCATGTTTTGATGAAAGAACTTTTGGGTTGAACGACAGAAATGACCATGTTGGATTCTCAATGAGCGCTTTCTTTTATGGGATGTTTTCTCATTCTTAAACTGAAAAATCCCCAAGTTTTTCATCAACGGACTTGTTAAACACCTATGAAAATGGTGTAAGAAACTCTTTTTCTCTTTTTTTCTAGCTCACTAAACTGAAAAAGATCAACTGAGAATTCTTTTTTGGGACTTTTTCTTGCTCACTAAACTCAAAAAACCCCGAGTTCCTTCTTCAGGCTCATAAAAACTTATGTAGAAGTTCTGAGCATTATTTTTAGGAACTTTTCTCGTGTGTTAAATTGAAAAAACCCTGAGTTTTCTTCATTGGGCTTGTTAAACACTTACGACGATGATATCAAAGCTTTCTTTTTTGGGACTATTTCTTGCTCTTAAATTGAAAAAACCTCAAGTTTTTCCCTTCTTCGGGCTCCTTAAATCCACAAAGAAGGAATGACTAGTTCTTTTACCTCTTTTTCCTCACTCATTAAACTGAAAAAGATACCTCGAGTTTTCTTCATTTGACTCATTAAAATTCGATGAAGGTATACTGATTTTGTGTTGCATGACTCATTAAAATTTCATGACAAATATTGAGTTTAGTCTGTCTCCTCATACTCATAATAAAATCAGGCAAACATCTGTTGAGCATAGGCTTCTCTTTATCCAGACTCAGTAAATTAACTTACGGAAAAGGAACCTTTTCAGGTATTCTATTAAACCGTTTTCGCACCCAGTTAACAACTATGACAAAGGGACTACCCTGGCGTCATTCTTTATGATCTTTTTAGACTCTCAAAATATGAAAATACCATCGAGTTGTCCCATTTAGACTCATTAAATTAAACAGATGAGGAATGGAGTCACTCTTTACGATCTTTTCAGACTCTTGAAACATGAAAAGACCAATGAGTTTGCCTATCTGGACTCATTAAACTAATCAGATAGGGCACAAAGTCAATCTTTTTACGATCCTTTTTAGACTCTTAAAACATGAAAAGACCAAAGAGTTTACCCGTCTAGACTCACTAAACTAATCATATGGGGAAAGTTGACAATACAATTGCTTTGTGTTCAGTATTTTGAAAATATTTTTTTGGCAGCAGTCGCTGCCTTGAACATGGCACTCCCTCAGATAAACCTTCCTTGTCACAGCCTCTCAATATGAACCTTACCATCCTATGAGTTTAACCTATATACCTTGATTTTCTTGCATCTCTGTATCCTAACACTCTTTGTTGTTCATGAGTCTAGTGCTGCATGGCTAAAACCATTGTCGTGCCTTCTATTGTTCAAGGGAAAACCTTTATCCTCTATTTCCTCCATCAAACCATCAAGCATATCCTATCATCATGTCCTTTGTCGCTTTGACCCAATGCTCAAAAGATTCCTCAAAAAACAATCATTCTTGTCTCGTTTCTTGTCGACTAATGTAGGACACCTTATTGCCTACCTTTCAACAGGTATCTTCCTATTGACTTCAGCACTCTATCTAAAAAGAAGACCCAGAAACACTTCAATGCCTTGGTACTTGTAGACATCAATGGCAGGTCACCTTGTGTTTGGTCAGGGGTTTTCACTATTGGCTCCTAGTTAAACAATTCTACGAGTGTTCGACGACAAAAACATCACACTCCCTAGATTGTACTATGCATCTTGGAGACCATCACCATTATCAGTGGCCATCCTTGCATCTATTAACAGTCTCCATTATTGACTAGTAATCAAATGATTTCGTGCATGTTCAACCTCAAAGCCTATATTCACATGTATCAATCTATGTTGTTGCAGAGAGGCAAAAATCAAGGCCTTAGGTAGAGACTTACATCACTCAAACTTGTTTCCTCTCCCAAATTATGTTTATTGTTTTTTAGAGATAGCTCATTGGAATGGTCCTATGATGATACAAGTTCCGCATTGTTCTTATCAGCGACCAGCATCATCATATCTCTTTATCGAGAAAATCACTTTGACATAGCTATTGAGTGTGGGAATGCCTGACTCGAGACATGATTTTAGTTGTTTTACATATATGTGTTGTATCATGTTTCTCGTACCACCCAAAGCTTTGATCCTCTCTCTCTTTTTTCTAAAGAAAAGGACAGTTAAATATAAAGTATTTCGACCATCGTCACGTCCTCTGATCTCACACTTTAGGGGGAATTTGTTATATAGGAAAATGACCTCCTCACCAGCTCAGAGGAGAAAGACATGACAACTGAAGGAATGACCAAGTTCACAGGCCCAATTGTCAAGCCAACATTGTCTAGGCACTAGCAATATGCTTTGTAAAGCTTCCTAGCAAGACTAAGGGTGCGTTAGTGACTACGGTAACCCTGTCTGTTACCTCAAGAAGAGCGTTAGTGAACCTAAATGAGTTTCTATGGGTCAAGGGAACAAGTTGATTGAGAACTATCTCGAGATTCTCTCCTCTGTAAGCTCAAAAAAGCAGGGAAACATTAGAACTCGACTTGTTTGGAGGAATTACTAATTCCTAATGGAATCTACAAATGGGAAAGAGCACAAAAGCGTGGAAACATCACTACTTTTTCCTAATGGAACTAATGAAGGACTTGGAAACCCTATCCTCACATGCTATATATGCATGGCTAGGGCCATTGTGAAAGAGGTCAAACCATTTGAAAGGATTTCCCATTTGACTGTCGATAATAGTCTTAGGCTAAGGCATCAGAAAAGGTTGAGAAGGGAGAGAGAGAGAGGAGCTGGAGGGTAAAGGAAGGCTAATAAAATCTATGGTTGTAATCACTATTTCTACATTAATATAGAACTACAATTGTGTTGTCCACTCCACAATGTTGGTATATAACTTTTTTATATGTTTATGTAATGTCGTTATTATGAGTGGCTTAGTTACATGCAACTAGATATCTTTATATGTTCATGCATTGTTTATCAAGGTTTTTTGCTGTGATATTGTGCTTGTCTTATCTATGTGTAGGTTTTGATCTAGAACCGGCTTAGGGGTCTTCCACCTAGCTGCATTGCACTCTCCAACAACAACACACTAAGACTCGAGGTAATAAGTCCTTCCTGGTTTTATTCTCATTTGTTGAACATAGATATGCATGCATATTTATCACAACTGTAGCTAATCTTACAGTTTTCCAAGGATCCCGGGAAGATCCTTGAGGGTTTCTACATCATCCAAAAACTAGTGCATTAATCCCTATAGCAGTTGTCATCTTCTCAACGAGCATCTGTTTGTTGTTGATTTTCATCTTGCTGATCAAGCTCAGTGCGCGTTGCTCTCAGGCCTTAATTTCTACAGTCACACCTACTTGGAGTGTGTGAAGGAATTCACTAGGGAGCACGGCCAAGTTAAGGCCAAAATTCCTAAAAGTGATAACACTAGCCTTGTTAGCATCTGTCGTTGCACTCTGAGCTCCATTAGACAACATGATTGCCCGGAGTTCTAAGGATCGAACCAACTCTATTGCTTGAGTGGTACCTGGTGCCAAACTAGTCAATTTCGCACTTCTCTACCCTACACTGACCTGGAGCCTAGTTGTTTGGATCTGCAACTCACACAAACCTGCCTATATAGCAACCAATACTTGCTTCTGTAGCTGCTCAAACTGCTATAGCGGTTCTAGGGGTCGTTTCCCTTAACTTGTCACCAATATCGTCTAAGTCACCCTCTGTCAAGGTAATTGGATCGAGTGATGACTTGGAGGCTTTGGTCTTCTTTCGATGTCCCTCCTTCTCCTGTTCGCTATGTCGCTTTACGTGGAACAGAGTTCTCTCTTGATCTTCGTCACCTTGTTCTGACTGTTCATCTTCCTCCATTTGGGGCAAAGGAGATTTCTGACTTCTGTCAGAGTTGTGCTCTTACTTCTCCGTTTGCTCCTTTGCGGCATGCTCCACTTCTGTGTGGGCCTTCTCCTCAATCTCCTTCTTCCTCTTTTCTACCAATTTCTAAATCTTCAGTCAGGCTGCTTCCTTTTTCTGCTTCTCTGAGGACTTTCTAGTCTCAGTAGCCAAATCCAATGGTGTGTGCCAATCTGCTGGCCAGCGCTTGAGGACTTCTGTAATGACATCATTTGTAGCCAACTAGGGAATATCATACCACTTCTGATCTAGATCCTTCAGTGCCTAGATGTTAGCACAGTGGAAGTCCACTTTGAACTTTGCGTACGCAGATAATTGTTCAAAGATGGTTGGTGACAACCGCGCTTTCAGTTGATGGCTGTGTGGATGCTTGCCTCCATCAGTACCCAAAATATTTTTCTTTCGTGAACCTATGTAGCATCCTTTATGGCCCAGAGAGAAGCAAAATTGGCTTCTTCTGGTAAATCTATCTCGACTGGAGGAAATTGGCTAACCTCTGGCAATTCCCACGCAACCAGCACAATTGATAAAACATCCATGAGTAATGGAAGATCTTACTTTGGTCCTGTGCCTCTCTATAGTTCATGAGGAACTCGTTGCATAGGTAGCATGCCTAATGAGGCAATAAGGTGTTCTGGTGGATCAACATATCAGTTATTGGTATTGGCTCACTCAACCACAAGCACCTGTCATGCACAAGGCACAACAACTTCTTAATTACTATCGAATTTATAGGGGCGCGGTGGTAGTGAGGTACCCATAGCAAGTTCACCAACCCTACCTTGTTTACCCCGCAAATGCATTCCACTGGCTCTAGCTCATTGACACCACACTCCTTGTAGAACACTCGCTTCATGAGGGTATCGGTAGCTAGGTGGGGGAAACACTCAATGTCCCCCAAATCCTAATTTCAAGCTTCAGATGTGGGATGTGTGCTAAGAGCAATCTTCAAAAGTTATATTTTTTGGAAGCAAGGGTGTGTTAAGGAGGAACTAGCCCTCATCTGGGTCCTTCGGGACCTTCACCTTACCCTAGTGTGGAGGAATATACCCCGACAACTTTGAAATAGATCCTACACCCTCAATATGTATGTCTTTCATGCCCTCCTCAACCTCCAAGCCTACTACTTTTCCTTTCTCCTGCGCGGTTGGATTTTCTTTCCACTGTGCTTGTGTAGCTGAATGTTTCTTTGATGACTCACACACTGACAACTTCTTCTTCTGTTTATCCTTCTTTGGCTTTGGAATCTCTCTTGGCAGCGTAGGCTTCGCCCTAGGCGACCTCGGTACCTTAGGCACTACTGCGGGAACCTCCATATTGATGACCTTAGGGCAGCTCCCTTAGAGGTGACAGTGCCCCCAGTACTAGCATCTCATGTTGTGCAAACATGAAGTTGTTAATGAAGTTCTGATCGGACTCAAGATAATGCTTAGACATGGGGCTTGCAAGAAAATTCTCAACGATCTCACACAATAGACAGTAAAATGCAGAAATTCTCACAATGCAAAGTGTTTCTTGTGGGATAGCCATCTATAATTTATAGGTAAGTTCGAATTCAAATTTGATCGTTCCCCCCAAAATCCACTCATAAATGCGAGATTGGTGGTATATTTCTAAATATTTCACACTTGATTTTAGCCTTAAATTCGTTAAATGTCAGCCTCCTGCTCCTCTTAACCATCTTTTGGCAGTCAAATCATGAACAGTGACAGTAATGGTCACTTTATGGTTGCGTTGTACGATCTCCACCTCTATAATGTGGCTCCCTTCGCGCAGCTCTACAACCCAAGCTATAGTTTATAGTCCTGCACCTCCTTGCATCTGCCTAGAGCGCTAAGACATATAGTCATCTAGTTGGATCCCTAGTGTATGGCTTCAATCGGCTACCATTTACCTTTCCAGGAAATGGATCTCCATTCAATTTCACAAGCTAAACTGCTCCACCATCGATAATTTCCTTAATAACATATGGCCCTAGCCAATGCATCAAAATTTTTCCTAGAAATTTACCAAACTTGTTGTCATATAATAAAACTAAATCATTTACCTTGAAGGTGCATAGTTTGATGTGCCGATCATGCCATGCCTTTTCGTGCTCCTTCTAAACTTGTTGATGGAATCCAGCCAAGAATCTATATTCCTCTAGCTCTGTCAGTTGCACGAGCCACTCTTCTAAGGCTCTGTGGTCTACCATTCTTGTGAACGTCGTTATGTGTAGAATAGGCACAATATACTCCATAAGCATCATAGCCTCTATGCCATAGACCAACCTAAACGGTGTCTAGCCACTAAGCTTCTTACAATTAGTTATATAAGCCCATAACACCACTGGTACGATCACATCCAAATCATTCCTCTGTGCATTGCAAACCTTTGTCAATGCATTATCCAATATCTTACTAAACACTTCCACCATCCCATTGGCCTGAGGATGATATGGTGTACTTTGCTGATGATTAACTAGGAATTCTTCCATCAATGCACTGATCGTTTCATTAAGGAAGTGCATACCACGATCACTCATCACCGTCTTCGAGCAACCGAACCTGGTCAACACATATTCAAATAGTGTTAAACACAAAGATGCCTGAACATGCCTTTAATTGGCAATAATCTGGGACACTTACTCTAGCAGAAGACTCCAGCTTCTTGCCAGTTTTGGAAGAGTTCCAGGAACTGCACTAAGCGTTCCAGTGTTGGTGGTCATCCTTAAACCACCGCCCTTTCTACCAACATTTCATAGAGCATATTCAGCCTAGTGCTGCCATGCATTTTTTCACATTTTGTATTACAGCTCTCTTCTTGGACTCATACATAACCCTTCGGATTAAGGGGGGGAATGTTGGACACCTAATCCTAAAGGGTTAGTGTGGAAGCCGAAAAGACTAAGCAGTGCAAGAGACCTTGGGATCTGAAACCCAAGAGTCACAACATTGTATTATAAATGTACATCTCCTGTTAATAAAAAAATGTACTGAATGATTTATCTTTCCTATTGTCTATGTTTTCCATGTGTGTTTAACATGGTATCGGAGCTGGTACGTTCATAACCTTCTCAATATTGTGTGAGCCACTTGTTTTTGTGGCCTGTGTAAACCAACGCTTCTATGTTTTAATGAGTTTTTATGGTCCATTTCTGCAAATCAGTTGGAAGTCGTTGAACTGCGCCCTACGCTTCTGTTGTGTTGTCATCCTGACATTGAAACGCTTGTGCGCTGTCCTATTCCTAAACGTTCCCCTGAGCGTTGTCATAACCTGAGCGCTGCCCTGACATATTCATTTGAATGCGCTCTGACTCCAAAACCGTTTCATATCCTCTTCACTCCCTGGGCTGTGCATATTCCTTTCCTGCGTGCTGTCTGCACTGTCCATGAGTGTTTCATGATAATTACCCTGCTCCACGCTGCTCAATTTTCATTGCCAGACGCTGCTCAATTTTCCATATAAAACGCTGCGCTGCTGATGGTGTCAGCTCCCTGAAGCCGACTCCAAAACCGTTCTGGTTGAGTGAAATTGTTTTTGTGGGCTAGTGCATTTCATTTTAAGTCTGTAACTGACCTACTTTCATAACTCATCGAGTGCGTCTTTTCTTTGACTCCGTAGTTTTAATATCTGAATCACTTCGTGCCTCTGAGAAGAATAGCAGTCTGATGCTGATGGTGGTCTGGCCTTTGAATGTTATCCATTCAATTTGAAGTCTTATCACTGCGGTCCATTGAATCTGAAGTCTTAGTTCGGTATACTGTCACCCCGATAATTGTTGTCCCCATGGAGTGAGGGGCATTCATCCAGTCAGAACGTCTTGTTGAGGTTGTTCCATGCTCGGGACAGATTGGGGCGCAAGATCCAGCATTTCCACTGCGTTCTCACATGAAGGGCTCAAAGATTACAAGAGCGGCACGCTTATAAATATGACAATGTATCGTTGTGTTTCCATGTGAATTTAGTTGCTTATGTAACTATTTGTATGGATGCAGTGGGGAGAGATGAGATCATCGGGAAGAAGATGAGGGTGTGCTGTGTTTCACGCGCAGACGAGATGACACTGTTCTTATTTCTCTTCTTTACTCACTCACTTTGATATGAATCACTAAGAGATGTGAGACGGCAGTGCCATTTCTCTGCGCATTAAACCTTCAGTTCCTATATATATATCGGCGCTTCTTCAGGGTTAGTATTTTTATTTCAAATAAAGATATTGAGGGACCTCATCTTCACTTATGCGGCGTGGCTTTTCCTCAGAACCGGAGTGAAGTCGTGGTGGTGGTAGCCCATTTTATCCTCTATCGATGAATATCATTTTCGTCCATTTGGACTCTTGAATTTGAGAATACGGGCAGTTCAAAGAAGAAGCCCCGTAGATCTCCTTATCTATCCCGTCATTTGGACGGTGCTCTTCGAGGATTTAAGCTCTGTTTTAGACGCCACGCGTGATTTTCAGGGGCTGTGAATTTGTTCTAAATTTCTCATCAAAATTAGTTTAGTATTTGGTATGTGTGTTCAACAATGTCTGAAACCTGGCACCTAATACTATGTGTCTGCTCCATCTGTGATCGTTTCATCTGAGGGTTATCTCTGGTTGGCATGTAACTATCTCTGGTTATCTCAACATAGAACTGTCTCTCCTATTTTTGCCCTGTGTATATAGGGAATATCAACATAATGAGCGTATTATAACTAAAGCTACTTTTTAGTTGGAAGATTGATGGTGGACTTGCTAATGCCTAAGAAGAGATATTAATGGATATCTATAGATCAAAATCTCTGAAAGAGAATACCTAAAGGTGTTCATGTGCACTAAAGCATTTATCAAGAATCGAACTCTCATCATCATCGGTGCCTCTGTTGCATTGTTCATTCTGTTCATTCTGTTCATGATTATGCCCTTGCTTCGGTGCGACAGATGTAAATTTATCTATTGATGAAGTTGCCTCTATAGCTCGTATGAATCCAGAGAGGGAGACGTTTCATTTGAAATGATCATAAAAAGAAGCAGCATCACCGTGCCCCTTGGTATTACTGTTAAAAGGTGGAGACAGTAATCCCTCATCTCCATCACATAAAGCTGATTGACTCGACATTGTCTTGTTGTTACAAAATTCTGATAGAAGGTGCTCTCAATGCTCTCTCAAATGAATCGATTCCCGTTTTTCCCAAAAGTTTTCTATATTTGAAGAAGTGAATTCAAATGCTCCTGCTAAACATAGCATGCACAGTACAGTAGAGAAGACCTCTTATATTGAGCCTGCATAACAGCTATTTGCAGAAAATCATTTGTTATCATATTGAAGTGGACTATTGTTTTCTTTGAAAAAAAAAGTGGCAAGATCAGAGGATACTGATTCGTACCCCAGTCAAGGCATATGAACATTCAAGTCCTGTCCATGACAGTGTTATAATTGTTGAAGTTTTGTTAGCCATCATTTCTGATTCAAAAGGGAAGGAGTATTTGAAGGATCCAAACAAGTTTGCAGTTGCTGCTGCCCCAGTTGTGAAACTGTATTTAAAACTCATTATAGTTTCTGTTCCTTGATTCATTTGCTGCACATTTACAAAGGATTTTTCTGTACTGTGAGTGGGTGTTACTTTTACTCATTGAGTCATAGTTGTAATCAGTCTTTTAAAGGGTTGTAATTTTGACAATGAAGAATATGCCTCGAATTACTGAAATATTAGAGTTCTTAAAAACTATCATACATTCCTCAGATCATGATACAGTGAGAATAAGCAAAGCTTCTCTGGTTGATATTAGAACCTGTTTGTATAATGTACAAGAGAATATTGAGTTTTTGCAGCTTGAGACAAAGCTACAGCAGGAAGAATTACAACACTGGAGTCATCATTCTGAACCTGTTTCTGTTCAGAACATTGAGACTGCAACCCATCAACAGCAAGTCAGTAATGTTACTGTTCATTCAAATAAAGCAGCAGTTGTACATGCAGATGCAGAAACTCAGTCTGCACTTCCCAAGCCCATCATCAGACCTTGGGAACAGCTTGTCCACAACAAGCACAGAACTAGTCTTGGATATGACAAGGACTTGTCCTTTCATATTCTAGACTACTCAAAGCCCATTCAGTTTCAGAGTGCTGGATTCATTGATGACAGTTCACCTGCTTCTCATGACAGTTCAGCTTCAGCTGTTCCAGATTCTGCCCCTCTTCTACAGCAACAACAACAACAACAACAACAACAGATCGTGAAATGCCAACACTGTGACCGAGTTTGCCATTTGAAAGATCACTGTTTTGATCTTCATCCATGTGAGCACTGTCATAAAACTAGCCATTCTTCAAACAGATGCTTCAGAAACAAACACCCTGCAAGAACAAAGATTCATCTTGGATGGATCGCTTCTTGGCAATGGGCATCAACAGCCAAGAAGATATTCCAAACACATGTCAGAACTTGTTCCAGAGTATTGAACAGTCTTGCAGCTGAGTTTTCTCCATCATCTCACCTTGTATCTGACAGGGGGGGAAATCATGGTCATCTACAAGCTTCAAAGCCACATGAAGCGAGCCTGAGCCACAACCTGCCACACCAGTTTCAGAGTTGTAGCCAGAGACAAAGATGCCTGAACATGCCTTCAGTTGGCAATAATCTGGGACACTTCCTCTAGCAGAAGACTCCAGCTTCTTGCCAGTTTTGGAAGAGTTCCAGGAATCGCAGAGTTGTTGGTCATCGTTAAACCATCACAGATTAAGAACACTTCCTCTAGCAGAAGACACCAGCTTCTTGCCAGTTTTGGAAGAGTTCCAGGAATTGCATTAAGCATTCCAGAGTTGTTGGTCATCCTTAAACCATCACAGATTGAGAACACTTCCTCTAGCAGAAAACTTTAGTTTCTTGCCAGTTTTGGAAGAGTTCCGGGAACTGCACTAAGCGTTCCAGTGTTGGTGGTCATCCTTAAACCACTGCCCTTTCTACCAACATTTCATAGAGCATATTCAGCCTAGTGCTGCCATGCATTTTTGCACATTTTGTATTATAGCTCTCTTCTTCGACTCATAGATAACCCTTCGGATTAAGGGGGGGAATGTTGGACACCTAATCCTAAAGGGTTAGTGTGGAAGCCGAAAAGACTAAGCAGTCCAAGAGACCTTGGGATCTGAAACCCAAGAGTCACAACATTGTATTATAAATGTACATCTCCTGTTAATAAAAAAATGTACTGAATGATTTATCTTTCCTATTGTCTATGTTTTCCATGTGTGTTTAACAAATAGGAACTTCACTGTTGTTGCCCCTGTGTAGTCTTTCACGTGTTGTGCCTCTGCCCATCTAGTCAAATACTTAGTTGCGATGGTGATATACTACGCATCCATCTTCTTTCCTTGAAGCTGAATCTATCCTACAAAATAAATTGCCCATTTCTCGAATGGATCCAATGATACCTATGGATTCAAAGTCATTTCATCCCTCCATGATGGCCTGCCCATCCTCCGACATGCATTGCACACCTTACAATACGCTTTGGAATCCTTATGCAATGTTGGCCACCACAACCTAGCATGTAAAATATTTTGTGTTGTTGCTTTCCCTCCATAATGGCCTCCCGCAACTCCTCCATGAGCTTCAGCTAGGATGGTGCTTCATTCAAAATCAGTCACATAGTGTCACAATATCTCGTCCGATCCCATTTTATACAAGTGACCTATAATAACAGAAAAATCTGTCACGCACACCACCAATTCCTTCTTCTATTTACTAGTGTACCCCTCTGGAGCCATTCCTGTAGTTAGGAAGTGGATGATGTCTACAAAATGATTACCTACCACATGCACCACAAAGAGTTGCACGTTAGGTAGTCCTTCCTCCAAATTAGTATGGTCCTCTCCGGTTTCATTACGTGATAGATGATCTGGTCTTGCATTCAATCTCCCTGGCTTGACAATTACTTTGAAATCGTACTCCTGAAACAGCAGCAGCCATAGGCATATTCCCCCCCCCCCCAACACAAGCTTGTTGACTAGGTACTTTAATGCAGAATGGTCTATATACATCTTAAACTTAGCAAGTAATTTCTAAACTTCTGGAGTGCGTACACCATAGACAACCCTTCGCGCTCTATGATTGAGTAATTCCTTTTAGCCTTAGATAGCTTCCTACTTGCAAATGTTATAGCGTGATTCAACTCTCCTTCACCGGCCTGTGTTAGTACTTCTCCTAGCACAATACATGATGCATCCACATGCACATGAAACTCCTTCTTCCAATCCTAGAAGACTAGGATTGGCGCGATGACAATATTCTTCTTTAACACATCCAAGCTCCGCTGACATTCCTCATTCCAACAGAATGTAGCGTCCTTCTTCAATATCTTTTCCATCAGCGTGGTAATCTGAGCATAACTCTTGATGAACTTCCAATAATAACCAGTATGACCCAGTGTTGCACGTAGCTATTTAACACTCGTTGGTGCCTCCAAATTGATTATAACCATGATCTTAGCTGGGTCCACCATTAATCCCTATTTGCACACTACGTGCCCCAGCAAGATTCCGAAAGGGATACAAAATAGACACTTCTTCAAGTTTATCGCGATTTGATACCTCTGGCACGTATCCATCATCAAGCCCTAACTAACTACATGGAATTTTACGAGCCGAAACACTGTCCAATCATTAAAGTATACCTCCAAAAACTTGTGAATGAACTTTTTGAATGTTGCAATGACTACGCGAGAAAAGATTGTTGGCACATTATTAATTCCAAAAGGCATTACCGTATACTGAAAGCATCCCCACTCGGTTGCAAAGGTAGTCTTACTCCTATCTTTCGGCACAATCTTTATCTAATGGTATCGAGAGAACCCATCAGTGAATGAATATGCTTCCTGTCAGCCAACATTATCCAATACCTCATCCATGAATGGAGTTGGAAAGGGATCATGAATGCAAGCATCATTCAATTTCCTAAGATTTACGTAGATCCTTATTTCATCCTTCTGCTTCTTTTCCTTAACTACCATGGGACTTACCCAATCGAACTCCTCCACTGGTTCAATAATACCCACTACCAACATCTTGTCCAACTCCAAGCAGACCTTTTCCTTCTGCTTAGGATTAAGGCGATATGGCCTCTGCTTCATAGGCTTCATGTTTGGTTTCAATGTTATCTTCATCACTCCTAAATCACCTACTATCCCCTTCAAGTCTGAAAACTTTTTAGGGAACAAATCATGGTACTTGCGAAGCAACTTAGTGACCTTAGCCACCATAGCATCATCCCAGTATTCCCTTATCTTTGTAAACTTCAGCTCTGCCTCTGTTCCAATGTTCACTTGCCTAGTTTTCAACGACGTTGTGACATTTGGATTCTCTATCTACAGCCCCTCAACTTTGCGGTGACCTTCTGCCTCTAGGATATTAATGTTCCTTGGATCCTCCTCTTCTTCTTTAGCAATCACATTGTAGCGCCCTAGCACATGGTGTAGCTAAGTCATCCAATCTGGTTGAATCAAATCCAAGGGATCCTGTAGGATTCTAAAGATCGCTGCCTTGACCTCCTGCAACACTTCATCGATGCACTCGAATCCATATTCAAAGATGAATGTCATTAGGAATCCTCGCCTCAAAATATCCCATTCATTTGTGCCATGGTGGAGCTCTATCTCCAAGTACCAATTCATCGGGATTACATCCAAAGTGTGACAGAACAAATGCACGCACTCCGGTTGTGGTTCTGCTCCATAAGCATCAATCCACTTTCCTAACTGATCATGCGGATCACTCCTCCCATTGTATTTCTCTGTCAATCACAACTTAGGGTGACCAAACCACACCCTCATCATTCTTCGGTATTCGCGTCATCCATCAAAATTGTCTTTATGCATACCCTACCATCTTGTAGGTATAGTGCGCAATGCCAAATCTAGTGCTTGGAAGTGATGCTTCTCTAGAAATTACATTTCAAATGCATCCAAAAATTTATCAACATCAGTTAAACCATCATAATAAGTCAAACTCCTTACCTCAGATGATACACAGTGCAGTGATTTAATCATCATATTACAGCATAGCGTAGATACTTCGTGTAATCGATTATGTCAGTGTTCCAATTCCTCATCTGAATCTGATGTGTAGGAGCTTTTGCAGTCCCATGCAATGTGTCCATCAGCTATCGGATTCACCCAATCTTGGTCTCACACTGTTATTTTGTAGATTTGTTCTAAATCATTGTCACTTTCATAATTGTAGACCGGTTCAGTATAGCGTGGTCCTTCTGTAGGGTCCAAAGGTACTACTACGAGGAGTGATTTCATCTCAAATGACATTGTTCGCTTCTTTAAATTGATTACCCATTCATGTCAATAGCCTAGTTCATCCAAAGGAGCGCGGAGTAGGGATTGCTATCATCGACAATATCTATCACATAGAAATCAGTCAGCACACTCATGCCTTCAATGTCTACTGTCACTCCCTGCAATCTTCCCATGGGGATAATCTTTTGTTGATTCGCCATCCTCAATAGAATCGGAGATCATTGCAATGCAGGTCTCCCCATTCTCTCCCATGTTTTCTTAGGAAAAACATTCGCATCTAACCCAAGATCCAGAATAGCTTGATCCATTTCATATTCGCCTATTTACATGGTGAGCCTCATCTCACACCCTGCTCTTGCCTTATGCTTACCAATTTTCCTAACCAGGCACAATCCCCCAGGAGTACTTTCTTTACCAACACATTTATTTATCAACTCTTGTAATCCCTTCATGACCTTGCTATCATGTAGCAGCTTCATACAGGTCTTCAAAAAGGTAGTAAGCATGGATGGGTCATTTTCTTCAGACTTCTTATCCTAACTTCCTGAGGTAGAAGCCTCAACGAAGCTTTTCTTCGCTTCCATGAAGGTTTCTTTCACATGCTCCAAATCAAAGCCAACCTCCTTTCTGGAGCTTTGCAGACCCATTCACTTTATTCAAGTTGCATTACCTTATCTTTGTCAGTCGTCATTCCACTACGCAACACTATATTCACATTAGGATTCTCTTCATGGGGTTCAGCCCTCATCATCTGCAGGTTCTGGGTAGGCTACTGAGGCTGCGTCCCATTTTCTGGCACCATAGCTATTAATATATGGCAGTGTCTTGTTGCGTGGTCAAAATGAGTACAGTATCAGTACGATAGGCGTGTCAGGTTTGTACATTCTCATGCATAGTGTCCTGGCCCTCCACAATTGTAGCAAATAACTTGTCCTTGACCTCTTGCAAGTCCTCCTCAGCCTCGTCTACACCCCTGATATCCTCCTCTTGCTCCCCTAGTGCCTTGATCCAGAGGCTGATTTTATGTCTACATACGATATGCGGGTGTTCTCTCCATCATTAACTCATAACTAAGGCAATTGTGCTCATCATGACCTACTGATTTGCTGAAGTTGCAGAAGAGTTGTTGCGGTGTCTATACAAATTTTCTGCAGCAAGTGACAATTATCCATCACATATTTTCCAGCTACCTGATAGATGGCACACCACAGCATGGACCCTATACTTGGCCCTTCTTGAGCTTTCAGCCTTTGAGGCATCGACCCTCCTCATTCAACACAATTCACGAAGACAAGGCACTGATCTTTATCATGCCCTTGTCTCTTACATTTTAGACACCAAACTTCTTCGTGCACCTTTGGCCAAGCTGCTCTATCCTTTTTCAGACTTTGGAACTCTAGGCAAGGATTTTGAAACTCCGCTTGAATCTGATGAACTCCTAAAGAAGCATCTTGAATCAGTGTCTCATGCATTCTCATCACAATCTCCAAGGCTTTTGCCTAGGTCCCAATATTTTGTTGTGATAAAGCAACCCTTAAATGAGCCAAGAGTGAAGCCACAAACAATTTGCGGTGCTACACATCCATAAGATTCATGTTAGCTGATATTGCATTTCAATCTCTAATCCAGCTCCAAGGGTGTATTTCCTAGCTTCATCATGATTTCCATGAATCCAATGATTGATTTCACTTTAGACTTAGGCCTACTGAATTCCTTATGAAGTGCAGTATGATGTCTACCAAAACAGCTATCAGGTTATTAGTGCAGTACTTAATTTATCACATTAGCGTGCAATCCTATAAAGAATTAACGAACGTTTCTTTCTTCATCTGATCATATGTAATGTTCTAAGCTTGCCACACATCCTTTGTAACAAACCATAACTGGTCTGGGTCCTCATTTCCCAAGCCCTTGAAAATGGGAAACTTCATTGTATTCGCCATATTGAATGGTGGTGGAGGTGGTAGCAGTGTGGGAAAAGATGTATGCGGCAGAGGTGAAGATGGAGGTGGTGTGGGTGGATGGGGTATACGCGAGAACCCTTTCCTTATTAACTAGACAACACTTTGCGAAGAAGCATGTGCTGCTCCTTCGTCATCACTCAGAGGAGGCTCAATCAGTGGGCTATATTCAGGTCCTATTCTCCTTCTATCCCTAAATAACTTTCCACTTCACGTAGCTCCAAACACCAAGGTAATTGCATAACCCTATTTTCACACAAGAGAATTTTAATCCAAGTATTCAAAGATCTCAAATAATTGCCTCACGGTCCCTTAAAGAAGCATCGCTCTGCTTCGCTATTGCTAAACGAGGTATCGACTGCAAACTCTATCACAAATCCTCTGATGACACGGTCAAGCCAATGATTGATAGCGCACGTGATCTTATCTTTAGAGTTCTCCAATCTCCGCGCTAACTCCAGGGTCCATGTTATTAGACTGTCAAGCCTCCACCTTCCCTGTCCGTCAACTAATTTAGCGATCCACTCATATAGCTCAACCGGGAAGGAACAAAAGAAAATTACATGTATCTCTATGTACAGATATCTATCCAACCACTGTTCTTTCATCAGTCGTGGGTTCCTATTTTCTTGCATCGTGAATTCGTGGATCTTTCTATCCAACCACTCAATTTCTTTCTTTATTGGATTCCAGTGATGTGACATCACACATCTCTTTATGCAAATCTCGGTCCCGACAACAAAACCATTTTTTGGCTTAGTGGGTCTTGACCCAGGTTCAGAGTTAAGTTTTCTAAACAAATCCATGCACTACTAGCCCTTTTGGCATCAACCTGCAGAATTCAGACTGAAGTCACCCGAAGCAGTATGGTGGGATGCTAGAACCAAGTTTCCACACCCAGAGATGAGCGTGATGTCATTTTTTTCCCTAATTCTTCATTCGTGCAGATCGATAAGCATTTAAGGCTTATCGTAACTTCCTTTTATCAACCTCTAGAACTTCACGAAGGTCTACGACTATCTTTCACAAACCCTAAACAAGTGAATCAACCACTTACATGCCTGTGTAATTACCCTTAGTTCTGTATTTACCCAGATTGGCTTAAGTGTATGATAACTTTAACATGTGTTAAGATATCCTTCTCGTAAATAGATATTATTACTTGCGTTCTTATAAAAATGTAAAAAATGAAAAATCACACATCAATATAGTATTAAATCATAACCCCATTATTCATCATGACATAAACACATTCATTCATAATGGAAGTAAATGGAAAAAAAAAAAATATTTCTAGAATAATCTCTTTACTAATACTTCAATTCTACTTAAGAACTCGAGACTACCCTACGCACTCAGTTGCAGACACTACTCTAGACCTCTGCGCACGCAGCTGCAGAGCCTCTCTTCTACTTTAATACTCTTCTCTCTTCACTTCTTAATGACCAATTACATTCATCTTCATCAATGAACTGAACTGCCTTAGGCTCTCTAAGTCTCCCCTTTTTATACAATCCCATGGTCCATGGACCATGGTTAGATCTACTAAAGTTGACACAACTTACATAAAAGAAGGGAAAAAATGTTTATGACACTTTACTATCTATGCACTCCGTGACCACAAATTGCAGAGACTTTACACTTTACATAAAAAAAAAACTTGGGCTTTCTGCCCTAAAAATTGGGCTTTTCCCCCAAAATTGACTGTAGCGGACCCTACCCAAACACATTCCTTCTTACCTTCTCATTCATGTGATATATTTGAAGGTATGCCTTGACTACATCCCTCTCCCTGCTCTCGTGTCATCAAATGTATTTTTCCTAGGTGAATCCCCAATTCCTGCCCCTTTCACCAAGCTCTAAAATCCTTTACCAACACCCAAGTTGTCCCCTTGTCGGAGTTTCTTCCATCCTCTAAGACCCTTGTACCTTCCTCAAGTTAGAGCCAAATGGGGATTATAAAGTTATTCCCTATATCTATGAACCTAGGTCATTGGCTGAGTGTTATCGTGATTTGCAAGGAAGTCTCCAATGAGCCCTTGTTAAATGCAGATTGCGACTAGCCCAAAGTTTCCTAGTCACAAACTTATAACCATGTCCTTTTGTGACTATCTAGTACTTTGACCCTACAACCAGTCAATCATAGTTTTTGACTGTGTAATCACACAATCGTGTACATGAAAGTATCCTAGATTGTGACTTGCACACATATCCGATCTTCAACCTTCCCTCTCTTCCGCTTACTTGGGCCACTGCCCAATTGCAAATCGTAGGTCAAACTCTATGTGAATAGATCAACATTCCAAATGTGACTTGTGACTAGCCATATTTCAAACTAATTCAATCAAATAATTGCATCTATGAAAGATAAACCCTATTGTGACTTACAACCTGTGACTTCTTGCAACCCAAAACTCCGGACATTTTCTTAGTTGCGTCGTCACATTATCAATAGTCAAGAAATCTCACAACTTATGACTTGAGGCTTGCTGAAGGCTACAACATTCTCTAGAGACTCATTTGCAAAATTGTGATCTCTTGTGACTAATAAACCTGTCTATAATTGTTTTCCTGATGACTCATAGTAGTATTTGAATTGCATTTATTATTGTTTTTAATATCAACTTCATTATCTTGGGATAATATCTTTGAAATTTCGGGTGACACTGATCTCGACTGCATCAGTATTTCATAATATCCTAGAGAAATGGCATTTCCCGTAGTCAAGATTTCTCACAGAGGTTCAGGAAGGATCTTGGCTAGAGTAGAGAATAACATAAAAGGGGTCATGGATAGCCCACATACTCTTCCAATCTACGAGGACACACCATGTAATCTCAACAAGAAAACAAAGTTGACATGGTGGGATATTTATTCTATGTTTTCTAACCAACGAATCCACTAAGACGGGGAGGATTTTAGAGTTTACATCAATATCAAAAGATGTTGGTTGCACAAGGTAGTTGCATATCAATTTAAATTCCCTTGTGCTGAAACTATTGAGTGGTTATTGCAGTGTGTGAATCTTAATCAATGGTCCATCAAATGGGATGATGGAGGGATCTTAGCATCATTTTTTTTGGCTAAAATTGGCAATTTCTACAAGCTATTGGAGCAAGAAGAATCATTCAACACTAGGTGGCTAACTAAATTCAATGAAACTACCAAGGATACCAAGGATATATTGAAGTCTTGGCAGGAATAACCCACTAAGTTCAATGTCTAACTGTATGAAATCTAAAAGACAGGTGGTTTAAGGAAGGTGTATCATTTGATGGCTACTATGATGAACATGTTGTACGAAAGAGAAGATATAAACACATTCCTGTGAGCATGAGTACCTTTCATGCACAAAGTTTCCACAAGAGAGACTATATTCAATTGCGAAAGTATCATGGCATGACACTAAAAACTAACATTCAAATGACCAAACATTGTGAGAAGTGTAAGCCATCATAATTCTACATGGCTTCTTATCTTCTTGATGTAGTGTGTGCCAAGTGTCAATTTGAAGGATGGAGTTTGAGATGGACCTTGGAGGTACCTGAATCAGTACATATCTACTACAAGTTCTTTTGGAACCTAGATTACAAGGATTCTTTTCAAACTACCTCATAATATTTTATTTCTCTATTATAGCAAGCACTCTTTAGTTATGATCCACCTTGTATGTCATAATGAGCCCAAAATACTCTTATCAAGGTGGAATATTGATTTCCTATCAGGGAAGTAACTTATATTAGAGTCCTTGGTGCATATAAGCCTCAACATGCTCTCTTAACTTTAGGAATAGATAGGGTGATCTTGCAAGAGGTATGTTACCAGTTAGCTACCAGGTTATCCAACAAATTGTCAAAAGGAAAGAATGGATCCTAGTTTATGTATACTCTAACAATTGGGGAATATTCTATTAAAATTTTTAAAGCTCGTGATGAAGCTAAAGAGATAAAGTGTTTGTGTTTCATTGATCTTGGTATTTGAAAGTATGAACCAAGGGGTATTGCAGCCTCACATTGTCAAGAAGTTGGAAGACATGAGCAACAAAACAACTACAATGCCTCTAGGGAATTGGGTCCAAATGAGCAACAAGAAGAAACCATCATGTGATGAAGGCCAAGAGGGAATGAGCCTGGAATACTTTGAGAGATCTACTTGAAAGGAAGAAAGAAAAAAAAAATAAGAATGGACATTAGAAGAAGAAAAAAGGTGATTTTCTAGTATATCCAACAAATGAGTGGGAAGAAGGCAGACAACAAGAAACTATCGAAGAAATAAATGTAGCGATAGCTAAGAGAAATAAGAAAGAAGAAGGAAGAATAGGAATGGCTTAGGAAAGAAGAAAAAGAGTGGAAAGAAAAGGAATATGAACAAAGAACTAAGAAAGAAGAAGAAGAAGCAAGGAAAAGGATTAAAGAAGAGAAAAGAAGAAAAATTGAAGTGGACAAGAAAAAGCAAGAAGAGGAGTAGGACAAAAGGCAACAAGACAAACTTTATAAGAAAGCTAAAATAGATCATCTCAATGGAAAACAAGGAAACACAACAGATAATTAGCAAGGTCAAGGATCTGATATGTAGATTGATTTACCTCCTTTAGACATTCCTCCTTCCACTCAAATTACTAGGTGGCATCTCATTAAGAGAGATAGGAATCCCAAATGAAGAAGAAGAGGAAGTGTTGGATATTACAAGGTTGAATTATGATCAAATCCCATGAAATATCATGAAACAAAGGATAAAATGTTATGTCAAGAACCCAACCAAGGCTATATAAGTGGTTATAGATAAATAGATTGTCCTAGATACCATAATGAACCCTGAGATGATTGCTTCAGGTGGGACATCCTTTCTGACCGCAATGGAATTAAACATGAGTAGATTGAACAAACAAGTTGTTGAATTATAGGTCAAGCTTCAAGATTTTGAACAAAGAGTTTCTCATGAGGAAGAGGAGAACCAGGTTATGTGTTTACCCCATTCTAGCAGCAAAGGATTGGAAACATCCATTCAAGAGTATGTGGTTACATTAGATAAAGCTATGTTTCTACTCCACAAAAAAAATGATGAAATTGTATCAAGATACAACCACATTTCCAAACTTACAAGTTGAATATAAAGAAAATCCATACATACTCAAACATGCCACAATAAATATTGATAATATAGGTGAATGGACCACTAATTATATAGGTGTGCCAAAAACCATCCCAAGAAAGGATTGGATAACTACAAAATATGGAAAAGATTAACTTCGCATTAAGTTCCATTCACGTGAAAAGCTAACAAAGGACTTGTATAGAGTATTAGCTTCATATAGACATTTGTGGAGTGAGATGGAATTTGTGATTGAGGTGCATAAAGTTCCTTATATTGGATCAGTTAGTGAAATAAAATCATAAGGAGAGGTTCCGCAAGAAATCCACGAATTTAATCAGTCATTTTAGGCAAGATGCTACCATGGATAACTTATAGGTTAGGAAAGAATAAATTACTCATTATCTAGTGGAACCTATAAGGATGTATAGAAAGTTCATGACCCTGTCAAATCACATTAAGACAAACAAGAACGCTATGTTTCCAAACTCCCTATAGTTTCTTCATCTAAATGGAGACGTGCAGCAAGATAATGTCATCAATGTTGCAAAGGAATTAAAAGCTTATTTGGCACATAAATCTTGTACAGGAATTCATCTAGATGTCCCAAAACTATTTATAACTAAATTATTATAATAGAAGCATTCCTTTCATGTAATCTGATAGCAATAGAATAGAGACTAGGGTAGATTAAAGAGCCTCATATGAATGCAAAATGTCATGAGGTAACTCAACTCAAGATTCACAAGTGTTATAAACCTATTTTCCACTCCATTATAGTGAAAGAAAAGGTGAAAAGGGGATGCATATTATAGTGAAGCCCACAACACCTAAGAACAACCAACAAATTGGTGGTAAAAAGAAGAATAAACAAAAAAGCCAAATTTCTCAGGAATATCAACCAAATCCTCAGACTCGAGGAGGGGCACTAGTGAGTGTAGTCGAAAGATTAAATTCCTTTGTAAAATTTGTCAAGGTGAATGTTAGCTTTTTTGTGCAAAGAAATAAAAAATGGATTAAAACACTCTCAAAGGTTGCAATTACACTTATAAATATGCCAAAGGATTCATGGTTGCTGTTCAAATTCTCAAATTATTGATAAAAGTCTTCCACCAATCGAAAAAATTGCAAGGCGAAATCCCTTTGGAGGGCAGAAATACACTATTGGGAGGTGGAAATACCCCAAAAACCATGTAAAAATCAAAAGCACAGGCTTAAGGATCCGCTTTAATCTCAGCCGTTGGATCTGGGCGATCAACGGTCCAAATCATGTCGGCATATCACAATGGAGGAATACAAAGGGGGGCTTTATTATTGTGCGATGAGCGATCACCGATATCGTATCGGCGTATCACTATCGGCGTTTCCAATGGAGCATGGCCTTTTGCATATATATGAGCGATCACCGATGGGCAGGACCCGATGGCGTTATGAATTCTTTTTGATAGATGTTTGGGTCCGTGGCAATATCGCATCGGCAATATCAAAGAAGTCGGGGCTTTTATGTTTGCAATGAGCGATCGCCGATATCACTATCGGCATATCGCTATCGACGATAATAGAGGGGCGGGCTTTACCATGAGCTATGTTGCGACCCGATGGGCCGGACCCGACGACAATACAACACTCCATTGCATAATTTTTCAAATCCACGCCCGTCGATTTTCCGTTGTTTTTTATGTATTTTCTTTGTATAAAGAAAATACAAAGGAGGCCTGGTGGGTGCCGATAGCGACGAGGGTCGAACCCAATGGGACTATAAATGGTTTTTATTAAAGATTTCAAGTCCACGCTTGAGCCATTTTCAATGGTTTTGGGCGCATTTTCTATGTATTATGAAATATAAAGAAATGCAAAGGATGCCTGGCGGGTGCGATTGCGATGGGTTTTCAGATCCGAAAGGGTTCTAAAACATAATATATATATGATTCAGGTCCGCCAAAAGCAAATTTCCCGTGTTTTGCATTAGTTTATGTGTTTTCAAATACAAAGGAAACCGCCAACCTTATCGAACCTCTTTTGCTCAGCAAGTGGTTTTTGTACAAGCGAGCCCGATGCAATAGAAATCTTCCACGCGTCGTCTGTACGGTTCCAAAATAGCCTCTCTATCAGGACTTAAAGGACAGTCAGGATAGGGCTTCTGATATCCACCTCAACCGTTACATTTCTTGAGGGCAGATCAACGGTTGATGGACAACAATCGGCCTGTAGCAAATAAATATTATGTGGAGTAAAAGATTGGTTGACCAGCATTTCAGAGTGATGGGCGGGAATGAACAAAGTGGCAGTGTTTCATTGTTTTAAAGCCAAACAGTCATGACTGAGCTGTTTAATGATTCAGTAGCTGCCATTAATCAAAGTATGGCCGAGGAGGAAGCAGGACACCATTTATCAGATCAGCGCATTCAATGGTTATGGCTCCTTTGGTATTTCACGCCACATGCTCAAAGGAGGACTGTAGAGCAACAGAGGGGTCAAATCCATTTACTGCGTAGCCAGATTTGTATCAACAGCCCCATTTCTAAATGTAAATGTGGTTGGTGGCCATTTATGGGCTCCTCCACGCATAGCTAATAGAGAGATTATGTAATGAGACACCATATATACTGAAAAAACAGATGTAGAGTGGTTGATGAGTGTTTGATGAATGCTAGTTTTGTTGTTGCCTTTTAACTTCTGGAGACTGTAAATACTACGAGACCTGCAACTTCTGGTCTTGATTTTCACTAATACAAGCTTCTTTTGTTGTCATATGCTCACTTTCCACTTATCTTTCTTATTCCAGGCCGTGTCTGCTTGCATTTGTTTGATGTGCTATGGATTTTAATATCAGAGGGGCTGTCATCCCACCTATGCGTTATAATTTAGTGGTCCATTGAAATTTCTTGCAGATTGTTGTTGTTTTGACATAAGGGAGCTGTCATCTTGCCTATGTGTTAAACAATAGTTTCACAGATCTTCTAACTGGTTGCAGCTGGTGCAATTAGTCTTCTCCATCATCACCTTTACCTTAAACTGTGAGTAATTGGTAGTTGAAAGCCTTGTAGTTGGGGATCTTCACCCATGTCTGGGGATAGTCATAGTAGGAGTGGTTGTCTGGCTTACATGTGAAACATATCTTCATTTATCCATCATCTTATCCAACATAATTGTTGAATTTTTAATGTTCCTGAGCATCACTGATTTACAACCTAGGTGAGTTTCTTGGGCTGATAACATTAATTGGCATCGTTGCTAGGGAGAGGAGAATCAGAGCTCAAGCTTCCCAGGGAAGAACGACATAGTTTCAAGCTTTGATGACAGACAAGGTTTGAACACAATATTGGTTGTAATCTTTTGTCTGGCAACTCCATTGGTGGAAGACCATCCTTTGGTGACTCCACGTTGAAGTTCTGGCTCAGTTTGTGAGGCATACTAGAAGAAATCCACAGAAGTCTCTAGCTGAACCATTGCATGATCCTGAGAAAATTGTTAAGTCGAAGAAATCATCACAGAAAGGGGCATCAGGATCAGGTGAGCCTAAAAACTCTGATTTATCTCTGAAAAATGAGTTCATAACTGAAGAATTATAGCTTGAAGGCTTAGAGCCCATCACTGTTAATATAGAAATTCCTTCAGAGATTAGTTCAGCCCCTTGTGCAGTTAGTTCCCCTTTGAATCTCAATCCAAAGAGAGCTTCCCATACTGTCCAAAACATCCCAATATCTCTGCCATCCATTACATTATTTCCTACTATTCCATCTATTAGTATTCTTCCACATATTCTAAACATGGCAGGACAGCAAGCACCTACTAGGATTGAAAGTATTGTTGCTGCTAGATATGGACCTTTGGTCTTGCCTACACCTTTAAATGCCATGCCTACAGGAGAATATCAAAAATATATGCCAAAATTTACTGGAACAGAGGGAGTGACAACAGAAGAACATCTTGAAGCTTTTTACAGTTATGCTGATAATTTAGATATAAGTGAGAATGATGTATGGATGAGAGTTTTTGTCCAGAGCCTTGATGGAGAGGCTAGGAAGTGGTTTAGAGAATTACCCCAAAGATCCATAACAAATATTGAAGCATTAGATGATGCATTTTTGAAGAAATGGGGAGATATGAAGGACTTTCTGTATTATCATACAGAGTTTGGAAACTTGAAAAGAGAAAAGGGTGAGTCTTTTCCTGACTTCAATAAAAGATTTAATAGAATGTAGAGTAAAATTCCAGCTGATGTAAAGCCTACCCCCACTGCTGTCAAACTCACATATGCCAATGCTTTTGACTCTGACTTTTGCTTATTGTTGAGAGAAAGACGATGTGCTACTCTGGGTGATATGCAAGAGGCAGCCTTGGAGGTGGAATCCAATATTATGGCAGCAGAGAACTTAAAGAGTCAAGCTGATAGAAGAAGGCTGAGAGGTGAGGCTTCTTCTTCCCCTGCATCAACTTTAGAGCCTAAATTAGAGAAACTGACTAAAATGATTGAGTCATTGGCTGCTGAAATTTCTAAGTTAAAGGTTGAGCAGACTTCAGGCAAAACAAGGCAGCAAAAAACATTTGCTCCAAGAAATCCAAACCCATTCAGAAAAGCAAATGAGCAGCTACAAATTATGCAAAGGGGTGAAGAAGCAAAAGAAGATCATAAATTTAAAGCTCCCTTTCAGAATGCAGTCATGGAGGGGGAACAATTTGAAGAAGATGAGGACGAAATTCACTGCTTGGAGGATAAAGGCAGCGCTGCATTTTTAACATTGGCCAAATATGAAGAGTCATTGCTCCAAGAGAAAAACAATCAGAGATGGGACAGTGGTGTTGTTCTGCAATCTGGTGAGCAGCAACAAAGATATAATCTAACTTCCAATGCAAAGAATGTCAAAGAAAATGTGGCACAAGAAGCAGCTGCTCAAACAATGCCATAGAATAGCAAGCAAAGAAGACCAGCAGATGATCCTGTCACCCTCAAAGCTCCAGTTCAAGAGGTAAAAATTGCTGATAAAGTATTCTCTTCTTTTAATTTTGAGTCAGAAATTCAGAAATTGAAAATATCCATGCCTCTGGCTGAATTTGTGAAGAGTGAATTATTCAGAAAACCCATCCTTGAGGCCCTTGAACTAGAATCTAAACAAACCTCCATTGACTCTGTCAATTTGCAAGATTCCAAGCCTGCTATTGTGCTTAGCCCCATGATTGAACCTGCTGATAATAGTTCTCCATATTTCTATGTTTCATTAACTATCCATGATAAAATCCTCCACAATTGCTTGCTAGACACAGGGGCCAGCCACAATCTAATGCCTAAAACTATCATGGAAGAGTTAGGCCTTGATATCACCAGACCCTATCATGATTTGCTCTCTTTTGATTCAAGGAAGGTAAAATGCCTTGGATTAATTAAGGATCTAGCCATTACTTTAACCCAGCTGCCCATGAAGAGTATGATGATGGATATAGTGGTGGTCGATGTCCCTCCGAAGTTTGGTATGCTATTGTCTAGAGGGTGGATTAAGAGACTAGGTGGGACATTACAGAATGATTTATCTTATGCAACTGTCCCAGTGTTTGGAGGAGAGAGTAGGAGGTTATATAAAGAAGCACAACTGGCATATATCATTAGTGATGAGAAGAATCCTACAAACCATCCCATATATGCAGTGGACACTGATTTTGGAGCTTGCATTCTCCAAATAGAAGAATCTCAGAAGGCTATATTGTAGATTAGGAAACCAACAGCTCAGCCTGAGCATGATACATGAGGTCAGATTTGGGAGATGTTCTTTGATGGAGCATGTACCAAGGAGACTACAGGAGCAGGGGTGGTGCTAGTGTCTCCACAACAAGAAACAATTCAATTGTCTCTAAAGCTGGTTTTCCAGGTGACAAACAACATAGCAGAATATGAGGCACTGCTATTGGGCCTTCATGCAGCCAAAGATAGAGGAATAAAAAATCTGAAGGTGTTTGGAGATGCTGATCTGATAATTCAGCAAGTAAATAAAACATTCCAAGCAAAGCATCCAAGGTTGAGAGCTTACAGAGATGAGGTATGGAGAGTCAAAGAGTTCTTTGATTTTTTCTGCTTTCATATATTCTTAGAGCCCAAAATCAGCTTGTTGATTCCCTTGCTGTTTCAGTTAGTTTGTTCATCCCTCCATCGCCTCCCAAACTAGTTTATAAGGTACAAATAAAGTATAGACCCTTTGTGCCTGATAATGTCCACCATTGGAAGGTTTTTGATGATGATGATGAGTTAAATAGGTTCCTTCAAGTCATTGATGAGTTCTTTGAAATGCAAATTGACCAAAATAATGATGCTTTGTTAGAAGATCCCAAGTCCCAGCTTAGAAATAAGATTGGCAAGAATAGCATAGTCCAGCTTCCTAGTAACCATATCCCTAAGGGTCTAATTCCTCTTGAGAGATTGTTTGATCACAATGATGTTCCTTACAAAGCTGCCCAAAAAGAAGATCAGTCTGCAGTTTGTAAGCATGATATAGGAAGTCCAGGTCAGCCCAAATTCATAAATCTATCCACTAATTTATCTGCTGATTAGAGTGCTGAATATTGAAAATTAATGAGGCAATTTGCTGATGTGTTTGCTTGGGAGTACAGTGATATGAAAACATATGATAGGAATATAATTCAGCATAAAATTCTGCTTGAGAAAGGCACTATTCCTTTCAAACAAAAGCTGAGACCAATAAATCCTATGCTCCTTCCTCTGGTTGAGAAAGAAATTAAAAAGTTGCTAGCCGCTAAGATTATAGTGCCTCTCAGATATTCTAAATGGGTGGCTAATCTGGTTGTTGTGAGGAAGAAGAATGGAGAAATCAGACTGTGCATTGATTTCAAGAACCTAAATAAATGTGCTAAAAAGGATAATTATCCCCTGCCAAAAATGGAGCATTTGTTGCAGCAAGTCTCAGGTGCCAAAGTGATGTCTTTTATAGATGGATTTTCAGGCTTTAATCAAATCGTTGTGCATCCAGATTGTTATCACAAAATCAAGCACTAGAAGGCTGCTGACCAGGTAGACTCTGTGTAACTATTTCAGACCAATCTTTTGACTAAGGCTTAGCCTCCTTAGCCTGAGAGGGCTCTCTCAAAAGGTTATTGATTTTGACTATTGATGAGATGGCTAACTCTTGCAAAGTGAATTAAACAAATATGTTGGCTGGACAGACATTACAAAGAATTCCATTGGGCTTATGGAGTTAATCATCCTTCAGTAAACTATAACACTACTCATACATAGAAGTCAGGGCATGTGATGTTTAAATACTCAAAACACATCTCATAGAAACCTCAGCTTACAAATACACATAGGAAATCAGAGCAGCAAAGTGAATTCTGAGTGATTGTGTATTTATACAACTGTAAAAACATTAAGGATAAAGCAAAACCACATATCTTGAGCATTAAAACACTGTATGAATCCTGAGAAGAAAAGCAGCAAATTGTATTACTGAAACTGAGTTTTTACACAAGCCAAAACAATCCTCTGTTTTCTCAAATATCCAACCCTCCTTACATAAAAGTTTCATCTATATATAGAAACATAACTTTAACTACTTTGAGCTTCCTCCTCTAGCATGAGGGGAGCTCGATGACTGCCACTAATGACCCCTATCTGCTATTGAATTGACTCATTAAATACAATAAGTGCTAAACTGGAGTTTGAAGAGTCCTAATTTAACTATAACTCTAACTCTATCTTCCTCGTAGAATGATTCCTCCTTGCAGCTTTGACACCTGGTTTCCTTATCGTTTGGCTGAGATGACTGAGATGAGCAATTAATGCTCCATGCTGGCTTGGAATGCTGAAGGCTTTAACTGCTCAGCGATGTTAGGGAATATCCCTTACTTTCCGGTTCTGGTCCCCCAACACTTCGAATATGCAGCAGCATGTCTTTTAAGTCCCTTTAATAACCCCAATAATATAGAACACCATCATGTTTCCTTTGAGTTGGATGCTTCATCAATAGCCAAGTGTGCAAGCCAAAATTCCATGTAGGCAATTCATTCAACACCCTATGACCGGCAATAAAGTGGCTTTATAACCGAAAAATTTACACTAAGGTTAAAACATTTCACCTTTTTGAAGGCACAGTTGTCTTGATCTGAATGGTTGTGATGGCTTCATCTGGTCCCTTTGATGTCCTTTAGGTGTCTCCTCTTGAAAATTCCCGCACATATCACCAAACTGTCTTTTTGCGCTGAAAACACCACCCGCGCTACGAAACTGCTGCGTTTTTTTTAAAACAATTTGCTTCTGGCCCAAGATCTTTATCAACTGAATATTTCCAGTGGAATTTGCAGTCACCATTATTTTCTGATTTCCCTCTCCAGCATACACTTGAAACAAATTGACCATTATCATCTTCTATTTCTTGACTAGATATAGGGTCTTCAAATCCAAATCTATGTGATCCCATAGGCATAGGCAGAGATTTACAGTAGCCAAAAACAGAATTGGTCTCTGAACGACATGCAATATATCCATCCATGACAGAAAACTCCACAAAATTCTTCTCATTGGTATGACTAGTATAGGTCAGAGTACAAGCATTATTGGATAACCCAGAAGGATTAGCTTTTGTAAGATCCCACAACTTGAGTGTGTTATCTGTAGATGCAGAAATTTCACTCTCTCTATTGCTAAATTCCAGCGTACCTCTGTTTCTCATCTTTAGCTTCTCCATTTCAAACTCCATTTTGATCAGTTTCATCTCAAACAACATGGAATCCACTGCTGCTTCAGCATCACTCCACAGACTCTTGTAGAGACAAATCCTTTCATCCCTTTCCTTCAGTTCAGACCTAAAATCTTGTTTCAAATTCTCCAAGAAGTTTTGCAGCTTATTGTGCATCATCTCAGAACACTTTACTTGTTCAGATTGAGAAAATCTCATGGATGTCAAACCTTTTTTCTGCAGTGTCTGCCATATGAGACGACACAGATTTTGACGAAACTTGAGTGTTTGTTTTTCCAACAGAAATTCCCTTGCAACTAGAAGCAGAGGATGCTTCAACCTTTGTTGATTCTTTCCTTGAAAAATCCACATCCATTTTACAACTGCTGCATCTATCCGACTTGGAAACCTTTCAAGTGCTCCTTAAATTGCCAGAAATAGAGGAAATCTCAGGCTTTGATGCATCTCCAACATTTGATATAGGAAACTCCATCTTTTTTACAAGATACTCTCATAGATTGCAGATTACAGATTGAAGAGTTTGAATATCAGGATCCCTTAAATTGTCTGAACAAAAACTGGCAAGTAATGTCACTGATATATTGTGCATGGTTTGAACAAGTTTGTCACAATCCTTCCTAGAGTCTGCAACAGCAGTCTCAGAAAAAAAAAACAGATTCACCATTTGTTATTATTGTGCTTTCTGAAAGGGAACCATCATCAGTCGCAGAAAAACTTTGAGAACATTCAACTGCTGCAGTTTCATTGAAATAGACAGTTGGTAATTGACAACCCTCTAACTTCTGATATTCTGTCGAATCTTTTAAAAACTCTGGCTCAGAAACTGTAACATCCATTAAAGAGGGATGAAGCAGTGAGTTTAATCCTAAATTAGTAGGTCTTTTTGATCTTTTTACAAGCTGTGCATTTGAAACAATAGGTGTATTCTCCCTTGAAGACAAAGGAAATAGTCTTTTAGGCATAGGCGGGTGGTAGTCCGAAGATAAAATATCCAAAACTGGAATAAATTGGCTATGATTGGCTGCAGTATCTTGAACTAAATAATCCAAACCCAATTCATTTGATTTTAGTATTTTTACGGGATCATCTTGGCCTTTCAAAAGATTTTCTTCCCTAGAACTTACCAGTCCTTGAGAATGGTGGACTGTTTCCAGAAAGCAGGAAATATCAACAGATAACAGGCCATCCACTGTTGAAGGCAAACCCACTGAGTCATTCATAGCCTTGCTAGGATCATTCCAATAGCTAATTGTAGAAGAAGATAAAGGATTTGTGTCACAACCCAAGATATGATTGGATGAATCTGTGCTTGCTGGATAATGAACTGCTTTCTCTGCTCTACTACTGCTGCATACAGTTGACAGCTCCGGATATTTTGTACATGAACCTTCAACAGTTGAGTGTTTAGTGCTTGTAGTTCCCATATTCAGAGATGGATAGTCTATACACTTATTAACTTGAGTCTTGCAATCTGATTCATGTAGATTGGCTGATGGTATCTCAATAAACGCCGGTGAAGACAAAACTGTTGGGTTTCTTGATTCATGAAAATCATTAATAAAAGTTGGTGAATGATAACTTAGGAGAGAATCAATGCCTAGACTTATTGGATTGGCAGTGGAAATATACGCTTGTGAATTAGCTGGACAAGATGCCGTTTGTCCAGATTTTGGATCCGCTAATTCAACTGATTGTTGCAGTTGGCTAGAAGGAGGCCCATACACTTTTGACTCCAAGTCTTTTTGAAAAGAGAGAGTTGAGATATCTTGTGTCGATTTGCCTGCTGTCTGTTGCCCAGAATCTGGATGTCCATGTTCAGAAAGGGCGGTATTGACCTTGTCTTCAAACGGCTTCTCCTGTGTGTGCTCACTTTGACACCATGTATAGAAATTGGAACTGTCACTCTGAATTGGACAATAAAGGCTACTTGTGTTATCAGTATTTGGAGAATGGGAAGTTGAAGCCAAGGACCAATCCTCCTGAGAAGTAATACAAGTGGTTGAAGATACTGGATCTTGCGCATATGGAGATAAATAACAATAAGGACTGAGATCACTAGTAACAGGCGGGTAATATGAGCTTGACGGAGCTTCAATCCCCAAGTACCACGGTTGACTATGAGATGGCAGAGGATTATGATACCAATCACCACTGTAGTCAGAAGTATTTACATGAGAAGATGAAACAGAATGCTCAGGTAAGTAAGGGACATAATAACAAGAAGGATCATAGTAATATTCATTTGGACCCATTGACTCGTATTGTTCAGAGCCACTTTCTGGATATGTATATGGCAGGGTAGAGGCTCGGAGCTCCGAATTAGTTGAGGATTGCATGGGGTATGACATACAAGAATAAGAGCTGCTTCCGTATTCGTTGTTCATTCTAAACATTGATGATGGTGGTGGTGGAACCAGCTGTTCAAGATGCCCAAGCATGGGTCAAACTTTCCGAAATGAGCTTGCAGAAAGATTTTAGCAATGTTTCTAACACACGTGTTGTTTTACTGCCCCATGCATTTGGCAAATGGCATAGGACCCAAGTCAATATTTGCTTCAGTGAACAGCTGAATTCCTATAATGTGTGTGATGATCCCATCATCACCATGAATTGGAGTCAAGCGGAACCTATTCATCAGGGGAGTCCCATCCTTCCTAAAGTTAATCCTTCCTAAAGTTCAATAGCTCACTTCCCTGCCAAGTGTCGATGTATTCTGGATTTTCATCAAAGATACTACCATGTATAGCTCCTTCTTTGGCAATCTGATGACGGAAAATTTAGGTAACCTGATGTATGTTCCCCTGTGAGATTCTCACTAGATGCGGATTTCTGGAGGGAAGCAGAACTCTGTTCAATAGGCATGCTAGGATTTTGACCTCTACTGAAAACTCGAACAAATTCCCAATTTCGTAGCACGCTACGAAACCACCTAAACATGTAGCGCTGCGAAACTGCTAAAAAGGATTTATGTGCTTTACCATCAAACAAATGTAAGACATTTGGCATTGAAATTTTGTCAGTGATAACAGTGGCTCCACTTGGGATAGTGTGCCCTTGTGGTACACTAAGAACCTGCAGCTCCAATGCCTTGTAAAATTTATTTCACAAACATCTTCTTTAAGTTCCTTGGGTCTTCACCTCGGGCTTAAGCTTGATGATGACTGTAGGAGAAAGGAATCTACATCTACTAAAAAAAAAAATGCTCAGTCAACCTTGAGCTTATTTGCATTTTCCTACCTACCTACCCTAACAATTCAAACTTCTTTCAGCTCAATCAATGTGAAATTTCCAATGTAGCCAATCATTTGTCTTATCTGATATTTGAGTTTTTTGACTGCATCGGAGTTCAGAGCCACTATGATATTGTGATGATCGCTGCCATGGAAATTGCCTCTGATCTTCATAGAAAAACTGAAACACTGGAGAGTAAAACTCTTCCATGTAGTCAGCTATAGGATCCCAGAATACATGATCAGCTTGATGATTCTTGTAACTTTCTGGTTGTGCAAACTGATCTTCAACAACAGTGTACAGTCCTTCAATCGTGAAAGAGAAAGGAAGCAACACTCTCTCCTTGTGTTCTGCCATTGAAAGCTTCTGAAAATAATGATCATGATTATGAAAACTATATGCCTGAATTTGACCTTCTAAACCTTCAATGTCTTTCTCAATGTCCTCAGCAACTTCATCCAAAAATTTCATCTTATCTTCTGTCTGGCAGTCAAATGATTTTAGATACGAGGACAAGGACAAAGAAAAACTTTCATTTGTATCTCCATTACTATGATCATTATTCCATTGTTTGAAACCTTGAATTGAAGGAGAGTTTGCCACCACATCTGATCTATCTATCCATTCATCCAAAAACATAAGCCAAAAGTCTTCAAATGACTTAATGGATTTGGCAGGAAAGCTTTCAATCCATTGTTTACATTTCCCTTGAAGTGAATCATAGAACAACATAATGCAAACATCCTCATGTTTAACTCTAAGAAGCTCAGTAAAATTACAGAAATCTGATATATGCTTCAAAGTTAAACTCAAATCCTCTCCGTTGAATTTTGGACCATTCCTTAGAAAATATGCATCCTTGGGAAAATGATTTGGGAAACCATGAATTCTTGAAAAATCTATGCATGCATACCTTGAGATAAGAATGGTAGCATCTGGGTCCTTCATAACTCCAGTGGAATCACCATGAATGTATGAATTTTTTAATTCTTCAACAATGGAGTCACCAAGGTAGATTGCAACCTCAAAAAGATGTCTGAGCTCCTGCTACCTTCAGAAGTTCAGCCATTGTAATTTCGTGAATGAGTAATCTTCAGGCTCCCGGCAGACGCACCAAAATGTTATCACAAAATCAAGCACTGGAAGGCTGCTGACCAGGTAGACTCTGTGTAACTATTTCAGACCAATCTTTTGACTAAGGCTTAGCCTCCTTAGCCTGAGAGGGATCTCTCAAAAGGTTATTGATTTTGACTATTGATGAGATGGCTAACTCTTGCAAAGTGAATTAAACAAATATGTTGGCTGGACAGACATTACAAAGATTTCCATTGGGCTTATGGAGTTAATCATCCTTCAGTAAACTATAACACTACTCATACATAGAAGTCAGGGCATGTGATGTTTAAATACTCAAAACACATCTCATAGAAACCTCAACTTACAAATACACACAGGAAATCAGAGCAGCAAAGTGAATTCTGAGTGATTGTGTATTTATACAACTGTAAAAACATTAAGGATAAAGCAAAACCACATATCTTGAGCATTAAAACACTGTATGAATCCTGAGAAGAAAAGCAACAAATTGTATTACTGAAACTGAGTTTTTACACAAGCCAAAACAATCCTCTATTTTCTCAAATATCCAACCCTCCTTACATAAAAGTTTCATCTATATATAGAAACATAACTTTAACTACTTTGAGCTTCCTCCTCCAGCATGAGGGGAGCTCGATGACTGCCACTAATGACCCCTATCTGCTATTGAACTGACTCATTAAATACAATAAGTGCTAAACTGGAGTTTAAAGAGTCCTAATTTAACTATAACTCTAACTCTATCTTCCTCGTAGAATGATTCCTCCTTGCAGCTTTGACACCTGGTTTCGTTATCGTTTGGCTGAGATGACTGAGATGAGCAATTAATGCTCCATGCTGGCTTGGAATGCTGAAGGCTTTAACTGCTCATCGATGTTAGAGAATATCCCTTACTTTCCGGTTCTGGTCCCCCAGCACTTCGAATATGCAGCAGCATGTCTTTTAAGTCCCTTTAACAACCCCAATAATATAGAACACCATCATGTTTCCTTTGAGTTGGATGCTTCATCAATAGCCAAGTGTGCAATCCAAAATTCCATGTAGGCAATTCATTCAACACCCTATGACCGGCAATAAAGTGGCTTTATAACCGAAAAATTTACACTAAGGTTAAAACATTTCACCTTTTTGAAGGCACAGCTGTCTTGATCTGAATGGTTGTGATGGCTTCATCTGGTCCCTTTGATGTCCTTTAGGTGTCTCCTTTTGAAAATTCCCGCACATATCACCAAACTGTCTTTTTGCGCTGAAAACACCACCTACAGCAGTTTCGTAGCGCGCTACGAAACTGCTGAGTTTTTTTTAAAACAATTTGCTTCTGGCCCAAGATCTTTATCAACTGAATATTGCTAGTGGAATTTGCAGTCACCATTATTTTCTGATTTCCCTCTCCAGCATACACTTGAAACAAATTGACCATTATCATCTTCTATTTCTTGACTAGATATAGGGTCTTCAAATCCAAATCTATGTGATCCCATAGGCATAGGCAGAGATTTGCAGTAGGCAAAAACAGAATTGGTCTCTGAACCACATGCAATATATCCATCCATGACAGAAAACTCCACAAAATTCTTCTCATTGGTATGACTAGTATAGGTCAGAGTACAAGCATTATTGGATAACCCAGAAGGATTGGATTTTGTAAGATTCCACAACTTGAGTGTGTTATATGTAGATGCAGAAATTTCACTCTCTCTATTGCTAAATTCCAACGTACCTCTGTTTCTCATCTTTAGCTTCTCCATTTCAAACTCCATTTTGATCAGTTTCATCTCAAACAACATGGAATCCACTGCTGCTTCAGCATCACTCCACAGACTCTTGTAGAGACAAATCCTTTCATCCCTTTCCTTCAGTTCAGACCTAAAATCTTGTTTCAAATTCTCCAAGAAGTTTTGCAGCTTATTGTGCATCATCTCAGAACACTTTACTTGTTCAGATTGAGAAAATCTCATGGATGTCAAACCTTTTTTCTGCAGTGTCTGCCATATGAGATGACACAGATTCTGACGAAACTTGAGTGTTTGTTTTTCCAACAGAAATTCCCTTGCAACTAGAAGCAGAGGATGCTTCAACCTTTGTTGATTCTTTCCTTGAAAAATCCACATCCATTTTACAACTGCTGCATCTATCCGACTTGCAAACCTTTCGAGTGCTCTTTAAATTGCCAGAAATAGAGGACATCTCAGGCTTTGATGCATCTCCAACATTTGATATAGGAAACTCCATCTTTTTTACAAGATACTCTGATAGATTGCAGATTACAGATTGAAGAGTTTGAATATCAGGATCCCTTAAATTGTCTGAACAAAAACTGGCAAGTAATGTCACTGATATATTGTGCATGGTTTGAACAAGTTTGTCACAATCCTTCCTAGATTCTGCAACAGCAGTCTCAGAAAAAAAAACAGATTCACCATTTGTTATTATTGTGCTTTCTGAAAGGGAACCATCATCAGTCGCAGAAAAACTTTGAGAACATTCAACTGCTGCAGTTTCATTGAAATAGAGAGTTGGTAACTGACAACCCTCTAACTTCTGATATTCTGACGAATCTTTTAAAAACTCTGGCTCAGAAACTGTAACATCCATTAAAGAGGGATGAAGCAGTGAGTTTAATCCTAAATTAGTAGGTCTTGTTGATCTTTTTACAAGCTGTGCATTTGAAACAATAGGTGTATTCTCCCTTGAAGACAAAGGAAATAGTCTTTTAGGCGTAGGCGGGTGGTAGTCCGAAGATAAAATATCCAAAACTGGAATAAATTGGCTATGATTGGCTGCAGTATCTTGAACTGAATAATCCAAACCCAATTCATTTGATTTTAGTATTTTTACGGGATCATCTTGGCCTTTCAAAAGATTTTCTTCCCTAGAACTTACCAGTCCTTGAGAATGGTGGACTGTTTCCAGAAAGCAGGAAATATCAGCAGATAACAGGCCATCCACTGTTGAAGGCAAACCCACTGAGTCATTCATAGCCTTGCTAGGATCATTCCAATAGCTAATTGTAGAAGAAGATAAAGGATTTGTGTCACAACCCAAGATATGATTGGATGAATTCGTGCTTGCTGGATAATGAACTGCTTTCTCTGCTCTACTGCTGCTGCATACAGTTGACGGCTCAGGATATTTTGTACATGAACCTTCAACAATTGAGTGTTTAGTGCTTGTAGTTCCCATATTCAGAGATGGATAGTCTATACACTTATTAACTTGAGTCTTGCAATCTGATTCATGTAGATTGGCTGATGGTATCTCAATAAACGCCGGTGAAGACAAAACTGTTGGGTTTCTTGATTCATGAAAATCATTAATAAAAGTTGGTGAATGATAACTTAGGAGAGAATCAATGCCTAGACTTATTGGATTGGCAGTGGAAATATACGCTTGTGAATTAGCTGGACAAGATGCCGTTTGTCCAGATTTTGGATCCGCTAATTCAACTGATTGTTGCAGTTGGCTAGAAGGAGGCCCATACACTTTTGACTCCAAGGCTTTTTGAAAAGAGAGAGTTGAGATATCTTGTGTCGATTTGCCTGCTGTCTGTTGCCCAGAATCTGGATGTCCATGTTCAGAAAGGGCGGTATTGACCTTGTCTTCAAACGGCTTCTCCTGTGTGTGCTCGCTTTGACACCATGTATAGAAATTGGAACTGTCACTCTGAATTGGACAATAAAGGCTACTTGTGTTATCAGTATTTGGAGAATGGGAAGTTGAAGCCAAGGACCAATCCTCCTGAGAAGTAATACAAGTGGTTGAAGATACTGGATCTTGCGCATATGGAGATAAATAACAATAAGGACTGAGATCACTAGTAACAGGCAGGTAATATGAGCTTGACGGACCTTCAATCCCCAAGTACCACGGTTGACTATGAGATGGCAGAGGATTATGATACCAATCACCACTGTAGTCAGAAGTATTTACATGAGAAGATGAAACAGAATGCTCAGGTAAGTAAGGGACGTAATAACAAGAAGGATCATAGTAATATTCATTTGGACCCATTGACTCGTATTGTTCAGAGCCACTTTCTGGATATGTATATGGCAGGGCAGAGGCTCGGAGCTCCGAATTAGTTGAGGATTGCATGGGGTATGACATACAAGAATAAGAGTTGCTTCCGTATTCGTTGTTCATTCTAAATATTGATGATGGTGGTGGTGGAACCAGCTGTTCAAGATGCCCAAGCATGGGTCAAACTTTTCGAAATGAGCTTGCAGAAAGATTTTAGGAATGTTTCTAACACGTGTTGTTTTACTGCCCCATGCATTTGGCAAATGGCATAGGACCCAAGTCAATATTTGCTTCAGTGAACAACTGAATTCCTATAATGTGTGTGATGATCCCATCATCACCATGAATTGGAGTCAAGCGGAACCTATTCATCAGGGGAGTCCCATCCTTCCTAAAGTTAATCCTTCCTAAAGTTCAATAGCTCACTTCCCTGCCAAGTGTCGATGTATTCTGGATTTTCATCAAAGATACTACCATGTATAGCTCCTTCTTTGGCAATCTGATGACAGAAAATTTAGGTAACCTGATGTATGTTCCCCTGTGAGATTCTCACTAGATGCGGATTTCTGGAGGGAAGCAGAACTCTGTTCAATAGGCATGCTAGGATTTTGACCTCTACTGAAAACTCGAACAAATTCCCAATTTCGTAGCACACTACGAAACCACCTAAACATGTAGCACTGCGAAACTGCTAAAAAGGATTTATGTGCTTTACCATCAAACAAACGTAAGACATTTGGCATTGAAATTTTGTCAGTGATAACACAGATGATCAAGAAAAGACAGCATTTACCACTCCTTGGGGCATGTTCATGTATGCAAAAATGCCATTTGGGCTGATGAATGTTGGAGCCACCTTTCAGCGCGCTATGGATATTGCTTTTGTGGGTGAAAAGGATAAATTTGTGCTGATATATCTTGATGACATAACTATTTATTCTGGCAGCCATCATGATCATCTACAACATTTAAAGAAGATGTTTTTAAAGTGCAGGAAATTTGGAATTTCACTCAATCCCAAAAAGTCCCAATTTTCTTTGGAAGAAGGAAAACTGTTGGGGCATGTAGTGTCTGCTGCAGGTGTTCAGATTGACCCAGAAAGAGTCAAAGTGATTCAGGCCTTGGCTCTCCCAAGATCAAAGAAAGATATATAGTCTCTTTTGGGCAAAATTAACTTTGTAAGGAGGTTCATTCCTAATTTTGTAGAGTTGGTTAAGCACATAACCTCCATGTTGAAAAAGGGAGCAGAGGTAAAGTGGACTAATGCGTCCAGAAAATCTTTTGAGTCCATTAAGATGGCTATTGTGGAAGCTCTTACTTTAATAAGCCCTGATTATAGCAAGGAGTTTCATCTATTCTCATTTGCCTCTAAGGATACCATTGCAGCTGTCCTGTTGCAGCAAGATGAAGCAGGTCAAGAGCATCCAATGGCGTTTTTCAGTAAGAATTTGAGGGATGCTAAACTAAGGTATGATATTATTGAAAAGCAGGCTTATTCTCTTATCAAATCTTTGAAAGCTTTTAGAGTATACATCTTGCATTCCAAAACAATTGCATATGTGCCTTCTGCTGCAATAAAGGATGTCTTAACGCAGCCTGATGCTGATGGAAAAAGAGCGAAATGGATTGCAAAAATGATAGAATTCAACATACAGCTGAAGCCCACCAAGCTGGTAAGAGGTTAGGGGCTTGCTAAACTGTTGGCTGAAGAAAATTGCAGGTCTTTGGACATTGATTTCTTGTTCAATATAGCAGAAAATGGTCTGATGGAAGAGCATGAAACATCTGAAATGCAAGGAGGATAGTCAGTGGCCGAGAACTTAGCTTCATGTAGTTGGTATGCTGCAATAATTAATTTCCTGCTAAAGCTAGAAGTTCCTTCATAATTTTCTCAAAGTCAAGCAAGGACGTTAAAGCTCAAGGCAATGAAATATTGCATCAATGGTGGCTTGCTTTATTGGAGGGATCCATCTGGAGTACTTTTAAGATGCCTGGACAAAGAACAGTCAATAGAAGTTATGCAGCAGTTCCATAACAGCATGTGTGGAGGACATCATTATTGGAGAACTACAGCCCAAAAGATTCTCAAAGCTGGGTACTATTGGCCCTCTTTATTTTATGATGTATTTGCTTTTGTTAAATCTTGTGACAGGTGCCAAAGATTTGAAGGTAAGCAGCAGTTAAAATCCCTGCCCCTAAAGCCAATAATTGCAAAAGGACCTTTTCGACAATGGGGCTTGGATTTCGTTGGTAAAATCAACCCACACTCCAGTGGCCAGCACAGGTGGATATTAGTTGCCACTGATTATTTTACAAAATGGATTGAAGTAATCCCAACAAGGAAGGCTGATCATAATGTGGCAATGAAATTTTTATCAGAAAACATTTTCAGCAGATTTGGTTGCCCACATAAGCTTATAACAGATAATGCAGCAGCCTTCAAGGCAAAAGAGTTGGTGGAAATGTGTATTCAATGGGCATTAAAATTGTTCATTCCACCTCCTATTACCCCCAAGGGAATGGTCTAGTAGAATCCTCTAATAAAAGTATGATCAGGATTATTAAGAAACTGTTAGAGGATAATAAGAAGAATTGGGATGCCAAGCTCAAATATGCACTTTGGGCAGATAGAGTGACCATCAAGATATCTACAGGCTGCTCTCCTTTCAAGCTGGTATATGGTACTGATGCTATTTTTCCAATTCAGCTTACCCTTCCTGTGGCAAAGTTGCTCCAAACAGCGCAGAATGAAGAAGATGATATGGCCAATAGAATCACTGATTTAATAGAATTATGTTAGATCAGAGAGTAGTTGATTGAAAAAGCTACAACACATCAGCAAAAGATCAAGGAAGTCTTTGACAAGAAGGAAAAAAGAAATAATTTGCAGGTTGGGGATTTGGTTTTGAAATGGGATGCATTTAAAGAAAAGAAAGGCAATCATTGGAAGTTTGATGCTCTCTGGACAGGTCCTTTCATCATCTCACAGATTCAAGGAAACAACACCTTCATACTGAAAAGTATGGGAGGAGAACCAGTCTTTGATGGCCCAGTTAATGGGTGGTTTTTGAAAAACTATGTGATTTAAGGTCTTTTGGCCTTAAAAGCTGCCTATATTCTGCTTCTATCAGTTTTTAGTATAGCTGTAGTAGACTCCATGCCCAATGGAACACTAGGAATTTTGGCTAATTTGTTTGTTGCTGGAAAGGCATTGATCTGCAGGTTCTTGAGACCTCACAGGGAGGATCTCATCCCCAGAAGGAGCTAGTGTTAGATTTTCTGTGCAAAAGAATCAAAAATGGATTCAAACACTCTCAAAGGCTGCAATTACACTTATAAATATGCCAAAGGATTCATGGTTGTTGTTCAAATTCTCAAATTATTGCAAAAAGTCTTCCACTGATCGAAAAATTGCAAGTGGAAAGCCCTTTGGAGGGCATAAATACACTATCGGGAGGTGGAAATACCCCAAAAACCATGTAAAAATCAAAAGCGCAAGCTTAAGGATCCGCTTTAATCTAGCCATTGGATCTGGCCGATCAACGGTCCAGATCGTGTCAGCATATCGCAATGGAGGAATACAAAGGGGGGCTTTATTATTATGCGATGAGCGATCGCTGATATCGTATCGGCGTATCGCTATCGGCGTTTCCAATGGAGCATGTCCTTTTTCATATATATGAGCGATCGCCGATGGGCCGGACCCGATGGCGTTATGAATTCTTTTTAATAGATGTTCGGGTCCGCGGCAATATCGCATCGGCAATATCAAAGAAGTCAGGGCTTTTATGTTTACGATGAGTGATCGCTGATATCGCTATCGGCAATAACAGAGGGGCGGGCTTTACCATGAGCTATGTTGCGACCCGATGGGTCGGACCCGACGGCAATACAGCACTCCATTGCATAATTTTTCAAATCCGCGCCGTCGCTTTTTTGTTGTTTTTTATGCATTTTCTTTGTATAAAGAAAATACAAAGGAGGCCTGGTGGGTGCCGATAGCGACGAGGGTCGGACCTGATGGGACTATAAATGGTTTTTATTAAAGATTTCAAGTCCGTGCTTGAGCCATTTTCAATGGTTTTGGGCGCATTTTCTATGTATTATGAAATATAAAGAAATGCAAAGGATGCCTAGCGGGTGTGATTGTGATGGGTTTTCGGATCCGAAAGGGTTCTAAAACATAATATATATATGATTCAGGTCCGCCAAAAGAAAATTTCCCATGTTTTGCATCAGTTTATGTGTTTTCAAATACAAAGGAAACCGCCAACCTTATCGGACCGCTTTTGCTCAGCAAGTGGTTTTCGTACAAGCGAGCCCGATGCAATAGAAATCTGCCACGCGTCCTCTGTACGGTTCCAAAACAGCCTCTCTATCGGGACTTAAAGGACAGTCAGGACAGGGCTTCCGATATCCACCTCAATCGTTCAATTTCTTAAGGGCAGATCAACGGTTGACGGACAACAACCGGCCTGCAGCAAATAAGTATTACGTGGAGTAAAATATTGGTTGACGAGCGTTTCAGAGTGATGGGCGGGAATGAACAGAGTGGCAGCGTTTCGTTGTTTTAAAGCCAAACAGTCATGACTAAGCCGTTTAATGATTCAATAGCTGCCATTAATCAAAGTATGGCCAAGGAGGAAGCAGGACACCATTTATCAGATCAGCACATTCAATGGTTATGGCTCCTTTGGTATTTCACGCCACCTGCTCAAAGGAGGACTGCAGAGCAACAGAGGGGTCAAATCCATTTACTGCACAGCCAGATTTGTATCAGCAGCCCCATTTCTGAATGTAAATGTGGTTGGTGGCCATTTATGGGCTCCTCCACGCATAGCTAACAAAGAGATTGTGTAATGAGACACCATATATACTGAAAAAACAGATGTAGAGTGGTTGATGAGTGTTTGATGAATGCTAGTTTTATTGTTGCCTTTTAACTTCTAGAGACTATAAATACTGTGAGACCTGCAGCTTCTGGTCTTGATTTTCACTAATACAAGCTTCTTTTGCTGTCATATGCTCACTTTCCACTTCTCTTTCTTGTTCCAGGCTATGTCTGCTTGCATTTGTTTGATGTGCTGTGGATTTTAATATCAGAGGGGCTGTCGTCCCACCTCTGCATTATAATTTAGTGGTCCATTGAAATTGCTTGCAGATTGTTGTTGTTTTGACATCAGGGAGCTGTCATCCTGCCTATGTGTTAAACAATAGTTTCACAGATCTTCTAACTGGTTGCAGCTGGCCATCATAGGGTCCTGTGCATTTGCTAGTGCAATTGGTCTTCTCCATCATCACCTTAACCTTAAACTGTGAGTAATTGGTAGTTGAAAGCCTTGTATTTGGGGATCTTCACCCATGTTTGGGGATAGTCATAGTAGGAGTGGTTGTCTGGCTTAAATGTGCAACATATCTTCATTTATCCATCATATTATCCAACATAATTGCTGAATTTTTAATGTTCCTGAGCATCACTAATTTACAACCTAGGTGAGTTTCTTGGGGTGATCACAGTGAACATCTTACTCACAAATTCCCTTGAATGGATGAATTTTGTAGGCTCCTTGCACCACCACAATCTACCGAACAACCTGTTGTTTTAACTCATCCATTTCCTGCACAACCGCAAAAACAAATAGTTTCCCAGCCTCCTCCACCACCACAAGGGGGCAACGATGGTCATTTTTTCAATCCTACCAATAGTTCATTTGTCTTTATGTGAAAATAAGAATTAATGTGACCACGCAAGATAAATTGTATGATGTTCCTAAGTTGAGCTATTTTCCTACGGACTCACCTACTCCACCTCCTTCCACAGGAACTCTCATGTTAGATAAGAATTTGGAACTTGTTTATCACCCCCATAATGGTGTTGTTCGTAAGATAAAACAAAACCATTATACCTGGGCCACTCAACATTATAGTATTGTTGAAGATATTTCCCAGGCTCTGTGTGCTTTGTCTACCTTGGAGGTTTTTCAAAGGTGTCCTCAATGGGGCAAGGCCTTGTTGTCTGTCATTGGTGGAGTAGATCCTTATGAATCAAACCTCATCACTTTCAATATTGACAAGGTTTCCTTTCAACTTTCCCACCTAATCACTTTCCAAATTACCATGTGTATCTTCCATAAGAATATTCATTGCACTTTGGTAGATGAAGATTATTCCAATTGTTTCATGTTAGCATTTGCTGGAAGGCTCTTGGCTCTCCAGCACTCTCCAAGTCTAATATTACTCTTGAAGCATTTGATGGACATAATTTTGTGCCTAAGGGGATTCTTCCTAAGGTCTCCATTGAGTTAGGGGGGAACTACTTATGTCGATGTTGAAATTGTTGACACCACTTTGGATTAAAACCTGCTCCTTGGTCGTAGTTGGTTCTATGCCATGACCATTATGGTCTCGTCTATTTTTAGTATCCTTTGATTTCCCCATGAAGGAAATATTATTACCATTGACCAGCTTGACCATTGTGTGCCATCATCCCAACTTTCCACTATGGGGAACTTAGTCCCACTTGTGAGAGATAATCTTGGTCAGTATATGAGTGTTGATGTAGGCTTGTTTAAAAGCTCATCTCTTATTGGGGTATTTCCTCAATTACACCCACCCATCACTTCTTCCTTCTCTTCTAAATCTCCTATGCATATGATCTCTTCTAGCACTTGTCAACCCCATAGACCTCCAGATCCTTGGGTGGTGTCACTTGATCCTATGGAATTTGATCAAGTTGGTGAGAAATATCCTCTACCACCCATTGTGGAAGATATTGCCTCTTCGACAATCCCGTTAGATCCTGCTGACATTGGTCATAAACTTTGTCATAATATGGAATATGACCAAGTTCTTTTGCCAACATGGCCCACCACTCCACTTGTTCCACCAGACTTCATCACTGAAAAATCCCTTCTGCCATTCAACTTGGAGGTCATGGATCTTCCCATTGATAATCCTAGGGAGATTATGCCTCTTCATGCCTCTAGTCTTCCCAAATGTGGAAAAGGTAGAGATTGGCAACCAAAATATTGGAACAATACAGGGGGCACATCCTCGGCATTCCTTGGGAGTGCCTCCCCTAAACTGAGTCAAGTCTTAGGATTCTACTATTGCAATTTGTAATGAATTGTCAAACTCCTCTCCACCTGTTCATGAGCATCTTGCACCCCCTTTATGTCTTGACCCTCCCTTATGTCCTAAGGTTAATTTTAAGAGCACGACTATGCTATAATGTTCCTTTCATGGTAAGCCTTTCCATATTGAGCAGTTTGATTTCCTTTGGCATGGCCCCACATTGGTGGCCATTTGGTCCCCTCATTCCAAATGAGTTTGCATATAGAAACCCTTGGCCTGTGCCCAGTTATGGACACATATTAGCATGAACTACTCAATTGTGTTGCGCTTGTACATATTGTACATAGTTGTGTGATACGTTTCTCCATTTTCTAGTTTGGCGTGTGATGCGAGTGTTTGTCGTGCCTTGTTTATGCCAAAAATCCAAAAAAAAATATAAAACTCAAAAAACACATGATCTTATTTTTACCTTATCCATGTTTATTTATTTCATTATGTGATTTAACCATGGGTTTATTCCTTCTAGATAGTTTTTACATGATGGGGTGGTGTTTTTATTGCGACGTCCAATGGGTATGAGATATGTTTCCACTTACTAGAATATAGGGGTAGGTCATATATCACCATCACCAATGCATTCTTGATTGTCAGTACCATCATTGTGCCTTAGGTCTGACCCTATCAATTAATGGAATTAGCCACTCTTTTCTATCCACGTTGTAGCTTGAATTAGAGCTTACCTATAAATGGATGCCCTAGTTTTGAACCTTTATGTTGCATTGGTTTCCATGCAGTCATTTTACTCCTTTTTCAGAATCCCTTCTTCGAACTCACCATGATCTAGAATTTGAGCCTCAAGTCCTCTTCTTCATCATCTTTATGGATATACATGAGGATGATTCCACCACTTTTATCAATTGTAATTTCCACTTTTATCAGCCTATTTTTACAGTTTGAGACTTGGTTTCTTTCTTCCATCGTCATCACCTGCTTGGACTATCATTCACTTTCACTTGTTGTTTTACCCTTTCTTGGAGGAACCACTAGAATGAATGGTAGTATTAGCCAGCCTCTTGTACTCATTATGTTAGGAGTAGCTCCATCATCACTAGAACCATTTTTTATCCTCTATACTGCTCATTCCTCTAGGAGGAGTTTTCTTTAAGATCTTTTTAGACTCCTTAATTTAGAAACCATTGTTGAGTGGACTTGTCTCCTTCACACTCATAAAATTACTTGAAGGGTCATATACCTAGTATAATTTTAACCCTTTTACGAATTGAGATATACTAGTTATGAAAAAGGAATACCCTAGTTCTCTATGGCTAGGAGGTTCTCCTTTGTATACTTTTATCTCTTTTTTGGGCTTGGGGGACAACTTTACTAAAAAGTAACTTATAAAAAGAGAAGGGAGGGAACATTTATTTACATTAATCATCAAATGGTAGCATCATTTGTGTTACCCTTGAACATGACACCTGTCTGTTTCATTGTCTCACAGTTGGGTTTTAGATTTCCTATGAGTTGTACCATACATATGAGTCTATATACTCCCATGGATGGTTACTCTTCCAGTCATATGGAGCTTGCCTTGATGCCTCCTCCATCATTGCATGATATCATCTAGTGCTCATTATTCATGCTTCCAAGTCACTTTTCACATAATATCAATTCATAACTACATGATAGTAACCTTGTATATTTGTCAGGGCTACTCTTCCCACTTGATTCCTCATAAGACCAAGAACCTTTTCATGTCATTCACCTGCATAAGAAATCATTCATCCACAATAATGATTCATGATGACCATGTTAGATAATGACATACATACATACATATGTACATATAATCATCAGCATAAAAAAATCATGATCCCTGATGACCCTATTAGACAACATCATACGTACATACCTATATACATATATATACATCGTCATAATCATAATCACAACATAATTACTAGATGTCATAAGGTTAAGGTTAATAGAACTCCCTTTATCCATGCACAACATTGAGAACAAGATTTCCCAACTTAGACAAGGCATTTGACACCTCAAATCCATTTACTTTACCTTTCATGTTACCTTTCTCATGATTGTCCTACCACTATCCATTTACCCAAATGGACCCAACCAATCCAACTGATGTCATATTATTTCCTTTAGCTGCCCTTATACATACACTGAGGTTTATCCAGGTCTTACACTACTAGTTGGGTTTCATTCAACTCTCCCCAAGCTCCATTAAATTCCTCCTTCCCAACCAATTCCCAATCCCCTCAAAACACAAAAGGAATGAACAAGAAAAAAGAAAGAAAAAACCATGAGAAAATAACAACAATACGACACCACAAACAAAGTGCTATGGCCATACACTAGACATAAACAAAACTGATACTAGAAACCAACTGTTATACCTGTCAAATAAATGTTCATGAATCTAACACATATCCACATGATGTCAGACAAGATAGAGGTTAAGAATACTTCATATGTTCATGCAAAGCACTCATTCATATGGAATTGCAACTTCCAAACATAGCCAAAAGAATTCTCACCCAATTCCTTTCTTTTACATTTTTACCTTGTTGCAATCGAGTCTTACTATGTACTATCACATCACCCAACTATTAGTTATATAAACAAATCAACTATTACATTGTCATGCTAATACCAAGTACATTTCCTTACAACTATTTGTCAGGCGGAAAGAGTCGATTGTGCGGACACAACCAACCTCCCTAGGAGCCTAAGACTCTCTAGTGACAAACAAGACAAATAAGATCTATCCTTCTCTAAACATGCATTATGATATGAGATATCAAGTGTTTCGTTCTTACCTTTGTCCAAACGATGTTGTAGAAGTCCAAGCTTTGTTGATCTGGATGAGCTCCTCCTTTTCTCCAAAACCTGTAATCACCAACAGTCAAACAATTAAATAGCACCTGATTATAACATAAAACAAAGCATATTCAACATGTAGACCAAGGAGTACATGAAATAACTCATAAACAACAAGTTATTGAGAAGAATGGACTCATTTGCATTAATAGGTAACAAAAAGAACAAATACAACCTGAGCCTTGGTGTTGTGCAAGTCCTTCCCAGGGTCTGTCAAGAGTTCTCCTTTACTTTGACAAAGCACACCCACTTCCAAATAGAACAAGCAAAGATGGCAATCTCTCCTCACAAGCTTCTAAATGGGAGTCCTAATTCCTGCAGCATTTACCCTTAGAAAATGTATAGCTTCAACCTCTCCTCCTTCTGGCCCAATGCCTGTATTTATAGTGCTCAAGAGGAGGTTAATCAGGTCCACCATCAATGGGATAATCCCCTCTTTGGGTGGGATAGCTCCCTTATTGATGGGATAAGTTCCTCTTTGATAGGAGTGCATGAACCATCTGGAGGCGCCCAATACACGTCGAACAACCTTCTAGAATGCTCTAGAAATGACCACAAGTAACTTTTTAAAGATGAAACTTGCGCATTCTAACCTTTACAGGGGGACGCACCTGTCCCTTTACATACAGAGCGTCTTTGGACGCAGCTTTTGTGAACATTGGGAGCGTCCCCGCAGGTAAGGTTGAGAGAACCTGCGTCCCCAGAGATAAATACATTTATACAAGACTTTCTCTCTTTTTTGGAGTTTGACATGGAGAGCAGAGGCATAAGACTTGCCTAAGAGGGTAGCATGACTGTTGATTGAGCCATACTAACTGTAAATAGTCATGGTGACATTTTTTAGTGTAACAGATTGCCCCCTAAAGTGCGAAGCCTGGAATAGATTAGGGTTTGTAATATCTAGGAAGGGTGAAGTGCTTTATCATTTCAAGGATTATCCCGTGGAGAGCCTGGTCAGAACCTGCAATTTTCAACACAAAATACATGTATAAGATTATATCATCACTGAGGTAGGCATTCCCATACTCAGATCAAAACTTTAACTAACAGACTAACTACTCTGATACAGGAATGATCTTGCAGTACATCACAATCATAGACTTTTGTAGACACAGTATGGACGCAGCCATCTGTTTATGATTAGTCTACTTAGATAATGAATACAAAACTCCTCGCAGCCTGGATGGTGGAAACTAGATCCAGGGTCTTCATTTCTACTTCCCGAATTGGTACGATTCTAGCCATGCGAATAAATGAGTTGATGTCGAACATGGTAGAAACCACTTGATTACCAGTCGATGATGTAAACTGTTAACAAGCGTGAGAGAGACCACCAGTAATGTCAATGGTTCTCAAAGTACCCAGTACAATCCATGAGATTTGAATGAATGAGTTGATGTCGAACATTTCACGGAATCCTTCGATCGAAAGTCAATGATGTAAACTGACGTCAAAGGCGAGAAACCTGCCATTGATGCATGCAGACTTCAAGGTACTGACGATTTCTAAGTCATCTCTCTAGATAATGTGCTGATGTCGATAGAAAGCGACCCGTTGCAGGCAAGCCCGCAACACGAAATCATTGTTCAAGTTGAAGAAATGTTGCTGTAAGGACTGACTCAGGGATGGTCAAATGGATGACAAGTATTTTGCAGATGAAAGTTTTGCTTGCAGACCTCTTGAACACATAACGACACGACAGATGGCTTGGTGACGAATAACTCAAAGTTAATCCCCGGAACCCGGTTAAAGACTTTCAAAGTGGTTTGATCAACTGTGAGGTAAAAGATTTCCCAACCCAGGTGAATGAAAAGTGTCGTGTTCAAGAGTGGTAATAAAGTTTCTTTTGAGACAAAAGGTAACAAACAGGTTCATTCTTCTCTCTTTTCCCCCACCATTTCTGGCAAGTACCTCTTTATTTTTAACAAGCTTGAGGAGGATAACATATGCTTGATTATAAGCTCATCCTTCGGATGAGTCCAACCTAGTTTTGATTCGAACCCTAGGAAGGAGTGGTTCGTTCCTGTTTGTAATTGAACAGGTCCTTTACTGTGAAATGTTTAACGAGCCCAGTATAGGAGAAACTCGGTGTTTTTCAAGTTTAGAGAGTCTGAAAAACTTAAGAAGACTCCAAGTTGAACTTTTTCGTAGATTTGTGTCCCTCAAGCCCGAAAAAGTATAAAATAATACCTGGGGGAACCGCTTGATCTTGCGACCAAGGAGTACTTTCATAATTAGTGCCACTGACCTGAAAAGTAAAAAGCGATCAAGGACACGTCGTTTTATTTCCGTATCGAGTTTGAAACGACAAAAACCCGGCAATCTTTTCCTGATTTTACGGTCAGAAAAGAGCTATAAGGGGACCGTCTTTTAATTTCGTTTTAACGAGTGTAAAAGAAACGCTCGGCAATCTTTTCATATTTTAGGAGTCAGAAAAGGGCTTAAAAGATGACTCTGATATTTTGGTTCGTGAAAAATGACAATTTTCCCTCTAAATCCCTTTGTCCTGCACAAAAAGCAACACATTACTCATACCTGTTTAAGATAGGCAAAAATACATCGAAAACATCTTTTCATGGTGAAAAATGAACAAATTCATCCAAAAAACCTATAAAAAGACTTTTTACCATGTCATTTTTACCGTTTTACTGTTGAGGTTGAACAAAGGGCTTTTGGGCAAGAAACTTCCCGTGGTCGCTGCGGAAAATCCGACCGTCAGAATCGAACGCCGTCTCTTCCAGGTATTTTACAACATCCTACTCTTCATTTCTATCCGATTAAAATTGTTTTTTAGGTTTTAGTTTTGTTTTTTGGGAGGGTTTAGGTTTCAAAATGCGCTCCTCGGTGGACGCAGGTTCCCTTCGGGTGACCTGCGTCTTCCGACTTTTTCCTATACAGGAAAATGGTCGGGGGACGCAGCCCACCTTCAGGCCAGCTGCGTCCCGACGCCCTGTGTTCCAAACGCGGGGTGCATCCTCCGTGGAACGCGGAATTTGAAACCCCAATCCTCACAAATAACCAATCAAATTTCCCCAAATTAATTCTAATCATTATTTCTTGGTGTGTAGGGCACTCACCATGTTGGATTGGAGAGAAAGAGAGCACGAAGAGGTTGATGAAGCTGCAATAGAACACCAACCTTCCCTGGATGCCCTAAAAGCATGCGGGTTATACAAATACTGGGCCATACCGGGCATGAGGGCTCAGGTAAGATTCTTAGAATGGCTGGTTGAGAGATGGAACGTTCAAGAGCAATGCTTTTACATAGGAGGGCACCAGCTCGAGATAGAGCCCTCGGATGTATACTTTCTCACTGGCTTGCCAAACAGAGGCGAGCAACTCAATCTAGCCGGGACTAGGCCGGGTGGCCAATCCCTTGTTAGTCTCCGGGAAGATTGGTGCACACCTGGTGCACACCATTCGAAAGGCGTGGAGATCAAACACATCTCTCTGCGTGAGCTCAAAGTTATAGCGTTCACGGTTACCAGAATTTGCGGCGCAGCCGCTTTACACATTGCTTCTGGGTCCCAAATGCGGATGGCAATTGACTGTTACCAAGGCACCATTTTCAACTGGTGTGATGCTGTGTCGGCTAATGTGAAGAGCCAACTGACTAAGGCAAAGAACGGACGACTGAAAACTTTTGGATATGGGCCTTTAGTCGTGAGCTTTGCCTTAGAGAGAGTTCCGATGCTGATCCCTCAGCAACTCACTGTTGATATCTTGGGTCCTCGGGAGCCAAAGCTGGTACGATGGGTTGCGGTGATGGCCCGGCATCCTGACGAGGGCGCGACAGTTGTTCGATTTTCTGATAGTTACTTTCACTGGTTGGAGGACCAGGTTTTCTCGATCCAGGACTTTCCGTACGCCGGAGTAGATTTTCGACATGATCCGGACATGGTTCTTCCACAAGGAGAACAATGGGATGACAGAGGTACCTTATTTTTCACAAGTTTTCAAATTATGTATTTTTTTTTTGTTTTTATATATATCGTCTCAAAACTGACAGTAAAATTTTTCAAAATGCAGATGTTGGTCCACAGCGCCCAGCCAACCTCCGGCCTTTTGAGAGGAGACACCCAGTTGCACCGGTACCGGCCCCACAGGACGCGGCTGCAGAAGTACTAGCTGAGTTGGAGCATGATCTAGAGCGTCTGACGGCAGATATGCCTGAGACTACTATGGATGACATTCCTATCAGGCTTCAGCGCTTTGTAGTCGCAGTCCCTGGACCGTTTAGGAGATTTTTGCGTAAGGTAGCCCGTGCAGTGGTGTCGTATAGGGAGCACCACCAGTGATTGACTAGTCACTTTTGTAGACATGTGACATTTTTGGCTTTTTGTACTTATCATTTTTGCCGATCATAAGGTGTTTTTCAACCTATGATCGAAGACGATGTATATTTTTTGACACACTCCTATCTATATATATATCACTATTACCGGCTTATCTTGTTTAACATATGTGATGAAATGTTTTTAAATTTACTTGCATGATTATCGTAAATGTCTGTCCAACATTCGAGAAGCAATTGCATCTGCTAATGTATTTAAAGACCTTGGAATATGCTGATATTCAATGTAATCAAATTCACGTTCCAAGAGACGCACTCAAAAACAACCTTAATAACACAGGATTTCTAATGGCATAAACTCTATTAAGCTGTAATACAACAAGTTCAAAATCTAACCTTACTATCAAACGTCGAATTCCAAATGAAATAGATTCGGATAATAATTCAACCACTGCACTGTATTCTGCAATGTTGTTCGTTGTTTGACCGAGGCTTACCCCATGCATAGAAACTAACTCGTCAGAGGGCGAATAGATAACCCAAGCTGCGGAAGAGATATTCCGTGTACTACGACAAGCACCATCAGCAAATCCAATGTATGTTTGGAGAGGCGTCGACATCTGCAATATCAAGAGTAAAACCAAGATAAGCCAGAATAACGACGAAAAACACACTCTCTAAGCTAAGCACACTGACTAAACTAACAAACACGCTAGCTAGAAAGAAAATCTATCCTATCTAAAAATTTCTCCATACCCACCATTTAAGCATAATACCTCTTTAGGTAAAGTCCATTTCTGGGTTTACCCAAAGAGTCCCCATCAAAATCAACCAGCTCATAAGCCCCTTTTGCTAGCTTTCGCTTTACAATGTAGGGTCCATGCCACATAGGAACGAATTTTCCAGCACCTAGCTTATCGTTAGCTTGATCATATAATAGCACTAGGTCTCCCTCCGAAAAACTTCGAGGGGTTACATTTCTATCATACTGAGCTTTCATTCGTTTCGCATGAGTCTCGATTGCCAATGTAGCGTCACGTCGAGTCTCATCTAATTTAGCTAAGTACAATAAACGTTTCTCCTCTTCGGAAGTAGCTGGAAGTAATTCGACAGCCATTTGAAGTGATGGGATTTCGCATTCAATGGGTAACACAGCTTCCAAGCCATAAACTAGCTGGAAAGGAGTGAACCCTGTTGAATTTTTCACTGAGGTTCGGTATGCCCATAGCGCTGAAAATAACATGTTGTGCCAATTCGACCGATGAACACCAATGGTTCGTCGGATCATGATAACCAGAACTTTGTTGATAGACTCAACCAAACCGTTGGCTTGCGGATAATAAGGAGTAGAGCTATCGTGGCGCAAACCAAGCTGGCTTGTAAGCTCAGTCATCATGATGTTTCGAAAATGGCTCCCATGGTCAGTAATGATTGCTTGTGGGACACCAAACCTAGTTATGATATGATTGAATACGAAAACTGCAGCTGTTTTGCCGCTTGCGTCGAATGTAGGCATCGCCTCGGCCCATTTAGTAAAATAATCAACCGCGAGGATGATATACGCATGCCCCCCGGCCGAGTGAGGGTTACAAGTAATAAAGACGATACCCCATTTGGCGAATGGACCAACGGCAATTATAGGGTGGAGAGGAGCAGGTGGAGCGCGCATCTTGCGATCAAACACTTGACAGTTGTGGCACTTCCTGACGGCAATGATACAATCTTTAAACATAGACGGCCAGAAATAGCCAGCGCGCAACACCTTCTGGGCGGTGGCATACCCAGACATATGACCGCCACATGCTCCAGAGTGACAATCATTCAAAACCTTCTCAGCCTCTTCGTGTGTTAAACAACGTCGAAAAACTAAGTCTGCCCCCTGGCGATAAAGTGTATCTCCAATAATTTTGTATTGCTGGGATTGAAACCGAATTTTTCGACGTTCTGCCTTGGAAGCTTCAGGCCGAAAGGTTTGGGTTTGGAGATAGATGATTATATCCCTGTACCACGGATCTACAGTACTGATAAGAAACAAAGATTCGTCCGCAATGGACTCTTCTGCCATAGTCTCTGTGTCAGCACTCGGGAAATCACACATCAATTCCGCAAAAACTAAGGATTTCTTAGACTTGGACTTCTCGAACTCCAAGTCGAACTCTTGCAGGATAACAATCCATTTAGAGTACTTGCCCCCTAGCAGTTGTTTTGTCAAAATATAAATCATAGGGTTGCAATCCGAAATAACTGTAGTTTTACGGAGAAGAATGTAGTGACGGAAACGCTGGACAGCTTGAACGGCTGCCAGGGCCAATTTCTCCACATGCGAATATTTTAACTCAGTGGGATTTAAGGTCCGACTAAGATAATATATCACATGTTCCGCTCCGAATTCATCTTCTTGAACTAACACCATTCCAATGGTGGAATGCGAAGCTGCGAGGTATAAGAAGTAATCCTGGTTGTAGTTGGGAGGATGCAACAACGGTGCATGGGTCAACGCGTGTTTAAGTGCATCAAAAGATTGTTGAGCAATCTCGTCCCAAAAGAATTGTGCGTTCTGTTTCAACAACCGTGTAAAACCTTTAGTGACCTCGGCGTAGTTTGGGATGAATCGGCGTAAAAAGTTCGCTTTCCCTTGCAAACTTTGGAGTTGGCGCAAACTCGAAGGAGGAGGCAATTTGATGATAGCCTCGACTTTCGAGGGATCGACGCGAATGCCGGCTTTTGAAACAACAAAGCCCAGTAATCGACCTGTTTCTATACAGAAAACACATTTGTGGGGATTCAACCGAATTCGATAATGCCTACACCTCATAAAGATTGCTCGTAGGTGGACAAGGTGATCAGCTCGATGTAAAGAATGAGCAGGCAAATCATCGAGATACGGTTGCACAATGTGCTTGATGTCATGAAATGCATAAGACATCGCCCGTTGAAAAGTGGCCCCGGCATTCTTAAGCCCAAAAGGTAATTTGCAATAAGCAAATGTCCCCCATGGACAAATGAATGCCGTTTTTGGTTGGTCGGCAGGTAGAATATTGATTTGATTATAGCCCGAAAAACCATCCATAAAGGAAAACATTTCACTTCCGGCACAATCATCAATAATTTGATCGATATAAGGCGTAGGATAGTTGTCTTTTGGACAAGCTCGATTTATATCCCTATAGTCGATACAGATTCTTATTGTTCCTTGTTTCTTGTTAACCGAAACAATATTCGATACCCAATCCGTTAACGGGATCGGATATATGAAACCTGCTTTCAACAGCTTTTCGACTTCTGCTTTAATCGCAGCCGCTTTTCGAGGGTGAATCTGACGCAACCGTTGCCGGATGGGTTTAGCATCCGGGTAGGTCTTTATTTCATGAACAACAATGGTAGGATCGATTCCCGGCATTTCCTCGTAAGACCAGGCAAACACATCGCGGAATTCTTGGAATAGGGCCTTGTAAATTTGGATTTCTTGTTCTGTACAAGCGGCACCTATATGAATGTTTTCCTCAATTCCGGGCTTCACTGAAATATCAATGGGAATAGTACGAGAAATATTCCCTAAATTCAACTCTGAATCAGAATGTTTCGTTGGATCCTGAGCGTCTTTGACATATTCAGCGGTAAAGATAGATGAAAAATCATTTTCAAATGCATCATCCTTAGGTAAAAACGAAGATCTGTGATGGAGATCCTCCCATGGTAGATCGTCTACACTTAGGATTTCGCGAAGTTGTTCGTCAGATGACACGACTTCGGGAAACGCTATCCGTTCTAAGGGTGAGGTGAAAAGTGACTCTTCACTGACCACATTCATTTGGTCGACCTCGGTCGAATGAAAGTCGGTAAAAGACATGAGAGCTTCATAAGCAATTTCATATGGACTCAAGGGCATAGCATTACCGAATGAGTCTATCTCAGAGTTAGATGGGACGAACCAAGGATCATCATAAATAATGTTTTCTGATGTAATCATATGAATTGTTGCAAACGAAGGATCTACGCTGAGTGGAGGGAGAGGAAAAGTTCCCAGTAAACCGGAATCTTTAACTAAACCTACACCAACGTCCCTATAAGGGATTGTCGTCTTACCGACATGCTGGATACTCTCTGAAGAGGCTGGGTCGGATGAAAAGTATGTCAGCTGATCAATAGTCACGATCTTACCGTTATGTGGAAACTTGATTATTCTGAAGACCGATGAAACGACCGCTGTCATAGCATATGACCAACTTCGACCCAAAAGAAGGTTGTAGTCTAGAGGGGCATCAACCACTTCCACATCCAGACTAACGGTTTTACCTTCTACCCCTATAGGCAATTCTTGTAGAATACCAAACGGACGGAACCCACGGCCATCAAAGGCCTTAAGGATGGTGGGGGATTGGTTCAACGAAGGAGAACCAAGGGATCTCCAACATTGAATCGACATAATACACGTAGAAGCTCCCTCATCAATCACAGTCCGATGAATAGTCCTGTTTTTGACTATCACTGGAATTTGGAAAGCCATTTGATGGGGGAGACGTGGTGTACTATTTTCTAGATCAAAGATTATCAGGTTCGGGTCCTGAACGTCAACAGCTCCGATAGCCGACAAAAGTAATTTTCGTTGTGCTAGGCATGATTGCAGCACTTCTAACACCGACATTGCTGAGGGTGAAACAGCTAAGTCCTCAACAATGTTGTAATTCTGGGCTGCTCTCGCATGTGGATTGAAAGCAGACCTTCGAAGTACACCCTTGGCGGGCGGTTTAATTACTAAGTCCGGGTTAGGTTTTTCGATCTGTAGTGGATCGGAACCAGGAGCTGAGGTTGATGGGTTAGAATGAGAAGATTCTGCTTCTTTACCATCAACAGGAGTCTTACTGCCATAATCTTGCGATCGAGTCGCAATCCTCACATGAGACATCATCAAAATGGGTTCTTCACTGGCATTCGAAGAAGAACCTATCATCTTATTCTCCTGCTCCGGAAATGGATTTTTTAACACAGCAGGAGTGGGAGAACCTTTGACTATTTTCACAACCTCGGCTCGATGAGGGCAATCTCTCGTAAAATGATCCTCTTCACAAATAAGACAAGGATATCGAGGTTTGCGCTTTTCGTCATTGGTTTCCGACTTTTCAGTTTTCTCCTTCGGAGCCTTGTCTGCTTTAGCCTTCTTCTTTCCTTTCTTCTTTCCACCGTTTTTTGATTTGGCCGTAGATGACTCTACAGCGTGAATATCGGCGGTAAGTTCAGGAGAAGACTCTCCTGTTGGAGAATCAGGCAAAGTGATAATTGGAGTAGTTGAAGCCTTGGAAGACTTCTTCTTGCTCTTTGTATTCACGATACCAATCATACCATCAGCGGCATGAGATCCCGAAGGAGAAGCAGCGATTTGATTCGACTTTGGAAGATCCGGAATCTTCTCGTGTAATGTACCCGACTGAGTGTAAACTAAGTCAAGGTATTGTGCCTGAGCAATGACTTGCTCCTCAGTAACTACTCCGGCCTTAGCTACATCTTCAGTAATCTTCGGTAATAATGATTTGACAAACCATTCAGCTAAGATTTGGTCCGGGATAAAAACTTTCACTAGTCTTCTTCGACGTCTCCACTCATGAATGTGATCAGAAATATACGTGGACGTCGATTGTTTTAGTGAAGTTAATAACTCCGTGCCGTTATCGTATCTGACCGGCAACTGAAAGTGAGTTAAGAACGAGGTAGCTAACTGGCTAAAATTGTAAAAAGAGGCCCGTGGTAACTCAATGTACCACTTGGCCGCGAGACCAATGAGTGTACGCTGGAAAAGACGTAAGCGGATCGAATCATCCGAGATAGAATTTGAAGCACACCAGAGGTGGTAAGTCATCACGTGATTGGACGGATCCTCTCCAGACTTACCTTCAAACTTGGGTATATCACTGGGCAACTTATTTGGCATTGGCGGCCAGAACTGAAGATATTGAATTGGATCGTTCGTTAGGCGCGTCAAGTCTGGTAAATCCAAAGTTGCGATAAACGGTAACTGCCGGTTAGGATCTCTAAAACTCTGGGTCACAATACCAGCCCCAGGAGGAGGATATCCAGGATAACTAGGAACAGGAGTCGCATTTGGGATATTATATCCTCCTGGAAAACCAGGATTAACCGGACCGTACTGGGGTTGTTGAGGTTGTTGATAAGTGTACCCAGGATACGGTTGATACTGGTAAACCGGTTGTTGGACAGCTTGCCCATGTTGGTACTGTCCCTGGTACGGAGGTTGAACAAATTGAGGTTGAGTAGTGACAACCGTACTTATACCAGGCTGACCTACAGGCATCTGGACCGTGGTTTGAATCGTAGATCCAGACAACGGTAAAGATGTCTGAGGTGTGGTAACAGGGACAGTAGAAACTGGAGCCGTCGATACTCCAGAAGTAAGTATGGTAGATGTAGCGGTAGTTGCAGCAGCCGTTTGAGATGGAGTACTAGGTGCAATTGGCGGCTGAGTAACTACCGAAGTTACAGAAGTTTGAACATTTGACTGGACAGGTTGCGGTTGCTGGGTTGGACCAGAAACTACGGGTTGTCCAGCTTGAGGAACCATCTGTATACTTGGCTGCAACACCTGTTGACCCTGTGATGGATCCCACACTAACATTCCAGGGTATTGACCCGTAACAGGTTGAGGATACTGAGATCCATAACCGGATTGAGGGTAGGATTGATAATTGTAAGGTGCAGTTCCCATACTTGGAACATATGACTGACCTTGAGGCGGTTGATAACCTTGACTCGAGTATTGACCTTGAGGTTGATAACCTTGAGGTAAATACTGATACTGGGGTTGACCTTGACCTTGAGGTTGGTACCCTTGAGGTTGATAACCTTGGGGTTGATACCCTTGAGGTTGCCATCCTTGAGGTTGATATTGATACTGAGGTTGACCCTGGGGTACATATTGAGGCTGGGGTTGACCTTGAGGCACGTATTGCACCATAGGTACATACTGACTTTGAGGTTGCCCCCCAGACACGATTTGTGTACCTTGAGGTTGCCCCCCAGGCGTTAACTGCGGTTGCCCCCCAGGCGGTAATTGGCCACCTTGAGGTTGAGAAACGGGAACTGAACCTGACATCATGTAAATGTCTCCTACACCCAATGGTACATTACCACTGTTTCCAATTAATAACCCATGATCAACGGGTTGAGGAGATGCTCCCGCAAAGGTACCAGAAAGAGATTGATACCCAGTAGGAACAGAAGGACCACCATGTAAAAAAGATTCAGGACTTTGTGTAAACACGGACGACTGACCAGACATATTTACAGGAGTATGAATACCTCCAGGTGGAAAAGGAGTACGAGGTGTAGAAAAACCTAGCCCAAAGTTGTCTAAATAATTGGTTAACGAAAGGTACCAAGTAGTACTTCTAGGAGGACTGTAAAAGATAGATTCACGCTCCCTTAGATCAAGGGTAATTTGATCTTCAGGATCAGAGACGCCTATTTCTTCCTCTGGAACAAGTTCTTCAATAGCAATCAAACCAACAGGAAGATTTTCGGTGATAATTCTTTCTATTCTCGGTGAATCAGGAACACTAGGAGTCGGAGTAACAGGTTCGGATATTTCTGGTTCTTCGCCTGTATCACTAGCAGACGAAAAACTACCAACAAGCTCAGAAACTGTAACAGCTTCGGGATTATAACCTGTCTCTAAACTTTGGTAATCTGGATGGACCACCAAGGAAGATTCTCCTTCTTCAGGTGAACCTACTCTACTGCCACTAGGAGGAGTTACAAGGACCTTTAAACCTTCTAGATGACTGGACTCGTCTTGAGGAGGTTCACCCCTAAGTCTACGGGATCTTCTCAACAATTCGGCCACAGAAACAACTTCAGGAGACTGGCCCCGAAGTCTACGGGACTGTCTCGGTAATTCCGCCACAGCTAAAAACTTTTAACTACTACACACGAAAACAAAATAAAATTTCAAATCAAACCACCTAAAGTCTCTAAAGAACCAAACAAATTTGAATCACACGCCTAAAGAATCTAGGGCGTCAAACCAAACACAAACAGTAGTCTTCCGGACCAAAAGCGCTAGTTGGTGATGAAGCCCAACCTCGCTGGATTCAGTACAGAAATGGCGGGTGGAACAGTTACCCCGGCAACCTGCTTAATGAATAGACTGGACCAAGTTCCTCCACTTTAACCGTCTCGAGTGAAGTGAACCCCCCAGAAAATCCAAGTGAGTATAACCGATGTCTGCTCCAGGTACAGTGGGACCTTCCCTCCACCGTCACCTCGGTAGAATCCTAAAGATAATGGCCACTAAGGTTACCAACCGCAACAAATGCACCTGGGGGAACAGTCTAAACTCCGACAGCACGCAAGGGCAGAGTAGCAAGCTCAATCCCCTTGCCGGCTCCTTGACAATAATCCAAGGTTTACCGACAAGTGACCCCTGGCTCCTCGACAATGGTTAATCCGAGGTTTACCGTTTGTAATACGTGCGTGTCTGGCGTCGTTCCCAACGAGGGGGGAATGATCCCCTCACTGGTTCGGACACGAGCTCGTGCTTCTCCTTTAAGAGGAGCTTTCCCAGAGTACAAATGAGACAATTGGATTTAATCTATCACAAGATAAGCTACTTGTTTGGTTTTGTTGTCTTGGAGAGTTAATTACTCACCTACTCCAAGACACTAGCCTGATCTAAATTGGTGCTTCAGAGCCCTAGTAAATAAAAGTTACTATTTCGATTTTACTTTAAGCGTTACTTTTATGGTTTTTCTTTAAAGTCACAAGGTAGTGGAAGTGAAACCAATGGTGTGTAGACTCGACTCCAACCACTACAAAGATGCACCTAAGATGATTTACGCTACTTTGCTTTTTCAATGAAATTCTTAACTAAGAGAGTTGAGAGAATGCAAATTTTAGAGAAAACAACTTCCTTAGAAAAGACAATCAAAGAAACAATTCTCTTTTTCTTTTCAAGCACACAAACATGACTACTCTTTACTTGCACGAAAAACTCTTTTTCTTTCAAAACTTTCAAAGCTACTTGAAACAAAACTTTTCAAAGGAGATGTTTTTGTATTTTCTCTTTTTAATAAAGCATATAAACCTATCTTAACACAAAACAATCTCAAAAGCTACAAAAACTATGAAAACTTGACTCACAAGCAAATCAAAAGAGAAACTACTCTAAACAAACCTAACAAGGCAAAAGCTCACAAAGATGATTCTAGGTTGTTTTACTTGATCAAAATCAAATCAAGGACTAGCTAATGCAGAATCAAAAGACTAGTCAAAACAAAACTCAAATCTTTTTGTTCTTTTTGTAAAATGGAATTCAAGACTTAAACAACAAGCACTTCGAAATTGGCCCAAAAGACAACTCAATGGTAAGTTGCTCTCACAGGTAGACTTTATGACAGGTCTGACTTCTTAGAATGCTGACAAAACCAGAGAGATCTAAGGCTTGACAACTCCTACCGCCAAAGTCACTACAAGACCTACTCAAAATCAAACCCTAGGGCTTATACTTCGATGAAATCCACTAAAACACTCAATGCTATAGAAACAAGTTCAGGTGAAGATCCTTGGCAAGGGACTAATGAATCTGGGCAGAAAAAACTAAGAAAAAACAAAATCTAAGAGCAAAAAGTGTAAAAAATGGAATTTTCTCAAATTTTGGCAGGGGACGCAGGCAACCCGTTAGCACAGGTGCGGGTCCGCTCTGTGCACACAGCAAAAGTGCGTCCAGGGACGCACTGTGCAGCACTCAGAGGGTGCGTCCTACTGAAAAACTCAAGAAAAACCAAAATAAAACTAATCCTAAGCTAACCCACCCAGAGACAGAATCACAGAGCCAAAACCAGAAAAATAAACCAATTTTCTCAAAGCAAAGTTCACACAAAGGAAAAGACTTTTCTCATCAATGGATTCCCCAGCGGAGTCGCCAATTTGTCAGGCGGAAAGAGTCGATTGTGCGGACACAACCAACCTCCCTAGGAGCCTAAGACTCTCTAGTGACAAACAAGACAAATAAGATCTATCCTTCTCTAAACATGCATTATGATATGAGATATCAAGTGTTTCGTTCTTACCTTTGTCCAAACGCTGTTGTAGAAGTCCAAGCTTTGTTGATCTGGATGAGCTCCTCCTTTTCTCCAAAACCTGTAATCACCAACAGTCAAACAATTAAATAGCACCTGATTATAACATAAAACAAATCATATTCAACATGTAGACCAAGGAGTACATGAAATAACTCATAAACAACAAGTTATTGAGAAGAATGGACTCATTTGCATTAATAGGTAACAAAAAGAACAAATACAACCTGAGCCTTGGTGTTGTGCAAGTCCTTCCCAGGGTCCGTCAAGAGTTCTCCTTTACTTTGACAAAGCACACCCACTTCCAAATAGAACAAGCAAAGATGGCAATCTCTCCTCACAAGCTTCTAAATGGGAGTCCTAATTCCTGCAGCATTTACCCTTAGAAAATGTATAGCTTCAACCTCTCCTCCTTCTGGCCCAATGCCTGTATTTATAGTGCTCAAGAGGAGGTTAATCAGGTCCACCATCAATGGGATAATCCCCTCTTTGGGTGGGATAGCTCCCTTATTGATGGGATAAGTTCCTCTTTGATAGGAGTGCATGAACCATCTGGAGGCGCCCAATACACGTCGAACAACCTTCTAGAATGCTCTAGAAATGACCACAAGTAACTTTTTAAAGATGAAACTTGCGCATTCTAACCTTTACAGGGGGACGCACCTGTCCCTTTACATACAGAGCGTCTTTGGACGCAGCTTTTGTGAACATTGGGAGCGTCCCCGCAGGTAAGGTTGAGAGAACCTGCGTCCCCAGAGATAAATACATTTATACAAGACTTTCTCTCTTTTTTGGAGTTTGACATGGAGAGCAGAGGCATAAGACTTGCCTAAGAGGGTAGCATGACTGTTGATTGAGCCATACTAACTGTAAATAGTCATGGTGACATTTTTTAGTGTAACACTATTTACACATGTCAGCCACATGTTCCAAAGATCAATACGTCATATATATTAATTTGAAATCAACCTTTACCAAGATGAACAATCATGTCATAATATGCAATCAACTTACAGTCATTAATCATAATACTACAACTAGCACTGGCTTGAATTCAAGTGCATATCAACTGTCTCAGCACATAATGTGTTAGTAAAACCATATTGAAACAAGATCATTCCTTCATGCAATATTACATACACATACTCATATCATGCAATTAATTAAAAATTCAAGCAACAGATAGATGACATAATAGACACCAAACGCTCAAACACCAAATAGACGACATAAGAAAACTCATACCTTAATATATATCTGGGGAGGCTGTCTTGCCTGCACAATCAATCTAGATTAGAACAATATAATTTCAAAACACATAAACTCAAATGTAAATAAGGCCATGATATCCATAATATTAACTAGCTAATATTTTCACATCATAAACTCATAAACAATTGCCATTCATGCATAACAATCACATATGCATAGTCTGTCTAAATTAGTATGACATAATATCACAATATATTAACTCAAACTTGAATGTCATAACCATAGTCATCTGCATAGTTCAATCCAAATTAGCACAAAACATAATAACATCAATACCTCATATGAAATGACCATAATAATAATGCATATGATCACAATGCATACAACAACAAGTTACTATCATTCATGACTATCTGACACATGTGCATATGACTACACTAATCAAACAGAATTTATCATACATGTAACCACAACAGCCATAGACTAACATACATGTACATGAACCTAATTCTTATAGCAATAATGAATCAACATACCTACATACCCACCATACAAAGTTGTATGGCGATCTGCTCGCACCCTAAGGTCTAATGTTGCAACCTCGCTTTGATGAGATGCATCCCTTGCTTTATCTTAGCCAGCACATTGGCATCATAACATACCAATATCATCATGATGACACAAGACCATAACAATAACCATCATAATGCATCTATTGCCTACTATACATGCATAACCATGACGATGACAATGCATGCATAACAACATATAGACATTGACATGCATAAAAAATGCGTATACAACCAACATGCATTCATGAAAAACAGATCCTAACAATAAGAAAATCAACTTCTACATGTCAACAAAAATGCAACAATGACCACTACCATGCATAAATAACAAGCACATATACAACCTACATGCACGCATGACAAAAAAATTATGCTCATCTATTCTAAGTGTTGAACTTGGCTATGATACCACTCTCGAACACCCTCCTCCCACATTTACCCAAGTTAACTAGTCCATTGTGGTAAACATGTGACAAGAGGCAACTATGATGTGATTCAACTCCCCATGTACATTTAAGGAAGTGCCACCAACAAAACAAGACCAACCTAACCTTCCACACATTATAAAGAACATTTAGGAGCTATTGTGGTATTCAACAAACCCCCATTTTGTTATAGACATATTTGGGCACTGGAACCCCAATCTTATATGTCGATAAACCAAGGGATTTTTAACCCCTAAAAGTGTTATTTCATACCCTAAAGGATCATGGCCAACTGATTACATTATTCCCCAAAAGTTCCACCTGAAAAACCATCCAGAACTGGCAAAATAGGACCATAATGACTACTCCAATGTCAAGGTACGATGCATACTAACTTCTACACTAGCCAGGTGTGATGCATATTGAAGAAGCCTTCTGTGGGGTGCGATGAACAAGAATGGACAAATGTCTGAGATAGTTTGCTAAGTGGATACTCATGGAATCTTCTAGAAACTTCTCCTATGACACTTGCCTCTCTGGATTTGCCCAGGGATGAGTAAGAGATCAAGAAATCTCCAAGTGGAACCAAGAACAACAAGTGGAATGACACTAATCAAAAACCCAGAGATGACTCACACCCTTGCAGACATCTATAATGTATCCCTCATCTGAGAGATCTAGGGGCTGAAATTTTGTAATTTGTAAGGAAGTGTCGATAATTTGTATGTGAGAAAGAGCATTGTATTGTTGGGTGATCTTGCTTTTCATGAGGTGAAGAGGGCTTTGATGCTGGGAGGATGATGTTGGATTAGACAGCTGGGTTGTAATTCTCCCTTCTATTTTAATAAAGTTCTTTGAGTTTTCCTCCATACAATCGTGTTTTTGTGAATGTTGTTATTTGTGAATGCCATTGTATGTTCAATGTATTTTTGATTCTGCATTGCTTATGATATAATAGATCAAGATTCTTTGATGGTGTTTTGTTACTTTGTCTCTACATGTATTCTCTAAGCGGGATAAGTAGGAGAGGAGTTGCAAGCTCTATCAAGGGGGGGAGAAATCAAGCAAGAAGTCAAGCAGAAGATCCATGTTGGTCCCTTTGCTTCTCTATAATCTATAACACATAGAGGAAATCCCAAATTGCTTTGATTGTTTGTTTCTAGGATAACTACCAATCCTAGTGGGACTAGCAGATCAAAAAGACACTAGTTTTCCCAGAAACAAAATGGCGACTCAAAAGAGTCTTGCATAACTGTCCTGCTTCATCATAGCGACTTCCACCTAGATACAAGAAACTCTCCCTTAGTCCTTTACTAGTGGAAAATCTGATTGAATTAACTAAACCATTGGTCGAAACACCTATCGTTGAAAATGAATCTTCTGAGTCCATATTGGACCAAAGTCAATAGGTCGAAATGGAATTCAACCCAGTTTTACCTTCAGAAGATCATATCCATCCTCAAGAGAGTGAGAACGATACCCTTCAAATTCTCTTTGTTACTTTAGAGTCCAATGAACTTGGGGGAAATCCGCCCGTTCCTTCACAACAGGAAGTGAATCTCCCAGTTTCCATGACTAAAGAGGTTAATTCAACCATTTATTCGATACCCCCTCCAAGCAGTCTAGTTACTTCCTTTGATTGGAATCGACTAGCAAGATCCCACCTTCCTTCTAATATACCATTCCAAATCATAGTACAAGTTTACAAAATGGTCGTGTCTGGCACTATCATAGATGAAGGGGCTTTAGTGAGTATCCTTTCCTCAACCGCTTGGAAAGAACTTGGTTCACCATCGCTTATGCCTGTTACACAGAATTTGTTAGGCTTTAACAAAGGAACCATTCGACCGTTAGAAATCCTTCCTAAGTTGCTGATAAATTTGAGAAGGAAAATCATTCACATGAACGTGATGGTAGTCCAAGGACCGTTAGATTACAATCTACTCCTCGGACGTGACTATGTTTACAACATGGAAGCTATTTCTTCAACACTCTTCTGAGTGATGTGTTTCCTGCATGAAGGAAAAATTGTCACTATTGACCAGCTTTCATTTTCTAGTTCAAACATAGCTCCAAGTCAACCATCATCCCTAAATAGTCCTTTTATATCAATGGTGTCTCTTCAACCTTCATTCCGTCCACCTAATTACCGTGAGTAGTCTGGTGAATGTAACAAAGCTTAGGGGGCATGCACCCTGGTCTCCTTAGGTGGACAAACCCAGCTGAAAAGATAGGTTTCCCTATACGCTATGTGATTGGAAGTGTTATCTCACACCATTCACCTTTGTCTATTTGATGGGCAAAGCCAAGGAAGTGTTTCATTGGCTCCGCTGACAAAAACAATCCTACTTAACCGCAGTGATTTCCATATGGTTACCTGGAGACTCTCCTTTTCTCGATGCCTGGGGGCATGCAAACCTTTTTATGCAAGAAAAAAATGACCAATTTCATTTTTTAGCTTTTTAGCTTTTTAGTTTTCAAATTCTTAGGTTAGGTGATTGGTCTAATCCACCATTCACCTTTGTCTATGCTACGGACGAAGCAAAGGAAGTGTTTTGTCTAAACTGCTGGTGAAACCATCCTACCTAACCTCAGTAGTTCCTTATATTTTTAGTTGTTTTTAGCTTTGTAGTTTGGTCGTTTCTAGCCTACATAAAAAGGCAATGAGCAATGTTTCTGCAAGGTTCAAGCTCGTTAAAAAATAAACCCACCACTGAGCATAGTTTCCGCAAGGTTCAAGCTCGCTAAAAAAAAAGAACCCACCTTCCCTGAGCATGGTGTTGCATGGTTTAAGCTCATTAAAAAATAAACCTACCACTCTGAGCATGTTGTTGCATGGTTTAAGCTCATTAAAAAATAAACCTACCACTTGAGCATACTTTCCACAAGATTCAAGCTCGCTAAAAAATGAACCCGCTTTCACCGAGCATAGTTTCCACAAGGTTCAAGCTCGCTAAAAAATGAACCCGCCTTCACTGATCATAGTTTCTGCAAGGTTCAAGCTCGTTAAAAATGAACCCACTCCGAAACTGAGCATATGTTCCCCCTAGAGTTCAAGCTCTTTAAAAAATGAACCTACCTTCGGTAAATAATCTTCGTGATTTCCATTACATTAGCCTTTGATCCTTGGTTGTGTTCCTACCATCACCTCCATTCTTTTGGCCGATCATACGCTTGCACTTGATTGTTTACCCCTTTGAGGAATAGCTGCGACGAGTGGTCCTACTAGCCACCCTCTTCACATCACCATGCTTTGAGAAGTTCCAAGATTACTCGGAACCAGCTGCTACCCAAATACCACTCCTTCCTCAAAAATGAGTCTCCTTTAAACTCTTTTTAGACTCGTTAAATATGAAAATATTGTCGAGCTATTAGCCTTTCCAACTCGCTAAAGTGATTGGAAGTGCCATCCCTACTATATATTTTAAACTTTTCAGACATGAGGGATTATCTCATGAAAAAGTTCGAGCGCTTGTCTTTTTCGGCTCGCTAAAGTGATCGGAAAAGTCATCCTTTTTGTATTATTTTAATATTTATCATATTTAAGGGATTATGCTACGAAAAAGAACTGCTGGAGTTTCCTTTCTGTCCCTTTTAAAACTATCTAAACATGAAAAGGACTGAGTTATCTTTGTCGTTAAACTCGTTAAAACAATAGCGACAAACTTGTCCACCCAGACAAGAATGAGTTTCACTATCGTTAGACTTGTTAAAACATAGCGACCGGTTTGCTCGAAGGGAAAAGTATAAAACAAGCATATGTTATCCTCCTCAAGCTTGACAAAAATAAATAGGTACTGGTCAACAATGACTAGGGAAAAAGGGAAGAAATCTTGAAGAATTTTATTGGTAGTAGGTCTCTCTTGAACATGACACTTTCACTCCATCACTATGATTGAGTTGGGTTGGGTTATTCCGTTCACCGATCATATCACCATTGGTCCTCCATACCATCCATATTTTGGAGTTAACGCTACCAATCCATCTCAATGTTGCTGATATGTTCAAGAGAAGTCATTCAGAGAATTCACCATCCAATTAATGCCTCATCCACTGCAATACCTTCACCCTCCATTTTTCATGACTGCCATTCCTGAACCTTGTATCATCAGATCATTTTCACCTCGAGAAAATCATTTGATTCGTTTCATGTCATAGAGGCGGGATACATTAAGGCCCTCCTATGACGGGTCACTTCTTGTCGACATCAGCTCATTATCCAAGAAGTTGACTTAGAAACAACCCTTTCAGTACTTTGAAGCTTGCATGCCTCAATGGCAAGTTTCTCACTTCCAGCGACAAGTTTACATCAATGGCCTTCAACCGAAAGATTTTGCGTGGTGTTCAACATCATATCATATATTCACACCACGTGAATTGTACTGTAGTACCTTGAGGGTCATTATCATTATCAGTGATTCCTCTCATGCCTGTTAATAGCTTACATTATTGGCTAGTAATCAAACGATGTCTTTCCATGTTCAACTTCAGGACATCCTTTCACATGGATCGACTTGTACATCGGGCAAAGATTGAACGAGTTTGAAGACCCTAGATCTAGTTTCATCCATCCGGGCTACAATATATTCAGGAATATAAAGACATCAAATGTACACAGAAGCTACACAAATGATCATCCAAGCTAGGGATGATGACTCTACATGTAAAGAATCACCAGTCTGCAACTGCAGATGATTATCTGTCCTATGTACATGAAAAAGAATTTATAAAGTTGAGCATGGGAATGCTCGCCTCAGCTAGATCATGAAAATAATATGATGATGATGTATTGTATTGTATCTTATACAGGTCACCTTCAAGTTCGAATACCTCGAATCCTCATGATAAAGCATTTCACCCGGCATCAAAAGATTTATGACTTCATGCTTTAGGGGGCAACTATTATAGACATATTTGGGCACTGCAACCCCAATCTTATATGTCAATAAACCAAGGGCTTTTTAACCCCTAAAAGTGTTGTTTCATACCATAAAGAATCATGGTCAACTAATTACATCATTCCCCAAAAGTTCCACCTAAAAGACCATCCAGAACTAGCCAAAACAGGACCATACTGACTGCTCCACTGTCAGGGTGCAATGCATACTGACTTCTACACTAGCCAGGTGTGATGCATACTAAAGAAGCCTTCTTTGGGGTGTGATGAGTGAGAATGGACACATGTCCGAGACAATTTTCTAAGTGGATACTCATGGAATCTTCTAGAAACTTCTCCTATGACACTTGCCTCTCTGAATTTTCCCAGGGATGAGTAAGAGATCCAAGAAATCTCCAAGTGGAACCAAGAACAAAAAGTGGAATGACACTAATCAAAAACCCAGAGATGACTCACACCCTTGCAGACATCTATAAATGGATCCCTCATTTGAGAGATCTAGGGGCTGGAATTTTGTAATTTGTAAGGAAGTGCCGATAGTTTGTATGTGAGAAAGAGCATTGTATTGTTGGGTGATCTTCCTTTTCATGAGGTGAAGAGGGCTTTGATGCTGGGAGGATGATGCTCGATTAGACAGTTGGGTTGTAATTCTCCCTTCTATTTTAATAAAGTCTTTGAGTTTTCCTCCATACAATTGTGTATTTGTGAATGTTGTTATTTGTGAATGCCATTGTATGTTCAATGTATTTCTGATTCTGCATTGCTTATGATATAATAGATCAAGATGCTTTGATGGTGTTTTCTTACTTTGTCTCTACAAGTATTCTCTAAGCGGGATAAGTAGGAGAGGAGTTGCAAGCTCCATCAAGGGGGAGAGAAATCATGCAAGGAGTCAAGCGAAAGATCCAGGTTGGTCCCTTTGCTTCTCTCTTATCTATCACACATAGAGGAAATCACAAATTGCTTTGATTGTTTGTTTCTAGGATAGCTGCCAATCCTAGTGGGACTAGCAAATTGAAAAGACACTATATTTCCCAGAAACACATTTGTTAATGATAATAGTTAATATTACATTAACTAAATGGGGATCCTTTAAAAAAATTCATCTAAAAAACAAAACCTAGAATTTAGTCATTTCTTTTATTTTTTGAATAAAGCAAAGATAACAATCAAAACCTTTTTGGGAACTACTAAAGACTTACCTTTTCATATATAGCATGTCTGAAACCCACCAAAGGACCTTTCTAAAAACCTCCAAAATCAAGCAAAGTGATTAAATAAAGGCTCCATGGTCTAAATTATCATAAAATCCGACGAAAACGGAAGTCCTTAAGCTTTTTAGGCTTAAGTCTCGCATCACATATCATGACTTATAAAGAACTCTCTCTTAAAAATGATATAGCAAGATTTGTGAGTTGTGAAACCGCAATGGCGCTTTGACTTTTATTGCATTGCATTTTGGTATTCAAGCAAACGCTTTGCACTTACCAAAGCTGATATTAAGAAATGTGATTCGCACCCCGACCCACACCTTAGAATATTAAAAGTAAATATTTCGAGTCCATCAAGTCTATTGCATAGGATAAACCTAGTGATTAACGATGCATGAAACATCTATCAATGGCTTGCATCTCGCATCTCGTAGACACATAGCAGGAGGTAAGAATGTTAAAAGGCACATATTGCGATATTGTGATCTGTGATATTGCTTCAAAAATCGCACAATCGCTATCATCGCAATATAATGGCTCACCACCCTAGAAGATTTCATCCCATTTTACGAGACAAACATTTATGAGCAATAAAGCTAAGGATAACAAATCATTAGTGGGAATTAGTGGGAAATAACTGCATTTATGTGTAAAAAGCCATTCAGCTTGATGCGATATCTTGTTACATGTGTTCAAATAATGCTTCTTTTACCACGTTTACAAGATATCTGCATTATCTCATTTTTACGATCATCTTTGAGTGTCTGATAGCTTTTGTTCTTCATTTTAGGAAAAGCCCACATAGCAGAGCGTTGAGAATAATGGGTAAGAAAGGAAAATTCATTGCCTTCTAGAAGACTGAGATGACTACCCTATTCACAGATACCACATGTAGCACAGAGGGAGGAACCTCTACATGAGAGACTATGTACAATATACTGGAGGATTAACAACCGAGGATTATGGAAACTAATGTTACAGTTGACGGATGGCATTCCTCAAACACTTCCATGCTAGAGATAGCTTTCTCATTTTTGTACTGCATAGCCACTCAGCCAAAGATAATCCCTTATACTGACATGGTAAAATGGGTTATCGATGAAGCAGATATCTCAGACAGAGAATTCAAGATGAGAATCCAAGGGGTCATCGGATCTTTTATGCCGAACAACCTACGGCTTATGTACCACCTACCAGAGCCACATGTCATTTACAAAAGGCAATTCATAGAGAATTTTGATAAAGAGAACAATGACCCAGCAAATTTCACCCACACCTGGTCAAATAATGAGGAGAAAATCAAGAAAGACAAAAATGGTATGTACACTACTGCATCTATTTGTCCCCCTTATAGTTTTGCTGCGGCTATATTATGTAGACTGTTTGGCAGACCTGATAGTACCAACTTCTCCCCAGAGTGGTTGTCTTTAATAAACGCAGTCATTAACGCAACTATCATGAATTGGGCCCAAATCTTGTCAGATAATTTAGTAAAAACAATTATCAATTATAAAAGGAGAAGAAGTATTGCTTCGAGGGTTTACCCTCCATTTTTTATGAGCGCCTATGTTATGGATGCTATTAGTTTTAGTTCAAAGTTCCCCATTATGGGATGGAAATGGATTGTTTTGAATCCACTTCCCATTCATGTGTACCACAAGGTCATGTGGGAATCCAGTTTTCAACAACATTTTTTCAAGATTTGCCATGGAGTTATGCTCCCTATTTACAGGTAGCTTTATAATCGAGATGCCCCCAGGTTTTTCCAAGAAGCTAAAGTTGACATCCTCCAAGTGGCCATATGGTTCAGCGAGGAAACATTTACATATATTAGATTTTTTGGCAGCATCACCTCCCCCCACATCCTCCCATACTATGTTCTAGATAAATTGATGGCTAGGGAGATAGCCTATCAGATAGCCAGTGAGGGAGGAATGAGACATACATTGAAAGAGTCAAAGAAGGCCATTAGGCCTGCATTCCCTATATAGTGTAGAGCATTTGCACTACACAACCTGGGATAGGCATTCAAAGAAGCAGAGAACATGCTATCTCTACAATTACCCAAATTCCCTGGACGGCAGTATGACTCGTTTGGCACTATCAATAATTTCACCACTCTGGTGAAAATAAAAGTATTCAATAATGAGGAGGATGTTTTTTATGATATCTTTTTGCATAAAAACACCTTTTCATAGGTGAAACATATGGCACAACTACTTTTTGACCAAGAAGATCTGGAAAAGTTTTATAGTTACAGAGAAAGAATGCTGGAAATGGTCCCATTGGACCAATTATTAATTGAACCAATAAGGGAGCCTACTCCTAGTGTGACTATAGAAGGTGACTCCAAAGAAAATTCCAAATCCAATTCTGGGGTAGAGTCTCAAGAAAAATCTATCGGGGAATCGTGACAATCATCACAAAATGGCAAAAGTAGAAGCATCGAGGATAGAGCCCAATCTACATAGAAGATAGCTGAACAAGCTTTAGCTAGCAACCAGGTTGAAATCCCTACTACCTCTTCACAACCAATAAAACCCACGGTAATTGACTTAGATGAAGAGTGGGATAATTTTAATAAACGTCTCAATATAAAGGAATAGGTGCTAGAGTTGCGAACTCCTCAACAGAAAACGACTCTGGAAATTACAGTGGAAGAAACTGTAAATGAACCAAAAGTAGAGCATATCTCTGTTACCCCCACCTCCGAAATAATTTTTAGAATTGAATAAATACCCCCTCTAGATGTATTCTATAGCCCACAACATGAGGTCATGGTGAAAAGGAAAAGAAAGAAAAGAAAATTGGACTCTATAGCTGCTACTACCCCTTAAAATGAACTAATGGATGTTCTATGGAAGGACTCGCCTATCGATCCATCCGCCAACTTAACTAGACTCTCGTAGTTTGTAGGTGCTTATCCTGCAATGACCATAGACAAAGCAACAGAAGTCCAAATGTTTCTTAGAGAAAAGGAAAATAAAATAGCGCCGCTTGAGCAATAAATACAGCAAGTCAAATTTGACCAACAGCTAGAGATGTAGTTGGCCAAGCTTCAACAAGAATTTGAACAGATGTAAATAGAACATCGAATCAGCTTAACTAAGAAGGAAGCACAGGTGCAGGAAATAACTGATTTTCATAAAGATGATCCAAAAATTGATCAGTTTATTACCGAAGCACTCGAACTTAATTCCCAATTGACACATCTGAAAGAATTATTGTTCCAGAAGATTTCACACTGGAAATATTATTGCAAAACAAGTGATAAACTAACAAGTCAAGTCATAGAGATGCGACTTGAATATGATGAGATCTTTAAAAAGGTCTCTGATGTGATCGCCTAGCAAAATACAAAGGAGGGGAGAAAAGCCAACATACCGAAGCTAGAAGAATCACATAAGGAAATGTTGTTTGCAAGTTGGGATTCTTGGATAAAAGAAGCATAAAATGAAATAACAGACGTAGCAGTAGCTACAAACATTATCATAGAAAATATCAATGAGAATTTGCATGGTGCTAATCTAGTAGCAGAGTCCATTCCAGGATTCCTTCCAGATGCAAAACAACTCAAACAACAATGGAAATAGGCAACGGAAGAAAAAGTGGAAGTGATAAGGCGAATGACTAGGCTAGACTGGGAGGCACATTGGCAACATTTGGTCAAGCCTCACAACCAATGGATGGCCCTGTGATGCCTAACCAATTCTACCAAGAAAATGGCACCAGCTCTGACCAATGTCATATTCAATGAACAATCGAAAGTTGAAGTTGGTCAGCCTACACAACTAAAGCCTATGGTGGATATTTGCGATCTGAAGGATCGAATGCAACATAGTTTGTCACCCTATTTACTTTAATTTTGATTTTATTTTGCATAAATTGAGGCAGGTCATTTAAACCTCCTCAACTATTTTTGTAATAATCTATTTTTAGTTTTATAGTTTTCGTATTTAAACCGCTCTCATGCATTTAGAGAGGGGTCCAAAATTTTATTAGAAACTCTCTTCAAAACATGCACTTCTGTCCCTTTGAGGAAGTTCTGGTGAAATATAGGGAACGGGACTTATTTTTATCTGACTTGGCATCTTCTAATGAAATTGCACTTTTGTACTCTTAGATGATGTTGAATGGATTGAATATAGATCAATATTGTTGAAACACGTGAGTAGGACGTATTATAAATGGTACTTTTATTACATAATCCTTTTTACTTATGTATTAAGCAATCTTTTCTTTTCCAATTATTTATGTATGAAAGTCTGAATTTTGATTATCGTTATTGCACTTTTGTATGATGATGATCTTTGTTTTATGCTTAAGATATGAATAACTCTTTGTGTGATATATTTCTCGCAATCGTTTCAGCTAACTTTTATACAAAACGATTATTGTTAAAACAAATTCACTTCTAATTGTAATTGAATGATCTTTATTACCAATTCCTTTTAGAAATTATTGTAGATCTCATATATCAATTTTATCCCGTGTATATTATGATTAGATAGATTTTAGAAATTAGAAGTTAAATGCATTTTTGATTGATTAGTTTAGACTAGATTACCATTAGATTAAACGTTACTCTAAACACATCACACATCATCCCATTTAGCACAAGCATTAAACGGATTGGGAAATTGGTCCCATTATTCCCAGTTGGAGCCACTACTCCAAAGGGAAAATGAGTTGCCAATCAAGGTTTGGACTGGGTGGTTTTCCCCCATGTTGAGGCAACAATTTCTGAGGCTTCAACATTTTGGCACTAGAAGGAGGGCATGAACTATGAATGGCATATAAATCCAAATTAACAGGCCATTCTAAGAGTAAAACTCCCTCACCCTCACCTCCAACTTCTCGAAAGTCTTCTAAATCCCCTGACCCTAAGCGAGAAATTGCACAAGATATTATACAACTCGTTGCTAAAAACCCAATCGATCTATATCTTTCTTCTCTTACCAAAGCGCCTGAATTTCAATCTTTGATTCAAAAATTACAGGGAATTTCACTATCACAAGAAGAATCTGAGATATCTCAGGATAGTGTTACTTCTCAGTTCACTCCATCTCGGCTGTTAACTAGAGCACAGAGTGAAAAGTTCGGAATACCTTTGTTCGAATTTCCTCTTCCAAGCCAAAAGAAAGCTAAGAAGACACCATATGAATCTCACAATGATGTTTTATCATCATCTTCATCCATCCCATCTATACCCTCACAAGATCAATCATCCATCTCACCACTCCAGATCGTGATTCACACAGGTACATGAGTTATATCTTCCTCTACCCAATCACCTTCAAACCCTACTGCAACACCTTCCCCTACCCACATACCAGCAATGGCACGAAATCCCCCACAAAATCCTCCAAGGCCATGGACAAACCCAGGGGATGTTAGGATGGTTTCTCTTTTACATCAATTACCAGCACATCTAGAGAAATGGCTGCCCAAATTCAATCATGATAATGGCCTATTGGATGAGGAACATATAAATAATTTTATGTTGTCCATTAACTTGAATCAAGTAGAGGAGGAAGACACAGCTGTAAGACTATTCCCATATACTTTATAAGGAGAAGCAGGATCATGGTACTTTTCATTACCATCAGGTTCTATTAACAGTTGGGATGATTTTCAAGAGAAAATTTTAACAAAATTTAGAGATGATAGATCTATAGCTACCTTAATTAATGATCTCTCCAATTTGAAAGCTGAGCCAAGAGAACCTATCAAGGACTTCAACTCTCGCTTCAATAAACTATTGAATAAACTACCAGCGACATCTAAGGCTGGAAATGAGGTCTAAAATGAGTGGTACATCTATGCTCTACCATTAAACATAGCTATCTTTGTTGATAGAGCTTCCAAACCAACCTTGGGAGAAAATATGAAAGAGGCAATAGCTATAGAAAAACGCATTTAGCTGTTGAAAAGAGAAACGCATTAGAAGAACGGAAATCTAAGAAAGTAACCTTCATAGATGACTCTAAGAAGAAACCACCGAAAGATCCTTTTGATCTTGAAGGATTACAGAAAATCCTCAAAACCATGTCTAATGAAATGGTTGATATTAATAAACAGGTAGCAGAGACTTCCTCTAAAAAACCTTTTAGACCATTCAAAAGGAATTCCCCTACTGATCCTAAGCCTCCAAATGCCATATCATATGGCGAGTCAGATGAGGGTGAAGTTTCACCTAGTGAAGAATAAACGGACGAGGAGGAAGTAGCAGAGTTACAAGGGATGTGGGATTTTATACTTCCCAATGAAGAAACTCAAGAAGCCTTACCTGTCACTACACAAAGTAAAAATCCTGTCAAATTGTCACAAACAAATCCGAAACAAAAGGCTTCAATGCCACCCTCTAAGGATAAAGCAATAGGTAAGAAATCTATACCAAAATCCACTCAGACAACACCTACTCAATTGGATCCTTCTCCAAAATCCACTAAAACAACACCTACTCAATTGGATCTTTCTCCTTCATCTAAAACTTTGATAGTTTCTGATGAAATGAAATATAATATTATCGATGATATGAAGAAAACTAGGGCAAACATTACATTTCATGAGTTTAGCAAATTGAAACATTAGCAGAAGTTACTTCTGAAAGAACTTAAAACAGTACCTATTGCACCACTTCCTGCTACCGTAATCTTGTAAGATGCCCAAGAAATGGGAGGACCCCCTGTTATAGACATTTTTGTGCCTTGCAGCTCCAAGCATGAAATGTCCATAAACCAAGGGATCCTAAGTCCTTAAAAGTGTTGTTCCGACCCCTAAAGGAACAAGGTCAACAAATTACAGCTTCTCCCAGAAGTTCTCCACCAGAAACTGCTCAGAATCAGTCAAATGAGGATCATTTCAGCTGCTCCACTGGCTAGCTGCGTTGCATAGCACCTAAATACACTAGCTAGGTGCGTTGCAACACACCTAAATGCACTATCAGGGTGAGTTGAGCAGGAAATGACAAATGGCAGTGCCATTCCGCGAGGTGGAAAGACAATGGAAGCTTCCAGAATCTTCTCCAATGACACTTGCCTCACTGAGTTCGACCAAGGATGAGTAAGAGGCTCTCATTCTCCGAGTGGAAGCAAGAACTGACAGAGAGAAGACACTAGTCAAATCATAAGCTGACTCATCCTCCTTGCATACATCTATATATGGATCCCTCATCCCAGAGATCCAGAGGTTGGAATTTTGTACATTGCAAAGAATTGCTGTTGGTTTTGAGATAGATATCAGAGTATTGGGTGATTTATGCTTTGTTGGAGGTGAAGAGGGGCTTCTTTGCTCGGAGGTTGATGCTGGATCAGGAATCATCGGTTGTAACTCCTCCTGGATCTTCTTGTTATATCAATAAAACTATTTGAGTTTCTCCTACATGCTTGTGTATCATTGATGCTTGTTACATTTGTATGTTTAGCTTAAATCTGATCCTAAGCTTTTTATGAATATAGATCCATGTCTTTGTGTAGTTTTCTTCTTCTGTGATCTTACAGGAACTTGGTGAAGCTGGGCAAGTAAGGAAACAGGTAGCTGGAAGCTGTCAAAGAAGAGAGGGATTGGATCAAAGGATTAGCGCAAGGCACAGGTCGGTTCTTGCTATCCCCCTCTATCTTTAATTCATAAAGGAATTACAAAAGTAGTTTTCTCTGTTTGTTTCTAAGGTAACTGTCACACCTTAGTGGGATAGAGTCGTTCTAAATAGACACTTTTCCCGGTAACAAAATGGCGACTCCGCTGGGGACGATTGTCTAACTAGTTTGTTTGTGTATCTTTTTGTTGTTTGTTTCATAAACTTATAAGTAGAATTCGAACTGCATTTTCCATAACAAATGCAAAGTAGACATCTACTACTTCAATCCATTCACTGGATCCGTTTATGATTTGAACAGCTAATTCACAAATGATCTAATTGCCCTTTGTGATAGCTCTTAGACCCTCCTTAGATCTACCCTCTGATTGTGCATTACTGATTGCTTTTACTCGGCCAAAAACCAAAGACTAAACTACAAACCGTGACCCAGAACCCAGATAGAATTCTCGTTTCTGCCCCAGCGCAGGTACTATGAAGAGTTCCTGCATTTCAGTGCAGTTCCTGAGAGGGCAACCTGCGCTGCAATCTAGTTTCTCTGTGTTACAGGTGCGCTGATCAGACTAGCCCTGTGCAGCTGAGGTTCTTGTGCTTCATTCTTTCCAGTTTTATCTCTGATTTTTGCAGCCTGTGATCAGTGTATGTGTCTGTTTAAAAACCCCTTTTCCTTGCTGTAATTCCGCCTCCTTTGTACAAAATAACTGTAGATGTTTTTGTGTGTTTGTTGAGTCATTTACAGTTTTCCATTGCAAAAGTAGAATAGTCGTACTGTCGTCCCTTGATTTAGATCTATTGCAAGTGTCGATTTCGATCATAGGAGAAATTTTGATTGCTGTTGATAGTTGACTATACTTTTACTTTTTCCTTTGGCCTGAATTTGTGATTTTCTAGTGTCAAAAACAAGTATTTATTTCAAAATCGTAAAGCGTCGTAATCGTCTTTATCTTTTGATTTAGAAAAGAAGCTTGTTTGTGTTTGTCGCTTGGAAGCAAATACAGATTTGTACATCAACTTTCTTTATACATGCACATGTGCATTTGCATATTGATAGTCTGTTTGGCTTGATTTAGGAAAGTGCATTTACAGTGTGCTCTTTGCTCTTTGTGAAAAGATTGTGTCTTTCTTTTCCCCTTGTAGCTAGGATTTTCATTGCTGAAAAGAGATAAAAGTTTTCTTATCATCTTTAGATTGCATTTTAGGAATTACATCTACATCTCGTGGTGAACCCAAAAGGAAAACTTCATAAGAAAGATCAACTTAAAATAAATTCAATGAATCTAACAATGCTTTGGAACTTAACGCACAACATTTAGAGGTCTAGGCTAGAGACGTATTCCGGCGTCGTAAAGCCTGGTAACTGTTGTCCTCACTGATGGTTGGGTGATTCCTCCACTTTGAGACGATAAGTGCCAGTACGGACTTGTGCTCCCACGTACCGTCGAGTATATATTGGGAGACCCCTATAGGCTTAAATCATTTATCCATAGGAAGCCGTGTCTGCAGCCCTATCGATCGCAATGCACTGAACACAGCATTCGGGAAGATTGACTGCTGTACTGTAAAAAGTATTCTGCAGTTTTGCGATTGGTTTGGTACTCCCTCTACCTAGATCTCCAGAGCAGTCCCTTTCGTTCCTTTTCAATCTCCTTAATGGAAAAGGTCCATCTGAGCACTTGTCACTTCAGGCTCATTAAAAATCGAAGGAGACTAGAGTCATCTTTTGTTTTTTCTCGACTCTTAAAAACTGAAAAAACAAGTTGTGTCAAAAGCGTCTAAAATTCATTTAATTCGGAAACATAATTCCCCTTTTTATTTTAGTTGATCGAGTAATCCGCAATCGTGGAAGAAATTCAATTGAAACCCCGTCGTTCGCGGAGGCTGACGAGTCAACCGTCTTTGTCTCTGGAATCGAAGCCAGTACGGACAAAGAGAACTCGTTTAACCGGTTCCAAATCTCCTATTAAAGTTAGAACAAGTGTTCCAACGACATCGGAGACTCCGGTTACTCCAAACATTTTTGGAATCCCTGCCCCTACAGAAGAAGTTCAACAGCCACAGAGGGACAGTGATACTGATCCTAGTCTGAGAGTAAACACTTGTGTTACCGAACCAGTTCCATCTACAACCGGTTCGGAGAGTCTTTCTCTTCAAACATCTGTCGCTGTCGATTCCATACCTTCTTCAGCACCAGAAATATTTTACGAACCTGACGGTCTTCCCCTTCCACCTGGTCTGATTTCTATTGAAGAAATTGTAGAAGATCCTCAAACAAGTACTCCAACGCACTTTGGAGTCGGGATCACTCTATATCCTTCTTCATCAGAAGTTAGTCTACCACCAGCGGAAGCTCCTGTAGAATCGCTAGGTAATATTTTGGATAGACTACAAATGTCTGAACAACCGTCAACATCTAGGACTGTGTCATCCGACACAGCGACGGCAGAACTTCCTGCTATCACTCCGACAATGTTCGCCGGCATACCAGCTGTCCCAACTAGCTCTCAGCCGCTAGAAGGAGCCCACTCAGGGGCTATTATGACAGTATGGTCCATTCCTGTTTGTTCATCCGGATTATATCCGGAAACTCTTATGTTGAGTCTCAACAAATTGATCCATTTGGAGGTCAATTTGGGCAGTCCGGTTGTTGTGGGGAAAAATGCCTATGCAGGACGATCCTATCCACCTAAGGTGTGACAGTGCCTTAGCAACAAACAGATACAGCTATTCTGGTTTCTTCCTTTATGAAATGTGAAAGAGGGGAGATCGATAGACTTACCGTTATCTTCCGTTTGTCCCTAGATCTAGATCCTCTTCTCTTTGGGTGTTCACAGCTACTTGCCTCCTCGCTTGCTCAAGAGAACAGCTACTTGATTCCCACGAGATCACAAGAGAACAACTACCTGTGACAAGAGAACATCTACTTGTGACAAGAGAAGAACACAACACAAAGGCAAATATACATATTCATAAATGATTCAGGATTAGAAACAAATCAAATACACTAATGCAATCATACAAATACACCAGTATATAGGAGAAAACCAAGATAGCTTTATTGATTGATAACAAGGTTTAGGAAGAGATACAACCCAGAGGGCTCCAATCCAGCATCTCCTTCCCAGCAGAATGGAATTCCTTCTTCAGCTCCCTTCAAAGCATTAAGCACCCAATGTTTCCAGTCTCAAACCAACAGCAATTCTTTACATTCACAAAATTCCAGCCTTTAGATCTCATGGAGGTGAGATCCATATATAGATGTTTGGAGAGAGGATGAGTCAGCTTGAGATCTGACTAGTGTCCTCTCCCTCTCTCAGTTCTTGAGTCCACTTGGAGGTTCTTGCTTCCACTTAGAGATTTGGAACCTCTTACTCATCACCAGTCGAATTCCCTGAGGCAAGTGTCATTTTGGAAGCTTCCTGAGCATTGACACATTGAGGAATGAGCCTGCCACTTGTCCAAACTTGCTCAGCGTAGGTAGCTAGTGTTGGAGTTGACATTCAATGTAGGTAGCCAGTGTAGCAGTTGACATTCAGCGCAGATGCTCAGTGGAGCAGTTGACATGATCCTGAATTGACTTGTTTTTGAGTGGTTTCAGGTGGATAACTTCTGTGAATTGCTGTGGTTAGTTAGCCTTGTTCCTCTAGGGGTAGGAACAACATGTTTAGGGACTTTGGATCCCTTAGATTATGGACATTTCATGCTCAATGTTGTAAGGCACAAAAATGTCTATAACAGTTGCCCCCTAAAGTATGAGGCCGTTTATCGGGTGAAATGCTTTATCCAGGAGGGTCCGAAGTTCATCCATTTGCTGGGAGGAGACCTGTAATAAGATACAATACAATTCATTATGATTCATACTGCTTTCATGATCTATCTGAGGCGGGCATTCCCATGCTCAGCTTTATAAATTCATTTTTGTACATAGAACAGACGATCGTCTGATGGTAGACTGATAATTTTGGCGAAACTATCATCCTTTGAATAGGATGATCATCTGCTGCAATGATGTACATCTCAAATGTCTTTATTTTTCCTAAATATATATCGCAGCCCGGATGGATGAAACTAGATCCGGGGTCTTCAAACTCGTTCGATCTTCACTCTAAGTACAAGTCGATCCATGTGAGAATTGCGCTGAAGTCGAACATGGCAAGGCATCGCTTGATTACCGGTCAATGATGTAAAACGTTAACAAGCGCGAGAGGAATCACCGATAATGATAATGACCCTCAAGGTACTGCAGTACAATTCACGTGGTGTGAATAAAGGACTTGGCATCGAACACCACGCAAAATCTTCTGGTCGAAGGTCATTGATGTATACCTGTCGCCGGAAGTGAGAAACTTGCCATTGAGGCATGCAAGCTTCAAAGTACTGAAGGGGGTGTTCCTAGATCAACTTCTTGGATAATGAGCTGATGTCGACAAGAAGCGATCCATCAAAGGAGGGCCTTGATGAATCCCACATCAGTGACACGGAACGGAGCTAATGATTTTAATGGAGGTGAAAACGATCTGTGACATATGATTCAGGGTGGCGGTCATGAATGGATGAAGGATAATGTATGGCAGTGGATGGGACCCGGCTGACTCTTTCTGAACGACTTCTCTTGAACATATGGCGACACTGATGCGATGGATTGCTAGCATTACCCCAAATATGGATGGTATGGCGAGACCATGGTGATGTGACCGGTGAATGAAACAACCCAACCCGATTGTGGTACGGAGGAAAAGTGTCATGTTCAAGAGCGACCTGCTACCATCAAAGTTTTCTTTAGTTTTCTCCCAATTTTTCCCCAGTCATTGTTGACCAGTACCTCTTTATTTTTGTCAAGCTTGAGGAGGATAACATATGCTTGTTCTATAACCTGCCCTTCGGGCAAGCCCATCGCTATGTTTTAACGAGCCTAGTGATAGGGAAACTCGTTCTCGTCTAAAGACAAGTTTGTCGCTATTTAATAATTTTAACGAGTCTAACGACAAGGATAACTCAGTTATTTTCATTTTTAGAGAGTCTGAAAAGATACATAAAGTCAACTCCAAAATTCCTTTTTCGTCGTCTAATCCCTTAAGTCCGAAAAAGTATAAAACAATACAGAAGGGATGAGTTTTCGATAGTTTTAACGAGCCGAATAAAACAAGCGCTCGATCTTTTTGTGCAATAATCCCTCAGGTCCAAAAAGATTAAAATCTAGAGGAGGGATAGCACTTCCAGTTGCTTTAACGAGCTGGAAGGCCAAAACTCGACAACCTTTTCATATTTTACGAGTCAGTTGAAAAGAGCTTAAAGAAGACTCATCTTTTGAGGAACGAGTGATGAACAGGGTTAGCAGCTGATTCCAGGTACAGGTTGGAATTTTCCAATCACGGCAGTGTCACAAGGATGGCTAGGTGAAATCACTCTTCGCAGCTGTTCCTCAAAATGGGTAAACAATCATATGGAGGTGAACGATCAGCCAAATGAAAAGTGGAGGTGGCAGGTGCAAACACGACCAAGGCTTTTATGGCTGATAAGGTTATGTACACAATGGTTATTTTACCGGTAATGGGTTCATTTTTTAAAGAGCTTGAATGCGCCAAAACACTGCTCAAGCTTATGTTTATTTTTTAACGAGCATGAACTATGCTGCTAAAACTGCTCGGAATATCGCTTTTCTATTTTTTAACGAGCATAAATTCTGCGTTAAAACTGCTCGAAATCGCTTTTCTATTTTTTAACGAGCATAAATTCCGCGTTAAAACTGCTCGAAATACCCAGTCATAAGATAAGAGTGTCTCATCAAGATTCTATTTTTTATGGAGCTTCATCTTACTAAGCTTTTCTCCTTATCCTTTCTTTATGCAAGTTCGGAAACGACTAATCCTACGAGTTTAAAGGGTTAGACCTACAGGTTTAAAGGGAAGGACCTAAAAATTTAAAAAATAAATAGTCGCCCCTTGCTTACACTTCAAAAGGTTTGCATGCCCCCAGGTATAAAACAGAATTTCAAGGTTACCTCTACTTCTCTTCCGCCAAAACATTTGTTTTAACGAGAGAGGCTTACCTCTTTCAGGTTACCCAAAGATTGTCTCGTTAGTAGTTTAAACAAAACACTTCCTCGGCAATGTCTACCGAAATAGAAAAAGGTGGGTGAAAAATAGTTTATTTCACTCACATAACTTTGACAAAAGAATCTTATTCTAGAACAACCCCTCTTCCTCTACGGACGGGGTACGGACTAGTCATATTCTCCCACGGAAACCTACCTTATACCCAAAGTTTCCCTGCCGAAGCAGGCCAGGACGCATGCCCCCTGGGTTCCAGTCATATCCTCCCGGATTACTCGCGCTCATCAGAAGGACGGACCGTGGGTTGAGACACTTCTTGTGTGTATAGACCATTTAGGGATGGCACATGACTATTTGCGATGCGTGATCCGGGAAATGAAAGTTGGTCCACGAGCTTGACCACTCTTCCTTCCTGCGGAAAACACATTACTCTAAAGAGTGAGGAGACGATGGCTCCCATGCAATATATATAGTCTCATCCAAGGAGTAGGTTATAATCCAAGGGTCCTTGAATGACCATCACGTTCATTTGAACGGTCTTCCCTTTCAATGTTATGGGCACATTGGGGAGGATCCCTAAAGGTCGACTGGTTCCCTTATCAAAGCCTGATAGATTTCTCATTTCAGGAAAAAGCGCAGGCGAACCAAGCGCTTTCCAAGCAATAGAGGAAAGGATACTCACAGATGCCCCTTCATCGATAACTGTGCCAGCCATTACCATTCTGTATATTTGGACAATAATTTTGAATGGTATGCTAGCTGGCAAGCGGGGTCTGCCTAGTTGGTTCCAGTCAAAGGACACAACCAGGTTGCTTGGTGGTGGGACCGAGTATACGGCCGGATAGCGCTCTGATGAACTTCCTTCCTGCGATAAAGGAATGGTGGCATTGCCCCCTTGATCATCAGAGTCAGTGCTGATGAAGAGAATCTGGACGGTGTCGTCTTGATTTTCCTCTGTGATGGTGTCATTCGAAGATAGATCCTCTGAAGGCAAAACCGGGTCAACTACCGTTTCAACCTTTAGACTTTCGTCAGGTATGGATTCAGACGGTTCATCTTCAATGACAGGTGCTTCGGCTGACCATCTAGGTGGGTCAGCCGGTTTCTCGACTAGTGAAGGACTTGGCAGGAGTCTTTGATATCCAGGAGGAAGTTGCGCTCGTAAAATTGGGCGATCTTCCAGAACTCTTTTAGCCTCGTCTAAGAAGGGACAACGGTGGATGGCGTGATCGCCTTCACACAGTTTACAGGGAAATTTAGTTTTCCCTCTCTGTCCTGCTTCACTTTCACTAGTCGACGGTGAATAGTCAACATGGCTATCAGAGGTCGATGCTACCGAATTGTGCAGACGGGGAGACCAGTCCCTTAGTATTCGAGGGATACAGGGACAATCTCTATGGAAGTGGTCTCCCTTGCATATGACGCATGGTGATTTAGGCCTTACGAGTGCTGTGTGTGGATTTTTGTCAGATGACACTTGTTTGCCCCCAGTCGCCTTAGGCTCCTTCTTCTTCTTTTCTTTCTTCTTCTTCTCCTTCTTCTCCTTAGGAACTCGGTTTTTTGATTTACCAGTTCCGTCAAGCGAAGAGGAAGGAGGAGAGGGAGATGAAGTAGAAGGTTGGGAGGCAACTCTTGTCTGATCTAACTGTTGACTCGACTGTTCAGGAATGGTGGTGTTCTGAACGACATTGATTGAAAAGAGCCAGACTGGTAGGCCAATTGTCAGTCCTGGAAGCGACAATGTGGCCATGTGGGGCGCACCAACATCTCCCCAAGAGGAGAAGGGACTAGGATTTCCACCAAGGGGAATTCCTTGGTTGGTGTGCTCCATCTTTTCAACCTAAAGATCAACGCGGGAATAAAGGGTGATTGTTCCGTTTAAAATAAATTGTTAATGACGCTTTAGACACAACTTGCTTTTTCACTTTTAAAGAGTCGAGAAAAAGCTAAAGATGACTCTAGTCTCCTTCGATGTTTTAACGAGCCCGAAGTGACAAATGCTCGGATGGACTTTTTCTGTTATAGAGTCTGAAAAAGGCCAAAAGAAACTGCTCTGGAGATCTAGGCAGAGGGTGTGCCAAACTTTTCGCAAAACCGCAGAATACTTTTTAAGGTACGGGCGGTCGATCTTCGTGAATGTTGTGTTCACTGCATTGCGATCAGTAGGGCGGCCAACATGGCTTCCTAAGGATAAAGGATATATGCCTATAGGGGTCTCCCAATATATACGCGACGGTACGTGGGAGCACAATCCATACTAGCGCTATCGTCCCTCAGGAGGAATCACCCACCTTCCACGAGATCGACAGTCACTAGGCTTAACGACGCCGGAACACGTCCCTAGCCTAGACCTCTATGTTGTGCGTTATGTTACAAAGCGTTGTTAGGTTCATTCAGTTTATTTTAGGTTGATCTTTTTAAAGTTTGCCTTTCAAGGTTCACCACGAGATGTATGATACAAATTCCTAAATGCAGTCTAAAGATGATAAGCAAGCTTTATAATCTTTTCAACTTTGAAAATCCTAGCTACTAAGGGAAAAGAAAGACACTATCTTTTCTCAAAGAGCAATCAGCACACTCTAATGCACTCTTTCTAAATCCAACATGCAAACTTATCAAATGCAAATGCACAATGCAGGTGTTTATTTTCCACTTTCTTAGTATATATGCCTACAAAGAAAGCTTTTTGTACAACTTTGAATTTTCTTTTAAATGATCAACACAAACAAGTTCACTTTTTCGAAATCAACAAGGGTAGAAGAGATTACAATCACTTTGCAATTTTCGAAATGAATACTCGTTTTCACACTTAAAAGAGACAAATTCAAACCAATAAGCAAAAGTAAATCTATAATCAATCTGCAAACAGCCAATGAACTCTCTCCTAAGATCACAATCAATCAGATCTGAATCAAAGGCTACAGGATGACTACTTTACTCATGCAAAGGAAAACTGTAAATGATGCCACAAACACATAAAAACACTCACAGTATTTTTGTACAAAAGGAGGCGGAATCTAAGCAAAGAAAAGGAGTTATCTGACTGGTACCTATGTTGGTTAAAGGCTACAAAAACAAATATCAAAATAGGGCAAAAGACAGCAGAGAACCCCAGCTACACAAAGCTAAACTGGTTTAGCGCAAGTCTAACACTGTGGAGTTGACATTCAGTGCAGGTAACCTTCACGGGACCTGCGTTGAAATGCAGACTGCCTTCATAGTGTCTGCGTTGAAGGAGAAACTCTCGTTTCTCTTGGGTTCCGGGTCATAAAATGCTCAAAAATCAACTGTTTCAGGCCAAATCAGAAACACAAGCAAGGTATAAACAGAGGGATGCTTTGAGAGGGTACTAAAGACTATCACAAAGGATCATCACATCATTTGTGAGTCCATTGTTAGATCATAGCCAAAATCCAGTGAAGGATCAAGGCAGCAACAATCTACTTTGCAGAAGCAGTTCGATGCTGTTGAGTCTATGATGCAAACAAATGATAGAAACTCAAATGAAATGAATAAACAAGTTCTTCCCCAGCGGAGTCGCCAATTTTTTGTGGGGAAAAATGCCTATGCAGGACAATCCTATCCACCTAAGGTTTGACAGTGCCTTAGCAACAAACAGATACAGCTATTCTGGTTTCTTCCTTTATGAAATTTGAAAGAGGGGAGATGGATAGACTTACTGTTATCTTCCATTTTTCCCTCGATCTAGATCCTCTTCTCTTTGGGTGTTCACAGCTACTTGCCTCCTCGCTTGCTCAAGAGAACAGCTACTTGATTCCCACGAGATCACAAGAGAACAGCTACCTGTGACAAGAGAAAAGCTACTTGCGACAAGAGAAGAACACAACACAAAGGCAAATATACATATTCATAAATGATTCAGGATTAGAAACAAATCAAATACACTAATGCAATCATACAAATACACCAGTATATAGGAGAAAACCAAGATAGCTTTATTGATTGATAACAAGGTTTAGGAAGAGATACAACCCAGAGGGCTCCAATCCAGCATCTCCTTCCCAGCAGAATGGAATTCCTTCTTCAGCTCCCTTCAAAGCATTAAGCACCCAATGTTTCCAGTCTCAAACCAACAACAATTCTTTACATTCACAAAATTCCAGCCTTTAGATCTCATGGAGGTGAGATCCATATATAGATGTTTGGAGAGAGGATGAGTCAGCTTGTGATCTGACTAGTGTCCTCTCCCTCTCTCAGTTCTTGAGTCCACTTGGAGGTTCTTGCTTCCACTTGGAGATTTGGAACCTCTTACTCATCACCAGTCGAATTCCCTGAGGCAAGTGTCATTTTGGAAGCTTCCTGAGCATTGACACATTGAGGAATGAGCCTGCCACTTGTCGAAACTCGCTCAGCGCAGGTAGCTAGTGTTGGAGTTGACATTCAACGCAGGTAGCCAGTGTAGCAGTTGACATTTAGCGCAGATGCTCAGTGGAGCAGTTGACATGATCCTGAATTGACTTGTTTTTGAGTGGTTTCAGGTGGAGAACTTCTGTGAATTGCTGTGGTTAGTTAGCCTTGTTCCTCTAGGGGTAGGAACAACATGTTTAGGGACTTTGGATCCCTTAGATTATGGACATTTCATGCTCAATGCTGTAAGGCACAAAAATGTCTATAACACCGGTCCCAAAGGGCAAACAATCCCCTTGAGTTCTTGAATTACCACCATATGGGGGGCAGTATGCCCTTTCATTACCCCCTCCGGGAGGATATCCATACGGGAGTTCACAACAACATTCAGGTTACACTGGAATTACCTCAAGTGGTTGGGTACCTATACTACCTCAACAACCAAGAGTTGTGTATTCGATGCAACCATGCGTACCTATGTCGAATATCCCGACTACACCAGCTATTGTGACGGTGTCACAAGTTCAAACGCTGCCTATTGTATGCCAACCTCAGATTTCTCAGGTTGTAATGCAATAGCCCCTTGACCCTGCGACTCAACCACAATCGCAGACTAGTGGGGCGATACAGGTCCAAACGGGTACAATTACCCCTCACCTTGGTCCAATGGTTAGTATAGCGTAACAGCACATGGCTTCACAACCATGGCTGGTGCAATACCAACAACCACAATTCCAACAAGTATACCAAGGTTCTGAGCAGCAAATCTTTGCGAACAGTGGACAGCCGTACATTCAAAACGGTCAAAATCAACCATTTTACAATGGTCATGTCCACCAACCTTACCAAACATACCAGCATCAAATGCATTATGCTGGTATGCAAAGACCAACTGCTCAGGCAATACCATCTTATCCTGGGTATGCTTCACCTAACCTAAATTAGCAGTTACCCTTTGTGGCAACCTTAGAGTTACCTTATTTAAATCGGTTAACAAACGATCCAATTGCTTATGCCCCTTTGTGGCCAGCGATTCCACATAAACTTCCATCAGATATTCCTAAATTTAATGGAAATCCAGGTGAAGATCCATCGAATCACGTGATGACCTTTCATCTATGGTGTTCATCAAACACCCTAAATGATGATTCGATAAGACTTCGCCTCTTTCAGAGGACGTTGACGGGTCCAGCGGCAAAATGGTACATTGAATTGCCTAGAGCTTCGTTTGACAACGTCAGTACCTTAGCAACAACCTTTTTAACCCATTTTCAATTACCGATAAGGTACGAAACGAGAACAGAACTTCTTACCAACTTCAAACAGACAATGGCCACTCACATATCTGATCATATACATGAGTGGCGACGTCGTCGTAGGATGGTAAAAATGTACATCCCCGATCAGCTATTAGCTGAATGGTTTATCAAGTCATTACTGCCTTCCATCATGGAAGATGTGGCAAAGGGGGGAGTCGTAACAGAAGAGCAAGTTATCGCTCGTGCATAATATCTGGACTTGATTTACACTCAGTCCGGCATGCTCTACGACAAAATACCTGATGCCCCTAGACCGGAATTCTCAATTCCTCCTCCTCCTAAATCAAACAATGACTCTCATGCCGGCGATGGCGTGATTGGCACGACAGACACAAAATCGACAAAGGCTACATCCAAGAAGGCCCGTAAGATTTCAGGTCAAAATGCAAAAGACGAACTTCTTGCTTCGGAAGTAAATGCCGTATCGACAGATAAAGGCAAAGAAACCAAACAACCAGGGAGCAAGAAGAAGGGCAAAGGGAAGAAGAAGAAACAGGAAGAATCATCACCTGAAAAATCTTCTTCAAACCCTCCTGGAAATAGGAAACCAAAAAATCCATTCTACATATGCGATGAGGATCATTGGACCGCAGATTGTCCACACAGAGCTGAGCTTAAAAAATTCTTTAAGAATTCGAAAACCTCAGCAGTGTTAACTGATCCGTTTCCAAATCCAGGAACAAATCTGGTTGAAAGTGGAAATGCTTCCCCGTCTCAAGTGCTAATGTTGTCGGTTTCAAAATAGCAAAATGATGCTTTGATATCGACAAGGAACAAAGATTATGGGAATCCACAACTGTCGAACAACAAGGATAAAGATCAACCAAGTAGTTCGACAACAACTTCGACAGAAGTTGTGCCACCCACCATTCCTGAATTGACGATAAAGCGCCAAAGGGAGTAGTACACAAGTCGACATTTAATCCCCGCGCTAGAGCGGCACAACATTATAACATAGTGGAAGATTTGGCCCAATCGCCATCCGCTATGTCGACTCTTGAAGTACTACAAAATTGCCCATCCCAAAGGCGGGATTTATTATCAGCCATTGGTGGGATTGACCCAAAGTATTCCAATCTTGTATCCTTCGATCATAAAGGATACGATCCTCAGTTACTAGCTCAACTAGCTTTCCTTATTCAAGTGAAAGCCCTCAACAAAAATGTTCATCAAACAATTATTGATGAGGGAGCATCTAAATGCGTTATGTCAATGAGTTTCTGGAAAACTTTAGGATCTCCAACCTTGTCGCGATCTTCGACGACATTAAAAGCATTCGACGGAAGGACATATACCCCATATGGTATCCTAAATAACTTGAAAGTTGAACTAGGGGGGAAAACGGTAGAAATAGATGTTGAAGTCATCGATGGGAATCTTGATTACAACATCCTACTAGGAAGACCATGGATTTATGCCATGGCTGCTGTTGTGTCGACCTATTTTAGAAAGATTGCATTTCCCTTTCAAGGAGGGATTACAATCTTCGACCAACAAAACTTCCTCCCCAATGGTTCTCAAGTTACTGGAAGCATTCCCATGATCCATGTAAGCCCCCATTCGCTTCAGAATATCGGAGTAGGCCTACTGAAAGATCCTATACTAATGGGAACTTTCGCTCTTCCACCTCCAATCAATCTGGCGGAAGTAGCGTCAATAGGAACCTGCAACATGATATCTTCTACAAAGATCTTAGAAAACGATATCGACATGGATCATGCAGTGGTTTTGCCCCCAAGCCCAACGGAAACATTATAGCAATCAATGTTTCTAGCATGGGAGGCAAACCCAAATCAACGCTCATCAAGCATTTAGATAGATAGGTCTAGAGAATATGGTACTCCTTCAGATCCTCGGTCACGAGTGCATGTCATCGACGAAGGAATTTTCCAATCAATCGTAATCGAAAGAGCACCATGGAATGATTCCCACCATCATTCTCTTCTTCCGAATTGTGGAGAAGATACTCAAAATGACCTTTATCATCCTTCAGTATTTGATTTTATATCAAATACTGTAAATACGGTGGATTCCGAGCGAAACTTATCCAACATTGAAGAGACTATAGCCATAAATATCTCCACCAAAACATATATTGTAGAGAATATTTATGTTGGCAAATGTTGTTCTCCTTCAGAACTGGAAATATATAACGCTCTTTTTCGCGAATTCAGAGATGTCTTTGCTTGGTCATACAGTGAAATGCCAGGCATTGACTCGAGTATCGTTGAACACGAAATTAAGATGTATCCAGATGTCAAACCGGTACGACAACGGCTAAGGCAGGTGCACCCCAAGAAAGCCGCTGCTATTAAGGCAGAAGTTGAAAAACTTCTCCATGCTGGTTTCATCTACCCGGTTCCTCTAACCGATTGGGTATCGAATATTGTCCCTGTTATGAAAAAACAAGGGACAATTAGAGTGTGCGTCGATTATAGGGATGTAAATCAAGCTTGTCCAAAAGACAACTACCCTACACCCTTCATTGACCAGATAATTGATGAATGCACCGGATGCGAAATCTTTTCATTCATGGATGGATTCTCTAGGTATAATCAAATAAATATCTGACCACAGGACCAGTCAAAGACTGCATTTATTTGTCTGTGGGGCACATTCGCATATCGAAAATTACCCTTTGGTTTAAAGAACGCAGGGCGATGTTTCAGAGGGCAATGAATTATGCCTTCCATGACATCAAAAACATCGTTCAACCATACCTCGACGACCTTCCGGCTCATTCGCGAAAGCGGACTGATCATCCACAGCATTTAAGAGCGATATTTCTACGTTGCCGACACTACAAGATACGACTCAATCCTCAAAAATGTGTATTTTGCGTCAGTTCTGGTTGTTTACTTGGCTTTGTAGTCTCCAAGGATGGGATTCGTCTCGACCCATGTAAGGTCCAGGCAATCATAAATTTGCCTCCACCTTCAAATTTGCTTCAGATTCAGAAACTCCAAGGGAAAGCAAACTTTCTGAGGAGGTTCATTCCAAATTACGCCGAATTTGCTAAAGGTTATACACGTCTTTTGAAAAAGGAGGTACCCTTTGTCTGGGATCAGGTTGCGCAAGCGTCCTTTGATGCTTTGAAAGATTCCCTGATGAAAGAATCATTAATGTATGCCCCTGATTATCAAAGAGAATTTAACCTGTATCTGGCTGCAGCAAATACGACCATAGCAATGGTTTAGTTCAAGAAGTCGATGGAATTGAGCATCCTATATATTATTTAAGTAAAAACTTAAATGATACAGAAAGCAAATATTCTTACGTTGAAAAGCTAGCACTTGCAGCTATTCAAGCGATACAGAGATTTCGACATTATGTCCTCTTTCGGAAAACTACCATTCTGTCAGATTGCAACCCCATGACTTATATATTGTCGCGACAATTACTGGGGGGCAAATACTCAAAATGGATAGCAATCCTACAAGAGTTTTGATCTGGAATTTGTAAAATCCAAATCAAAGAAAGCTCTAGTTTTCGCAAAATTATTATGCGATCTCCCATCGTTGTCCAACGATGAAACATCTGAAGAATCAATCATGGATGAGAGTTTGTTTCTGATATCTACAAGCAATGAGTGGTATGGAGATATAATCATTTATCTCCAAACACAAAAATTTAGGCCAAACACCTCCCACTCTGAACAAAAACGTATTCGATACCAAGCAAAGACTACATGATCGTCGGTGATACACTTTACCGTCGTGGTATCGATACAGTTCAGAGAAGGTGCCTCACCCATGAGGAGGCCGAAAAAGCCCTGAATGAGTGTCATTCAGGCGCGTGTGGGGGGCATCAATCTGGATATGCTACAACACAAAAAAATTTATGAGCAGGATACTTTTGGCCAACAATGTTCAAAGATTGCATAACCGCAATCAGAAGTTGCCATGCTTGTCAAATTTTTGATAGCAAAACCAGAAGACCACCCGTACCTCTACAGCCAATAGTTGCTGTTGGGTCGTTCACCAAATGGGGCATCGATTTCATGACATGTAACCCAACCTCGACTGGGGAGCATGGGTATATCATAGTCGTAGTTGACTATTTTACCAAATGGGCCGAGGCGATGCCTACATTAGATAATACTGGTGAAACAGCTGCACTCTTCTTTTTCAATCATGTAGTCGCCAGATTCGGCGTACCACAGGCTATAGTCACAGATCATGGATCGCATTTTCGCAATCACATGATGGTCGAATTAGCTGCCAAACTAGGGTTGTCTCACAACAGCTCTACTCCGGATTATCCACAAGCCAACGGACAAGTTGAAGCGATCAACAAGGTCCTAAAACACATGCTACAAAGGATGATCGGAGTTCACAAAAGAAGGTGGCACCCAATCCTATACTCAACCTTATGGTCTTACCGAACATCGGTGAGGAATGCAACCGGGTTCACACCCTTCCAACTGGTGTATGGCCTGGAAGCAGTCTTACCAATCCAGTGTGAAATATCGTCTCTCAAACTCGCAATTGATCTCCTCCCCGTAACTTCAGAAGAAGAGGCTCGTTTCTTGGAATTAATCCAATTGGATGAAACCCATCGTGACGCCGCTTTGGCTAATAAAGCCCATAAGAAATGAGTCAAGGCGCAGTTCGACAAAAATGTAAAACCCCGTGTCTTCTCAGAAGGTGACTTGGTATTGCTTTACGACCAAGAATCCGATAAATTGGGAGCAGGTAAATTTAAGTCTTTATGGATGGGCCCCTATATTGTTAAACGAGTGTTAGCGAAAGGAGCCTACGAGTTAATGGATTATGACGGAATTCCACTGGCACAAACCCGTAATGGGTTGTATCTCAAGCGTTACTATGCGTAATGGTAACCAGTATGCTTTTGTTATGTTTTTGTTTTCGCTAAAGTGTTTGTTTTGGTCGAGTAATCCACTTTCTACATTTGTTGCAGATGTCAAACCTATTGGAGCCATGTGTTGGATATGATGACGGAGCGAGTCGTAGTTCGCGGAACCTGTCCTCCGCGGCCTGGGCCATTTTTGATCCAAGCGGCGAGTTAGTAAGTTTAAGAGGTGTATGTATTGGTCGATCAACGAATAACATCGCTGAGTATAGTGCGTTGATATAACTTCTCTCTGATGTCATCGCTCATGGTATACGCCGACTAATTGTCAGGCTAGACTCACAACTCGTAATACTGCAACTCAATGGTATATATTCTGTCTGAAACCCGGCTATTTATCGCATGTTCCTAAGGGTTAAGATTTTGGAAAGACAATTTGATCTTATTTAGTATCAACATATTTCCAGAAACTTAAGCACATTAATTGACTCATTAGCAAACTATGTGTTAGATAGACATTTGCAACATTTATAAAAAGAAACATATCATCAATGTTTTATATGTGGATCATGTATCTCAACCAAAATAAAACTCCGAAAATCAAAAATACATATAACTGTTTATGGTTTACACATAATGTTCTGTAACCAAGACAAAATCGGTCAAATGACCCAAAACTCAAAATGCTAGGGGGCAACCTAGTCTAATGATGCTCGTGATAGCAAGTCACAGCCTGTGCGATCATGCGTAAGAGACGAGTCCATCATCTGGGCACACCAGTAGTATGTCGCTGTAACCGCAAAGGTAGCTCATCGGTCCTCACATCCGAAATACCGAGAGTGAGGCCCTCAACCTGCTCCTGCAAAGCTGTGAGAGTCTCGGCCACATCGAGATCAAGAAGAACAGCTCTTCCAACGGCCTCTCCTGCTGGGACAGCAGCTGGTACTCTCAGGCGAACTACTGGATGAACAGGACCAACATCTGCATGTACACATGAGTTTGATTAAAGTCTTGATAGAATAAAGCACAAGGACATTATAAGCAAAAAACGATAAACAGCAATATGGTCAAAGATTTTACCAATGGCGCCCCACTGCTCGCCATCCGGCAATACTAAATCTGGATCACCCCGGAAGTCCATGCCAACATATCGATACTCAGAATAAACCATCTCCTGACGATCAAACCACCTGAAGAAGGTATTAGAAAATGAAATCTGAGACTGGCCAGCATGCCTAGACATATGGTCAACCCATCTCTGCATACGTGGTTCAGTAGGAGAAGGTAAATCGAGTGCAATGTACTGCGGCTGCATCAGTGGTATCTTCTCCAAAGAAAAGGCGGTCAAAATAGAACCATACCCAAAGTTCTTCAACCTCCCGTTCTTTTTCTTGGTCAACTGTTCTTTCATCACAAGAAGTACTGCGTCGCACCAGTTGAACACCTTCGGTTGGAGGCATTCCAAGGCATGCTGCATATAAGATCGATTGGCTACATGAAGAGACGCACTACTAGCCATCCTACCAAAAGTAAACAGAATAGTCCTAAGGGACCTGTCAGTGACATCACGGATGATGATCTTGCCGTCTTTACTCGGTTGAGATCCTTCTCTGCAATACCGGCGGACATAATCTCTCACAGACTCGCCTCCTCGGGCCGAACCTGACAAAGAGATGGGGGCACCCCGCCTCGACAAGCCGGTCAAGAAGTAAATGTCTACTACAGTCAAGGGGATAGATTTGCCCCTGATCTGAAAAACCTGATTGGTAGGATCCCAAGCATCAAGAAAATACTGCAGTAAGTTGATCTGCTGTCTCATGCTAGAAATGCGGAAGAACTTCAACAAGCCACAATTCCGCAGCGCGTTCACTGTAACTGGATCATGTAAGGCAACCATGTACTCTTCTTCATGCTCACGTTCTCACCATGTAAGGGTCATCTTACTCCAAAGACCTCTGAAAAACAAACAAGAGAGGAGTTAGGTTCTGATTTTGGTGAGAAACAGGCAAAAAATTCCATCAAAAATTGTGCATCAAATTCCCTTTCTGCGCCCAACACAGCTGCAACAGTGTTCTAGGTGAGTTGAATGCTAGATAGCCTTTAGACAGGCCAACATTCAGCGTAGGTTTCAATACACTGAGGGTGCGTTGATGGCAGAACGAGTTCCTCAAACCCCAGGGGCTCAGAAAAGCTAGGAATCAAGCTCAAAATGCAAAATGGAAACCATGAAATGAAAGAGCTCAGGTTTAGCTCCTACCTGGTCCAGATGACATCGAGAATCGTCCATAGAATCTCCTGAAATCAACTGGTGAAAATCAAGGGGGAAAAGCACCTCCAAAGCTCCAACAAACCAAGTTCAAATGAAATGGTAAAATGAGAGGTAAAAAACATTTTTTAATTACTTTTACGTAGTTCAAAGTAAAATATTAGCGTTTTAACTCGTTTTCAAGCAAATATTGTTCATTTCTGACTGGTTTGATGAAGCAGTTGAAAATACAGTACGATCTTTGAAAGAACAAAGCTATTTATGGTAAAATCAAAACAAGACCATCCAAAAAGATCGAGCAGTGTTTACCGCGAGGTTCAAGATCGTTAAAAAATAAACCCGGACCGAGCAAATGTTTCCACCTGCGTTTAAGCTCGTTAAAAAATGAACTATTCCCTGGTAAATAACCACCGTGAATGTAGTACTTCAGCCATTAAAGCCTTGGTCGTGTTTGCACCGTCACCTCCACTTTTCAATTGGTCGATCATTCACCTCCATTTGATTGTTTACCCATTTTGAGGAACAACTGTGAAGAGTGATTTCACTAGCCATCCTTGTGACACTGCCGTGATTGGAAAATTCCAAACCTTACCTGGAATCAGCTGCTACCCTTTTTATCACTTGTTCCTCAAAAGACAAGTTTTCTTTAATCTCTTTTCAACTGACTCGTAAAATATGAAAAGATTGCCGAGTCCTTGGCCTTCCAGCTCGTTAAAGGGATAGGAAGTGCTATCCCTCCTCTAGATTTTAATCTTTTTGGACCTGAGGGATTATTGCACAAAAATATCGAGTGCTTGTTTTGTTCGGCTCGTTAAAACTATCGAAAATTCATCCCTTCTGTATTGTTTTATACTTTTTTGGACTTAAGGGATTAGATGACGAAAAAGGAATTTTGGAGTTACCTTTACGTGCTTTTTCGGACTCTTTAAAAATGAAAAGGACCGAGTTATCTTTGTCGTTAAACTCGTTAAAAAGATTAATAGCGACAAACTTGTCTTTATACGAGAACGAGTTTCACTATCGCTAGGCTCGTTAAAACATAGCGATGGGTTTGCCTGAAGGGCAAATTATAGAACAAGCATATGTTATCCTCCTCAAGCTTGAAAAAAATAAAGAGGTACTGGTCAGCAATGACTGGGGAAAAATTGGGAAGAAAACTCAAAGAATCTTTATTGGTAGCAAGTCACTCTTGAACATGACACTTCCACTCCGTGTCCGAGTCGGGTTGGGTTGTTTCATTCACCAGTCACATCGCCATGGTCTCGCCATACCATCCACATTTGGGGTTAATGCTAACAATCCATCACATAAGTGTCGCCGACATGTTCAAGAGAAGTCATCCAGAGAAGTCACCTGTGTCCCATCCACTACCATACATCATACTTCATTCTTTCATGACCGCCATGCTGAACCGTATATCATCAGATTGTTTTCACCTCCATCAAAATCATTTGCTCCGTTCCTTGTCATTGATGTGGGATTCATTAAGGCCCTCCTTTGACGGATCGCTTCTTGTCGACATCAGCTCATTATCCAAGAAGTTGGTCTAGGAAAACCCCGTTCAGTACTTTGAAGCTTGCATGCCTCAATGGCAAGTTTCTCACTTCCGGCGACAGGTTTACATCAATGGCCTTCGACCGAAAGATTTTGCGTGGTGTTCGACACCAAGTCCTTTATTCACACCACGTGAATTGTACTGTAGTACCTTGAGGGTCATTATTATTATCAGTGATTCCTCTCGCGCTTGTTAATAGTTTACATCATTGACTGGTAATCAAGCGATGTCTTTCCATGTTCGACTTCAAAACATTTCTCACATGGATCGACTTGTACTTCGAGTGAAGATCGGACGAGATTGAAGAGCCCGGATCTAGTTTCATCCATCCGGGCTGCGATATATATTCAGGAAAATAAAGAGATTAAGTGTACAGCATTGCAGCACAGATAATCATCCTACCAAAAGGATGATGGCTCTATTAGAATCATCAGTCTACACTCAGACGATTGTTTGTCCTATGTACATTAAAATGAATTTATAAAGTTGAGCATGGGAATGCCCGCCTCAGCTAGATCATGAAAAAGGTCTCCTCCTAGCATTGAAAGAACTTCGGATCCTCATAATAAAGCATTTCACCCGATTAAAGGCCTCATACTTTAGGGGGCAACTGTTATAGACATTTTTGTGCCTTGCAGCTCCAAGCATGAAATGTCCATAAACCAAGGGATCCTAAGTCCTTAAAAGTGTTGTTCCAACCCCTAAAGGAACAAGGTCAACAAATTACAGCTTCTCCCAGAAGTTCTCCACCAGAAACTGCTCAGAATCAGTCAAATCAGGATCATTTCAGCTGCTCCACTGGCTAGCTGCGTTGCATAGCACCTAAATACACTAGCTAGGTGCGTTGCAATGCACCTAAATGCACTATTAGGGTGCGTTGAGCGGGAAATGACAAATGGCAGTGCCATTCCGCGAGGTGGAAAGACAATGGAAGCTTCCAGAATCTTCTCCAATGACACTTGCCTCACTGAGTTCGACCAAGGATGAGTAAGAGGCTCTCAGTCTCCAAGTGGAAGCAAGAACTGACAGAGAGAAGACACTAGTCAAATCATAAGCTGACTCATCCTCCTTGCATACATCTATATATGGATCCCTCATCCCAGAGATCCAGAGGCTGGAATTTTGTACATTGCAAAGAATTGTTGTTGGTTTTGAGATAGATATCAGAGTATTGGGTGATTTATGCTTTGTTGGAGGTGAAGAGGGGCTTCTTTGCTCGGAGGTTGATGCTGGATCAGGAATCATCGATTGTAACTCCTCCTGGATCTTCTTGTTATATCAATAAAACTATTTGAGTTTCTCCTACATGCTTGTGTATCATTGATGCTTGTTACATTTGTATGTTTAGCTTAAATCTGATCCTAAGCTTTTTATGAATATATATCCATGTCTTTGTGTAGTTTTCTTCTTCTGTGATCTTACAGGAACTTGGTGAAGCTGGGCAAGTAAGGAAACAGGTAGCTGGAAGCTGTCAAAGAAGAGAGGGATTGGATCAAAGGATTAGCGCAAGACACAGGTCGGTTCTTTCTATCCCCCTCTATCTTTAATTCATAAAGGAAATACAAAAGTAGTTTTCTCTATTTTTTTCTAAGGTAACTGTCACACCTTAGTGGGATAGAGTCGTTCTAAACAGACACTTTTCCCGGTAACACCCCCTAGTGCTTCCTTGAATAAAATAGATCCAACTAATATAGCTTTAATTCGAGGAAGATCAAAATCACACTCTACCCTTTCTTCTTACTTTCGAAGTCTTTAAAAAAAACTTACACAACTATCTGGTTGATTCTGGAGCTTCATCTAACATCTTGCCCAGAACAGTTTGTGAGAAGTTGAATGTTCAACCTCTGAAATATGTTGTACGAATATTTCAATTAGATTGCACTCAAGTTGAAGTCGTCGAGGAATTTAATCAAGTAACCATCAGACTTTCATCAAACCCCAAAGTTTTCTAAGTCATCGACATACTTGTAGTTAACATTCCTGAGTTATATGGTTTAATCCTAGTAGAGACTGGTAAGAAAAAATTCATGGTTATTTTGCAACTGACTAGTCTCTCATGTGGCTTCCATATAATGGTAAACCAAATCAAATAAGGGTTGATCGCGAGAAACATCAGAAGTTCATAGTGACAAAATTAGAAGGAGAAAACGAACCAGTTGTGTATAGCAACAACATCATCAGAAATTATTCTGTAGAATCATTTCTAGAGAATTTCAATGCTCATACTTCACCTTTCTTAGAAAACTTTGTTGTCTCTCAAATTGAATTTTTTTCCCAAACAGATACTTCTAAATGTGTAAATTTTGTAGATAAACCTATAGTTAAATCTTTATTTTGGAAAAAAAAAATTGATGGATCTAAATCCAATGATGGAGTAGGAGCAAGCTGCATCTTAGTTAGCCCAGAGGGGGAGAAAACTATACCAGCATGTAGACTTGAATTTGATTGCATGAAAAATACTGTTGAATATGAGGCATTAGTTCAAGGTTTGTATAATACCTCCAAGTGTTTGGGGATTCTGAAATTGTCATAAAACAAGTAAGAAATAGTATACATTGTTTATCGGGACACTTGAAACATTATCAGTCATTAGTTCAAGATCTGACTCTCCACTTTACTGCATTTAGTGTTTCCCCTATCCCAAGACTCCAAAATGCTAGTGCCGATCTTCTAGCTAATATTGCTCCAATCTTATCCCTCCAAAAGATTATAGCCTAGATCGGTTCTCTATCAATTTAAACTTTAGGCCTTCCATCCCTGATAATATCACCAAATCAAGAGTCTTTAATAATGATCCGAATATCATAAGCTTCCTGACCTCAGAAGGCTCATACGATGACCAGATAGTTGATGAAGACCAGCATGATAACCAACTTAAACAAGAAACGGTCATTAATGTTATACCAAAGTCTGTAGTTAAGTTGGAATATTTATATGACTTAAAACACAAATTTAAGTGATCTACTAATTCAAAACTTCAGAGTTAAACTTTGAGATTTGAATTGATCAATCTTGGGACTGATTTAAAACCTCAAAACATTAACTTAGGTCTAGGTCTTACATCAGAAGAAAAAGTAGCTTTTATAGGTTCATTGAAAATATATAAGAGTATCTTTGCATCGAACTATGAAGATCTCAAGACATATGACACCTCTATTATCCAACGCACTATTCCTATGATATCTAACGAAATACCTATTCAACAGAAATTGAGAAAAATCCATCCTAATTCAGAAAGTAAAATTAAACCTGAGTTGAATAAATTGTTGAAAGCCGAAATTATTTTTCCTGTCAGACACTCCTGATGGGTTTCCAATCTTGTCCCAGTCAGGAAAAAGAACGCTGATATTCAGATATGTATAGATTTCTGCAACACCAATAAAGCTTGCTAAAAGGACAATTTCCCATTACCTCCTATGGAACAGATTTTGCAATCAGTAGCAGGCTCTGAACTATTATCTTTCCTGGATGGATACTCATGTTATAACCAAATCTTAGTACATCCAGATTACCAACTAAAAACTACATTCAGGACAAAATGGGGCACTTATGCTTATCAGAAGATTCCATTTGGACTAGTCAATGTTGGTGCTACTTTCTAGAGAGCCATGGATATAGCCTTCAAAGGTTTGGTAAATAAGTCAGTTGTGATCTACTTAGATGATATAATAGTATACTCCAAAAGATGCAGTAATCATCTAAAAGACTTGAAACAAATCTTTGAACGTTGTGAAAGGTATGGAATTTCTCCGAACCCCAAAAAGTCTCTTTTCGCATTAAGTGAAGGAAAGCTCCTTGGATTCATTGTTTTCAAAGCAAGAATTCATATCGACCCTGATAGAATTAGAGAAATTTCTAAAATACCTTTACCACATAACAAGAAATCAATGCAATATTTCCTAGGTCAAATAAATTTTGTTAAAATATTTGTCCCTGACTTCTCAAGAATTATTTTACCTATTCAATCCATGATAAAGAAAATTTATTTGTTTAAATGGGGACATTCAGAACATGAAGCTTTTGTCTTGATAAAACAAGCAATTATTAACACCCCATCTTTAGCAACCTCGAATTTTTCCAATCATTTCATTTTATATACTTTCGCTTCTGAGAAATCATATGTGGCCATATTGACACAAGCAAATCAAGATAAGGTTGAAGCTCTAAACTCTTTCTTTAGCTCCAATTTGCAAGGAGTTGAATTAAATTACTCAGATGTTGGAAAACAGGCTTTTGCTGTTTTCAAATATATAAAACACTTCAAACCTTTTCTCCTCAAGACACACACTAAATTCATAGTACTCTTCTCAGCAGTAAAAAAGCTTTTAATACAAGGGAACGTAGGAGAAAAGAGAGCAAACTGGGTCACTGCGCTACAAAAATATAACATAGAAATTAAACCAGCTAAAATTGTAAAAGGTCAATGTTTTTGTAGGATGTTCGCGAGAACTTCAAATCTATCAGAGTTGCAGCATTCAGGTGACGATGTACAAATCTATGAGGTAAGCCTCAACAACACAGAATCAAGGTATGTTTATATCATATTTTACCTGAAAAATGGATATGCAATAGACCAATTGAATTACACAAAGAAAATATCCCTGAGATTAAAAGCAAGGAAATATCATATTGTCAACGATGTACTTTTTAGAAGAAAATATGATTCTTTTTTACTTAGATGTCTTGAAAAATCTGATGCAGAGAAGGTGTTGCAGGAACTTCATGATGGACTAGCTGGTGGTCACTTTGGAGGTGACACTACGGCACATAAAATCCTGCATGCTAGCTATTACTAGCCAACTCTGTTTAAAGATTCACACAGTTATGTAAGAAGATGTAAGGCTTGTCAAACAACTGCTGGAAGATAGAGAAAACCTGTGCTACCATTACAACCTGTCAACATCGACCAACCATTTGAACAATGGGGATTGGATGTAATAGGTGAGATCGTTCCTCATTCTTCTAAACAACATAGATACATTCTTATAGCCACTGATTATTTCACCAAATGGGTAGAGGCAATCCCACTAAAGGTAGCCAATTCAGAAAATATTATTGAATTTATAGTTCAATTTGTCATCACCAGATTTGGCTTACCATCTACTTTAATGTTTGATAATGCATCTTATTTTTCAGGCAATTCTATGAAAGAAGTTTCTCTTAAAAGAGGTTTTAAGCTTAAGTATTCAGTAAATTATTATCCTCAAGGAAATGGACTAGCCGAATCCACAAACAAAAATCTCATCAGGATTATTAAACATGCTGTTGACCAAGGCCGAAAGAACTAGCATAAGTCTTTAGTGTTTGCTCTATGGGTAGATCGAATAACTCAAAAAGCCTCCATTGGCACTTATCCTTTTAATTTGGTCTATGGGAAAGAAGTAGTCTTACCAAAAAATGTAGCCATTCCCTCCTTAGCCTTAGTTCAATTCATTGGAGAAACCCCTTCCTCATCTATGCAGATTAAACAATTACAAATTCTTAAGCTTGACGAGAAAAGAGAAAATGCCAGGACCACGCATGCACATCATCAGCAGTTAGTAAAAGCCTCCTTTAATTCAAATTTTGTAGCTTCAAAATATTTCCAACTCAGAGACCTAGTATTAAAATGGGATAAAGCCCATGAAGGGAAAGGTAAGCATACCAAGTTCCAACAAATGTGGCTGGGCCCATTTCAGATTGTGGAACAGTTAAGCCCATCAACTTTTCTACTATAGGATTTATCAGGTAAGAGAGAATCTCTACTTGTTAATGGACAGGTCCTAAGGAAATACTTTCCATAGAAGATGATTTCTTTTGTTCACTATATATTATTGCCCATAGTTAAAAATTTTCCTTTAGAAATAATAATACCAATTCAAAAGCATTCACTTTTGGTTTTACAAAGGATAGACTCTTTTTAACTTTTACTTGTCGCTTGTATAAGTAAATATTTTTATGAAAATAATCTTCACATATGAAATGTATAGTTAAGATTGATTGCTCTTAAATTGATTGTCTTCCTCCTTAGCTATCTGATTTTGATGAAGCTTAACTTTAAAAGAGAAATTGCACCTTTCTATCAGTCTAGAAAAGAATCTATACAAAGAAAAGTCTCTCTCCATAAAGGCATCTCTAAAAACTCTACAATTGTCATCTAGAAGCTCTTAAAGGGCCAATGATCCTCCCCACTTAATCAATTTTCATTTTTAGAGTGTAATTCTAAAATATACCTAAAATTAAAGGATAAGGGGTCTCATCAAGAGCCAATGTACCATGATCATAAGATTATAACTAAATTGACATTACCAAAACTGCATATAAAAACAGGGTAATGGCTTATGATTATAATAATCAAAAGACAAGGGGTCTCATCACAAGCCAGTTTGTTCATTTAAGTTATGAATCAAGTGAATGGCATTGTCAATGTTGGTCACCAAACTAAGACATTATCCTTTAGGAAATATAGATGAAAAGCTGAAGCAACAAATGAAATACTCCAGAAAATAAATAAAGCAACAAGTATACTTATGAGCTTATCTTTAAAATTGCATTTTGATTTCAGTGGAATACTAGGTCATTGCTGGTTAAAAGGTAACCCTATAGAGGCTATGAATGCCTGCTAGCAGCAGAGGCTCTACCTACGACAACGTAGTAAACCAAAAACCAATCTCGAGAGAGACTCATGGATTTTATCTTTAAAAAACCAAGTAAAGACTAATGTAGACAATGTTACTTTCTATAAGGAAAGAATAGTCAAAAGAATGGTAGTTAGGCAGATGATTGTTTCATTACGAAAGCAGTATTTCTTACCTAATATTCCATATAATTTGTTTTATTTTCAAAACAATCTTTAATTTGGAAGTTTTAGAAATTTCAAAAAACTCTCAGAGTTAACTGGTTCTCCCAAGTGAATCGCCAATTGTTGTGGTATTCAACAACCTCCAATTTGTTAATGATAATAGTTAATATTACATTAACTAAATGGGGACCCTTTAAAAAATTTCATCCAAAAAATAAAACTTAGCATTTATTCATTTCTTTTATTTTTTGAATAAATCAAAGATAACAATCAAAACCTTTTTGGGAACTACTAAAGCCTTACCTTTTCATATATAGCATGTCTAAAACCCACCAAAGGACCTTTCTAAAAACCTCCAAAATCAGGAAAAGTGATTAAATAAGTGCTCCATGGTCTAAATTATCATAAAATCCAACGAAAACGGAAGTACTTAAGCTTGTTAGGCTTAAGTCTCACATTGCATATCATGACTTATAAAGAACTCTCCCTTAAAAATGATATAGCAAGATTTGCGAGTTGCAAAACCACGATGGCGCTTTGACTTTTATCCCATCGCATTTCAGGTATTCAAGCAAATGCTTTGCACTTACCATAAGCTGATATTGTGAAATTTGATTCGTGCCCAAACCCACACCTTAGAATATTAAAAGTAAATATTTCGAGTCTATCAAGTCTATTGCATAGGACAAACCTAGTGATTAACTATACGTGAAATAGCCATCAATGGCTCACATTGCGCATCTCGTAGACACATAGCAGGAGGTAAGAATGGTAAAAGGCACATATTGCGATATTGTGATCTGCGATATTACTTCGCAAATTGCACAATCTCTATCGTCATAGTATAATGGCTCGCCACCCTAGAAGATTTCATCCTGTTTTACGACGCAAACATTTATGAGCAATAAAGCTAAGGGATAATGAATCATTAGTGGGTATTAGTGGGAAATAACTGTATTTATGTGTGAAAATCCATTTTGCTTGATACAATATCTTGTTACATGTGTTCAAATAATGCTCCTTTTACCACCTTTACAAGATATCTGTATTATTTCATTTTTACGATCATCTTTGAGTGTCTGATAGCTTTTTTTCTTCATTTCAGGAAAAACCCACAGAGTAGAGAGTTGAGAACAATGGGTAAAAAAAGGAAAATTCGTTGCCTCTGAGAAGACTAAGATGACTCCCCTATTCACAGATACCACATGCAGCAGAGAGGGAGGAACCTCTACATGGGAGACTATGTACAATATACTGGAGGAGGAACAACCCAGGATTATGGAAACTAATGTTACAATTGATGGTCGAGATTCCTCGAATGCTTCCATGCTAGAGACGACTTGCTTATTTTTGCACTACATAGCCACTCAGCCAAAGATAATCCCTTATATCAACATGGTAAAATGGGTTATCAACAAAGTAGATATCTAAGACAAAAAATTCAGGACAAGAAGCGAAGGGGACATCAGATATTTTAACCTGGACAACATACGGCTTATATACCACCTACTATAGCCACAAGTCATTTACAACAGGAAATTCATAGAGAATTTTTATAAAGAGAATAGCAACCCAACAGATTGCACCCACACCTGGTCGAATAATGAAGAGAAAATCAAGAAAGAAAAAAAAGGTATGTACACTACTGCATCTATTTGTCCCCATTATAATTTTGTTGCGGCTATGTTATGTAGACTGTTTGGCAGACCTGATAGTACCAAGTTCTCCCCAGAGTGGTCATTGTTAATAGACGTAGTCATTAACACAAATATCATGAATTGGACCCAAATCTTGTCAGATAATTTGGCAAAATCAATTATCGAGTACAGAAGGAAAAGAAGTATTACTTCGAGGGTTTACCCTCCATTTTTTATGAGCACCTATGTTATGGATGTTATTAGTTTTAGTTTAAAGTTCCCCATTATGAGATGGAAATGGATTCTTCGAAATCCACTTCCCATTCACGTGTACCACAAGGTCATGTGGGAATCCAATTTTCAACCACATTTTTTCAAGATTTGCCATGGAGTTATGCTCCCTATTTACAAGCGGCTTTATAATTGAGATGCCCCCAGGTTTCCCCAAGAAGCTAAAGTTGACATCCTCCAAGTGGCCAGATGATTCAGCGAGGAAAAATTTACATATATCAAAGTTTTTGGCAACATCGCCTCCCCCCACATCCTGCCATACTATGTTCCAGATAAATTGATGGCTCCGGAGATAGCCTATCAGACAGATAGTGAGGGAGGAATGAGCCATATACTAAGAGAGTCAAAGAAGGCCATTTGGCCTGCATTCGTTGTACAGTGCAGAGCATTTTCACTACATGACCTGGGACACGCATTCAAAGAAGCAGATAACATGCTATCTCCGCAGTCACCCAAATTCCCTGGACAAGAGTATGACCGTTTGACATTGTCAATAATTTCACCACTCTAGTTGTTATGCCCCTATACCAATAGGTGTCATATATCATGATTGACTTGGTTTAGCTCTAAAATATGTTCATACCTTTGCTTGTTGCAAATGTTTTCCATAATTGTGAAAAATAAAAAATTTAAAAAATGAAAAGAGGGTATGTCCAAGAAAAAGAATAAAAGGACAAAAAGAATAAAGAAAAGGTCAAAGAAGGAAATAAAATGAACCTCAACAAAAAGAAAAGACCATGAAAGTGTGCTAGTCTAAATGCCACTACTTTTTAACTATTGTATAATAAAAGATTGTATGTAGCTTGTCACTATGCCACAATTCATGAGTAGTCAAACAATTTAAGCTTGACTAGTTCATATTTTCAATTTCATGTTTTAGATATAGAGAATAAAGATCTAACCAAACAGTTTAATCTTGGCAGACAAGTAGATAGGTAGAGTGAATAAAAGGAGCTTAACAGTTTAATCTGAGCCCTTGGATGTAATAAGTGTAAACTTAGATAGGAATTCATATGTAAAAGAAAAGAAAGTTTGATAAGGGTTTGCCAGTCTAAGTGCACCCTAATAAAAAAGTGAAAATGCTAGGATAAAGTAGGTAGGGCAAGTAGATCATGGTTGCATGAAATGGTTAAGTACAATGCTTAAATCTTTTACTTTCACCACTAACCAAGGCAATGATGTATCACATGGAAAGGCACATCAACATTCAAAGTCAAAATAATTAACTTCCCTACTCATTCCCCTAGAATCTTCACTAATTCCCTAAGTGCTAAAGGTAATTCCCAAAGTTAGGGGGGCTCAGAGCATTTCTCTAACTTTTGGAGGGACTGAGCCCTCGGCCCAATAATTGGAAATCCCTGAAGCACTTAAGTCCCCTCCATCAACATTAGCCCCCCATAAGATCACTCATTCCTTTGATAAAACTTTTCCTAAGTAAATTCCTATTTTACTTAGGGAAATTGAAATGAATCTTTATAAAATCCCTTTTATACACTTTAGCCTAAGTCAATATGTTATATGATGAAATACTTTTGGAAAACATTAGACTTAGCACTTTCCCATTCATTTGTCATATTAACCATTAATGTTTTATTATATAATTCCCAAATAAAAGAAAATTACCCATGCCTATATTATTATATTATGCAAAACCCCAAAATATTACATATCCCGCCACGATGGTTAAGTATAACTGTAAAACAAATAATAAATGGGATTAATTAACTAATTTGTAGTTGATTAAGAACCCTACACTGCCACCATCCAATTAGGATTAATTTAGTCATCCGAACTAATTAATATCGGGCCCCCAATATGATTAACTCCTTTAATTAATATCAGGCCCTCCCCTATTATCCATCAATCACGTCATTACCCCGACCACCATCTGATTGGATCCTTCAGATCCGACGACCTTTGCTCATATTGTGTGGGCCTTTTGGTCAACCTTTAGCACACGATGTGAGTGGTTTCATGAACAATGCCAATGCTACGTGTCGAAATATGTATATCACACTGCTCGCCCCAAATACCACTTACCCTCCAAAAGCAGTGCGATGAAACCTGCTTACCGCCTCCCGCTAACGACAAAACGTCAAGTCACCTCCCCACTGACGCCACCTGTCTGTATCACAAAACCCACCAAAAACTTTGACTTTGCATAAAAAACAAAGTTAATCTATTTTCTGTCCTTATTCAAAAAACTCATGCATATAACCAGAACGTGAATTTGACCAGCTCATGCTCCAACCGTCAACTACCCTGAAAATTGCAGTCTGACATCACTCCAGTCCACCATTTGCACCCAGTGAGACATTACTCCATTGCCAATCACTCCATAAATAGGTATTTACCAGTTTCCTTCTAGAACCCCTGTAAATACTTAATTTCCTCTATGATTACGTTGAAAACCCCAAAATTCAGTGTAATTCAGTTGCAGACCTTAAAATTAAAGACTCCCAGGACCCTCTATTTCCACCAAATTTACTCAAAAACCCCATTTCCATCTCTGAATCCACAAGAACCAGAAATGGAAACCCCCGTGGCCCTCAACATAGTTGCAATTACCACTCCTCATTGGGATTTGGACTACCTTCCCTTAGTTGATAGGGACTTCCAAATCAAAGACCTCACATTTGATGATTCCCCCTTAATACTGCATTGTAAATATTGGGATCTTTACCTCAATAATGTAGACAATATTGGTCCATGGAATCAAATCTCCCAAAGTACCAATTCCCTTCTGTGCACATTTTCCCAGACATTGTCCATCAATGCCATGCCAATTACAACCCCAATATCAAAGTTGTAATGTCCAATGACTAGCAAATTCTTTTTACCATTACAGCAGACTCCATCAATGAAATGTTGTAGTTGCAACCTAGTCAGAACCTTACCCCTCTATCTATTGCTGATTTACTTGACAAATATTCCAAACTATCCAACTCAGAGATCGCCAAAGTTTGCCAAATGTTCATGTTAGAGCAGTACATTTCATAAAACCCTCCACCCCACATGAACAGTGCTTTTAGAAGCTTAGGGAGGGATATTATCACCATGATTTCCTATATTCTTGGTTTCACAACCAATGAATATGTCGATGAAATGACCTTTGCTTATATGACTATCTTCACCGTTGGCTAGCCTCCTGCTGCCAAGTATGATTATGCTGCATTCATAGCTGAGAAAATCCATGATCATTTCATGAGATTAGAAAATGAGAGGGTGTTCAAGTATTCTACAGTCTTGTATCACCTCTTCCTATATTACCAAACTGAAAACTTCCCATTCTCTATGAATAAGCTTGATACCAGAGGTAATCCTAGATCAGTCATTTTCTGGACTTCCATCTTTCACTACTCATACACTTCTCCCTATTCATACAATGAATTCATAGATCAATTTCTCTATCCTGTAACCTCCATGCTGACAGGACATTCTTCCCCAAGATGATATCAAGAGAATCCTGCAACTATCAAAGCAGTACAAAATAGGTGATTGGTACTTGTACCAAAATCACACTAAGATCCGAATCTATGGTTGTGAGCTCCCTCCTTTCAAGCTGCCTAAATACGTCCCTATGAGATCGTTTTCCTTGGAATATTATAGGCAAATGATAAACTCTGACCAAAATCATCTCACCAAGGAAAAGAAAAAATCCCAATTAAGGATCAAAGACCACTTAGGCCCATTTGTGTGCAACAATAGAGAATCAGGGAAAAGAGTAGAAGAAATCATAGAAACAACAATGAAACTAAAGAAAAGCTTTGCTTGGACATATAATCTTCACAGTTTCATCTGTGACAGGAGAATGAAATAGAAATTGTCACCCTATATCCAACACAGAATCCCTGAGATAGAACAATATGCAAATTTGAATGAATGGAGGGAAGGGACTTTGATAGAATAGGATAGTGATCAGGTTGAGGTTGATAATGTGATGAAATATTTGGAGAAGAGACTTGACCTAGACTCTTTTGAACAGGTGGTAGCAGAGTCTTCCCAAAGGCTAACCCAGGAAACTAGTGCTCCCACAGCAAAGCCTTCGCAGAAGGAAACTCAAGAACCAAGTTCCTCAACAACAGAACAACCAGAGAAATCAGAGCAACCTAAGATATCAGTAGAGTTACATCCACCATAGCCACATCCGACTCAAACGAACATGGGAAATCCCCCAGTAGTGCAGACTCCTCTAAATGAGGAAAAGAACTTGAAAAGAGATAGGGAAGTAGCTACCCCTTCTAGCAGACCTATAGATCAAACCTTTGCTAAGAGGCAAAGGTTGAATCCTTATTCAGAGGAGGAGTTCATAGACGAAACTACAGAGAGCTTGAGAAAGGGAGGAATAGATAGTTTACACATAGGTGGGACACCCTCAAGTTCACAAAGGCAAGAACTGGATAGGCAACAGAGCATAGAAGTTTCACCCCTGAGATCTTCTTTTGAGAAGATTATAGATATAAAAGGAAAGTTTAAGGAAATCAAGACAAAGAATGAGCAACTCAAGGCCCAAGCCTATGCTCAGTACTTAAATATGGCCCCTTCAAACCAAACTAGATTGATGTCAGCCTTTGACATCAAAGAGGGCAAAATGCAAATGAGTTTTCTAAAGCCCACAGTGTTGTAGCTAAAATCTTTGGCAGATTATCTCAAGACTGACTTTGAAGTCATGGCTAAAGACATCCACCCTATAGACTAAATAGAACTGCACAAAGAAATAGGGGAGATGGTCTATTCTACACTGACTAGCAAGGCAATGATGGAACATAGGTTGCAAAATTCACTGAGCAACACTAATGCCCAATTGCAACTAAAAAAAGCCTCCTCACAGGCAAAAGACAACAGAATCAAATCATTGGAGGATTTTATTATTAAGTTTGGCCATAACCCATAGGATGTCAAGGTAGCAGAGAGCCTAATAAAGAAAAAGAATTAAGATATAGCTACACTGAGAAAGCAGTTGAAATTTCCACCACTCATTCACCCTCAGACTACTGAAGTGATTGAGAAGAAAAATGAAGAAGAGCTTATGGACTTGGTCCTTAAGCTAAATGAGCAACTAAAAGAGACAGAGCAGGAATTGGAGAAAACACTATAGTCAAGGCAGAGTGAGTCGACCACATAGCCTCAAACTACAGTACCAGTGGTTTCAACAGTAGTCCCTTCCAGATTGGAATCAGCTTTTACAATAAATATTCCTTTGGCAACATCTGCACCCATAGAAGCAATAGGTACATCACAGAAAATTACACCAACATAGAGTACAGAGGACTTCATTAAGTCGATGGAGGAGATGAAACTCCAAGTCACAGAACTGCAGAAAGTGAAAGAGAAATTCACTACTTTGGAGCAGAAATATGATATATAAAAAATCAATTATGCAGAAGATATAAGAAAAAACAAAGGCTTAATCCAACAGATTAAAGCACCAGAGAAAGACCTTACATTTGAAAAGCCTTTGAAAAACATTAGGAAGATACTGTGGACCAATATCATTAATTCCATTAATTATATTTGGTCATCCATTCAAATCATTTTTGAACAAATTGATTTGGTTAAAATTTCTCTTGAAGAAGTTCAAAGGACCAGAGAGGAATGGGTAGAAAGCTTGAAGAGGCAATCTAGTTAATCAATTTTCTAAACAGTTGAAACAGACAACAATTGGAACAATTAAACATTGAGGATAGGACTGCTACCATCCTTGAAATAAAGAAAGTGTTGACCAAAAGGAATCTAATGCAAGGCCTGGAACGTAGATGTCTAAGCATGCAAGAAGATATCGATGAGTTCATGAGGAAATTTGGCATCTTACAAAGTAAAGGACTCCCAAGTCCTTTAGTCATCAATGACAAGCTAATGGTTCAAATAGACTACATCAACAAGTTGCATCAGCAAGCTGATAGTCAGGCCATTTCATCTACAGTCAAGGCATTGGCCACAGGGAAAGTTCTCTATGATGGTTTGGAGAACCTTTTTTACATTCAACTTGAAGTGAAGCACCTATTCCCAGTGCAACCCAATTTTGTGAAATAAACTGAAGCAGATGAAATATATAGGAAGCTGACAAGGACAAGAATACGAAAAGATGATTGGTGGTCCAGCATGACTAACATCGTTTAAATTACCATGAATTAAGTGACATAAAAATAAATAATTACCACAGTGAATTTTGGTAAAAAAGGGTGGAAAATGGTGAACAGGTAAAGAGTATCAAATATAGGTGAAAGAGTATCAATGAAAAGATAAAATCAGATGTCTAGCATAGAGTTACTAAGCACGACAGCAAGATTCACATTCATAGGACCTGCCTCTAGCTCCTTCAACAAAAACAAGGACAACAACAATCAGTTCACATTTTGTTTCTACATTTGAGACCATATGTCTCTATATTCATGTAAAAGATATTTAGTTTTCCTAGAATATGTCTCTCTTAGTTAGAATATATTTTGATATAAACATTTGTATAAATACTTCCTCATTCGAAGTATTGAGTGTGGATTCTTAGACATTTCTATAGACAATGTACTTTTGGAATTGAAGTGATGTTGAACAACTTTTGTATGGATGCCTGGAACAAAGTAATAAAGAAAAGGACTTTTACAGGATACCTATGTCAAACGAGAAACAAATAAGTATTCTATATCTTGTGTTTTTATAGTTTTTTTGGTTTAATCAATATTCATATGTGTTTCATATCTAAATGATAAACGAAAAGTTATATTTCAGAAAGAGCTTTATTGCATTCTGTCTTCAAATCGTTTATTTTTCTTAATGTTTTCTTCTAGACTATTATAGGTAGGGAATTCTTAAGTGCTCCATGCTTTCATAGTTTATCATTGTGACCATTTAACAAAGAATACTTAATTTCTTTTTGTTAATGAGCACCCCCTTTTCATCATCTTGAACCCTGTTGAAGGATTCTCAGTTGCCCTTCCTCCCTGTTCAAGACCATTTCACCCATTTGAAGCTATCATTTGTCTTTTGTTTAGCTATCTTGCCCTGTGAAACTATCCTTTGTTAAATCAACCTGAGCTAGTTAAGCCATCATCCAATTGACTCCATAGCCCAATGGCCTGAAATATCTTGTTCTATCCATCTGCCCCTGAATTCCGCCACCAAACAAAATCACAACCCCCCAAGCTGTCATAACTAGCCTAATACCCCAAAAAACAAAGCTAAAACTTAAAGAGAGAGCCCTCTCTAAGTATAGGTTGGCTAGAACCTGTACTTAAAAGATTGGTTTGTGGTTACCTCGGACCCCTTTCCTTCTTCTAACAACTTCAAGGAAAATCTAAGTGATAACATAGTGGCAACCATACTGGGGAATGAACAATTCCTTAGTTAAAACAAATCTTTAAGAAATTTAAACCTTAAATCTAAAAGCATACTAAAGAATTTGTAGAAGTTGTTTTAATATCTGTTAAGAAAACAAAAACATAACCTAAAATATGGCTTCAGAAAGAACTTGGTACACTAGAGCTAATCCTGACCTTAATCCACCCCAAGTTTTTGAGAACCCCAATTTGATCCCGAGAATTCTTAGAAGACAAGAAAATTATGTTAGCCCTCTATTACACAGTAATTTGTCACCGTCCCTGTTACCCCTTCTCCCGCACCTTGGAGGACTTATTCTGGGACCTGTGAGAAGTGACATAACCTAAAAACACTTGCATTGTATCCCCTTAAGTATGTACTTCATATGCCCTGAAGACACATTCTGCAAAATACCCATAAAAATAGCCCTTTTTCCATTGGCGTGGTTCCACTGTGTATCACTCGCGCCAATGGGGGAAATCCTCCAAGATGGCGCGCCAGCTGGTGCTCTGTCTCAGAGTCACACTCGCGCCAGCCCAGTTGGTTAAAGTTTTTAACAAACAAACTTACGAAGGTTCTTCCTAACCTATTCATGAACTGATTCCATCTTGAGTTAGTTTAGTTGGGCTTTGAATCTCCATAGAAGGGAAGTAGTTCTCCACCTCTCATGGAAGCTTCTTAGTGATAAAGCCAATCCCATGAATCTTGTGGATGACCCTAAACTCCTTCTCTTCTATCTATAAAAGCTTGTCCTTTTGCCTTTGACAAGCTAGTCTCCAAGTTCCAAATTCTAAGTCCCAAAGTTTGAGAATTGCCAAGTTCATGCTACAAGGAGCCTTATTCATTCCCATGAGGCTAAATCTAAAGTGAGGAGATTCTTGTCCAAGTAACCAAGGAGAGAGAGGCTTGTTCCCCATTCCCAACAAGCTTTGCAAGGCATGTGCTGCTGATCACCCAGCAAAAGGAGGATTTGACATCAGAACTATGGTTGTATTCTTCTTTGTTTATCAATAATAGATGACTATCATTATGGTTCCACTCTTATTCTCTTTTGTAATGATGATTGAGTTATATGCTTTCTGACTGATATATAGTTGCATCTGTTTGATTTTATGCTTGTTTTTGTGTCGTTCTTTGCATGTGCAGGTGTCTATTCACAGAGATCGTGAGGATTGTGATCTGTCGGAGCAAAGGAATGGGAGCACCACCTCTTCTACAGGCACTAGCATTGGAATCCAGGTAGGCCTTCGTCACTGGTCTATTAATTTGCAATTAGGAACTTGCGTGTTAGCGTTGTTTGATTGTTGCTAGACCCCATTTGGGCTAGTAGGGATCGCCTCTGTCCGTAGAGGGGATTTTCCTCCACAACAATTTGGCGACTCCGCTAGGGAGCTAGTCTTGCTTTTTGGTTGTTTCTTGGTTTCTCCTGCTTGGTTAGCCTTCTGGGTTGAATCCTTGTGTTGCTTCTTGCCCCTTGGTGTACTTGGGTACTGTTGACTTAGCTTTGGCTCATTTGTTTTTTATTTTTCCATAGCAAACTTGGCTGGTGCCCTTTTATAGGGCTACAGTCGCGCCAGTTGCTCATTGATAACCCGCGCCAATACCTAAAAGGCGCCAGTTTCAGCCTGAAAGTCGCGTCAGGCCTAGGAACTTTTGAAGTTTGCTTGGTTTTGATCCTCCTGAGCTTGGTTTTTGTTCTAGGTACCTTTTTTAGACTACTTGAGTGTGTTGGAGTGTGATTTGACTGGCTTTGATCGTTACCCTTTGGGTGTTTTCTTTTTTCCATCGATTTCACATTTCTAGCCCTAGGGCATCTAGTGGCTTTGTGTGTCGAGCCTTCCTTAGGTGTTTTGATCTTCTAGTGGTCCATTCGACTCTTTTATTGCGCCCTTGCACTCGTTTAGTGGTTGTTGATCGTTTCATAATGTTATTTGGGTGACTTGCTTTGTCCTCACTTGAATTCCGCATCGTCTCACTTTGAGCCTAGATTACACGTCTCATTGGTGTCTTTGGGACTTTTCTCATTCTTCGGAGGTTTGATTTGTGATTTAGGGAACTGATTGTGTTTACATTGAATGAAATTTGTGTTTTTACTCTTTTATTATCATTTCTCAAAGTTGGTTTAATGCACTTTGCCATCGACATAAATGAAAAAATCTCTTTTCCTTTGTATTAGTTAATGAGAATTAGAGCTTTTCATTTTGATTAGTGATTAGTGATCTTAAAGAAAAGTTCGTTAATTTCCATTAGCTGCATTAGGGAAGTTCTTTGTTGTTTTGTGATCATTTCATTTGTGTGACAGCGCTCAAATCCTCTCGTAACTAGCATTCATCGAATGAAATGACATATTTTGGCATATAGTTTGCATTTAGGGAATTTTGAGATATTACATACGGTAAGGCCTGAAAACTGAAACCTAATACAAGATCAACTTTAAAATGAACTGAATGAATCTAACAATGCATTGGAACATAATGCACACATTTATAGGTCTAGGCTAGGGACATGCTCCAGCGTTGTTAAACCTAGTCACTTTTATTTCACTCAAAGTTGGGTGATTCCTCCTTCCGTGACTCAATAGTGGTCTAGCACGGATTTGAGCTCCCACGTACCGTCGAGAATATGGGGATACCCCACTAGGTTATCATCCTTTATCCATAGGAAGCTGTGCCTGCCGCCTTACAATCTGTAATGCACCAAACACAACATTTGGGAAGATTGTCTGCCATACAGAAAGTCCTTGGTTTTCATATGATTGCCAAGGTGTATATGCAGTTTTAGGGATTTGTTTGGTAAACCTTTGCCTAGTTCTCTAGACTAGTCACTTTTCATCCTTTTCAGACTCCGTAAAAGAAAAGGCTCATCTGAGCATTTGTCACTTTGGGCTCATTAAACATTCGAAGGCGACTAGAGTCATCTTTTTGTCCTTTTCTCGACTCTTAAAAAATGAAAAGGTCAAGTTATGTCCTTGCGTCTTAAAATTGATTCGGCCACGATTCACATTTACCCGGTTAGATCTTGTTTGTGTTAGTTTGAGTAGGGTTCTTTCTCATTTGTGATGGCAAATTTTCCGGAGTTTACCAACCCAGGCATCCCCTTTGATGGGAATCTTGGTAATTTCCCTCCTTTTGGAAATGTTGGTGCTCCTTACATGGCAACGTTGTCCCTTCCTGGGTTAACTGTTGGGTTTCCTGTTTGGTTGTTCTCAACCTCTCTGGTCCCTACCATCTCAACTGCTGGTCAATCAGTTCCTCCACCTGAACAACATCATGTTGATTCTAAGGTGGACCTCTCCCCTTCTTCGCCTGTTTCCGTGTCCTCATCTTCTACTTCGCCTGGTGAAAGTCTGGATTCAAGTAACCAGGTCGCTAAGAAGAAGAAGAAGAAGACGAAGAAGAAGAAGTCTCCTCAGCGAGAGGTTAAAAGTACAGCTCAAGCCGGGCCACCTTCTGCTCCTCCGTAGAAGGTCAAGTTTCCTTGTAGGTTATGCAAGGATGACCATCTTCTTTGTGATTGTCCTGGCATTCCCAGGATCCTTGAAGTATGGTCTCGTGATCTGGCTCATCCCTCATAATCCTCTAAAACTCATGGCAGTGACACCCTATAAACTGACAACATTCAGAAGAAAGGGAAGATTCGAATCCCCTGTAGACTATGTGAAGGTAATCATCCCCTTCACCTTTGTCTGCTCATGGATAAAGCTTCCGCTGTTTTGGAAAGTCTTACAGCTTCATCACCCCAACTTCCCATTGGTTATCAGAGGCTCTCTTCAGACCCTCTCCCTGTTGGCAAAGAGATTGACTTAGATTCTTCTCTTGTCCAGGCTCCTCCTTCCGAACCTGCTTGTGCCAAGCCTACTCCAGACCAACCATTGGTCGGAGAGAGTGTTGACTTGGTTCACCACCTGTTGATTACTCTATTCTAGAGGAGCATCATGATTCTACTGCTCATGTTCTTCTCGTCTCGTCAGATTCTCCTGAGTCTCAGAATGACCCTCCTATCCTTGCTGATCAAGAGGGTCCTTCTTCGTCTCCTGTAGTGCAGGGGGGCAATCATACGATTACCCCACCAAGTAGTTCAGTCGTTTCCTTCGACTAGATTAATTTGACTACATTCCACCATCCATCCCATGTGCCTTTCTAGATTACAGTACATGCTTATGATAAGGCAGTACCTGGCACTGTCTTGGATGAGGGTGCATCTATCAGTCTCATGCCTTTCACTACTTGGCAAGCTTTGGGTTCCCCACATCTTGTGCCAGTTGCACAGAATCTGTTGGCGTTTGACGGAGGAACCAGTCAACCGTTAGGGATCCTCCTGAAGTTTCCTGTTACTTTGGGAGGCAAAACCGTCTATATAGACGTACTGGTTACCCAAGGTGCTCCAGATTTCAGTCTTCTCCTTGGCCGTGACTATGTTTATGCCATGGGGGCCCTTGTCTCTTCACTTTTTCGTGTGGTTTTCTTTCCACACGACGGAAGAATCGTGACTATAGATCAATTATCGTTCTTTAGTCCCCCGATGCCCCCTGCGTAGTTGTCATCCCCTCCTGGTTTTTATCCACCAGTTGTATCTGCCCCACCACAGATCAACTACGTGGCCACTTATCCCGTGCCTGTATCCAGTGATGCCGCCATCGTCTGTAATGTCCTGGGAGCATTGGATTCTAACTTCTGAGATGTTTTCCTTCCACCGGGAGTGGCACTCTTGGAAGCCCTGACTTCCTGTTCCTTATGATGAAGTTCAAGCGGAGCATAGTTCCTTTCCTATGTCAAGCTCCTTAAAAAATGAAACTAGGTCTGGGCGGAGCATAGTTCCTTTCCTATGTCAAGCTCCTTTAAAAATGAAACTAGGTCTGGTCAGAGCATAGTTCCATTCCTATGTCAAGCTCCTTAAAAAATGAAACTAGGTGTGGTCGGAGCATAGTTCCTTTCCTATGTCAAGCTCCTTAAAAAATGAAACTAGGTTTGGTCTGGTCGGAGCATAGTTCACTTTCCTATGTCAAGCTCCTTAAAAAATGAAACTGGGTCTGGTCGAGCATAGTTCTTGATCTTGTGTCAAGCTCGTTAAAAAATGAAACAAGGGTTACGAGGATAGTTTTGATCTTATGTCGACCTCGTTAAAAAATGAAATAAGGGTTATGAGGATAGTTCTTTTCCTATGTCAACCTCATTAAAAAATGAAACAACTCCTCCTTTTCCAAATCGAGTCTTTGATTAAGATCTCGTAAAATCCAAGTCGAGTCTTTCCAAGATCTCGAAAGTGAACCTTCATTCCATCCACTTTGTTGAATGCGATGAAGCTTGGGGGGCATGTACCTCATTTTGCGTCATTATGCTGGGGGCATGTGAACTTATAACAAGCATAGTTTTTCGTTTCAAGCTTGTGTAAACATGAAACCGAATCCAAGCAGGGTTCTTCATGGTTCAAGCTTGTGTAAAAATGAACCCATAGCCGATTTACATCTTGTGATTGCCGCTTTATCCCCTAAATTCTGCTAGATGAGCCTTGGTTGTTTCATTCCATTGCTACCATCTCTTTGGCTGATCATATGCTCTCACTTGGTTGTTTTTCCTTTCCTGAGGAACCACAACAATGAGTGGTTTTATTAGCCAGCCTCTTGACCATTACATGTTTTGAGCAGTTCCACCATTGCCGGAACCAGTTACTACCCTTTATACCACTCATTCGTCTAGGACGAGTCTCCTTTAAGCTCTTTTCTGACTTGTAAAGAATGAAAAGATTGTCGAGTATTTTTCCCTTTTTTACTTGTTAAAGAGAATAAAAATGGAGGTCTGATTTCAGCTCTTTTCCGACCGTGTAAAAGTGAAAAGATTGCCGGGTTTTTGTCATTTCAGACTCGTTATTGGTTACGAAACGACGTGCTTCTGACCGTTTTTTTACTTTTTAGGGTCGAAGTCACTAATCATGAAAAGTACTCCTCGATCGTAATGGTCGGGCGGTTCTTTCGAGTATTGCTTTATACTTTTTCGAGCTCGAGAGACACAACTTTACGAAAAAGGACACCCCTGGAGTTTCCTTTTCTGTTGTCTTTTCAAACTCTCTAAACATGAAAAGATGCCGAGTTTTCCTTTTTCATACTCGTTAAAATTTAATGACATTGGATGTCATCGAAATGACACCTTTCAAGCATATGCTGTCCCTGTCAAGCTTGTCATCAAAAAATAACCGGGGTACTCGCCAGAAATGGTGGGGAAAATGGAACCACAATTATTGTCGTGTCAGCAGTATGTCACTCTTGAATGTGGCACTTGTCTGCATTCATGTCTGGGTGGGGACATCTCATCTTGTTTTTACACTTGCCTCCCTGGGTTTGGGTTATCCTGTTTGACCTCTCATCTGCTCATTGCCCTGTCACCATGACCCCTGATCATTTGATGTCAAATACTGCCAAGTCCATTGTCGTTCCGCTAATATGTTCAAGAGAAGTTGACCTCTGCAGAATATTCAACCTCCCTCTGATACCTCACACAAAAAATCTTATCCTTCTCTGTCTCATGTCAATGATGTGGGAAACGTTATGGCCCACCTTCGATCAAGGTCACTTCCTGTCGACTTCAGCTCATTATCCAAGAAGTTGACCTAGAGACTCCCTTTAGGTGCCTTGGAGCCTGCATGCCTCAATGGCAGCTTCTTCGCATTCGACGCGAGGTTTTCATCATTGGCCTCCGATCGAATGATTCTACGGGTGTTCGATGCTGGCTCACTGATTCGCATGCCGTAGATCGTACCTATAGTGCCTTGAGGACCATTGTCATTATTGGTGGCACCTCTCGCGTTTGTTAACAGTTTTCATTATTGACTAGTAATCAGATGATGTTCTTGCATGTTCGACTTCGACTCTCATATTCACATGCTTGAACTTGTACTTTGTTCAGGTCTAGATGGAGCGCAAGACCCTGGATTTTGTCTGTTGGGATCCAGGTTGCGATTTTGTGGATTATTATGATCATTACATGACTCATTCAATGGATGGTTGTGACCATGCCTGAGTCTACTTATCGATCCTTACCGAATGGCTGCACCCATACCTTGGATCTGGATTTTTATGTACTCTGCTATGGATGGCTGCGCCCATACCACATACATCATGTACTTGAGATATCAGTTGTACTTCTTCATGCAGGTTCTCCAGCGGCAGTGTTTTCAGTTGGCCATGTTCTTGTAAAGCATTTCACCCCTTTCTCTCTCTCGGGCCTCATGCTTTAGGGGGCATCTGTTACACAGTAATTTGTCACCGTCCCTGTTACCCCTTCTCCCGCACCTTGGAGGACTTATTCTGGGACCTGTGAGAAGTGACATAACCTGAAAACACTTGCATTGTATCCCCTTGAGTATGTACTTCATATGACCTGAAGACACCTTCTGCAAAATACCCATAAAAATAGCCCTTTTTTCATTGGCGGGGTTCCACTGTGTATCACTTGCGCCAATGGGGGAAATCCTCCAAGAGGGTGTGCCAGCTGGCGCTCTGTCTCAGAGTCGCACTCGTACTAGCCTAGTTGGGTAAAGTTTTTAACAAACAAACTTACGAAGGTTCTTCCTAACCTATTCATGAACTAATTCCATCTTGAGTTAGTTCAGTTGGGCTTCGAATCCCCATAGAAGGGAAGTAGTTCTCCACCTCTCATGGAAGCTTCTTAGTGATAAAGCCAATTCCATGAATCTTGTGGATGACCCTAAACTCCTTCTCTTCTATCTATAAAATCTTGTCCTTTTGCCTTTGACAAGCTAGTCTCCAAGTTCCAAATTCTAAGTCCCAAAGTCTGAGAATTGCCAAGTTCATGCTACAAGGAGCCTTATTCATTCCCATGAGGATAAATCTAAAATGAGGAGATTCTTGTCCAAGTAACCAAGGAGAGAGAGGCTTGTTCCCCATTCCCAACAAGCTTTGCAAGGCATGTGCTGCTGATCACCCAGCCAAAGGAGGATTTGACGTCAGAACTATGGTGGTATTCTTCTTTGTTTATCAATAATAGACGACTATCATTATGGTTCCACTCTTATTGTCTTCTGTAATGATGATTGAGTTATATCCTTTCTAGCTGATATATAGTTGCATCTGTTGGATTTTATGCTTGTGTTTGTGTCGTTCTTTGCATGTGTAGGTTTCTATTCACGGAGATCATGAGGATTGTGATTTTCCGGAGCAAAGGAACGGGAGCACCACCTCTTCTACAGGCACTAGCGTTGGAATCCAGGTAGGCCTTCGTCACTGATCTATTAATTTGCAATTAGGAACCTGTGTGTTAGCGTTGTTTGATTGTTGCTAGACCCCATTTGGGCTAGTAGGGATTACCTCTGTCCGCAGAGGGAATTTGCCTCCACAACACCCTCGACCCGTCTTTAGATCTCAATCTTGTCTTGCTAAGTGGCTTTACCTAGAAGACCTAGCCTTTGATGAGTACTTTGAAACCTCTCTATTTCGGACTTCATCCAACTCTGAATTAATAGACCTAGTCCAAGACCCAGAGTTCATCAGAGAACTCGAGATCCAAAGAGCTAATTTTTTGATTGACCAACATTTGCAGAACTCACCTCAATCTGATCTTATCACTGAAGAAGCCTCTAATCCTTCCATAGTCACTTCTGTTTCCGCTAGTTCATCATCTTTTCCCCATATCTCTCAACCTCAAACCACTCCACAGTTGACTTTAACCCCTAGTCCTCCATCCACACCTCAAACATCCACTTTTACCCCAACTCCAACCTTTGTTTCAACACTACATACAGCAGTGGCTAATAGATATGCTCCTCTTGTGCTGCCATCCAATTTAGGTGCCATGCCCCAAGACTATCAAAGTAAAATCACATCCTTTGATGGCACTGGAAACTATACAGCCTAACAACATACTAGGAAAATGACTGATTATTTCGAAATGTATGAAATAGACACTACTGATGTGCAAATGAGGATTTTTGTGCAAAGCCTTACCAGAGATGTTAGAACCTAGTTCAAAGCCTTAACACCCAATAGCATAGACAGTCTAAGAACCCTCTATCAACAATTATTGAACAGATGGGAGAAAAGAAAAGACCCCCTTCAGATCTTATCTTAATACGAGAACCTCATGAGAGGACCACAAGAAACTATACAAGAATATTGCACTAGATTTAACAGTGTGTATAGTGCCATTCCTCTAGATCTTAGGCCCCCACCTGGTCTAGCCTTAATCAAATTCCTAGATGGATTTGATTCTGATATGGCTTTCCAGCTGAGAGAATGAAACCCCCCTACTTTGGAAGATATGCAAAGCATAGCAGTCAGTGTTGAAGCCAACCTGCTATCCAAGAGATCCAAGGCCAGGAGTGAAAGAAGGATACCATTAAAAGAAGAAATCTCACCCTTTGAACAAAAGCTAGACGCCATAATTAAAGGAATGGATAGACTAGGAGACAGAGTGGAGATAATTGAAAGGAAATCTCCTTGGGATAACCAACAAGCTAATGCAGGGAAAAATCCTAATTTCAGGAAAAATCAAAACCAAAACACTAGAAGGAATAGTCCTGACCAAAAAATTAGACCCCCTTTCTGGGAGAACTATGCAGAAGCTTCTCACTCTAAAGGCCCAGAAGAAGATACTCAAATCAATTTGATGGGGCTTGATGATGAAGAAGAAGTTTTCTTATCCCAAGATGATCAAGAGGCCCACATCCTTCAAGAGTTTAAAACCCAATCCAGAGAATGTTTTGACTTTAGGCAGGGATATGACTCAGTTGTCTTTGAGGTGCACAAGAAATACAATCTAAGAAGTAGGAAAATTGATGTCCCTGAAACAAACAATAAAATAGTCCCAAATCAACCCAAAAAAGGTAAGACAATAAACATACCATTGCAAATTCTTTCTAGACCAAATACTAATCCTCCTGACCCCATAATTGAAGATGTCTCTGATAATCAACCAAATAATAAATAGCCTTCCACTTCCCTTCATTCCAAGGAAACTATGGAAGAACCTCCAAAGGTTGATTTAGGAGAATCAATGAAACATGATTCTAATCCTGTAAAGGAGAAAGACATAGAAAACATAGTTGTTCGAAATCCAAAAGCCCAAACAGAAAATTCCTTTAATCTGGAAGCAGATGTTGGCAAGCTAAAAAATTTTGTTCCATTATCTGAATTAGCTAAACATGATGTTTATCGAACTCAAATCAATAGATCACTAAACATTATTGGAAGTGAAAACTCAGTTAATATTTATGATGATCAACCCAAGTTATTCTTTGGTCTAGAAGTGAATGGGAAACCATTGGACGGAGGAATTCCTCCCTTCTATGTTAGCCTAAACATACATGATAAGATTCTTCACAATGCCATGTTTGACTCTAGTGCATCTCATAACCTCATGCCCAAGTCTGTCATGGGAAAGCTAGACCTAGACATCACTAGACCATACAAAGATTTGTTTTCTTTTGATTCCAGCTAGGTGAGATGTTTAGGATGATAAAAGACTTATGTGTTTCATTGGTTCAATATCCTACAAAAACAATATTAATGGATATAGTGGTGGATGATATACCACCCAAATATGGCATGTTGTTGTCAAGATCCTGGGGTGCTAAACTTCAGGGATCTATTCAACTGGATATGTGATATGCCACTATATCGTTTTCGAACAACCCAAGAAACTATACAGAGAAACATTGATGAAAAATGTAGTAAGTAGTCAGGAAAGACCCAAAAATTTCCCCATCTACTCAGTACACTTTGATATGGATTCTTTCATTCTTTACAACGCAAAATCTGGTCCTCCAAATACCTTAGAGGTTTTAGCAATAGAACCAAAAGAAATTGAAAAAGAAAAATCAACTGTTCATATTCAGGAAATATCAAATAATCAAGAAAAATTAGATGACAATGAAAACCCAAATGCCATGGTTAAACAAGTTCCTACTACCCCAGACACAAATTATGAACATGAAATACTTTAGCACTTAGAGCTTGATGGCTCGGTAAATAAACTGGGAACAAGAGCAGGAGTTTCGATGTACAATTTAGAAAATGATCATGCTGAAGGCCATGCCTATAGATTAAATTTTATATGCACCAATAATATGGCAGAATAGGAGGCTCTCTTGTTAGGTCTTAAACTTGTTAAAATATTAGGAGCTATTAGGGTGTCCATCATGGGAGATTTAGAATTAATAATTAAACAAATTAAAGGTACTTACTCAACCAGGGATCCTAGACTAGGATATTATAGAGGAACATGTTGGAAATAATACTAAGAAGGGGGGGTGAATCAGTATTATCTAATCAATATAACTTTTCATTTTCATACTCATATTCATATACGCTACTTTAGTTAAGGATACCCGCATATATACGCAACTGTGTTTAATGCAACTAGCGTATATCCAATAAACTTATGATTTAGTTAGTTGATCTTCAATGAGTGTCTCAGAACATTATTAGCCATATTAACAGTAAACAGGTGCAGTAAAAACAGAACAGATCATCACACATAAAGGGCACACATGAACACCATGATATAATGTGGAAACCCAATGTGGGTGAAAACCACCTGCTGCAACTCGTCTCTTTCTTCCTTTAATAAGAAAACTTCTTTTTATAATTTTTATGTACTGGTGCAGTCTTATACCAGTACGTAGGCTTCTACCTGTAGAAGGCTACAACCTTCTCTTGTTCTCCAAACTCTCCTAGAAGGGAGCTATAACCCCCTTAGCTCCTGTACTAGCTGAAGTACTAGTACGTAGGTGCTGGCCTACAGAAGGCTACAACCTTCTCTTTTCTTCCAAGGACCATGTTTCAAAAATTTTCAGACTGGATCCATAAATACAAAACAATCATCACTGCAATACAATCATCAACTTATACCTGCATCATCAATCACTGAATCACCCAATACTGAATCACTGAAACCCTGTCATCAAAATACAGTTACCTGAACACAGACCAGAGCCAAAACTCAGCAACAACCACTAGAACCAATAGCAACCTGAAACATCAAATCTCATAATGTATACGCTACTCGACTGTGTCAACACTGTGTGTACACACGCTTTCACTAGAGATAACTTGCGTATAGATCTAAAGATAATTACTTATACCTTCACTGCCCTTTTCAACTTGATTCAGATCGAGCTAAGCATCACAAACCCATAACCAGCTTACTAGATCTTCACACTTCATCAGACATTCATTACTTGTTCACCCCTTGGCCTAATGATATTCTCCTTATATAGGTTTAGGCTTCTCTCAATACCATGGTCCAAAACCATGTAGAAACAATACCTTGGACCCAATACCTGGGGTCAACACTTCCGACCAAATACCATGGACCAAATACCACAGACCAAAACTTATTTTTCCAACATGTACGCGCCTTTCCTTCTGTGAACCTGCATGTGTACACATACACGCCTTTTTTTCTTATCACCCACATGTATACACACTTTCATCAAGGTTAACCTGCGTATATCTCTCTCTTGACCTGTTGTACTAAGATCTGTCCTCTGATTGAGTTGGCATCAAGGACAACAGTTGTATCATAATGTCAAAGTTCTCCCCCTTTGGACCTGATGGCGACCACCACACCAAGTCACTCTACCCCTTTGACATCAAGGGCAAAGGGCAAACCAAGAAGTTCTCTCCCTCTGCTATCCATACTCCCCCTGAGTACCTGTTGAAATCTCTGATTGGGCTCCCCCTTTGTATATGCCAAGATGTACCAAGCCATCCATGCTCCCCCTGAGCACATGCAGGGTCTCCATTCAAGACCATGATAGTCATTAGCCACTATCATACACCATATATGATCTGCACCATAAGCATCAGCATCCAGTTATGTAACCTGCAATACCATTCTTTTGATCAAACGACAAGATGTATCATTTAGGCACATAAGCATCATCACCAAAGACTTCTAACCATAATGCCAACAATGCATTATTTGAAGTATATGCTCCCCCTGAGCCTATGCCAACCATCATATACCATGACCGAACCATTTCCTGAGTCTGTTCTACTGCCTTTTTCTTCTGAGCTCCATATACGTGACTCTGCATCCTCTAGATCGCGTATATACATGACTTATCTTTGTTATATCATTGTATGCAAAATGGAATACTGAAGGTATTCACTTTCAGTTTCCCCTGTGTCCGTTATGTCAGCTAACTGAGTTATGTCACACCTTTCTGTCTCTAATTCTGTCTTCTTCAATACCTGGAATTGTGATGATGTATAATCCTCTTGCTTTGGAGTTTGAATTTTTCTCCTGCATTCCCTTGCTTTATGTCCAAACTTGTTACATGCATAACATCTTAGACGATTTATGTTCCTTCTATTGTAATCAATTGCTTTGTAGCCAAGCATATCACATGCAAAACAATATCCTTTGAAGTACCTAGAATGAGATGATCTTGTGTGATGGTCTTGAACCATTTTACTTCTCCATCTGGCTGCAACATGTCCAAGATTATGACATACATAACATTCAACATTAGTCAATGGAGGAAATAATCGTCTATCACTTCCATAGTTACGAGTAAAGGATTTTCTTTGAGGAATTTCTTTCCTTGGCTGTTGATGAGGTTGTCCTCTCATCTCTTGTTGAGCATTTCAGAATTCTTACTAGAGTTCCTTGCCTCACCTTGTGAGCTAGATTCACCTTCAATAGATTCATAAAAGCCAAGACCAGTTTTGATAGTAGGGGATCTTTGACTACCAAGAATGTCATCCAAAATCTTAGTACTACCTTGAAATCGTAACAATTTATCCTTTTCTTCTAATTTACTTTTTAAGATATTTACCTCAACCTGATGTTGTTCTTCCTTTTCCAGATACTGCTTCCTTATGTTTTCTTCAGCTTTTCTTCCTTCTTCCACTTGTTGCCTTAATTCGATTACTTCATGTTCTTGTTCTTCAAGAGCTTCTTCATTTTGCTTCTTTGATTCTTTAAGATCTTCTTTGAGAGAGAGGATCTTCGATTCAAGTCTCTGAATTGTTATGCTCTGATCTTTTACTATATCCTACAATTGCTCCCTTACTCTAGTTACTGACTCCAACTGTTCTTTTAATCTAGTAACTTCTTCTGGTTCTACGTTCTTATTTTCATATGTCGTGAGAAGTCTAATATCTTCATCACTATTGATGAGTCATTACTTTTATCATGGGTATAATAACTTCTATCCGACATCTTTCCTTTGTTATGAGGGCATCTAGCAGCGTAGTGACCAACTCTACCACATGAAAAGCATTTGAAAGGTAGCTTACCTTTGAACCTTCCAGAACCCCGTTCAAGATTCTTGACAAAATTTACCTCATCTTCTCCTTCTAAAATGTATCCTGATTCATTTGCTGACACTTCGAATGCAGATTCTCTCATATCTGATGGTCCTCCTTTTCTCATCTCAAAAGCAGTTAAGATTCCGTGAAGTTGCGCCATAGTGATTTTCTGCATATCCTCCTTTTCTTCTATGGAAAAAAATTTGGAATCAAATTTAGCAGACCAAGATCTTAAAACCTTTTCAACTAAGACAACTTCCTTAAATTGTGCACCTAGATTCCTCATACAATTGACAATCTCATCTATATGCAGAAAGTAATTAGCTATTCTTTCATTACTATGCATTTTAATATTTTCATACCGTATTCTGAGAGTTTGAAGCTTTGCTCATTTTACCTATTCATCTCCTTTGTAGCTTAGAATGATTTTGTCCCAAATTTCTTTGGCTGATTTGAAATGAATGACCTTCATAAATTCTGGTTGTGACAAACTTCCCAATAAGATAGTAACAACTTTGGCATTGAGTTCATATTGCTTTCTCTTTGTTGTATCTGTAGGAATTGTTGATGGATATGTGTATCCGCCTTCCACGATTCCCCAAACATCCATTCCAAGTGATTGTAGATATGTTGTGGTTCTTATCTTCCAGTGGACATAGTTGCTCCCATCAAAGATTGGTGGCCTGATGGATGCTTCTCTTTCTTGATTACTCATTCTGATGGATCTTTCCTTCAAGCAATCAAGCTTCTTCTAAAGGACCTGCTCTGATACCAATTGTTGGAAATAATATTGAGAGGGGGGGTGAATCAGTACTATCTAATCAATATAACTTTTCATTTTCATACTCAGATTCATATACACTACTTCAGTTAAGGATACCCGCATATATACACAACTGTGTTTAATGCAACTAGTGTATATCCAATAAACTTATGATTTAGTTAGTTGATCTTCAATGAGTGCCTCAGAACATTATTAGCCATATTAACAGTAAACATGTGCAGTAAAAACAGAACAAATCATCACACATAAAGGGATAACATGAACACTATGATATAAGGTGGAAACCCAATGTGGGTGAAAACCACCTACTGTAACTCGTCTCTTTCTTCCTTTAATAAGAAAACTTCTTTTTACAATATTTATGTACTGGTGTAGTCTTATACCAGTATGCAGGCTTCTACCTGCAGAAGGCTACAACCTTCTCTTGTTCTCTAGACTCTCCTGGAAGGGAGCTATAAACCCCTTAGCTCTTATACTAGCTGAAGTACTAGTACGTAGGTGTTGGCCTACAGAAGGCTACAACCTTCTCTTTTCTTCCAGGGACCACGTTTCATAAATTTTCAGACTGGATACATAAATACAAAACAATCATCAATGCAATAAAATCATCAACTTATACTTGCATCATCAATCACTGAATCACCCAATACTGAATCACTGAAACCCTGTCATCAAAATACAGTTACCTAAACACAGACCAGAGCCAAAACTATGTAACAACCACTAGAACCAACAGAAACCTGAAACATCAAATCTCATAATGTATACGCTACTCGACTATGTCAACACCGTGTGTACACATGCTTTCACCAGAGATAACCCGCGTACAGATCTAAATATATTTACTTATACCTTCGCTGCCCTTTTCAACTTGATTCATATTGAGCCAAGCATCACAAACCCATAACCAGATTACTAGATCTTCACACTTCATCAGACATTCATTACTTGCTCACCCCTTGGCCTAATGATCTTCTCCTTATATAGGTTTAGGCTTCTCTTAATAACATGGTCGAAAACCATGTAGAAACAATACCTTGGACCCAATACCTGAGGTCAACACTTCCGACCAAATACCACGGACCAATACCAAAATACCATGGACCAAATAACACGGACCAAAACTTAGTTTTCCAACACGTACGCACCTTTCCTTCTGTGAACCTGCGTGTGTACGCATACGCGCCTTTTGTTTTTATCACCTGCATGTATACGCACTTTCATCAAGGTTAACCTGCGTATATCTCTCTCTTAACCTGCTGTACTAAGATCTGTCCTCTGATTGAGTTTCCATCAAGGACAACACTTGTATCATAATGCCAACAAAACAGTCATAGAAATTCTCAACACCTTTTCGGAAACCCAGCTTGCAACTATTCCTATAAAACACAACATGCAAGCCCATAGTCTGTGTTGGCATTATGACACAGTTTTGGCACTATGACACAGGTGTTGTCCTTGATGGCAATGCACTCAAATGAGAGATCACAGTTCAAGCTCTCAGAATGAAGGAAAAAGAGATATATGTAGGATCCTCTTAACCAAGTTGCGTATACACGCGGGATCGTCGATCAAAAGGCGCGTATACGTATGCAAGCACTTTCATGTAAGGAAAAGCACATACATGTGGAAAAACGTATTTTTTTAGTCCATGGTATTTAGTACTTGGTATTTGAACCTATGGTTTTGGACCACGGTATCTCATCCGAAGTGTTAAACCCAGGTATTGGGTCCATGGTATTGATTTTCTATGGTTTTGGACCATGGTATTAAGTAAGGCCTAAGACTATAAAAGGGGAATGAGATCATTAGCCAAAGGCATTCACTCAAGCATTGAATATCTTATGAAGAGCAAGATCTAGAATTGGGTTATGGTGCATAGCTACATCTGAACCAAGGAGGAACCTGAGCGCTAGAAGAAGGATAAGTTCTATTGATGGGTCAAGATCTTAAGGCTTGAATAGTAATATATATATGTGATTTTGATCTGTTATATTTGGCGCATGACTTGATCTATAAATTTGATAATCTGGGTATAACTGATGTCTGAATAAGTGAAAACGGTAAATTATCTTTTATAGATCTGTACACAGGTTCGGCATAGTAGAGGTGTGTATACACACTGGTTCAGCACCTACATACTTGTACATTACCTAGTACAAGAGTTAAGGGGGTTGAAGCTCCCTTCTAGGAGAAGCTGGAGAACGAGAGAAGGTTGTAGCCTTCTGCAGGTAGAAGCCTGCGTACTGGTATAAGACTACACCAGTATAAAAACATTGTAAAAAGAAGTTTCTTATTAAAAGATGATAGAGACGAATTGCTGCAGGTGGTTTTTACCCACATTGGGTTTCCACCTTATATATTGTGTCCATGTGTGTGATGATTTGTTCTATTTTACTGCTCCTATTTATTGTTATTATAGTTAATGAAGTTCTTATGCACTGATTAAAGATCAACATTTAATGAATCATAAGTTTACTGATATACGCTGGTTGCTTTAGACACAATAGCGTATATACGCAGTTTCCCATAACTGAAGTAGCGTATAAAAATCTATTTGTGAAATGAAAGATAATTGATTTGATAATACTAATTCACGCCCCCTCTCAGTATTATTTCCAACAATTGGAATCAGAGCAGGTCCTTCAGAAGAAGCTTGATCGCTTGAAGGAAGATCTATCATCATGAGCAACTACAAAAAAGATGCATCTATCAGACCACCAATATTTTATGGGAGCAACTTCGTCTATTGGAAGGTAAGAATCACAGCCTATCTTTAATCTCTTGGTACATAATTTTGGGATATCGTGGAAGCAGGATACACATTTCCATGAGCAACTCCTACAGATACGGCTGGTAAGAAGCAGTATGAAACAAATGCAAAGGCTATCAATACTCTATTAGGGAGTTTATCTCAATTAGAATTCGTCAAGGTTATGCAACTCAAAACCGAAAAATAAATATGGGACAAGATCGTTTTGAGCTATGAAGGAGACGATTAGGTAAAATGTGCAAAACTACAAACTCTCAGAATTCAATATGAAAATCTCAGAATGCACAATGATGAAAGTGTGGCTAATTGTTTCTTACGTATAGATGATATTGTTCATCGTATGAAAAACTTGGGTGAAGAAATAAAAGAAGTTACTTTGGTTGAAAAGATACTAAGATCTTTGTCTTCTAAGTTTGAATCAAAAGTTTCTGCCATGGAAGAAAAGCAAGATCTACAGAGAATTACCATGCCACAACTGCACGGAATCTTAACTACTTTTGAAATGAGAAAAGGGGGACCATCAGATAAGAGAGAAGCTGCATTCAAAGCTTTAGGAAAAGGAGATTACAATGATTCAGGACATATGTCAGAAGGAGAGGAAGAATCAAACTTTGTCAAGAACCTTCAACGGGGTTCTGGAAGATTCAAGGGTAAGCTACCTTTCAAATGTTTTGCTTGTGGAAGAGTCAGTCACTATGCAGCCAAGTGTCCTCATAAAGATAAGCTTGACAAAGGTAAGGAACCAGTTAGATGGAACAAAAAACATAATGTAAGTAAGAAGAGCTATTATACTTATGAAGATAGTGATGGATTTTCAATTAGTTATGTAGATGAGCAATGTGATGATTATAGACTTTTGATGGCTTTTGAAGATGATGATTTCTTGGATGCTATAGATGAAGATGGTCTCTATGAAGAAATTTCTAAACTTAAAATCCGTTTATAAGAAAAGAGTATGATCATAGATACTTTGACATTCCAACTTGCTGAAAGGGAAAAACACAATGAAAAGTTAGAATGTGAAATTGTGGGACTTAGAAAAGATATTGAGAAAACAAAAGCTCTTAATCTTAGATTTGCTAAAGGATCTGAAACTTTAGATGAGATTATCAAAGTGCAGTGTTCTCCTCTAATCAAGACAGGTCTCGGATATTCTGAAGAATCATCTCAAGCACTAAATACATCCACCTCCAAAAGTTATCTTGATGTAGCAAGGAGAAGTGAACAGGTTGACAATCGACAGCAAAGGCATAAAGTAGATCACCAGGTAAATCAGGGTCAATCTACTTCAAGGATGAATAGAGATCACCAAGTAAATCGAAGGCAATCTACTTCAAGTATGAACAGAAGCTACAACCAACCACAGGTAAATCATTCTGCCTCACGAATGAATGTCTATGGAAACTACAATCACTTGGATGGTAGGTTTGATAATCGAAGGAATTTCTTCAATGGCCAATGTTTCTCTTGTCATAACTTTGGACACAAAGCAGCTCAATGTGTTGCCTACAAGACCATCATGACCAAAGAAACACGAAATCAAGGGAGTGTGACTAGAATCATGAAAATAACCTACAATAACTTTTTTGCTCTTGAAAATGAAATAGAATGTTCTATTTATAACAACTTCGGTCATGAAGATTCTGAATGCAGGAGTAGGTTTTGGCAAACAACTCAGAAGGAGCAAACTTCATTGAGTCCCAAAACATGGAGAAAGAAAGAACCACAACCAGAAATATGTGGTATAGCCTTATATGCGGAAGGATAGGAAAATTAGTGGTACATCGATAGTGGATGCTCAAAACATATGACAGGTGATAAAGAAAAACTTCAGTAATATAGTGATTTAGAAAAAGAAAGGAAAGTCTCGTTTGGAAATGACACCCCTATGCTCATAAAAGGTAAAGGTTCTGTTCTTTTGAAAGAAAAGGTCAAAGCTGGAAATGTTACATATGTTGATGGCTTAAAGCATAATCTATTGAGTGTCAGTCAAATGTGTGATCAAGGAAATGAGGTAATATTTAGATCAAATGGATGTATTGTTCGTGAGCTTGATACAAGAGGAACAGTGATCAAAGGCATAATAACTCCAAATAATTTATACATACTCAAGGGAGGACAACAACAATGCTATCTAAGCAAGAATGATGAACATTGGCTATGGCACAAAAGATTGGGGCATCTAAGCTTCTCTTAGATAAGGAAAGCATGCAAATATTAGGAATTTCGTGATCTACCTGACATCGAAATTCCAGATAATACAACATGCAAATCATGTCAGTTTGGTAAGGAAACCAGAACTAATTTCCCTGAGAAGGAAGGATCAGCTAGTAAGCCACTTGAACTTGTCCATACTGATGTATGTGGTCCATCGAGGAAAAGGTCACCTCGAGGAGAAGAATACTTCATATTGTTCAATGATAACTTTTCCAAGATGTGTTGGATAGGACTTCTGAAGCATAAAGACAAAGCTTTCGAAACGTTCAAAGCATTCAAAGCCTTGGTTGAAAACGAATCAGATCGCAGAATCAAATGCCTTAGGTTTGGTCGACGAGGGGAATTTACGTCGGATGAATTTTTCGATTTTTGTGAAGAAAATGGAATAAGAAGGGAATTCTCTACTACAAGGACTCCTCAGAAAAATGGAGTAGTAGAAAGGATGAACAGAACGGCTCAACAAATGGCTCATGCTATGCTTGATGAGTCTGGAACTCCTACAACCTTCTGGGGTGAAGCTGCATTTACTGTCATTACTATTCTCAACAAGACGAACGTCGGGGTGAATAGCACTCAAACTCCTCATGAACTTTGGTATGGTAAGACTCCTATAGTAAAGTACTTCAAAAATTTTGGAAGCAAATGTTACATCAAAAGGACTGATGAAAACCTTGGCAAGTTTGAACCTAGAGAAAATGAAGGCATTCTCCTTGGTTACTCTCCCCAAAGCAAAGGATATAAGTGTTACAGTAAAAGACTTGGAAAATTTGTTGAAAGTATTGATGTAGTGGTTGATGAAGAAGGAAACAATCCAAGGCAAGTAAAATTTGAAGATTTCGAAGATGATGAGGACTATCCTTCAACATCAAATCAGACTTATGATGAAGAAGAAACCTATGATGCACCAGAAGAACATATAAGGGTAGAAGAAAAGACTCCATCCAGGTATGTCCAGAAGAATCATCTAGAGACTCAAATTTTGGGGCAGAAAGTGGCAGGTATACAAACAAGAAGAAATATTTTAGAAGCTTCAAGATATCTAGCATTGCTCTCCTCCACTAAATCACGAAATGTAAGTGAAGCATGCAAAGATGAATGTTGGATCAAGGCCATGAATGAAGAACTTGAGAAGATTGAAAAGAATAACACTTGGGAGTTGGTTCCTAGACCCAATGATAAGAATGTCATAGGGAAAAAATGGATATTCAAAAACAAGCTGAATGAGAATGGAGATGTTATTAGAAACAAGTCCAGACTTGTTTGTAAAGGGTATGCTCAACAAGAAGGCATAGAATTTGAAGAAACTTTTGCACCAGTTGCTAGACTTGATGCCATAAGAATGTTCCTTGCTCTTTCTAGCCTTCAGAAGTTCAAAGTATATCAAATGGACGTGAAATCTTCTTTTCTAAATGGAGACTTAGAAGAAGAAGTGTAAATTGAGCGACCAGGTGGATTCATCCTTGGAAAGATCAAAAACTTGTATGCAGACTCAAAAAGGCTCTCTTTGGCCTTAAATAGGCTCCAAGGGCTTGGTATTTTCAGTTGGAAAAATACCTCCATCAACAATGTTTTTCAAAAGGATCAACAGATAGCAATCTATATATAAAAATTGACAATGATAAATTGCTAATAGTTGTTGTGTATGTTCATGATATCATCTTTGGTAGCAATGAAGAAACCATGAGTCAAAACTTTTCTTTATTGATGTAGAAAGAATTCGAAATGTCCTTACTTGGTGAGCTCACATATTTTCTTGGTTTACAATTCCAACAAAACAAAGACGGTATCTTTCTATCACAAACCAAGTACCTCAAGTAGATCTTGAAGAAATATGGAATGGAGGATTCGAAACCAGTATGTACCCCTATGGTAACAGGATGTAGCCTCAGCGCAAATGATGAATCAGCGGCAGTACATCAACCAACCTATAGATCCATGATTGGTAGTCTGCTTTACCTGACAAGTACCCGACTAGACATCATGCATGCAGTGGGAATAGTTGGAAGATTCCAGGCAAATCCAAAGGAAGCACACCTTCAGGCAGTTAAGAGGATTTTCAAATATCTTCAAGGAATGCAAAATTATGGCTTATGGTATCCTAGAGACACAGATCTCACACTTCATGCATACACAGATGCAGATTGGGCAGGAAGCGTGGATGACAGAAAAAGCACTAGTGATGTTGCATTCTTTATGGGTTCCAGATTAGTATCTTGGTTCAGCAAGAAACAAATCTCAATTGCATTATCTACAGCTGAAGAAAAATATGTGGCTGCTACATCTTGCTGCACACAACTCCTTTGGATGATGCAAACATTGCAAGATATTCAAATCACTTGTACTCCACCTATGTTACACTAAAAAATGTCACCATGGCTATTTACAGTTGGTATGGCTCTATCAACAGTCATGCTACCCTCTTAGGCAAGTCTTATGCCTCTGCTCTCCATGTCAAACTCCAAAAAGAGAGAAAGTCTTTATAAATGTATTTATCTCTGGGTACGCAGGTTCTCTCAACCTTACCTGCGGGTATGCACCCAATGTTCACAAAAGTTGCGTCCTTGTACGCTCTGTATGTAAAGGGGCAGGTGTGTCCCCCTGTAAAGGTCAAAATGCGCAAGTTTCATCTTTAAAAAGTTACTTGTGGTCATTTCTAGAGCATTCTAGAAGGTTGTTCGAGGTGTATTGAGCGCCTCCAGATGATTCATGTACCCCTACCAAAGAGGAACTTATCCCATCAATGAGGGAGCTATCCCATCCAAAGAGGGGATTATCCCATTGATGGTGGACCTGAATAACTTCCTCTAGAGCACTATAAATACAGGCATTGGGCCAGAAGGAGAGGAGGTTGGAAGCTATACATTTCTAAGGGTAGATGCTGCTGGAATTAGGACTCCCATTTAGAAGCTTGTGAGGAGAGATTACCATCTTTGCTTGTTCTATTTGGATGTGGGTGAGCTTTTTCAAAGTAAAGGAGAACTCTTGATGGACCCTGGGAGGGACTTGCACAACACCAAGGCTCAGGTTGTAATTGTTCCTTTTGTTTCCTATTAATGCAAATGAGTCCATTCTTCTCAATAACTTGTTATTTATGAGTTGTTTCATGTACTCCTTGGTCTATGTGTTAAATATGTTTTATTTTATGAGATTATCAAGTGCTATTTAATTGTTTGATTGTTAGTGGATGCAGGTTTCAAAGTGAAGGAGGAGCTCATCTGGATCAGCGAGGCTGGACTGCTACAACAGCGTGGGACTACAGGTAGGATCTAAACACTTGATTTCTTATATAGTAAATGCATGTTTAGGGAAGGATTGCTCTTGTTTGTCTTGTTTGTCACTAGAGAGTCTTAGGCTCCTAGGGAGGTTGGTTGTGTCCGCACAATCGACTCTTTCCGCCTGACAAATTGGCGACTCCGCTGGGGAATCCATTGATGTGAAAGTCTTTTCCTTTGTATGCAACTTTGATCTGAGAAAAGTCATTTATTTTCTGGTTTTTGGCTCTGTGACTTTGTTTTTGGGTGGGTTAGCTTAAGGTTAGTGTCACACGGAATCTGTCAAGGGTGCGGACATGACTGACCTTCCTAGAAGTCTAAGACATTCTAATGACAAACAAGACAAAAAGGAGTGATCTTTCTCTAAATACACCTTTTATAACATGAAAACTACAAGTGTTTAGGCTTACCTTATTCCAAAACGCTGTTGTTGAAGTCCGTTCTTGACGATCCGGATGAGCTCCTCCTTCAAGTCAATTCCTGCAACCACAAACAATCAAACAATTACCAAGCACTTGCATTTCATATAATAAAACATATATCCAACATGCAGACCAAGGAACACATGAAATAACTCATTAACACAAGATATTGAGAAAAATAAACCAGTTTGTATTAATAACGAAACAAAGAAACTCTTACAACCTGGCCTTGGTGTTGTGCAAGTTCCTCCCAGGGTCCATCAAGGGTTTTCCTCTATTTTGACAAAGCTCACCCTCTCCCAAGTAGAATCAAGTGAAGACAATCTCTCCTCACAAAGGCTCTAATGGAAGACCTAAATCCTGCAGCATTTACCCAAAGAAAATGTATAGCTCCAACCTCCCCTCCTTCTGGCTCAATGCCTTTATTTATAGTGCTGTAAAGAGGTTATTCTGGTCCACCATCAATGGGATCATCCCCCTCTTTGGGTGGGATAACTCCCTTATTGATGGGATAAGCTTCCCCTTAATAGAGATACATGAACCAACTGGAGGCGCATCCATTTCATCAAACCGACCTCTAGAATGTTCTAGAAGTAACCACAAGTAACTTTTTCAAGATAAAACTCGCGCATTTTGTCTTTTACAGAGGGACGCACCTGTCCCTTTACATACAGAGCGTCCATGGACGCAGTTTTTGTGAACAAGGTCCGCGTCCCCGCAGGTAAGACTAGAGAGAACCTGCGACCCCAGAGATAAACATAATTTTTACAAGACTTTCTCTCTTCTTTGAGTTTGAGATGGATAACAGAGGCATGAGACTTGCCTAAGAGGGTAGCATGACTGTTGATTTGAGCCATACTAACTGTAAGTAGTCAAGGTGACATTTTTTAGTGTAACAGATTGCCCCCTAAAGTGCGAAGCCTGGAATAGAATAGGGTTTTATAATTCTAGGAAGGGTGAAGCGCTTTATCATTTCAAGGATTGCCTTGTGGATGGCCCGGTTGGAACCTGCAATTTTCAACACAAAATACATGGATAAGATTATATCATCACTGAGGTAGGCATTCCCATACTCAGATTCAAAACTTTAACTAATGGACTAACTATTCTGATACAGGAATGATTTTGCAGTACATCATTTTTATAGACTTTTGTAGACACAGTATGGACGCAGCCATCTGTTTATGATTAGCCTACATAGATAATGAATACAAAACTCCTCGCAGCCTGGATGGTAGAAACTAGATCCAGGGTCTTCACTTCTACTTCCCGAATTGGTACGATTCTAGCCATGTGATTAAATGATTCGATGTCGAACATGGTAGAAACCACTTGATTACCAGTCAATGATGTAAACTGTTAACAAGCGTGAGAGAAACCACCAGTAATGTCAATGGTCCCCAAAGTACCAAGCACAACCCGTGAAATGTGAATAGATGTTTTGATGTCGAACACTTCACGGAATCCTCTGATCGAAAGTCAATGATGTAAACTGACGTCAAAGGCGAGAAACCTGCCATTGATGCATGCAGACTTCAAGGTACTGTCGATTCCTAAGTCATCTTTCTAGATAAAGTGTCGATGTCGATAGAAAGCGACCCGTTGCAGGCAGGCCCGCAACACGAAATCATTGTTCAAGTTGAAGAAATGTTGTTGTAAGGACAGACTCAGGGATGGTCAAATGGATGACAAGTATTTTGCAGATGAAAGTTTTTTGCTTGCAGACCTCTTGAACACATAACGACACAACAGATGGCTTGGTGACGAATAACTCAAAGTTAATCCCCGAAACCCGGTTAAAGACTTTCAAAGTGACTTGGTCAACTGTGAGGTAAAAGATTTCCCAACCCAGGTGAATGAAAAGTGTCGTGTTCAAGAGCGGTAATAAAGTTTCTTCTGAGACAAAAGATAACAAATAGGTTCATTCTTCTCTTTTTTCCCCCACCATTTCTGGCGAGTACCTCTTTATTTTTAACAAGCTTGAGGAGGATAACATATGCTTGATTATAAGCTCATCCTTCGGACGAGTCCAACCTAGTTTAAATTCGAACCCTAGGAAGGAGTGGTTCGTTCCTGTTTGTAATTGAACAGGTCCTCTACTGTAAAAATTTAACGAGCCCAGTATAGGAGAAACTCGGCGTTTTTCATTTTTAGAGAGTCTGAAAAAACTAAAGGAGACTCCACGTTGAACTTTTTCGTATATTTGTGTCCCTCAAGCCCGAAAAAGTATAAAATAATACCTGGGGGAACCGCTTGATCTTACGACCAAGGAGTACTTTCATAGTAGTGTCGTTAACCTGAAAAGTAAAAAGCGATCAAGGACACGTCGTTTTATTTCCTTATCGAGTTTGAAACGACAAAAACCCGGCAATCTTTTCCTGATTTTGCGGTCAGAAAAGAGCTAAAAGGGGACCGTCTTTTAATTCCGTTTTAACGAGTGAAAAAGAAACACTCGGCGATCTTTTCATTTTTTAGGAGTCAGAAAAGGGCTTAAAAGATGACTCTGAAATTTTGTTTGTGAAAAATTTACAATTTCCCTCGAAATCCCTTTGTCCTGCACAAAAGCGACACATTACTCATACCTGTTTAAAATAGGCAAAAATACATTCAAAAATATCTTTTCATGGTAAAAAATGAACTAATTCATCCAAAAAACCTATAAAAAGACCTTTTACCATGTCATTTTTACCGTTTCACTGTTGAGGTTGAAAAAAGGGCTTTTGACAAGAAAACTTCCCGTGGTCGCTGCGGAAAATCTGACCGTTGGAATCGAACGCCGTCTCATCCAGGTATTTTACACATCCCACTCTGCATTTCTATCCGTTTAGAATCAATTTTTAGGTTTTAGTTTTATTTTTTGGGGGGGTTTTGGTTTTGGAATGCGCCTCTCGGCGGACGCAGGTGCCCTTTGGGTGACCTGCGTCCCCCGACTTTTTCTCATACGGGAAAACGGTCGGAAGACGCAGCCCGCCTTCAGGCCAGCTGCGTCCGGGCGCCCTGTGCAACAAAGCCGGGGTGCGTCCTCCGAGAAACGCGCATTTCAAAACCCCAACTCTCTCAAAAAACCACCAAAAATTCCCAAATTAATTTCTAATGCTATTTTTTGATATGCAGGGCATTAATCATGTTAGACTGGAGAGAAAGAGAGCATGTAGAGGAAGATGAAGCTGCAATAAATCATCAACCTTCCCTGGATGCCCTAAGAGCATGCGGATTGTACAAATATTGGACCATACCGGGCATGAGGGGCCAGGTAAGATTCTTAGAATGGCTGGTTGAGCGATGGAACGTACAAGAACAATGCTTTTACATAGGAGGGCACCAGCTCGAGATAGAGCCCTCGGATGTATACTTTCTCACTGGCTTGCCAAACAGAGGTGAGCAACTCAGTCTTGCGGGGACTAGGCCGGGTGGCCAATCCCTTGATAGTCTCCGCGAGACTTGGTGCACACCTGGAGCTCACCATTCAAAAGGCATAGAGATAAAACACATCACTCTGCCGGAACTCAAAGTCATAGCATTCACGGTTACCAGAATTTGCGGCGCGGCCGCTTTACACATTGCTTCCGGATCCCAAATGCGGATGGCAATTGACTGTTACCGAGGCACCATTTTCAACTGGTGTGAAGCTGTGTCGGCTCATATGAAGAGCCAACTGACCAAGGCAAGGAACGGACGACTAAAGACTTTTGGATATGGGCCTATAGTCGTGAGCTTTGCCTTGGAGAGAATTCCAATGCTGATCCCTCAGCAACTCACTGTTGATATCTTGGGTCCTCAGCAGCCAAAGCTGATACGATGGGTTGCGGTGATGGCCCGGCATCCTGACGAGGGCGCGACAGTAGTTCGATTCTCAGATAGTTATTTTGACTGGTTAGAGGGCCAGCTTTTTGTGATACAGGATTTTCCGTATGCCGGAACAGATTTCAGAGGTGATCCGGACATGGTTCTTCCACAGGGAGAACAATGGGACGACAGAGGTACTTTTTATTTTCACAAGTTTTCTAGTTATGTATTTTTTGTATTTTTTATATATATCGTCTCAAAACTAATAGTAAATCTTTCAAAATGCAGATGTTGGCCCACAGCGTCCAGCCAACCTCCGGCCTTATGATAGACTACATCCAGCTGCACCGGTACCGGCCCCACAGGATGCGACAGCAGAAGTACTAGCTGATTTGGAGCATGATCTAGAGCGTCTCACGGCAGATATACCTGAGACTACTATGGATGATATTCCTATGAGGCTTCAGCACTTCGTAGTCGCGGTCCCTGGACCGTTTAGGAGTTTTTTGCGTAAGGTAGCCCGCGCAGTGGTGTCGTACAGAGAGCACCACCAGTGATTGACTAGTCACTTTTGTAGTCACATGTGACATTTTGATTTTTTGTACTATCATTTTGCCGATCATAAGGTGTTTTAAACCTATGATCGAAGACGATGTATATATTTTTTGACACACTTCTATCTATATATATCACTATTACCGGCTTATCTTGTTTAACATATGTGATGAAATGTTTTTAAATTTACTTGCATGATTATTGTAAATGTCTGTCCAACATTCGAGAAGCAATTGCATCTGCTAATGTATTCAAAGACCTTGGAATATGTTGATATTCAATGTAATCAAATTCACGTTCCAAGAGACGCACTCTCAAAAACAACCTTAATAACACAGGATTTCTAATGGCATAAACTCTATTAAGCTGTAATACAACAAGTTCAGAATCTAACCTCACTATCAAACGTCGAATTCCAAATGAAATAGATTCGGATAATAATTCAACCACTGCACTGTATTCTGCAATGTTATTCGTTGTTTGACCGAGGCTTACCCCATGCATAGAAACTAACTCGTCAGAGGGCGAATAGATAACCCAAGCTGCGGAAGAGATATTCCGTGTACTACGACAAGCACCATCAGCAAATCCAATGTATGTTTGGAGAGGCGTCGACATCTACAATATCAAGAGTAAAACCAAGATGAGCCAAAATAATGACAAAAAACCACACTTGCTAAGCTAAGCACACTGACTAAACTAACACACTTGCTAGCTAGAAAGAAAATCTAACTTATCTAAAAATTTCTCCATACCCATCATTTTAAGCATAATACCTCTTTAGGTAAAGGCCATTTCTGGGTTTACCCAAAGAGTCCCCATCAAAATCAACTAACTCATAAGCCCCTTTTGCTAGCTTGCGCTTTACAATGTAGGGCCCATGCCACATGGGAACGAACTTTCCGGCACCTAGCTTATCGTTAGCTTGGTCATATAATAATACTAGGTCTCCTTCCGAAAAACTTCGAGGGGTTACATTTTTATCGTACTGAGCTTTCATTCGTTTCGCGTGAGTCTCGATAGCTAAAGTAGCGTCACGTCGAGTCTCATCTAATTTAGCCAAGTATAATAACCGTTTCTCCTCTTCGGAAGTAGCTGGAAGTAATTCGACAGCCATTTGAAGTGATGGGATTTCGCATTCAATAGGTAACACAGCTTCTAAGCCATAAACTAGCTGAAAAGGGGTGAAACCTGTTGAATTTTTCACTGAAGTTCGATATGCCCATAGCGCCGAAAATAACATGTTATGCCAATTCGTTCGATGGATACCAATTGTTACACAGTAATTTATCACTGCCTTCCTGTCAGTCACCCTGCTGTGTCCAAGAAGTCACAATCACTAAGTGTTTGCTCCCTGAACTGGCTAAAAACCCATTTTTCCAAAGTTTTGTGCATCAGCGCGTCTGTTCCTAAAATAACCGCGATGACCAGCGCCCCACAGTGTATTTCGTGCGCTGCCATCGCGGAAGAACATCACTTTTCCGCGATGACGCACAGCGCGGCTTTCACGTGTCCTTCCGCGCTGACATGGCTTGTTCAGTTGCTGTCATGTGCTGACAGCGCGGCAGTCTCCATATAATCCGCGCTGATCCAGTTTGGGCGAATTTGTTCAAACAACCAGCCTTCCAGATCTTTCCAGGCTTGGTTGTTAGCTTTGTGAATGTCGACTCCCTTCTATGGCATGTCTGTTCGACTCTTTGCAACTACTCCCCTTGAAGATAAGCTCATCCTTCCACCTTTCTAGGAGACTCCTTCTCCTATATAAACCTCCACCATTACCATGAGCAGCTAGTTTTTGATGGTTAGAAAATAGCTAGACTTAGCTTGGATTATACAAGAGCTTGTAGTGCTCAGATTGCTGCTATAGGTGTGGTGTGTTAGGAGTGGAAGTGATTGATTGCTTTGGGAAGTTTGTTTGTGACATTTGTGTGAGAGAGAGAGACTAGTTTGTCTTGGGAGAACCATCCTCAAAGGTGAATGCTTGAGATACATGCTGACTGATCCCTCCTGAGAAGTTTATCGACGTCAGAACATTTGGTTGTACTCTTCTCTATTCTGATTAATAATAGATGACTGCTATTATTGTTCCATTCTCGTTTGTTTATGCAATGGATAAATGTGAATTATGTCTTTTCTGACTGGCATATAGTTACTTTTACTAGATTTCACGCTTGCGTTTGCTTTCCCTTCGTGTGTGCAGGTGTCCGTTCGCGGGGATCGCGGAAGACTATGACCAGTTGAAGCGAAGGAGCAAGGGAAACATCCCCTCGACAAACGACAGCGCAGGAATCCAAGTAGGTGCTCTTTACTTCTTGTCTAATTGTAACTAGGAACATGCGTGGCAGCATTGTGTGATTGTTGCTAGACCCCTGTTGGGCTAGTAGGGATCGCCTCTATCCGTAGAGGGGATTTACCTTCTCAACAATTTGGCGACTCCGCTGGGGACAGCCTTTGTCCTTTTTCATTCATCCTTGTTTTGAGTTTGTTTGATTGCTCTCTTTTTGAAACTTTGAGGATTAATTATCAGTCTTTTGCGTTTCCTGGGTTGATCTGGAAGTGCCCCTGTTTGATTGAAAGATTGGCTGTTTTGATTTGGGAGTTTTGATTTGCCTGTCACTATTTTTGAGCTCCATCGCGGATTTAATTTTAACAGTCGCGCTGAAAATCGGATCATCGCGGAAAAGACGTGTATATCCGCGATGTCAGCGCAACTTTCTAGCTTAATTCCGCGCTGACTGTGTTTTTCTAGCTTAATTCCGCGCTGACTCTGATTTTCTGAGATCATCTCGGTTTTTGGGGCAAAAGTCGCGCTGACAGCTCGGGTAGCCTGTGTAAAAGTTGCGCTGACCCTTGATCATCTCGGGTGCTCAGTGTAAAACTTGCGCTGATTCCTAAAAGTTGTTTTTATAACTTTATCTCCTGAATTCATCAATCTTTCTTATCCCCTGTTGTTTCTTGTCCCTCATTAGCTTGTTTTGATTGCTTTTGGTTAAGGGACGCTCTCTCTTTGATTTCATTCAAGTGAGTCTTGTGACCATGTGACCTAGCCCTTTAGAAGTTTCATCGAGAAACCATTTGCTTGGGTTACTTGTCTATTCAAGGTTCATCCACAACCCTCTTATTGATTTGCTTGAGGTTTTTCCACTGCTTATTGCTGGTTGATTTTTAGTGTCGATTATTGAACCACCTTTTTATGTTGATTCGATTTCTTCACTACCAAGCATAGATTACGATTGTTTGGATCGATCAGTTCACATTCGCTTCCTCCTTGTTACAATCCTTGCTTGTCTTGACGAGCTTAGATTACATAGCTCGTGCAGACCTTTGTTTTCCTTTGATTTGGAAGCTTTGGTTGAATGTTTAGGGAACTTTGTGTGCTTTCATTAAGTAGTTTACTTGGTGTTCCGGTTCCTCCAAATTATTTTAGATGCTTTGTGTCACTGAAAGAAAATCAAACTAGTGGCTTTGCTTTTAAAAAATCGAAAAGGAAAAGAATGTTTCATTGATTTGCATTTTCAAAAGAAAAAGTTTCCTTTCCTCGCTTTTAGTTGCATTAGGCTGTTTGATTGATTGTGTTCGTTTTGTTTGATTGAAATCTCTTTACCTTTCCATAGCTAGAATTCATCGAACAAAATGATTCTCGTTGACATGTAGTTTGCATCTAGGTAATTGTGAGAGAACATACGATAGAGCCTGAAATCGAAACTTAATCTCAAGATCAACTGTAAAATGACCCAAATGAATCTAAAAACGCATTGGAACTAAGCGCAAATATCTAGAGGTCTAGGTTAGAGACGTGTTCCGGCGTCTTTAAACATAGTCACTGTTGTTTCACATTACGGTTGGGTGATTCCTCCTTCTGTGACTCGATAGTGGTCTAACACGGACTGCGCTCCCACGTACCGTCGCGTATATAGGGAGACCCCACTAGGCTTTTATCCTTTATCCATAGGAAGCCGAGTCGGCCGCCCTACGATTCGCAATGCAGTGAACACAGCATTCACGAAGATTGACCACCCGTACCCTAAAAAGTATTTTGTGGTTTTGCGAAGAGTTTGGCACACCCTCTACCTAGAATTCCAGAGCAGTCACTTTTGATCCTTTTCGGACTCCCTAAACGAAAAGGTGCCTGTGAGCCTCTTGTCACTTCGTGCTCATTAAACATTCGAAGGAGACTGGAGTCATCTTTGTCCTTTTCTCGACTCCTGAAATATGAAAAGGTCAAGTTTGGTCCTTGCGTCTTAAAAATTAATTTGGCCACGATAACATTACCCAGTTAGATCTTGTGAAGCGTTAGCTTGAGTAGGTTTCGTTTTCGTTTGCTATGGCAACTTTTCCGGGATTCACTAACCCAGGTTCCCCCTCTGATGGGAATCCAGGACAATTCCCTCCTCTTGGGAATGTTGGTGCTCCGTATATGGCGACGTTGTCCCTACCAGGGTTGACTGTCGGGTTGCCTGTGTGGTTGTTTTCCACCTCTTTGGTCTCTACCGTATCGGCTGTTAGTCCATCAGTCCCTCCACCTGAACAACGTCATGTTGATCCAAAGGTGGATCTCTCCCCTTCGACGCCTACTTCTACGTCATCCTCTTGTACTTCGCCTGGTGAAATTCTCGATGGGAGTAACCAGGTGGCTAAGAAGAAGAAGAGGAAGACCAAGAAGAAGAAGTCCCCTAAGGGAGAGCCTACACACACAGTCCCCCTCTCAAATCCAGCTATCCACTCCAGTGCACCTGAAGTCGGGTCACCTTCTGCTCCTCCGCGGAAGGTTAAGTTTCCTTGTCGATTATGCAAGGAGGACCATCTACTTCGTGATTGTCCTGGCATTCCCAGGGTACTAGAAGTATGGTCTCGCGATCCGGCCCACCCCTCATCGTCCACTGATGATCATGGCGATGCTACCTCATCAGTTTGGAATGGTAAGGAGGAAAGGAAGTTTCGAATCCCCTGTCGACTTTGTGAAGGCAAACATCCCCTTCACCTTTGTCCACTCATGGATAAAGCCTCTGCTGTGTTGGAAAGTCTTGCTGCTCCTCCGAATCCACTTCCCGCTGGTTATCAGCGTCTTTCTACAGCTGTAGATCGCGCCCTTGTTGACAAAGAGATTGTTTCAGATTCCTCTTTTGTCCAAGCCCCTCTTCCCGAACCTGGCTGTTCCCAGTCTGTTCCAGACCCGCCGTTGGTCGGAAAGAGTGTTGATTCGAGTTCACCTCCTCTCAAGCACTCTGTTTCGGAAGAGCAAAATTCTCATGTTCTTCTCGTCTCCTCAGATTCTCCTGAGCTTGATAAAGGTTCTCCTGAAACCTCTCCGGAGAATTTAGATTCGGTTCTTTCCGAGCAGGGGGGCAACCATATGGTTCCCCCACCAAGTAGTTCGGTCATTTCCTTTGATTGGAGTCGTTTGACTACCCCTCCCCTTCCATCCCACGTGCCTTTCTGGGTCACCGCCTATGCTTGCAATAAGGCGCTGCCTGGCACTGTGTTAGACGAAGGAGCATCGGTTAGTCTTATGCCCGTTACTACTTGGCGAGCTTTGGGTTCCCCATCGCTTGTACCTGTCGCACCGCATCTCACCGCATTTGACGGAGGAACGAGTCAGCCACTAGGGATCCTTCCAAAGTTTCCTATTACTTTGGGGGGCAAGACTGTCTATATAGACATCTCAGTTACCCAAGGTTCTTTAGACTTCAGTCTTCTCCTTGGTCGTGATTATGTGTATGCCATGGGAGCCCTTGTTTCTTCACTTTTCCGTGTGGTTTGTTTTCCACACGATGGAAGAATCGTGACGTTCGATCAATTATCGTTCGTTCGTCCACAAGCCCCTCCGGCGCACTCATCCTTCCCTCCTGGCTTTCATCCACAAGTTGCATCTGCCTCGCCACAAATCAACTACGTGGCCACCCACCCCGTGCCCGTACCCAGTGATGACACCATCGTGCATAGTGTCCTGGGGGCATTAGGTCCTGATTTCCAAGATGTCGGCCTTCCCTCCGGAGCCACTTTCTTGGGGGCCTCCACTTCCCGTTCATTATGATGAAGTCTGGACGGAGCATAGTTCACTTTCCTATGTCAAGCTCCCTAAAAAATGAAATTAGGTCTGGATGGAGCATAGTTCTTTTCCGGTGTCAAGCTCCTTAAAAAATGAAACTAGGTCTGGTCGGAGCATAGTTCCTTTCCGGTGTCAAGCTCCTTAAAAAATGAAACTGGGTCTGGTTGGAGCATAGTTCCTGATCTTGTGTCAAGCTCGTTAAAAAATGAAACAAGGGTTATGAGGATAGTTCTTTTACTGTGTCAGCCTCGTTAAAAAATGAAACACCTCCCTTTCCAAATCAAGTCTTTTGATTAAGATTTCGTAAAATACAAGTCGAGTCTTTCATAGATCTTGAGAGTGAACCTTCATTCCATCCACTTTGTTGAATGCAATGAAGCTTGGGGGGCATGTACCTCGATTTGCATTATTATGCTGGGGGCATGCGAACTCATAACAAGCATAGTTTTTCGTTTCAAGCTTGTGTAAAAATGAAACCGAATCCAAGCAAAGTTCTTCATGGTTCAAGCTTGTGTAAAAATGAACCCATACCTGATTTACATCTCGTGATTGTCATTTTTATCCGCTGAATTCCACTAGATGAGCCTTGGTTGTTTTCATTCCATCGCCACCATCTCTTTGGCCGATCATATGCTTTCACTTGGTTGTTTTACCTTTCCTGAGGGACCGCAGTTATGAGTGGTTTTGTTAGCCAGCCTCTTGACCATTACATGTTTTGAGCAGTTCCACCTTTGCCGGAACCAGTTGCTACCCTTTATACCACTCGTTCCTCTAGGACGAGTCGCCTTTAAGCTCTTTTCTGACTCGTAAAATATGAAAAGATTGCCGAGTATTTTTCCCTTTTTGACTCGTTAAAGAGAATAAAAATGGAGGTCTGCTTTCAGCTCTTTTCTGACCGTTTAAAGATGAAAAGATTGCCGAGTCCCCCTCTCGACTCGTTAAAGAAATGAGAGGCGGTCGCCTTTAAAGCTCTTTTTTCGACCGTTTAAACTAAAAAGATTGCCGGGTGTTTGTCGTTTCAAACTCGTTATTGGCTCCAAAACGACGTACTTCTGACCGCTTTTTTACTTTTTCGGGTCAAAGTTACTATTTACGAAAAGTACTCCTCGATCGTAATGGTCGGGCGGTTCTTTCGAGCATTGTTTTATACTTTTTCGGGCTCGAGAGACACAACTGTATGAAAAAGGACCCCCCTGGAGCCTCCTTTTCCGCATTCTTTTCAGACTCTCGAAACAAGAAAAGAAGCCGAGTTTTTCCTTTGTCAGGCTCGTTAAACACTCAATGACATCGGATATTGTCAACATGACACACATCAAGCATATGTTACCCCCGTCAAGCTTGTCGTCCAAAAATAATCGGGGTACCTGCCTGCAAAGGTGGGGAAAATGGAACTTTGATTACAGTCGTCTCGGCAGTACGTCGCTCTTGAACATGGCACTCCGCTGTTTCGTGTCTGGGTGGGGTCATCTCATCTCGTTTTCACTAACCTCCATGGGTTTGGGACATCCTATTTGACCTCTCATCTGTTTATTGCCGTCATCATCCTATCCGCTGCTCATTTGATGTCAAGTACTGCCAAATCCGTTACAGTGCCGTTATATGTTCAAGAGAAGTTGTCCTCTGCCACAATGCAACCTCGTTCGCTATCTCATCACAAATTATTATACCTCTGTCTCATATCGATGATGTGGGAATCATCATGGCCCACCTTCGATCAAGGCCACTTCTCGTCGACTTCAACTCATTATCCGAGAAAGTGACTTAGAGACTCTTTCCAGGTGCCTTGGAGCCTGCATGCCTCAATGGCAGGTTCCTCGTGTTCGACGCAAGGTTTACATCATTGACCTACGATCGAATGATTCCGTGGGTGTTCGACACCAGCTCATTGATTCACACGCTACGGATTGTACCTATAGTACCTTGAGGGCCATTGTCATTATTGGTGGTACCTCTCGCGTCTGTTAACGGTTCTCATCATTGGCCGGTAATCAGACGATGTTCATGCATGTTCGACTCCAACCCCTGTATTCACATGTGTGGACTTGTACTCTGTTCGGGTCGAGATGGAACGCAAGACCCTGGATCCTTGCTCACTGTGGTCCAGGTTGCGATTTTGTGGATAATCATTACATGACTCATTGATGGATGGCTGCGCCCATACCTGAGTCTTCATGGATGGCTGCGACCATACCTTGTCATTATTATGGTCTCTTTAGCTGGTGGCTGCGTCCATACCATAGACCAGTCTCGCATGTCTTTTGGATGGCTGCGCCCATGCCTAGACTGCATGTATGTGATTGTCAGAGATTTTTCGGTACTTCCTGGTGGTGTTCCAGTTCGGCGTGTGTTGTAAAGCATTTCACCCCTCCCACTCTCTCGGTCTTCATGCTTTAGGGGGCATCTGTTACACAGTAATTTATCACTGCCTTCCTGTCAGTCACCCTGCTGTGTCCAAGAAGTCACAATCACTAAGTGTTTGCTCCCTGAACTGGCTAAAAACCCATTTTTCCAAAGTTTTGTGCATCAGCGCGTCTGTTCCTAAAATAACCGCGATGACCAGCGCCCCACAGTGTATTTCGTGCGCTGCCATCGCGGAAGAACATCACTTTTCCGCGATGACGCACAGCGCGGCTTTCACGTGTCCTTCCGCGCTGACATGGCTTGTTCAGTTGCTGTCATGTGCTGACAGCGCGGCAGTCTCCATATAATCCGCGCTGATCCAGTTTGGGCGAATTTGTTCAAACAACCAGCCTTCCAGATCTTTCCAGGCTTGGTTGTTAGCTTTGTGAATGTCGACTCCCTTCTATGGCATGTCTGTTCGACTCTTTGCAACTACTCCCCTTGAAGATAAGCTCATCCTTCCACCTTTCTAGGAGACTCCTTCTCCTATATAAACCTCCACCATTACCATGAGCAGCTAGTTTTTGATGGTTAGAAAATAGCTAGACTTAGCTTGGATTATACAAGAGCTTGTAGTGCTCAGATTGCTGCTATAGGTGTGGTGTGTTAGGAGTGGAAGTGATTGATTGCTTTGGGAAGTTTGTTTGTGACATTTGTGTGAGAGAGAGAGACTAGTTTGTCTTGGGAGAACCATCCTCAAAGGTGAATGCTTGAGATACATGCTGACTGATCCCTCCTGAGAAGTTTATCGACGTCAGAACATTTGGTTGTACTCTTCTCTATTCTGATTAATAATAGATGACTGCTATTATTGTTCCATTCTCGTTTGTTTATGCAATGGATAAATGTGAATTATGTCTTTTCTGACTGGCATATAGTTACTTTTACTAGATTTCACGCTTGCGTTTGCTTTCCCTTCGTGTGTGCAGGTGTCCGTTCGCGGGGATCGCGGAAGACTATGACCAGTTGAAGCGAAGGAGCAAGGGAAACATCCCCTCGACAAACGACAGCGCAGGAATCCAAGTAGGTGCTCTTTACTTCTTGTCTAATTGTAACTAGGAACATGCGTGGCAGCATTGTGTGATTGTTGCTAGACCCCTGTTGGGCTAGTAGGGATCGCCTCTATCCGTAGAGGGGATTTACCTTCTCAACAATTTGGCGACTCCGCTGGGGACAGCCTTTGTCCTTTTTCATTCATCCTTGTTTTGAGTTTGTTTGATTGCTCTCTTTTTGAAACTTTGAGGATTAATTATCAGTCTTTTGCGTTTCCTGGGTTGATCTGGAAGTGCCCCTGTTTGATTGAAAGATTGGCTGTTTTGATTTGGGAGTTTTGATTTGCCTGTCACTATTTTTGAGCTCCATCGCGGATTTAATTTTAACAGTCGCGCTGAAAATCGGATCATCGCGGAAAAGACGTGTATATCCGCGATGTCAGCGCAACTTTCTAGCTTAATTCCGCGCTGACTGTGTTTTTCTAGCTTAATTCCGCGCTGACTCTGATTTTCTGAGATCATCTCGGTTTTTGGGGCAAAAGTCGCGCTGACAGCTCGGGTAGCCTGTGTAAAAGTTGCGCTGACCCTTGATCATCTCGGGTGCTCAGTGTAAAACTTGCGCTGATTCCTAAAAGTTGTTTTTATAACTTTATCTCCTGAATTCATCAATCTTTCTTATCCCCTGTTGTTTCTTGTCCCTCATTAGCTTGTTTTGATTGCTTTTGGTTAAGGGACGCTCTCTCTTTGATTTCATTCAAGTGAGTCTTGTGACCATGTGACCTAGCCCTTTAGAAGTTTCATCGAGAAACCATTTGCTTGGGTTACTTGTCTATTCAAGGTTCATCCACAACCCTCTTATTGATTTGCTTGAGGTTTTTCCACTGCTTATTGCTGGTTGATTTTTAGTGTCGATTATTGAACCACCTTTTTATGTTGATTCGATTTCTTCACTACCAAGCATAGATTACGATTGTTTGGATCGATCAGTTCACATTCGCTTCCTCCTTGTTACAATCCTTGCTTGTCTTGACGAGCTTAGATTACATAGCTCGTGCAGACCTTTGTTTTCCTTTGATTTGGAAGCTTTGGTTGAATGTTTAGGGAACTTTGTGTGCTTTCATTAAGTAGTTTACTTGGTGTTCCGGTTCCTCCAAATTATTTTAGATGCTTTGTGTCACTGAAAGAAAATCAAACTAGTGGCTTTGCTTTTAAAAAATCGAAAAGGAAAAGAATGTTTCATTGATTTGCATTTTCAAAAGAAAAAGTTTCCTTTCCTCGCTTTTAGTTGCATTAGGCTGTTTGATTGATTGTGTTCGTTTTGTTTGATTGAAATCTCTTTACCTTTCCATAGCTAGAATTCATCGAACAAAATGATTCTCGTTGACATGTAGTTTGCATCTAGGTAATTGTGAGAGAACATACGATAGAGCCTGAAATCGAAACTTAATCTCAAGATCAACTGTAAAATGACCCAAATGAATCTAAAAACGCATTGGAACTAAGCGCAAATATCTAGAGGTCTAGGTTAGAGACGTGTTCCGGCGTCTTTAAACATAGTCACTGTTGTTTCACATTACGGTTGGGTGATTCCTCCTTCTGTGACTCGATAGTGGTCTAACACGGACTGCGCTCCCACGTACCGTCGCGTATATAGGGAGACCCCACTAGGCTTTTATCCTTTATCCATAGGAAGCCGAGTCGGCCGCCCTACGATTCGCAATGCAGTGAACACAGCATTCACGAAGATTGACCACCCGTACCCTAAAAAGTATTTTGTGGTTTTGCGAAGAGTTTGGCACACCCTCTACCTAGAATTCCAGAGCAGTCACTTTTGATCCTTTTCGGACTCCCTAAACGAAAAGGTGCCTGTGAGCCTCTTGTCACTTCGTGCTCATTAAACATTCGAAGGAGACTGGAGTCATCTTTGTCCTTTTCTCGACTCCTGAAATATGAAAAGGTCAAGTTTGGTCCTTGCGTCTTAAAAATTAATTTGGCCACGATAACATTACCCAGTTAGATCTTGTGAAGCGTTAGCTTGAGTAGGTTTCGTTTTCGTTTGCTATGGCAACTTTTCCGGGATTCACTAACCCAGGTTCCCCCTCTGATGGGAATCCAGGACAATTCCCTCCTCTTGGGAATGTTGGTGCTCCGTATATGGCGACGTTGTCCCTACCAGGGTTGACTGTCGGGTTGCCTGTGTGGTTGTTTTCCACCTCTTTGGTCTCTACCGTATCGGCTGTTAGTCCATCAGTCCCTCCACCTGAACAACGTCATGTTGATCCAAAGGTGGATCTCTCCCCTTCGACGCCTACTTCTACGTCATCCTCTTGTACTTCGCCTGGTGAAATTCTCGATGGGAGTAACCAGGTGGCTAAGAAGAAGAAGAGGAAGACCAAGAAGAAGAAGTCCCCTAAGGGAGAGCCTACACACACAGTCCCCCTCTCAAATCCAGCTATCCACTCCAGTGCACCTGAAGTCGGGTCACCTTCTGCTCCTCCGCGGAAGGTTAAGTTTCCTTGTCGATTATGCAAGGAGGACCATCTACTTCGTGATTGTCCTGGCATTCCCAGGGTACTAGAAGTATGGTCTCGCGATCCGGCCCACCCCTCATCGTCCACTGATGATCATGGCGATGCTACCTCATCAGTTTGGAATGGTAAGGAGGAAAGGAAGTTTCGAATCCCCTGTCGACTTTGTGAAGGCAAACATCCCCTTCACCTTTGTCCACTCATGGATAAAGCCTCTGCTGTGTTGGAAAGTCTTGCTGCTCCTCCGAATCCACTTCCCGCTGGTTATCAGCGTCTTTCTACAGCTGTAGATCGCGCCCTTGTTGACAAAGAGATTGTTTCAGATTCCTCTTTTGTCCAAGCCCCTCTTCCCGAACCTGGCTGTTCCCAGTCTGTTCCAGACCCGCCGTTGGTCGGAAAGAGTGTTGATTCGAGTTCACCTCCTCTCAAGCACTCTGTTTCGGAAGAGCAAAATTCTCATGTTCTTCTCGTCTCCTCAGATTCTCCTGAGCTTGATAAAGGTTCTCCTGAAACCTCTCCGGAGAATTTAGATTCGGTTCTTTCCGAGCAGGGGGGCAACCATATGGTTCCCCCACCAAGTAGTTCGGTCATTTCCTTTGATTGGAGTCGTTTGACTACCCCTCCCCTTCCATCCCACGTGCCTTTCTGGGTCACCGCCTATGCTTGCAATAAGGCGCTGCCTGGCACTGTGTTAGACGAAGGAGCATCGGTTAGTCTTATGCCCGTTACTACTTGGCGAGCTTTGGGTTCCCCATCGCTTGTACCTGTCGCACCGCATCTCACCGCATTTGACGGAGGAACGAGTCAGCCACTAGGGATCCTTCCAAAGTTTCCTATTACTTTGGGGGGCAAGACTGTCTATATAGACATCTCAGTTACCCAAGGTTCTTTAGACTTCAGTCTTCTCCTTGGTCGTGATTATGTGTATGCCATGGGAGCCCTTGTTTCTTCACTTTTCCGTGTGGTTTGTTTTCCACACGATGGAAGAATCGTGACGTTCGATCAATTATCGTTCGTTCGTCCACAAGCCCCTCCGGCGCACTCATCCTTCCCTCCTGGCTTTCATCCACAAGTTGCATCTGCCTCGCCACAAATCAACTACGTGGCCACCCACCCCGTGCCCGTACCCAGTGATGACACCATCGTGCATAGTGTCCTGGGGGCATTAGGTCCTGATTTCCAAGATGTCGGCCTTCCCTCCGGAGCCACTTTCTTGGGGCCTCCACTTCCCGTTCATTATGATGAAGTCTGGACGGAGCATAGTTCACTTTCCTATGTCAAGCTCCCTAAAAAATGAAATTAGGTCTGGATGGAGCATAGTTCTTTTCCGGTGTCAAGCTCCTTAAAAAATGAAACTAGGTCTGGTCGGAGCATAGTTCCTTTCCGGTGTCAAGCTCCTTAAAAAATGAAACTGGGTCTGGTTGGAGCATAGTTCCTGATCTTGTGTCAAGCTCGTTAAAAAATGAAACAAGGGTTATGAGGATAGTTCTTTTACTGTGTCAACCTCGTTAAAAAATGAAACACCTCCCTTTCCAAATCAAGTCTTTTGATTAAGATTTCGTAAAATACAAGTCGAGTCTTTCATAGATCTTGAGAGTGAACCTTCATTCCATCCACTTTGTTGAATGCAATGAAGCTTGGGGGGCATGTACCTCGATTTGCATTATTATGCTGGGGGCATGCGAACTCATAACAAGCATAGTTTTTCGTTTCAAGCTTGTGTAAAAATGAAACCGAATCCAAGCAAAGTTCTTCATGGTTCAAGCTTGTGTAAAAATGAACCCATACCTGATTTACATCTCGTGATTGTCATTTTTATCCGCTGAATTCCACTAGATGAGCCTTGGTTGTTTTCATTCCATCGCCACCATCTCTTTGGCCGATCATATGCTTTCACTTGGTTGTTTTACCTTTCCTGAGGGACCGCAGTTATGAGTGGTTTTGTTAGCCAGCCTCTTGACCATTACATGTTTTGAGCAGTTCCACCTTTGCCGGAACCAGTTGCTACCCTTTATACCACTCGTTCCTCTAGGACGAGTCGCCTTTAAGCTCTTTTCTGACTCGTAAAATATGAAAAGATTGCCGAGTATTTTTCCCTTTTTGACTCGTTAAAGAGAATAAAAATGGAGGTCTGCTTTCAGCTCTTTTCTGACCGTTTAAAGATGAAAAGATTGCCGAGTCCCCCTCTCGACTCGTTAAAGAAATGAGAGGCGGTCGCCTTTAAAGCTCTTTTTTCGACCGTTTAAACTAAAAAGATTGCCGGGTGTTTGTCGTTTCAAACTCGTTATTGGCTCCAAAACGACGTACTTCTGACCGCTTTTTTACTTTTTCGGGTCAAAGTTACTATTTACGAAAAGTACTCCTCGATCGTAATGGTCGGGCGGTTCTTTCGAGCATTGTTTTATACTTTTTCGGGCTCGAGAGACACAACTGTATGAAAAAGGACCCCCCTGGAGCCTCCTTTTCCGCATTCTTTTCAGACTCTCGAAACAAGAAAAGAAGCCGAGTTTTTCCTTTGTCAGGCTCGTTAAACACTCAATGACATCGGATATTGTCAACATGACACACATCAAGCATATGTTACCCCCGTCAAGCTTGTCGTCCAAAAATAATCGGGGTACCTGCCTGCAAAGGTGGGGAAAATGGAACTTTGATTACAGTCGTCTCGGCAGTACGTCGCTCTTGAACATGGCACTCCGCTGTTTCGTGTCTGGGTGGGGTCATCTCATCTCGTTTTCACTAACCTCCATGGGTTTGGGACATCCTATTTGACCTCTCATCTGTTTATTGCCGTCATCATCCTATCCGCTGCTCATTTGATGTCAAGTACTGCCAAATCCGTTACAGTGCCGTTATATGTTCAAGAGAAGTTGTCCTCTGCCACAATGCAACCTCGTTCGCTATCTCATCACAAATTATTATACCTCTGTCTCATATCGATGATGTGGGAATCATCATGGCCCACCTTCGATCAAGGCCACTTCTCGTCGACTTCAACTCATTATCCGAGAAAGTGACTTAGAGACTCTTTCCAGGTGCCTTGGAGCCTGCATGCCTCAATGGCAGGTTCCTCGTGTTCGACGCAAGGTTTACATCATTGACCTACGATCGAATGATTCCGTGGGTGTTCGACACCAGCTCATTGATTCACACGCTACGGATTGTACCTATAGTACCTTGAGGGCCATTGTCATTATTGGTGGTACCTCTCGCGTCTGTTAACGGTTCTCATCATTGGCCGGTAATCAGACGATGTTCATGCATGTTCGACTCCAACCCCTGTATTCACATGTGTGGACTTGTACTCTGTTCGGGTCGAGATGGAACGCAAGACCCTGGATCCTTGCTCACTGTGGTCCAGGTTGCGATTTTGTGGATAATCATTACATGACTCATTGATGGATGGCTGCGCCCATACCTGAGTCTTCATGGATGGCTGCGACCATACCTTGTCATTATTATGGTCTCTTTAGCTGGTGGCTGCGTCCATACCATAGACCAGTCTCGCATGTCTTTTGGATGGCTGCGCCCATGCCTAGACTGCATGTATGTGATTGTCAGAGATTTTTCGGTACTTCCTGGTGGTGTTCCAGTTCGGCGTGTGTTGTAAAGCATTTCACCCCTCCCACTCTCTCGGTCTTCATGCTTTAGGGGGCATCTGTTACACAGTAATTTATCACTGCCTTCCTGTCAGTCACCCTGCTGTGTCCAAGAAGTCACAATCACTAAGTGTTTGCTCCCTGAACTGGCTAAAAACCCATTTTTCCAAAGTTTTGTGCATCAGCGCGTCTGTTCCTAAAATAACCGCGATGACCAGCGCCCCACAGTGTATTTCGTGCGCTGCCATCGCGGAAGAACATCACTTTTCCGCGATGACGCACAGCGCGGCTTTCACGTGTCCTTCCGCGCTGACATGGCTTGTTCAGTTGCTGTCATGTGCTGACAGCGCGGCAGTCTCCATATAATCCGCGCTGATCCAGTTTGGGCGAATTTGTTCAAACAACCAGCCTTCCAGATCTTTCCAGGCTTGGTTGTTAGCTTTGTGAATGTCGACTCCCTTCTATGGCATGTCTGTTCGACTCTTTGCAACTACTCCCCTTGAAGATAAGCTCATCCTTCCACCTTTCTAGGAGACTCCTTCTCCTATATAAACCTCCACCATTACCATGAGCAGCTAGTTTTTGATGGTTAGAAAATAGCTAGACTTAGCTTGGATTATACAAGAGCTTGTAGTGCTCAGATTGCTGCTATAGGTGTGGTGTGTTAGGAGTGGAAGTGATTGATTGCTTTGGGAAGTTTGTTTGTGACATTTGTGTGAGAGAGAGAGACTAGTTTGTCTTGGGAGAACCATCCTCAAAGGTGAATGCTTGAGATACATGCTGACTGATCCCTCCTGAGAAGTTTATCGACGTCAGAACATTTGGTTGTACTCTTCTCTATTCTGATTAATAATAGATGACTGCTATTATTGTTCCATTCTCGTTTGTTTATGCAATGGATAAATGTGAATTATGTCTTTTCTGACTGGCATATAGTTACTTTTACTAGATTTCACGCTTGCGTTTGCTTTCCCTTCGTGTGTGCAGGTGTCCGTTCGCGGGGATCGCGGAAGACTATGACCAGTTGAAGCGAAGGAGCAAGGGAAACATCCCCTCGACAAACGACAGCGCAGGAATCCAAGTAGGTGCTCTTTACTTCTTGTCTAATTGTAACTAGGAACATGCGTGGCAGCATTGTGTGATTGTTGCTAGACCCCTGTTGGGCTAGTAGGGATCGCCTCTATCCGTAGAGGGGATTTACCTTCTCAACACCAATGATCCGTCGAATCATGACGACTAGAACTTTGTTGATTGACTCAACCAAACCGTTGGCTTGCGGATAATAAGGGGTAGAGCTATCGTGGCGCAAACCAAGCTGGCTTGTAAGCTCAGTCATCATGACATTTCGAAAATGGCTCCCATGGTCAGTAATGATTGCTTGTGGGACACCAAACCTAGTTATGATATGATTGAATACGAAAACTGCAGCTGTCTTGCCGCTTGCGTCGAATGTAGGCATCGCCTCGGCCCATTTTGTAAAATAATCAACCGCGAGGATGATATACGCATGCCCCCCGGCCGAGTGAGGGTTACAAGTAATAAAGTCAATGCCCCATTTGGCGAATGGACCAGCGGCAATTATAGGGTGGAGAGGAGCAGGTGGAGCGCGCATCTTTCGATCAAATACTTGACAGTTGTGGCATGTTCTGACAGCAAAGATACAATCTTTAAACATAGACGGCCAGAAATAGCCAGCGCGCAACACCTTCTGAGCTGTGGCATACCCAGACATATGACCGCCACATGCTCTAGAGTGACAGTCATTCAAAACTCTCTCAGCCTCTTCGTGAGTTAAACAACGTCGAAAAACTAAGTCTGCCCCCCGGCGATAAAGTGTATCTCCAATAATTCTGTATTGCTGGGATCGAAACCGAATTTTTCGACGGTCTTCCTTGGAAGCTTCAGGCCGAAAGGTTTGGGTTTGGAGATAGATGATTATATCCCCATACCACGGATCTAAAGTGCTAATAAGAAACAAAGATTCGTCCACGATGGACTCCTCTGCCACAGTCTCTGTGTCAGCACTCGGGAAATCACACATTAATTCCGCAAAAACTAAAGATTTCTTAGACTTGGACTTCTCGAACTCCAAGTCGAACTCTTGCAGGATAACAATCCATTTAGAGTACTTGCCCCCTAGCAGTTGTTTTGTCAAAATATAAATCATAGGGTTGCAATCCGAAATAACTGTAGTCTTGCGGAGAAGAATGTAGTGACGAAAACGCTGGACAGCTTGAACGGCTGCCAGGGCCAATTTCTCCACATGCGAATATTTTAACTCAGTGGGATTTAAGGTTCTACTAAGATAATATATCACATGCTCTGCTTTGAATTCATCTTCTTGAACTAACACCATTCCAATGGTGGAATGCGAAGCTGCGAGGTATAAGAAGTAGTCCTGGTTGTAGTTGGGAGGATGCAATAACGGTGCATGGGTCAACGCGTGTTTCAGTGCATCAAAAGATTGTTGGGCAATCTCGTCCCAAAAGAATTGTGCGTTCTGTTTCAACAACCGTGTAAAACCTTTAGTGACCTCGGCGTAGTTCGGGATGAATCGGCGTAAAAAGTTTGCTTTCCCTTGCAAACTTTGGAGTTGGCGCAAACTCGAAGGAGGAGGCAATTTGATGATAGCCTCGACTTTCGAGGGATCGACGCGAATGCCGGTTTTTGAAACAACAAATCCCAGCAATCGACCTGTTTCTATACAGAAAACACATTTGTGAGGATTCAACCGAATTCGATAATGCCTACACCTCATAAAGATTGCTCGTAGGTGGACAAGGTGATCAGCTCGTTGTAAAGAATGAGCAGGCAAATCATCGAGATAGGTTTGCACAATGTGCTTGATGTCATGAAATGCATAAGACATCGCCCGTTGAAAAGTGGCCCCGGCATTCTTAAGTCCAAAAGGTAATTTGCAATAAGCAAATGTCCCCCATGGACAAATGAATGCCGTTTTTGGTTGATCGGCAGGTAGAATATTGATTTGATTATAGCCTGAGAAACCATCCATGAAGGAAAACATCTCACTTCCGGCACAATCATCAATGATTTGATCGATATAAGGCGTAGGATAGTTGTCTTTTGGACAAGCTCGATTGATATCCCTATAGTCGATACAGATTCTTATTGTTCCTTGTTTTTTATTGACGGGAACAATATTCGATACCCAATCCGTTAACGGGATCGGATAAATGAAACCTGCTTTCAACAGCTTTTCGACTTCTGCTTTGATTGCAGCCGCTTTTCGAGGGTGAATCTGACGCAACCGTTGCCGAATGGGTTTAGCATCCGGGTAGGTTTTGATTTCATGAACAACAATGGCAGGATCAATTCCCGGCATTTCCTCGTAAGACCAGGCAAACACGTCGCGGAATTCTTGGAATAGGGCCTTGTAAGTTTGGATTTCTGTTTCAGTACATGCGGCACCTATATGAATGTTCTCCTCGATTCCGGGTTTCACTGAAATATCAATGGGAATTGTACGAGAAATATTCCCTAAATTCAGCTCTGAATCAGAATGTTTCGTTGGATCCTGAGCGTCTTTGACATATTCAGCGGTAAAGATAGATGAAAAATCATTTTCAAATGCATCATCCTTAGGTAAAAACGAAGATCTGTGATGGAGATCTTCCCATGGTAGATCATCTACACTTAGGATTTCGCGAAGTTGTTCGTCAGATGACACTTCTTCGGGAAACGTTATCCGTTCTAAGGGTGAGGTGAAAAGTGACTCTTCACTGACCACATTCATTTGGTCGGTTGAATGAAAGTCGGTAAAAGACATAAGAGCTTCATAAGCAATCTCATACGGACTCAACGGCATAACATCACCGAGTGAGTCTAGCTCAGAGTCAGAGGGAACATACCAAGGATCATCATAAATAATGTTTTCTGACGTGATCATATGAATTGTTGCGAACGAAGGGTCTGCATTGAGTGGAGGGAGAGGAAAAGTTCCCAGTAAACCGGAATCCTTAACTAAACCTACACCAATGTCCCTATAAGGGATTGTCGTTTTACCGACATGCTGGATAGTTTCTAAAGAGGTTGGGTCGGATGAAAAGTATGTCAGCTGATCAATAGTCACGATCTTACCGTTATGTGGAAACTTAATGACTCTGAAGACCGATGAAACGACCGCTGTCATAGCATATGACCAACTTCGACCCAAAAGAAGGTTGTAGTCTAGAGGGGCATCAACCACTTCCACATCCAGACTAACGGTTTTACCTTCGACCCCTATAGGCAATTCTTGTAGAATACCAAACGGACGGAACCCACGGCCATCAAAGGCCTTAAGGATGGTGGGGGATTGGTTCAACGAAGGAGAACCAAGCGATCTCCAACATTGAATCGACATAATACACGTAGAAGCTCCCTCATCAATCACAGTCCGATGAATAGGCCTGTTTTTGACTATCACTGGAATTTGGAAAGCCATTTGATGGGGGAGACGTGGTGTACTACTTTCTAGATCAAAGATCATTAGGTTCGGGTCCTGAACATCGACAGCTCCAATAGCCGACAAAAGCAATTTTCGTTGCGCTGGACATGATTGCAGCACTTCGAGTGCCGACATTGCTGAAGGTGAAACAGCTAAGTCTTCAACAATGTTGTAATTCTGGGCTGCTCTCGCATGTGGATTGAAAGCAGACCTTCGAAGTACACCCTTGGCGGGCGGCTTAATCACTAAGTCTGGGTTAGGTTTTTCGATCTGTAGTGGATCGGAACCAGGAGCTGAGGTTGATGGGTTAGAGTGAGAAGATTCTGCTTCTTTACCATCAACAGGAGCCTTACTACCATAATCTTGCGATCGAGTCGCAATCCTGACATGAGACATCATCAAAATGGGTTCTTCACTGGCATTCGAAGAAGAACCTATCATCTTATTCTCCTGCTCTGGAAATGGATTCTTTAACACAGCAGGAGTCGGAGAACCTTTGACTATTTTCACTACCTCGGCCCGATGAGGGCAGTCTCTCGTAAAATGATCTTCTTCACAAATAAGACAAGGATAGCGAGGTTTGCGCTTTTCGTCATTGGTTTCCGACTTTTCCGTTTTCTCCTTTGGAGCCTTGTCTGCTTTAGCCTTCTTCTTTCCTTTCTTCTTTCCACCGTTTTTGGATTTGGCCGTAGATGACTCTACAGCGTGAATGTCGGCGGTAAGTTCAGGAGGAGAAGACTCTCCTGTCGGAGAATCAGGCAAAGTGATAATTGGAGTATTGGAGGCCTTGGAAGACTTCTTCTTACTCTTCGTAGTCACGATACCGATCATACCATCAGCGGCATGAGATCCCGAAGGAGCAGCAGCGATTTGGTTTGACTTTGGAAGATCCGGAATTTTCTCATGTAACGTACCCGACTGAGTGTAAACTAAGTCAAGGTATTGTGCCTGAGCAATGACTTGCTCCTCAGTAACTACTCCGGCCTTAGCTACATCTTCAGTAATTCTTGGTAATAATGATTTGACAAACCATTCAGCTAAGATTTGGTCCGGGATAAAAACTTTCACTAATCTTCTTCGACGTCTCCACTCATGGATGTGATCAGAAATGTACGTGGATGTCGATTGTTTTAGCGAAGTTAATAACTCTGTACCATTATCGTATCTGACTGGTAACTGAAAATGAGTTAAGAACGAGGTAGCTAACTGGCTAAAGTTGTAAAAAGAGGCCCGTGGTAACTCAATGTACCACTTGGCTGCGAGACCAATGAGTGTACGCTGGAAAAGACGTAAGCGGATGGAATCATCTGAGATGGAATTTGATGCACACCAGAGGTGGTAAGTCATCACGTGATTAGACGGATCCTCTCCAGACTTACCTTCGAACTTGGGTATATCGCTGGGCAACTTATTTGGCATTGGCGGCCAGAACGGAAGATATTGAATTGGATCGTTCGTTAGGCGCGTCAAGTCGGGTAAATCTAAAGTTGCAATAAATGGTAACTGCCGGTTAGGATCTCTGAAACTCTGAGTCACAATACCAGCCCCAGGAGGAGGATATCCAGGATAACTAGGAACAGGATTCGCATTGGGGATATTATATCCTCCTGGAAAACCAGGATTAACCGGACCGTACTGGGGTTGTTGAGGTGGTTGATAAGTGTACCCAGGATACGGTTGATACTGGTAAACCGGTTGTTGGGCAGCTTGCCCAGGTTGATACTGTCCCTGGTACGGAGGTTGAACAAATTGAGGTTGAGTAGTAACAACCGTACTTGTACCAGGTTGGCCTACAGGCATCTGGACTGTGGTTTGAACCGTGGGTCCAGACAACGGTACAGATGTCTGAGGAGTGGTTACAGGGACAGTAGAAACTGGAGCTGCCGATACTCCAGAAGTAAGCATGGTAGATGAAGCGGTAGTTGCTACAGCCGTGTGAGGTGGAGTACCAGGTGCAATTGGCGGCTGAGTAACTACAGAAGTTACAGGGGTCTGAACACTTGACTGGACAGGTTGCGGTTGCTGGGATGGACCAGGAACTGCAGGTTGTCCTGCTTGAGGTACCGACTGTATACTTGGTTGCGACATCTGTTGACCCTGTGACGGATCCCATGTTAACATTCCAGGGTATTGACTCGTAACAGGTTGAGGATACTGAGACCCATAGCCGTATTGAGGATAGGGTTGATAACTGTAAGGTGCAGTCCCATATGATTGCCCTTGAGGTGGTTGATAACCTTGACCAGGGTATTGACCCGTAGGTTGATAACCTTGAGGTAAATACGAATACTGGGGTTGACCTTGACCTTGAGGTTGGTATCCTTGAGGTTGATACCCTTGGGGTTGATACCCTTGGGGTTGCCATCCTTGAGGTTGCCATCCTTGAGGTTGATACTGATACTGAGGTTGACTTTGGGGTACATATTGAGGCTGGGGTTGATACCCTTGGGGTTGATACCCTTGAGGTTGCCCCCCAGTCACGAATGAAGTACCTTGAGGTTGCCCCCCAGGCATAAACGAAGGTTGCCCCCCAGGCGGTAATTGGCCACCTTGAGGTTGGTTAATGGGAGTTGAACCTGACATCATATAAACGTCACCTATACTCAATGGTACATTACCACTGTTTCCAACTAATAACCCATGATCAACAGGTTGAGGAGATGCTCCCGCAAAGGTACCAGAAAGTGATTGATACCCAGTAGGAACAGAAGGACCGCCATGTAAAAATGATTCAGGACTTTGTGAAAACACAGATGACTGACCAGACATATTTACAGGAGAATGAATTCCTCTAGGTGGAACCGGAGTACGAGGTGTAGAAAAACCTACTGAGTTGTCTAAAAAATTGGTTAATGCAAGGTACCAAGATTCACTTCTAGGAGGACTGTAAAAGATGGATTCACGCTCCCTTAGATCAAGGGTAATTAGATCTTCAGAATTAGAAACGCCTATTTCTTCCTCTGGAACAAGTTCTTCTATAGCAATTAATCCAACAGGAAGATTTTCGGTGATAATTCTTTCTATTCTTGGTGAATCAGGAACACTAGGAGTTGGAGTAACAGGTTCTGAAATTTCAGGTTCTTCGCCTGTTTCACTGGCAGATGAAAAACTACCAGCAAGCTCGGAAACTGTAACAGCTTCGGGATTGTAACCTGTTTCTAAACTTTGGTAATACGGATGGACTACCAAGGAAGATTCTCCTTCTTCAGGTGATCCTACTCTACTGCCACTAGGAGGAGTTACAAGGACCTTTAACCCTTCTAAATTACCTGGGTCGTCTCGAGGAGGGGATCCCCTAAGTCTACGGGATCTTCTCAACAATTCGGCCACAGACACAACTTCAGGAGACTGGCCCGCAATTCGACGGGACCTTCTCGGTAATTCCGCCACAATTAAAGATTTTAACTACAACACACGAAAACAAAGTAAAAAAATTCAAATCAAACCACCTAAAGTCTTCTAAAGAACCAATCAAATTTGAAGCACACGCCTAAATAATCTAGAGCGTCAAACCACACACAAACAGTAGTCTTCCGGACCAAAAACGCTAGTTGGTGATTAAGCCCAACCTCGCAGGATTCAGTACAGAAATAGTGGGTGGAACAGTTACCCCGGCAACCTGCTTAATGAATAGACTGGACCAAGTTCCTCCACTTTAACCGTCTCGAAGTGAAGCGAACCCCCCAGAAAATCCAAGTGAGTATAACCGACGTCTGCTCCAGGTACAGTGGGACCTTCCCTCCACCGTCACCTTGGGTAGAATCCTAGATATTATGGCCACTAAGGTTACCAATCACAACAATTACACCTGGGGGAACAGTCTAAACTCCAACAGCACGCAAGGGCAGAGTAGCAAGCTCCAATCCCCTTACCGGCTCCTTGACAACAATCCAAGGTTTACCGATAAGTGACCCCTGGCTCCTCGACAATGGTTAATCCGAGGTTTACCGTTTGTAATACGTACTGTCTGGCGTCGTTCCCAACGAGGGAGGAATGATCCCCTCACTGGTTCGGACACGAGCTCGTGCTTCTCCTTTAAGAGGAGCTTTCCCAGAATGTAACTGAAACAATTGGATTTGTTCTACTCAAGATAGACTATCTGTTTGGTTTTGTAGTCTTGGAGAGTTAAGTACTCACCTACTCCAAGACCCTAGCCTAAGCTATGTTGGTGCTTCAGAGCCCTAGAAAAATAAAGATTACTAGATTGATTTTAATTTAAGCGTTACTTTTAAGGTTGTTTCTTAAGTCAAAAGGTGATGGAAGTGAAACTAGTGGTGTGTTGACTCGACTCGAAACCACTACAAAATGCACCTAGAATGATTTATCCACTACTTTACTTTTTCGATGAATTGCTTAACTAAAAAGTTGAGAGAATGCAATCTTTATAAAAGCAACTTCTTAATTGAAGACAATCAAAGAAAAAATTCGTTTGTCTTTTCCAAGCATAAAAACATAACTTCTCTTTACATGCACGAAAAAACTCTTTTCTTCTTTTGAAAACAAAAAGCTACTTGAAACAAGACTTTTTAAGAAGATGTTTTTGTATTTTCCTTTTAATAAAGCAAGTAAATCTAATTTAAACAAAAAATCAATCTTAACAACTCTTAAAATCTATGAAAATGCACTCATAAGCAAACTAAAGGTAAATTTACTCTAAGCAATCTTAACGAGGCCAAAACTAACAATGATTATTTCTAAGGTGTTTTACTTGATCACAATCAAATCAAGGGCTAGCTTATTGCAGAATCAAAAACTAGCCAAAACAAAATTCTAATCTTTTTGTTCTTTTTGTAAAATGGAAATCAATACTTTATAAACAAGTAATTCGAAATTTGACCCAAAACAACTCAAATGGCAAGTTGCTCACAAAAGGAGACTTTACGACAGGCCCGACTTCTAAGAAGGTTGACTAACCAGAGAGATCTAAGGCTGGACAACTTTCTACTATCAAAGTCACTACAAAGCCTTTCCAAAAATCAAACCCTAGGTCAAAACTTCGTTGAAAACCACTAAAACACTCAAAGCTCACAAAACTAGTTTAGGTGAAAATTCTTGACAGGGTACTAAAGGATCTGGGCAGAAAACACTAAGGAAAAACAAAATCTAAAAGCAAATTAAAGCAAAAATGGAATTTTCTTAAGTTTTACAGGAAGACGCAGGCAACCCGTTGTCACAGGTGCGGCCCCGCTCTGTGCAGACGGCAACAGCGCGTCCAAAGACGCACTGTGCAGTACTAAGAGGGTGCGTCCGTCTGGAAAAATGAAGAAAAACCAAATCTAACTAAATCTAAAGCTAAGCCACCCAAATACTAATTCTCACAGTCAAAAACCAGAAAATAAAATGATTTTCTCAAAGCAAAGTTCATATAAAGGAAAAGACTCTCTCATTAATGGATTCCCCAGCGGAGTCGCCAATTTGTCACACGGAATCTGTCAAGGGTGCGGACACGACTGACCTTCCTAGAAGTCTAAGACATTCTAATGACAAACAAGACAAAAAGGAGTGATCTTTCTCTAAATACACCTTTTATAACATGAAAACTACAAGTGTTTAGGCTTACCTTATTCCAAAACGCTGTTGTTGAAGTCCGTTCTTGACGATCCGGATGAGCTCCTCCTTCAAGTCAATTCCTGCAACCACAAACAATCAAACAATTACCAAGCACTTGCATTTCATATAATAAAACATATATCCAACATGCAGACCAAGGAACACATGAAATAACTCATTAACACAAGATATTGAGAAAAATAAACCAGTTTGTATTAATAACGAAACAAAGAAACTCTTACAACCTGGCCTTGGTGTTGTGCAAGTTCCTCCCAGGGTCCATCAAGGGTTTTCCTCTACTTTGACAAAGCTCACCCTCTCCCAAGTAGAATCAAGTGAAGACAATCTCTCCTCACAAAGGCTCTAATGGAAGACCTAAATCCTGCAGCATTTACCCAAAGAAAATGTATAGCTCCAACCTCCCCTCCTTCTGGCTCAATGCCTTTATTTATAGTGCTGTAAAGAGGTTATTCTGGTCCACCATCAATGGGATCATCCCCCTCTTTGGGTGGGATAACTCCCTTATTGATGGGATAAGCTTCCCCTTAATAGAGATACATGAACCAACTGGAGGCGCATCCATTTCATCAAACCGACCTCTAGAATGTTCTAGAAGTAACCACAAGTAACTTTTTCAAGATAAAACTCGCGCATTTTGTCTTTTACAGAGGGACGCACCTGTCCCTTTACATACAGAGCGTCCATGGACGCAGTTTTTGTGAACAAGGTCCGCGTCCCCGCAGGTAAGACTAGAGAGAACCTGCGACCCCAGAGATAAACATAATTTTTACAAGACTTTCTCTCTTCTTTGAGTTTGAGATGGATAACAGAGGCATGAGACTTGCCTAAGAGGGTAGCATGACTGTTGATTTGAGCCATACTAACTGTAAGTAGTCAAGGTGACATTTTTAGTGTAACAGTTAGATTCAATTTAGTTTTTCTTGGTTTTTTCAGTAGGACGCACCCTCTGAGTATTGCACAGTGCGTACTTGTACGCACTGTTGCTGTGTGCACAGAGCGGGCCCGCACCTGGCTTAACTGGTTGCCTGCGTCCCCTGCTAAAAATTAAGAAATTTCCATTTTTTGCATTTTTTCTCTTAGATTTTGCTTTTTCTTAGGTTTTACTGCCCAGATCCATTAGTCTCTTGTCAAAGATCTTCACCTAAGCTTGTTTCATTAGCATTCCTACTCTAAGCTTTCATCAATTGGGTGTTTTGAGTCTCTTTTTTGAGAAATTCTCGATTTGTTTTCCTTTGGTCATTACTTGGAGGTTCCTCTCAGTCTTTTCACAATTTTGCATTTTTTTGCTTCTGTTTTTGCAAAAAAATTTCCCAAAAACAGAAGCAAAAAAGGGGGGGGCTAAATTGTGTATGAGTGTTAATCGCCTTTGAGTGTTTTTATGTTTTGATCTTTGGAACTCTCACCCAATTTTCTCGACTTGCACTTGATTGGTTCTTAGATTACATTAGGATCATCTTGTGTTTGAGAATTCTCTTGCATAGATCACATTTGCATAATTAGAATTCTCATTTTCAGAATATTAATGAAAAATGTGCATAGATTACATTTGCATACTTTTCAAGTGAATTGTGCTTAGATTACAATTGCATAGTTTACATTCTGAAAAATCAATCGTAGATTTAGATCAGCTTTCTTTGATTTGAATTTACACAAAAATAAAAACAAAAAAATGGTTTGGAATTGATTTTCATTAGTTTTTCTTGATGAAATTAGTGCATTAGAGAATTTGTTATATTTTCTCTTACTGATCAATTTTTTGCATTGTTGGAAGTGAATGGAAACTCTCTCCTTACTTTAGTTAGGATTCATCGAATTGAAAAGATTACATTATCATATTCGATTGCATTCAGTTGAGTCGGGTCATAACACCATTGGTTTCATATTCATTTACCCATTTGAGTAATAACAGCCTTAATAACACAGCGCTTAATTAAAATTCATCTAGTAATTTTTACATTTCTAGGGCTCTGAAACACCAACATAGCTTAGGCTAGTGTCTTGGAGTAGGAGAGTAATTAACTCTCCAAGACAGCAAAACCAAACAGGTAGCTCATCTTGTGGTAGGATAAATCCGACTGTTTCATTTGTACTCTCGGAAAGCTCCTCTTAAAGGAGAAGCACGAGCTCATGTCCGAACCAGTGAGGGGATCAATCCTCCCTCGTTGGGAACAACGCCAGACACGCACGTATTACAAACGGTAAACCTCGGATTAACCATTGTCGAGGAGCCAGGGGTCACTTGTCGGTAAACCTTGGATTATTGTCAAGGAGCCGGCAAGGGGATTGAGCTTGATACTCTGCCCTTGCGTGCTGTCGAAGTGTAGACTGTTCCCCCAGGTGCATTTGTTGCTGTTGGTAACCTTAGTGACCATTATCTTTAGGGTTCTACCCAAGGTGACTGTGGAGGGAAGATCCCACTGTACCTGGAGCAGACGTCGGCTAGACTCACTTGGATTTTCTGGGGGGTTCACTTCACTCGAGACGGTTAAAGTGGAGGAACTTGGTCCAGTCTATTCATTAAGCAGGTTGCCGGGGTAACTGTTCCACCCACCACTTCTGTACTGAATTCGGCGATGTTGGGCTTCATCACCAACTAGTGTTTTCGGTCCGGAAGGCTACTGTTTGTGTATGGTTTGACTCCTAGATTTGATAGCGCGTGTTAATTTGTTTGTTTTACTTTTAGAGACCATAGGTGTGAATTGTGAATTTTAATTGTTAGGTGTGAATAGTGAATTGTTAATTTTAGTTTTAAGATTGTTAATAAAATTCAATGAAGTTGAATATAATGGCAAATGTTCCGGAATTTATCAACCTAGGAACCCCTCCTAATGAGAATCCTAGTACTTTTCCTTACTTTGGAAATGTTGGTCCTCCTTATATGGCTACTTTGTCATTACCTGGATTTACAATAGGTTTACCGATATGGTTATTTTCAACTTCGTTGGCACAAAATACTCCAATTGTTCCATCTCAACCGGATGCTTCACCTCAACAGAGTTCACCATCTCAACATCACCAACCTTCTGTTGACCCTTTACCTTCTTCGCCTAATTTTTCTTCCTCCATTTCTTCCTCTTCGCCTGGTAAAAGCCTTGATGCTAGTAACCAGGAGGCTAAGAAGAAGAAGAAAGGGAAGAAGAATAAGAAGAAGAAGAAGAAGCAAGATAAGAAAGAAGTCAACCAACCAACCATGGCTGTAAGTGTTGGTTGTGTTGAGGAAAATTCCGACATGCATCGTAAACCCAAATACCCTTGCAGGCTTTGTAAGGGTGACCACTTCCTTGTCAATTGTCCTGGTATTCCAAAGGTCTTGGAAGTATGGTCAGAAAAATCTCATCAACTTTCCATTGATCCATCAACCAGTGACAGTCAGGTTCCTGGGAAAAAGGGTAAAGTTAGGTTTCCTTGTAAGTATGCAAAGGGAGTCATCAAACTCACATTTGCCCTCACATGGATGAAGCCTCAACATTGTTGGAAAAACTTACTGTTCCACAGCAAGAATTTCCAACTGGTTACCTTAAACTTTCTCCCAACCTACCGTCAACTGACGGAGTGATTGATCTAAATTCAAGTACAGTCAATCACACTCTTCCATTGGAGAGTGAAACTCATGTCACTCAGGTTGATTATCCATTAGTTGATCAAGTGGTCGATTCAATTTCACATTCGGTCGATCCCACTTTCCATTTAGAGAGTGAACTTCATACCGCTCAGGTTCTTCTTGTTACATCAGATTCTTCTATGCCGGGGGGCATTTCACCTGTTTCTACAGAACCCCCTCCAAGCACTGAGGTATTTTCCTTTGATTGGAATAGACTGACAGAACCTCGTCTTCCTTCCTCCATCCCTTTCCAAATCATTGTCAAGGCTGGTGGTAGGGACATACATCGTACTCAGGTAGATGAAGGTGCTTCTGTTAGTATTTTATCCTCAACTATTTGGAAAGCTTTGGGTTCCCCTCAGCTTGCGCCTATTACGCAGAATCTGAAAGCTTTTAACAGAACCATTAGTGAACCTTTAGGGATCCTTCCTAAGTTTTCTATTAACTTGGAAGGTAAAACTGTCTGTATTGATCTTATGGTAGTTCGAGGTCCCTTGGATTTCAATTTACTCCTTGGACGAGACTATGTTTATGCAATGAAAGCTGTCGTATCGACACTCTTTTGCGTGATGTCTTTCCCTCACAATGGCAGTATTGTGACTGTAGACCAGCTTTCGTTCCCTAGTCTTGTTTCAACTACCAATAATATGACACCCCTAAATGTTCCTGATTCTAAAGTGGTATCTACCCTGCCACGGGTTAATTATGTGGCAACTGGTCCTATGTTTTCAGTTACCGATGAAAGTGAGCCTCTCACTGTTTGCTCATCTTCCTTTGATTTAGATCTGGTAATTGACATGGAAAACTCTATGGGATTACTTGAACACGATGTTCTTATCCCTTTTGAGTCCCTTGATATGTGTTCCTTCCAGAGAAGTATTCTTCCTTCTGATGAAGACCTTTTGGAAGCCATGATCAAGGTGTGTCCATTGACATGTCTTTCTTCCAGTTGGAAGCCATGATCAGTGTGTGTGAAGAAAGTTCCTTTTACTGAGTCAACCTCGTTAAAAAATGAATCAGTGTGAATGAGGAAAGTTCCTTCTACTGTGTCAACCTCGTTAAAAAAATGAATCAGTGTGTGCGAGGATAGTTTTTCCTGTGACAACCTCGTTAAAAAATGAAACAGGCTGCAACGAGGAAAGTTCCTTTTACTGTGTCGACCTCGTTAAAAAATGAATCAGTGAGTGTGAGGATAGTTCCTGTTACTGAGTCAACCTCGTTAAAAAATGAATCAGGTATGAGGATAGTTCTTTTACTGAGTCAACCTCATTAAAAAATGAATCAGCTAGACTTTAGGATATGTAGGTAGATTGTAGAAAGTAGGTTTTGAGGAAAGTTCCTTTTACTGAGTCAACCTCGTTAAAAAATGAATCAGTGTGTACGAGGAAAGTTCCTTTTACTGTGTCAACCTCGTTAAAAAATGAATCAGTTGGTCAGAGGATAGTTCTTTTTACTGAGTCAACCTCATTAAAAAATGAATCAGGGACGAGGATAGTTTTTTCCTATATCAACCTCGTTAAAAAATGAAACAGGCTAGCATGAGGAAAGTTCCTTTTACTATGTCAACCTCGTTAAAAAATGAATCAGTGAGCACGAGGATAGTTTGTTCCTCTCTCAACCTCGTTAAAAAATGAAATTGGATAGTAAGGAAAGTTCCTTTTACTGTGTCAACCTCGTTAAAAAATGAATCAGTGAGTACGAGGAAAGTTCCTTTTACTGTGTCGACCTCGTTAAAAAATGAATCAGTGAGTACGAGGATAGTTCTTTTCCTGTATCAACCTCGTTAAAAAATGAAACAGGCTAGTATGAGGATAGTTCTTTTACTGAGTCAACCTCATTAAAAAATGAATCAGGTAGATTTTAGGATATGTAGGTAGATTGTAGAAAGTATGGTTACGAGGAAAGTTCCTTTTACTATGTCAACCTCGCTAAAAAATGAATCAGGTATGAGGATAGTTCTTTTCTTGTGTCAACCTCCTTAAAAATGAAACAACTCCCTTTTCAAGTTAAATATTGAAAGTAAACCTTCATTTCATCCAGCCGGTTGAATGCAATGAAGCCTGGGAGGCATGTACCTCACTTTGCATCATTATGCTGGGGGCATGCGAACTTTTTGAGCATAGTTCCTTGTCTTGTGTCAAGCTCGTTAAAAAATGAAACAAGGGTAGGTTAAGTAGGTAGATTGTAGAGAGTAGTCATGAGCATAGTTCCTTGTCTTGTGTCAAGCTTATTAAAAAATGAATCAAGGACTTTAGAGCATAGTTCCTTGTCTTGTGTCAAGCTCGTTAAAAAATGAATCAAGGTTTTTAGAGTAAAGTTTTTGTTAGGTAGACTATAGAGCGTAGTTCCTTATCTTGTGTCAAGCTCGTTTAAAAAATGAAACAAGGGTTTTTGAGGATAGTTCTTTTCTTGTGTCAACCTCACTAAAAAATGAAACAACTCCCACAAGTCTTTCCAAAATCTTGAAAGTAAAGCTTCATTCCATCCACCTCATTGAATGCAATGAAGCTTGGGGGGCATGTACCTCGTTTTGCGTCATTATGCTAGGGGCATGTGAACTTATAACAAGCATAGTTTTTCGTTTCAAGCTTGCGTAAACATGAAACCGAATCCGAGCATAGTTCTTTTCCTGTGTCGAGCTCATTAAAAAATGAAACATATCCTCCTCTACTTGAATCGAGAGTTTGACTAGATCTCATAAATGCTAAGTTGTAGATTTAGGTTAGTTATTTTAGTTTTTGCATAATTATAGTTTTAGGTCGAGTCTTTCAAATGATCTCGTAACATGAACCTTCATTCCATCCAGCTTGTACCTAGTTGAATGAAATGAAGATGGGGGGCATGCGCTCTAGCCGTTATGCTTAGGGGGCATCAAGCACAGTTTTCTCTCTGTTTCAAGCTTGTGTAAAAATGAAACCACTTTGAAGCATAGTTTTTATCTGTTTCAAGCTTTTGTAAAAATGAAACCTATCTCGAGTCAATTTCGGTTATTTTCAAGACTCGTTAAACTCATGAAAATCCCGAGATTATTTTGCTATTTTTCATTCTCGTAAAACAAATGAAAATGCCGAGTTCTTTCCGTCTTTTCCTGCTCGTAAATTAAATTGAAAGTCAGCCATATGAGTACATTTTTATCATTTTTTCGAACTCGTTAAAACTTACGAAAAAGTGAAACCTCAGAGTCATCTTTTAAGCTCTTTTCTGACTCCTAAAACATGAAAAGATTGCCGAGCGTTTCTTTTACACTCGTTAAAACGGAACTAAAAGATGATCCCCTTATAGCTCTTTTCTGACCGTAAAAACAGGAAAAGATTGCCGGGTTTTTGTCGTTTCAAACTCGATAAGGAAATAAAACGACGTGTCCTTGATCACTTTTTACTTTTCAGGTCAGTGACACTAATCATGAAAGTACTCCTTGGTCGCAAGACTAAGCAGTTCTCCCAAGTATTATTTTATACTTTTTCGGGCTTGGGGGACACAAATTTACGAAAAAGTTCAACCTGGAGTCTTCTTAAGTTTTTAAGACTCTCTAAAATTGAAAAACACCGAGTTTCTCCTATACTGGGCTCGTTAAAATTTCACAGTAAAGGACCTGTTCAACTACAAACAGGAACAAACCACTCCTTCCTAGGGTTCGAATCAAAACTAGGTTGGACTCATCCGAAGGATGAGCTTATAATCAAGCATATGTTATCCTCCTCAAGCTTGTTAAAAATAAAGAGGTACTTTCCAGAAATGGTGGGGGAAAAGAGAGAAGAATGAGCCCGTTTGTTATCTTTTGTCTCAGAAGAAACTTTATTACCACTCTTGGACACGACACTTTTCATTCACCTGGGTTGGGAAATCCTTTACCTCACAGTTGATCAAACCACATTGAAAGTCTTCAGCCGGGTTCCGGGGATTAACTTTGAGTCGTTTATCACCAAGCCATCTGTTGTGTCGTTATGTGTTCAAGAGGTCTGCAAAGCAAAACTTTCATCTGCAAAATACTTGTCATTCATTTTACCATCCCTGAGTCAGTCCTTACAGCAACATTTCTTCAACTTGAACAATGATTTCATGTTGTGGGCTTGCCTGCAATGGGTCGCTTTCTATCGACATCAGCACATTATCTAGAGAGATGACTTAGAAATCGTCAGTACCTTGAAGTCTGCATGCATCAATGGCAGGTTTCTCGCCTTTGACGTCAGTTTACATCATTGACTTTCGATCAAAGGATTCCGTGGAATGTTCGACATCAACTCATTCATTCACATCTCATGGATTGTACTGGGTACTTTGAGAACCATTGACATTACTGATGGTCTCTCTCACACTTGTTAACAGTTTACATCATCGACTGGTAATCAAGTGGTTTCTACCATGTTCGACATCAACCCATTTAATCGCATGGCTAGAATCGTACCAATTCGGGAAGAAGAAATGAAGACCCTGGATCTAGTTTCCACCATCCAGGCTGCAAGGAGTTTTGTATTCATTATCTAAGTAGACTAATCATAAACAGATGGCTGCGTCCATACTGTGTCTACAAAAGTCTATAATTATGATGTACTGCAAGATCATTCCTGTATCAGAGTAGTTAGTCTGTTAGTTAAAGTTTTGATCTGAGTATGGGAATGCCTACCTCAGTGATGATATAATCTTATACATGTATTTTGTGTTGAAAATTGCAGGTTCTGACCAGGCTCTCCACGAGATAATCCTTGAAATGATAAAGCGCTTCACCCTTCCTAGATAAAACAAAACCCTAATCTATTACAGGCTTCGCACTTTAGGGGGCAATCTGTTACACTAAAAAATGTCACCATGGCTATTTACAGTTGGTATGGCTCTATCAACAGTCATGCTACCCTCTTAGGCAAGTCTTATGCCTCTGCTCTCCATGTCAAACTCCAAAAAGAGAGAAAGTCTTTATAAATGTATTTATCTCTGGGTACGCAGGTTCTCTCAACCTTACCTGCGGGTACGCACCCAATGTTCACAAAAGATGCATCCTTGTATGCTCTGTATGTAAAGGGGCAGGTGCGTCCCCCTGTAAAGGTCAAAATGCGCAAGTTTCATCTTTAAAAAGTTACTTGTGGTCATTTCTAGAGCATTCTAGAAGGTTGTTCGACGTGTATTGAGTGCCTCCAGATGGTTCATGTACCCCTACCAAAGAGGAACTTATCCCATCAATGAGGAAGCTATCCCATCCAAAGAGGGGATTATCCCATTGATGGTGGACCTGAATAACTTCCTCTAGAGCACTATAAATACAGGCATTGGGCCAGAAGGAGAGGAGGTTGGAAGCTATACATTTCTAAGGGTAGATGCTGCTGGAATTAGGACTCCCATTTAGAAGCTTGTGAGGAGAGATTACCATCTTTGCTTGTTCTATTTGGAAGTGGGTGAGCTTTGTCAAAGTAAAGGAGAACTCTTGATGGACCCTGGGAGGGACTTGTACAACACCAAGGCTCAGGTTGTAATTGTTCCTTTTGTTTCCTATTAATGCAAATGAGTCCATTCTTCTCAATAACTTGTTATTTATGAGTTGTTTCATGTACTCCTTGGTCTATGTGTTAAATATGTTTTATTTTATGAGATTATCAAGTGCTATTTAATCATTTGATTGTTAGTGGATGCAGGTTTCAAGGTGAAGGAGGAGCTCATCTGGATCAGCAAGGCTGGACTGCTACAACAGCGTGGGACTACAGGTAGGATCTAAACACTTGATTTCTTATATAGTAAATGTATGTTTAGGGAAGGATTGCTCTTGTTTGTCTTGTTTGTCACTAGAGAGTCTTAGGCTCCTAGGGAGGTTGGTTGTGTCCGCACAATTGACTCTTTCCGCCTGACAACCTATCTCCATTTTTTGTGATAATACAAGTGAAATCAGTATTTCAAAGAATCCAGTCATGCATTCGAAGACCAAGCACATACCTATCAAATATTATTTTCTCCGGGAACAAGTTCTTGAAAAAAAGGTCAAATTGGAGTATGTTCCCTCCAAGAAACAGGTTGTTGATATATTCACCAAACCACTGCCCAGGGAGACATTTGAATACCTCAGACAAAAGCTGGGAGTAGTTGACGCATCATATTACTATTAAAATTATCTGTTTCAGAGAATAGTGGTTGTACACGAGTTTCATGAAGCGTGTCCGCGTACATATGCCTATTTCTGTGGATACAGTCACCTATATTATGGTTTGAAGAAAAACAGTGGGGCTAGGCTCAGGATTAAAAGAGTCTGATATGGGTCTGACAGAGACCATCTGGCACAGGTTCAGGGGGAGCATATACTTCTAATAATGCATTGATGGCACTATTTTCGAAGATCTTGGTTCAATTTCACAGCTGTTTTTGTTCAGGTGGAACAGGTGCAGAGGGAGTTCATGGTTGCCAGTTTGAATGATGATTGACAGTTGTCGTTGATGATTAGTTGTTAATGACTATCATAGTATTGTCTTAGATATTTATTCTCTATGTCTTTCTTGTATTATCAAGGTCGTGTAACAGCCTATCTTAGTTTCCCCACTATGCCTGGGATGGATGACGTAATGTTCTTGTTTGATCATGTGTAAACTTCTAGTGTATCCCCACTTGGTTGGATGGATGAGTCAATATTGGTATATCCCCACTTGGTTGGGAGATGGATGTATATATGAGTTTTCGGTGATAGGAAGGTCATTTATGATGAATAAAGTCATGTTTCTTCTTGTAGAACATCTTTTCGCAGACCTTGCCTACAATCAGGGGGAGCATAGACAGCAGAGCAGAGCAGAGATTTCAGCATGTACTCAGGGGGAGAATAACACTTTGCACTTGATGACTAAGGGGGAGAATGACTTTGAGTGACTTGGGGTTGCCATCAAGTCCAAAGGGGGAGATTGTTGGCATTATGACACAGGTTTGGCGCTATGACACAGGTGTTGTCCTTGATAGCAACGCACTCAAATGACAGATCATAGTTCAGGCTCTCAAAATGAAGGAAAAAGAGATATACGCAAGATCCTCTTAACCAAGTCGTGTATACACATAGGATCTCCGATCAAAAGGCGCGTATACGTATGCATGCACTTTCATACAAGGAAAAGCACATACATGTGGGAAAACTTATTTTTTTGGTTCATGTTATTTAGTCCTTGGTATTTTAACCTATGGTTTTGGACCATGGTATCTCGTCTGAAGTGTTAAACCCAGGTATTGGGTCCATGGTATTGATTTTCTATGGTTTTGGACCATGGTATTAAGTAAGGCCTAAGACTATAAAAGGGGAAGGAGATCATTAGGAAAAGGCATTCACTCAAGCATTGAATATCTTATGAAGAGCAAGATCTAGAATTCGGTTATGGTGCATAGCTGGATCTAAACCAAGGAGGAACCTGAGCGCTAGAAGAAGAATAAGTTCTATTGATGGGTCAAGATCTTAAGGCTTGAATAGATATATCTATATGTGATTTTGATCTATTATATTTGGCGCATGACTTGATCTATAAATCTAATAATCTGGGTATAACTGATGTTTGAATAAGTGAAAAGGGTAAATTATCTTCTATAGATCTGTATGTAGTTTTGGCACAGTAGAGGCGTGTATACACGTTGGTTCAGTAAGTCAAAACAACATATACACTGGTTGGCCTTAATACAAAAGCGCATACACGCAGGTTCTACATATTGAAGTAGCATGTATTTGATTTTTAATTATTGTAATTGATGGATCAAGTCTAAAAATTTATGAAACATGGTCCCTGGAAGAAAAGAGAAGGTTGTAGCCTACTGTAGGTCAGCACCTACGTACTAGTACATCAGCTAGTACAAGAGCTAAGGGGTTTGTAGCTCTCTTCCAGGAGAAGCTGGAGAACGAGAGAAGGTTGTATCCTTCTGCAGGAAGAAGCCTGTGTACTGGTATAAGACTGCACCAATACATAAATATTTTCAAAAGAAGTTTCTTATTAAAAGAAGATAGAGACAAATTACAGCAGGTGGTTTTCACCCACATTGGGTTTCCACCTTATATCTTGCGTCCATGTGTGTGATGATCTGTTTTGTTTTACTACTCTTGTTTACTGTTCTTATGGTTAATGAAGTTCTGATGCACTGCTTAAAGATCAACATTTAATGAATCATAAGTTTACTTATATATGTTGGTTTCTTTAGACACAGTAGTGTATATACATAGTTTCCCATAACTGAAGTAGTGTATAAAAATCTGTTTGTGAAATGAAAAATAATTGATTTGATAATACTGATTCATCCCCCTTCTTAGTATTATTTCCAATAGTCTGGCCATGTTTGCTAGCACCTGCAAATTACCTTTTCAACCTAATCATCAGTATACTGCTGAGATTAGGTACAGACCAGCCATACCTGATAATCTTAAGAACTAGCAGGTTTTTCATAGTGATAAGTAGATCAATAATTTTTTAACTTTAGATGAAGACTTTTCTAACATTAACATAGATGTTGATACATTTACTAGTTCTAATCAAATAAATGAGGTAGAAATTAACATTTCAGAAGAGAATTCAATAAATATGCTTCATCCTACCAAATTCACACAAAAAGAAATTCAAGACCTAAAACAAATGGACCTAGATGAAATAATTGAAGAAGAAATAGAAGTCATCAAACTAAAGGACAATCATTTACCCAAGGGATTGACTCCTATAGAACATTTGTTTGACTCTAATGACATTCCAAAGTGACCTAATATGGAGCCTTTAAAGGCAGACATCGAAGAGTATAACTTAGGAACATAGGATAATCCCAAATTGATTAAATTGTCAAAAACTCTACCTCCTGATCAGAAGATAAAGTATGTTGAACTTATGAGGGAATTCCAGGATGTCTTTGCCTGGAGTTACGAAGATTTGAAATCCTTGACACCTCTATCATTCAACACACTATACCTCTAAAAGAAAATCAAAAGTCCTTTAAACAAAAACTCAGAAGAATTAACATTGCACTATTACCATCAATTGAGAAAGAAATTAAATGCATGTATGGAGCAATGATTATTGCCCCTATTAGATTTTCTGAATGGGTGTCTAACTTGGTACCTACTAGGAAGAAAACAAGGGAAACAAGGTTATGTGTCAATCTGAGAAATGTAAATAAGGTCTCCCTTAAAGATAACTATCCCTTACCCAAAATGGATCATATTTTGCAAAGGGTAGTGGGTTCTTCTAGAATTTCACTTTTAGATGGGTTTTTAAGTTATAAGAAAATTTTGGTTCATCCTGATGACCAAGAGAAAACTTCTTTTACAACACCCTGGGGTACTTTCATGTACATTAAAATTCCATTTGGACTAAAAAATGCAAGAGAAACCTTCCAAAGAGAAATGGACATTGCCTTTTCCAAAGAAATTCATGATTTTCTTGTTATATATCTTGATGATCTCACTACTTTTTCTAATTCAGATCAACAGCACTTGAAGCATCTCAGGCAAGTCTTTCTAAAGTCCAAAAGGTATGGCATTTCTTTGAATCCAAAGAAGTCCTTGTTCAGTCTGGAAGAAGGAAAACTTTTAGGTCACATCATTTCCAAGGATAGCATTTGAATTGACCCTTCTAGGATTGAAGCTATTTTACAGATACCCCATCCAAGAAGTATTAACGAGCTTCAGGCTTTCCTAGGGAAGATAACATTTTTAAGGAGATGTATTTCTAACTTAGCTAAACTCATTAGATCATTAAATAACATTTTAAAAAAGGATTCAAGTATCAAATGGATAGTAGAGGCCAAGCAATCATTTGAAGAAATCAAAATGGCCTTAACCAGAACACCAGTCCTCACAAGCCCACAGTTTGATAGAGACTTCATAATTTTTTCTTTTGCATCAGAACACACTATAGCTATAGTTTTACTACAAAAGGATGATCAAGGATGTGAAAAACCTATAGCCTTTTTTAGTAAAGCACTTAGAGATGCATCATTAAAATACAAAATAATGGAGAAACAAGCTTTTGCACTGGTAAAAGCTATCAAAGATTTTAGAGTCTATATATTATACTCTCATGTAATAGCTTATGTTCCTAATGCAGTAGTCAAAGACATCCTAACTCAGGATGGAGTTTGTTATTGGGAAATCTAGTGTCTATGCAGAGCTGCTAGTCCCACTAAGACTGGCAGCTATCTTAGAAACAAACAAACTAAAAATACTTTTGTTTTCCTTTATGAGAAGTAGATAAGAGGGGGACAAAGGAGACCAACCTCTATCTTGCGCTTGGCTCCTTGCTTGATTCCTCTCCCTTCTGATAGATATTTTCCACTCAGTTCCTCGTCTACCTAGCTTCAAAGAGCACCTGTGGAATCGAAGCAGCATAACACTCTCCAAGAATAGAGATCTACTATCATAAACAATATAGGACCAGATATATATTGACCACACAAAAGCATATATCATCAATCATACAAGAATGTGGAGGAAAACTTGAATAGCTTTATTAATATCAAGAATATCAAAGAGGATTACAACCAATTGTTCTAACCCAGCGTCATCCTCTCAGCAAGAACACCCTTCTTCACCTCATGAAAAGCTTAGATCACGCAACACTATGATGTTACACCAAGAAACCAGCAACACTTCCTTACAAGATACAAAATTCCAGCCTCTGGATATCTAGGATGAGGGATACATATATAGATATTTGCAAGGCAGTGAGTCAGCTTCTGAGATTTGATTAGTGTCCTCTCTCTGATAGTTCTTGATTCCACTTGGAGATTGATGATCTCTTACTCATCCCTAGGCGAATGCAGAGAGGCAAGTGTCACAGGAGAAGTTTCTGGAAGATTCCATGATCCTCCACCTCGCAAATTGACTCTGCCATTTGTCCACTCTTTCCCGTCGCACCCCATAGAAGGGATTTTCAATATGCATCACACCTCCCGTGTGCATTTAGGTGGGATGCGGCGCACTTTGACCATGGAGCAGGTGAGATGGTCCAATTTTGACCAGTTCTGAGTAGTTTTTCATGGAGAACTTCTGGGAGATGATTTAATCAGTTGACCTTGTTCTTTTAGGGGTTGGAACAAAACTTTTAGGGACTTAGGAGCCCTTGGCTTATGGACATTTATGATTGGGGTTGTAGTGCTTGCCCCCTAAAGCATGAGGTCATTAATCTTTTGATGTCGGGTGAAATGCTTTATCATGAGGATCCGAAGTTTTTTCGAGCTGGAAGGCAACATGTAATAAGATACAATACAATACATTATCTTCATAATATTTTCATGATCTAGCTGATGCGGGCATTCCCATGGTCAGCTTTATAAATTCATTTTCATGTACATAAGACAGACAATCATCTGAGTGCAGACTGATGATTCTGGTGGAGCCATCATCCCTTAGATTGGATGATTATCTGTGCAGCAATGATGTACATTTGATGTCTTTATTCTCTATATATCGCAGCCCGGATGGATGAAACTAGATCTGGGGTCTTCAATCTCATTTGATCTTCACTCAAAGTACAAGTCGATCCATGTGAGAGATGTTCTGGAGTCGAACATGGAAAGACATCGCCTGATTACCAGCCAATGATGCAAGCTGTTAACAGGCGCGAGAGGAATCACCAATAATGATGATGACCCTCAAGGTATTACAGTACAATTCACGTGGTGTGAATAAGGGACTTGGCATCAAACACCATGCAAAATCTTTCGGTTGAAGGCCATTGATGTAAACCTGTCGCCGGAAGTGAGAAACTTGCCATTGAGGCATGCAAGCTTCAAAGTACTGAAAGGGTTGTTCCTAGATCGACTTCCTGGATAATGAGCTGATGTCAACAAGAAGTGATCCGTCATAGGAGGGCCTTAGTGAATCCCACATCTATGACACGAAACGGAGCAAATGATTTTAATGGAGGTGAAAACGATCTGATGATATAAGGTTCAAGGTGGCGGTCATGAAAGAATGGAGCGTAAATGTATTGCAGTGGATGAGACACGGGTGAATTCTCTGAGCCACTTCTCTTGAACATACCGGCGACACTGACATGATGGATTGGTAGCGTTAACCCCAAATATGGATGGTGTGATGGACCAATGGTGATATGACCAGTGAACGGAACAACCCAACCCGACTCAGATGTGGAGTTAAAGTGTCATGTTCAAGAGCGACTTGCTACCAATAATGTTTCTTCAAGTTTTCTTCCCAATTTTTCCCCAGTCATTGCTGACCAGTACCTATTTATTTTTGTCAAGCTTGAGGAGGATAACATATGCTTGTTCTATAATTTGCCCTTCGGGCAAACCCATCGCTATGTTTTAACGAGCTTAGCGATAGTGAAACTCGTTCTTGTCAGTATCTACAAGTTTGTCGCTATTTGGTTTTAACGAGTTTAACGACAAAGATAACTCGGTCCTTTTCAATTTTAGAGAGTCTAAAAGGGACGTAAAGAAAACTCCAACATTCCTTTTTTGTCATATAATCCTTTAAGTCTGAAAAAGTATAAAATAATACAAAAGGGATGAATTTTTGGTAGTTTTAACGAGCCAAACAAAACAAGCGCTCGATCTTTTTGTGTAATAATCCCTCAGGTCCAAAAAGATTAAAATCTAAAGGAGGGATAACACTTTTGGTCACTTTAACGAGCTGGAGAGGCCAATTACTCGGAAATCTTTTCATATTTTACGAGTCAAATGAAAAGAGCTTAAAGGAGACTCATTTTTCAAGGAATGAGTGATAAATTTGGGTAGCAGCTAATTCCAGGCAAGGTTTGGAATTTTCCAATCACGACAGTGTCACAAGGATGGCTAACATGATCACTCTTCGCAGTTGTTCCTCAAAAAGGGTAAACAATCAAATGGAGGTGAATGATCGGCCAATACAGAGTGGAGGTGATGAAGTGAACACGACCAAGGCTTCAAAGGCTGATGATAATTCATTCACGACGGTTATTTACCGGAAATTGGTTCATTTTTTAATGAATGAGCTTAAACTCTGGGGGAAACATTTGCTCACTGCTTATGTTTAATTTTTAATGAGCTTGAACTCCACATAAAAACTGCTCGATCCAGTCGTATAATAAGGATGTCTCATCTAAGATGGCATTTTTTCAAAGCTTTGCCCCGCATCCTTTCTTTATCCAAGTTAGGAAACGACCAATCCTACGATTTTATAGGGTTAGAGAATCTACAAATTTAAAAAAATAAATGGTTGCTCTTCGCTTGCATGCCAAAAGGTTTGCATGCCCCCAGGTATAGCGAAAAATTTCCAAGTTACCAAAGATTGTTCTATCCGCACTGCAAACAAAACACTTCCTCGGCGATGTCTACCAAATAGACAAAGGTGAGCGGCGCAACTTGCCTCCACTCACATAACTTTGACGGAGGAATCTTATTCCAGTCTAATCTCATAAACCAGTCATATATCCTTCGCGGAAACCTACCCTATACCCAAGGTTTTCTTGCCAAAACAGACCAAGGTGCATGCCCCCTGGGTTTCAGTCATGTCCTCCCGAATCACTCGCACTCATCAGGTGGACGGACTGGGGATTGATGAGACATTCCTTGCATGAAAAGACCATTCAGGGATGGTATTTGACTATTTACTATGTGTGAACCGGGGAATGAAAGTTGGTCTACGAGCTTGACCACTCTTCCTTCATGTAGAAAACACATTACTCTAAAGAGTGAGGAGACAATGGCTCCCATGCAATAAATATAGTCGCGTCCAAGGAGTAGATTATAATCTAGGGGTCCTTGGACTACCATTACATTCATGTGAACAGTTTTCCTTCTCAATGTTATCGGCACATTGGGAAGGATCCCTAACGATTGACTGGTTCCTTTATCAAAGCCCATTAGATTTCTCATTTCAGGCAAAAGCGGTGGCGAACCAAGCGCTTTCCAAGAAGTTTAGGAAAGGATACTCACAAAAGCCCCTTCATCTATGATGGTACCAACCATGACCATTCTGTATATTTGAGCAATGATTCGAAATGGTACACTAGCCGGTAAATGGGGTCTACCTAGTAGATTCCAATCGAAGGAAACAACTAGGTTGCTTGGAGGTGGGACCGAATAGACGGCCGGATATGACTCTGACGAACTTCCTTCCTACGGTAAAGGAATGGATAGACTGCCCACATGTTCATCGAAGTCTGTGTTTATGAGGAGAAACTGAATGGTGCCGCTCCTGTTCTCTTCGGTGACTGTATCATCTGAAGATGGACCTTCTGAAGGCAAGACCAGGTCAACTGTCGCCTCGACTTTTTGACTTTCGACTGGTGTGAATTCAGATGGTTTATCTTCAATGATAGACACTTCGACCAACCACAATGGCATGTCAGTCGGATTTTCAATTAGTGATGGACTTGGCAAGAGTTTTTTATATCCAGGAGGAAGCCGTAACGGTGAAGCCGTAACGGTGAAACCGAATGGTCATCCAAAACTCTTTTAGCTTCGTCTAGGAAGGGACAACGGTGGATGGCATGATTGCCTTCACACAGTTTACAAGGGAATTTGCTTTTCCTTTTCTCTCCCGACATTTCGCTTTCACTAGTTGACGGTGTGCTTTCAACATGATCATCAGAGGTTGTTGACACCGGATTGTGAAAACGAGGAGACCAGTCCCTTAAGATCCGAGGGATGCAGGGACAATCTCGATGATAGTGATCTCCTTTGTAAATGACACATGGAGATTTAGGCTTCGAGAATGCAGTGTGTGGATTTTCACTAGATGATGACTCGTTGCCACCTGTCGTCTTTGGTTCCTTCTTCTTCTTCTCTTTCTTCTTCTTAGTTACTTGACTTTGGGCTTTACCAGCTCCATCAAGCGAAGAGGAAGGAGGAGAGGGAGAATCAGATGAAGTAGAAGGTTGGGGGGTAGCTTTGGTATCGTCTAACTGCTTACTTGATTGCTCAGGAATCATGGCGTTCTGAACGACAGAAGTTTGAGAAGAGCCATACGAGCAGGCCGATTGTCAATCCTAGAAGCGGTAATGTGGCCATATGGGGTGCACCAACATCTCCCCAAGAGGAGAAAGGACTAGGATTTCCTCCAAGGGGAGATCCTTGGTTGGTGGATTCCATTTTTCTCAACCTAAGACCAACGTAGGAAAGGTGATGTTTATTCCCATTAAAATATATTTTAGACGCTTTGACACAACTTGTTTTTTCAATTTTTAAGAGTTGAGAAAAAACAAAAGATTACTCTAGTCACCTTCGATTTTTAATGAGCTTGAAGTGACAAGTGCTTAGATGGACCTTTTCTTTTAAGGAGTCTGAAAAGGAATGAAAGAGACTACTCTGGAAATCTAGACAGAGGGATTACCAAACCAATCGCAAAACTGCAGAATACTTTTTATGGTAGGGTGGTAGACAAGGCTTCCTATGGATAAAGGATATAGCCTATTGTGGTCTCCCAATATATACTCGATGGTACGTGGGAGCACAAGTCTGTACTGGCACTTATCATCTAAAAGTGGAGGAATCACCCAACCAGCAATGAAAACAATAGTTACCAGGCTTTACGACGCCAGAATACGTCTCTAGCCTAGACTTCTAAATGTTGTGCGTTAGGTTCCAAAGAGTTTTTAGATTCATTAAATTTATTTTATAGTTGATCTTGCTTAAGAAATTTGCCTTTCAGGTTCACCGCGTGATGTAGATATACAATTCCTAAAATGCAATCTAAGATGATAAACAATCGTTTAATCTTCTTTTTGCAATGAAAATCCTAGCTACTAAAGAAAGAGAGATGATATTCTTTCAACATAGAGCAGAGAGCACACACTATATGCACTGTCCTAAATCAAACCAACAAATAGTCTAAATGCAAATGCACATGCATGTATTTGTTTTTCAGCCTTCTTAATGTGTGGATGATAAAAAGAAAGCTAAGTGCAATTATGAATTATTTTTCAAAGCGACATTACTAACAAGCTTCTTTTCAACACAAAATGAAGACAATGACAACACTTTGTGATTTGGAATTGAAAACTTGCTTTCGACACTTGAAAAACTACTAATTCAAATCAAATACAAGAGTAACAATATAATCGACTCTCAAGAACAATCGGATTCTCTTCTATGATTGAAAATGACACTTGCAACACTTCCAAATCAAGAAATGACAGTTCAATTACGCTACTTCTTTGTAAAAAAGAACTGAAAATGGCTCACAATACATAAAAACATTTGCAGTTCTTTGCACAATGGAGGCGGAATAATGGCAAGGAAGGGGGTTTCCAACAGAGGTATACTAACTATAAACAGCAAAACTCCTGAATAGAGCTGAAAAGAGTGAAGAAAAACCAAATTCTGGAGGCAAAATTAGCCTTTTCTGATCAGTGCACCTGTTACACAGGGATTTCAGTATGCATCCCACCTACAACACATGGGAAGTGTGATGCATACTGATATCCTTGAAGAGAGGGTGCGATGGTACAGTGTGAGACTTTTGATCCAGTTCTTGATCACAGTTTGCAGCACAGATCAGGGATTTAGGCCGAGCAAGTGATAATCAATAAATAAATCACAGGGGTAGATCTAAGGAGGTTACTAGAGCCACCACAAGGGCAATTAGAGGTTTTGTAAATTGATTGTTCAGTTCATAAACAAAACCTAGAGATAGACTGAAGCAGCATTGATCTACTTTGCACTTGCATAGAAAATGCAGTTCGAAGGCTAGTTGCCTTAACTTCAAGCTCCATCTGTAAGTTTATAAAGCAAACAAATATAGACAAACAAACAATCTATTCGCTCCCCAGCGGAGTCACCATTTTTTTATTGAGAAATCTAGTGTCTATGCAGAGCTGCTAGTCCCACTAAGACTGGTAGCTATCTTAGAAACAAACAAACTAAAACTACTTTTGTTTTCCTTTATGAGAAGTAGATAAGAGGGGAACAAAGGAGACCAACCTCTGTCTTGCGCTTGGCTCCTTTCTTGATTCCTCTCCCCTCTGATAGATCTTTGCCACTCGCTTCCTCATCTACCCAGCTTCAAAGAGCACCTGTGGAATCAAAGCAGCATAACACTATCCAAGAACAGAGATCTACTATCATAAACAATATAGGACCAGATATATATTGACCACACAAAAGCATATATCATCAATCATACAAGAATGTGGAGGAAAACTTGAATAGCTTTATTAATATCAAGAATAGCAAAGAGGATTACAACCAATTTTTTCTGACCCAGCGTCATCCTCTCAGTAAGAAAGCCCTTCTTCACCTCATGAAAAGCTTAGATCACCCAACACTACGATGTTACACCAAGAAACCAGTAGCACTTCCTTACAAGATACAAAATTCCAGCCTTCGGATCTTTGGGATGAGGGATCCATATATAGATATTTGCAAGGTGGGTGAGTCAGCTTCTGAGATTTGATTAGTGTCCTCTCTCTAATAGTTCTTGATTCCACTTGGAGATTGATGATCTCTTACTCATCCCTGGGTGAATGCAGAGAGGCAAGTGTCACAGGAGAAGTTTTTGGAAGATTCCATGATCCTCCACCTTGCAAATTGACTCTTCCATTTGTCCACTCTCGCCCATCGCACCCCATAGAAAGGCTTTTCAGTATGCATCGCACCTCCCGTGTGCATTTAGGTGGGATGTAGCGCACTTTGACCATGGAGCAGGTGAGATGGTCCAATTTTGACCAGCTCTGAGTAGTTTTTCATGGAGAACTTCTGAGAGATTATGTAATCAGTTGACCTTGTTCTTTTAGGGGTTGAAACAACCCTTTTAGGGACTTAGGAGCCCTTGGTTTATGGACATTTATGATTGGGGTTGCAGTGCCCAAAAATGTCTATAACAGAGTTGATGGTAAAAGAGGAAAATGGATAGCTACTATCTTAGAGTATGATATAGAGGTAAAACCTACCAAGCTAATTAAAGGTGCGGGATTGGCTAAACTCATGGCAAAAACAAATTGTCAAGACCTAGACATAAACCTTGTTGCAGAGCTGGATAACGAGCAGGAGATGGTGACTCCACATATCAACCAGACCTTTTCAGGTTCACCTTGGTACGCTGATATAATTTATGTTTTACAAAACCTTTAGGCTCCTCCAGGGTTATCCATAACCAAGAATAGATTTTTTAAAATGAAAGCTTCAAATTTTTGCATCTTAGATAATACTCTTTTTTGGAAAAATCATGAAGGAATTTTGTTAAATTGTTTCTTAAAAGATGAAGCTAACAAGGCTCTCCAAGAATTTCATGCAGGGGACTGTGGCGAACATCTATATTGGAAGTAAACTGCTAACAAAATCCTAAGGGCTGGATTCTATTGGCCCACCTTGTTTGCAAATGTGAAGAAATTTTTAACTTCTTGCCATAAATGTCAAATCTTTGAAGGCAAAAGAAAATTGTTACCTTTACCCTTGAAACATATTTCCACCAAGAAGCCTTTTCAACAATGGGGTCTTGACTTCATTGTAGAAATTCATCCACCCTCTTCTGGTCAACACAAATGGATACTCACTACAACTTATTACTTCACTAAATGGATAGAAGCCATTCCCTCTAGACAAGCCACAGACACTATCATTATAGGATTTCTAGAGGCCAATATTTTGTCCAGATTTGGTTGTCCCACTAAAATCATTACTGATAATGCGAGCCTTCAAGTCAAAGAAAATGATTAATTTCTGTAATAAGTATCACATTACACTAGGTCATTCCACAGCCTACTACCCTCAAGGGAATGGACTTGCATAATATTCCAACAAGAGTATAATTAATATCATCAAAAAATTGTTGGAAGAAAATAAGAAACTTGGAACAAAAAATTGATCAATGCTTTGTGGGAAGATAGGCTTACAACCAAGAAATCCATTGGAATCAGTCCCTATGAACTTGTTTATGGTATGGAGGTAGTTTTTCCCTCATATTTAGGGATTCTTGTTATGAAATTATTGCAAGAAGCTCAGGTGGAACGTAATGATATACAAATAATGATAAACTAGACCATTAATTTGCAACAAACCAGGGAGGAGGTGTACCAGAGATCTCAAGTGCTATAAGAAAAACTCAAGACGATCTTTGACAGAAAGACTAAGGTAGAAGATTTCTACCTTGGAGACAAAGTATTAAGATGGGATTCTAGAAGGGAGGACAAAGGAAAACATGGGATGTTTGACTTATTGTGGAAAGGGCCATATATAATATATGCTTACAGAGGAAACAATGCATATTTTCTTAGAGAGTTAGATGGTACAGAAATTGAAGGAGGACCAGTTAATGGTCGGATGTTAAAACATTACTTTGATCCCAATCTTTAACTCTGATTAGTTTTCTAACTGTACATAATATATCCTTTATAATGTCAGTGTTGATTGGATGGTGAAACTATGAAGTTGAAGCTCGAAGAGAAGGCCCTAAGCTTCAGAAGCATTACTGTCATACATATACATAAAGTAGCAGGCAAAAAAAAGATTGCAGAGCACAGTCAAAGTCATTCAGAGGCCACTGATCTACTATTCTTGACTTTCCACCAGGAAAAGCCATCCCCAAGTGGAGCCACTGTTATGCCCCTATACCAATAGGTGTCATATATCATGATTGACTTGGTTTAGCTCTGAAATATTTTCATACCTTTGCTTGTTTCAAATGTTTTCCATATTTGTGAAAAATAAAAAAATTTAAAAATGAAAAGAGGGTATGTCCTAGAAAAAGAATAAAAGGACAAAAAGAATAAAGAAAAGGTCAAAAAAGGAAAGAAAATGAACCCTAACAAAAAGAAAAGACCATGAAAGTGTGCAAGTCTAAATGCCACTACTTTTTAACTTTTGTATAATAAAATATTGTGTGCAGCTTGTCACCTATGCCACAATTCATGAATAGTGCTACAGAGTAATTTGTCACTGTCTTCACTCTAGTCTTTCTACTGTGTCATGTGTCCAAGTCAAACATGCTCATATTAGACAAATGCTCTTTGATGTTCCCAAATGACCTGCTTTTCCTAAGTTATCTGCCTCATCGTGTCTGTTGGCTAAATAAACGCGCTGAAGGGTGCTCATAAATAGTCCATAAGCGATGCCATCGCGAAAGTACACCTGATTCCTGCGATGGTTTGATTTTATGTCCCAGCGCGAGGTTGTTTATAATCTTTGGCGATGACCTAACTAGCTACATTATTCAATAGCGATGTCAGTGCTATAGATCATTTATGCCCCCGTGATGATCCAAATTGGGCGAATTTGTTCCAACAGTTAGCCTTCTAGATGACTCCAGACCTGGTTGTTGGCATAGTTCATATCGCCCTTCTTTCTCTGGCGTGGTTGTTCTGTCATTTGTGCTACCTTCCTTGAAGATAAGCTCACTCTTCCACCTTTCATGGAGACTCCTTCTCCTCTTTAAACTCTCACCATTGCTATGCATTGCTAGTTCCTGATAGTTGGCTAGTTGAGAAGTGTTGTTAGTGTTTGTGAGTTTGCTAGATAGCTGGTGTGAGTGTGACAAGTGTGGGATTGTTGATAGCTTGTGGAAGGTTGTGAAGTGCCCTTAATCTTGTGTGAAACTTATGAGTGAGAGAGACTTTCATGTTGGGAGATCCATTTTCAAAGAGTGAATGCTTGAGGAATATGATGGCTGGACCCTTCTGAGAAGGCTTGTGACGTCAAGACTTTGGTTGTAAGCTTACTCTTATTTCAGTATTAATACAATCAATGATGTTTTCCTATGTCTTATATGTAATGCACTTGATAGCTCATGACTTCTTTACTTTGTGAGTAAATAGTTCATTGTTGTTTTCTAGTTATGTGCTTTGTCGTATTTCCTTTGCATTGTTTTAGGTTGATCACTCGTTAGGAAGCGGAAGCTAGAGCAGCGCAAAAGAACTCCATCGACCACCGGTTGAGGTAGGTGTTACACTAAAATTTGTCACCATGACTATTTGCAGTCAGTATGGCTCCATCAACTGTCATACTGTCCTCCTTGGCAAGTCTTATACCTCTGCTCCTCATGTCAAACTCCAAGAAAGAGAGAAAGTCCTTAAAAAGTCAATTAACTCTGGTTACGCAGTTTCTCTTAACCTTACCTGCGTGTACGCACCTCAAGTTCACAATACCTGCGTACTTGTACGCTCTGTCTGTAAAGGGGTGGGTGCGTACTCCTGTAAAGGTCAAAAGGCACGAGTTTTACTTCAAAAAAGTTACTTGTGGTCAAATCCAGAGCATTCTAGAATATGGTTTGACGTGTATTGAGCGCCTCCAGATGGTTCATGCATCCCTATGAAAGAGGAACTTATCCCATCAAGAGGGGAGCTATCCCATTGAAAGAGGGGCTTATCCCATTGATGGTGGACCTGATTAACTTCCTCCAAAGCATTATAAATACAGGCATTGGGCCAGAGGGAGGGGAGGTTGAAAGCTGAACATTCCTAAGGGTAGATGCTGCTGAAATTAGGACTCCCTTATAGAGCTTGAGAGGAGAGATTCCCATCCTTTATTAGCTTCATTTGGAAGTGAGTGAGCTGATCAAAGTAAAGGAGAACTCTTGCTGGACCCTGGGAGGGACCTGCACAACACCAAGGCACTGGTTGTAATGGTTTCTTTTGTTTCCAATTAATACAATTAAGTTCATTTTTCTAAACAAGTTGTTATATATAATTTGTTTCATATACTCCTTGGTCTTTATGATGAATATGTTTTATTATATGAGTTATTCAGGTGCTATGTAATCGTTTGCTTGTTAGTGAATGCAGGTTTCAAAGAGAACGAGGAGCTCATCTGGATCGGAGAGGCTGGACTGCTACAAACAGCGTTGGACTAAAGGTATGCTTTAAACACCTGGATGCTTGTATTTTAAATGCATATTTAGGGAAAGATAGTGCTTGATTGTCTTGTTTGTCACTAGAAAGCCTTAGCTTCTAGGGAGGTCGGTTTTGTCCGCAAAATTGACTCTTTCCGCATGACAGTAGGCCTCCAACTATGACTACTTAAGGAAAGCTATTGTTGATATGTCCTTGTTTGTGACTAGACCCACTCTAGGGCTAGAGGGGTTGCCTCTGTCCACAGAGGGAACACTTTCCTGCATCACAAATTGGCAACCATACTGGGGAGATTTGGCCTTTGTTCTTTTCTTGTTTACTCTTGTTTTGATTTTTGATTTGATCTCTTTTGAAGTTTCGAGGATTAGTTACTAGTCTTCTAAGTTTCCTAGGTTGATCTGGGAAATACCCTTATTTGATTGAAGATTTGACTGTTTTTGATTTGGGAGTTTTGGTTCGCCTGTTATTGTTTTGAAAGTCATCGTGGATTTAAATTTAACAGTCGCGCTATCATCGCGCTCACCCTTTTGTAATATCTTGTTTGTCGCATAATTACGCCTTACAATCGCAACGGTTCTAAAAATCGGACCATCATGGAAAAGTTGTGTATTTCCACTCTGACATCACTTTGTTGTTGCGGCTAGTGCTTTATCAGCGCTTGTTGCTTGTGTATTACCCACGCTGATTGTTGTAGAATTGATTTTCTCAATTCTGCCTCCTAAGTCCATCAGTTCTACTGGTCCCTTGCTTTTCTCACTTGTTTGATAACTTGTTTTTCATTGTTTATGATTAAGGCACTCTCTTGTGAGCTTTGTTGAATGAATCTTGTTTTTTGCTTATGTGACCTAGTTCATTGTTTCAAGTCTCTTGGATCAGTTTGGCTTGGTTGCTTGTTTGCTCAAAGATTTGTTTGCAGCTTGTTGTTGGTTTGATTGAGCCTTCCCCTTTGCTTGTTTTTGGTTGATTGTTTAGTGACTGTTATTGAACCAATCTTTGGCATTGATTCGATTTCCTTTCACTACCGAACATAGATTACAATTGTTTGGATCAACCATTTTTCCACACTTGCTTGTTGCTTATTTGTTTCTTCTAGATTAAAAGACATCAAAATAAAAAAGAATTGCATTCATTTAGTATATGAAAGTGAAAGTGAATTTGCATTTCAAGTTTACATATTAGAAAGCAAGCGATAAGATTTCTCATTAGTAGTATCCGTGCACTTTAGGAATTGATGTCTGTATGCATTGAGTGACTGCCTTTGTTGTCTTGGTTTTCTTGGTTTGGGAATGATCTCTCTAGCCTCCCGTAGGTAGGTGTTCATCAAACAAAAAGGATATTTCATTCATTCTAGCCTCATCCTAGGATTTGTTGTATACATACGGTAAGGCCTAAAAACTAGAACATAATCCAAGATCAACTCTAGAATGAACTGAATAAATCTAACAACGCATTGGAACATAACACACACTATTTAGAGGTCTAGGCTAGAGACATGCTCCGGCATCATTAAACCTAGTCACTTTTGTTTCCACTCAAGGTTGGGTGATTCCTCCTTCTGTGACTCAATAGTGGTCTAGCACGGAATTGCGCTCCCTGTTAAACACACATGGAAAACATAGAATAGGAAAGATAAATCATGTGAGTGCATTTTTATTAACGATAGATATACATTTATAGTACAAATATGTGACTCTTGGGTTTCAGATCCGAAGGTCTCTTGGACTCCTTTTGTCCATTCGACTTCCACACTAACCCACTTAGGATTAGGTGTCCAACATTCCCCCCCTTAATCCGAAGGGTTATGTATGAGTCCAAGAAGAGAGCTGTAATACAAAATGTGCAAAAAATGCATGGCAGCACTAGGCTGAATGTGCTCTATGAAATGTTGGTAAAATGGGCAGTGGTTTAAGGATGACCACCAACACTGGAACGCTTAGTGCAGTTCCCGGAACTCTTCCAAAACTGGCAAGAAACTGAAGTTTTCTGCTAGAGGAAGTGATCCTATTGTTTTAAAGAGGGAAACCTTCAACCATAAAAGGGAGGTCTCACCCCACATAAAAGGTAAAACTTCAACCTGAAAAGGGAAGTCTCAACCTGTGATGGTTTAAGGATAACCAACAACTCTGGAATGCTTAATGCAATTCCTGGAACTCTTCCAAAACTAGCAAGAAGCTGGAGTCTTCTGCTAGAGGAAGTGTTCTCAATCTGTGATGGTTTAAGGATGACCAACAACTCTGGAATGCTTAATGCAATTCCTGGAACTCTTCCAAAACTGGCAAGAAGCTGGTGTCTTCTGCTAGAGGAAGTGTTCTCAATCTGTTCACGGGCATCTTTGTCTCTGGCTACAACTCTGAAACTGGTGTGGCAGGTTGTGGCTCAGGCTCGCTTGATGTGACTTTGAAGCTTGTAGATGACCATCATTTCCCCCCCTGTTAGATACAAGGTGAGAATATGGAGAAAACCCAACTGCAAGACTGTTCAATACTCTGGAACAAGTTTTGACATGTGTTTGGAATATCTTCTTGGCTGTTGATGCCCATTGCCAAGAAGCGATCCATCCAAGATGAATCTTTGTTCTTGCAGGATGTTTGTTTTTGAAGCATCTGTTTGAAGAATGACTGGTTTTATGACAGTGCTTACATGGATGAAGATCAAAACAGTGATCTTTCAGATGGCCAACTCGGTCACAGTGTTGGCATTTCACGATCTGTTGTTTTTGTTGTTGTTGTTGTTGTTGTGGAAGAGGGGCAGAATCTAGAATAGCTGAAGCTAAACTGTCATGAGGAGTAGGTGAACTATCATAAATGAATCCAGCACTCTGAAGCTGAATGGGCTTGGCATAGTCTGGAATATGAAAGGACAAGTCCATGTCATATCCAAGACCAGTTTTGTGCTTGTTGTGGACAAGTTGTTCCCAAGGTCCGATGATGGGCTTGGGAAGTGCAGACTGAGTTTCTGCATCTGCATGTACAACTGCTGCTTTATTTGAATGAACTGTAACATTATTGACTTGCTGTTTATGGGAGTCTTTTCATTGTTCTGAACAGAAACAGGTTCAGAATGATGACTCCACTACTGTAATTCTTCTTGCTGCAGTTGTGATTCAAGCTGCAAAAACTCTATCTTTTCTTGTGCATATTGCAGACATGTTTGAATGTCTGAAAGAGAGGCTTTGTTAATTTTGACTGTGCTGTTAGCAGTGGACATGATTAGAGTTCTCAATAACTCTAATATTCTTTCAAGCTTAGCCATTTTTCTACACCTTAAAAATCCTCCAAATCCCATAGAAAAAATGTAAGCTGCTAAATATCTTCAAGTTGCACAAGAAAACCCTATAGCTTAAAGAGAAAAATCAACCAGAGATATCTTGAAACTATCAAAATTATACAAATATCACCAGACTTTCAGAGATTCTGTTCTTTAAATTCTGTAGAAATTTCACATCTGACTAGACTTTTTAAATTACGTAGCTGATTCCTTCAAACTTTATAGAACTTGCCTCTATATCCCTTCTGGAAGCTCAGGAATGCAAAAAGAATAAAAAATCCGCGAATACCAGCAATGGAGACACGGCTCAAACTCCACGAATATACACAAGGGTAGCTTGACCTCTTCCTTCAAGAATAATAAACAGCAAGAATGAGAGGCTCAAAGTCCTTCCGACACAGATACAATAGATATGTTTCACCCTTAAAATGCTCAGGTATACCAGGATACGCTTTGTATGGATGCACAACTAAATGACTTCTTCCTTCTTTGAAATTTGAACTTCAACTACAGGAATGGATTACATATACCTCTGATATATCAATTCTAATAATAACAGAGATCTGAAGTAGAATATACCAGCAAATGTTAGGAAGAACAATGGCTGTAGATAAGTGTTATAACATCAAAGAAGCTCCATCATTACAGAGAAAACACCACAGTGATAATATATGCAACGTATTCAGCTCCAAGGCAAAGAAAAAATATGGAGTGTCTTCAATATATTCACAACCACACAATCCTAATGAGATGAGGAGTAACAAGTTCGAACCACCCAGAATAGCCTTCCACAAAATTGTGACCAGCGCAACACACAGTGCTAGGGATGCTCACACAAGTGAAGAATATTCAGCTACCACCAGTTCGATTCTCGCACGAGCTTTCAAGCTGCCATGTTAGACGGGCATTCAACACATTCAACTTAATACTCAAAACTGATCAGCGTTAAAGAACACATATAAACATATGGGCAGCGCTCTGAGTGTTAATGGACAGCGCAATGCAAGACAGCGCAAATATTCACCAGAGTTTTATACAACACATAAGGACAGCATAAAAATAATACAAAACATTCAATGGACAGCGCATCGATTTAATCATTCCTCGTTCCTTGTTTCAACAGACTTTGATGGGAGGAGCAATGCGCATGTATACCAACGGACGACAGCTTTCCTTAATCCTGGTTCGTCTTTCCACCATGCCTTTTAATGGGATTATGTTGATCAAATGAGCCTTTGATGTTGTTCCAGACCTTGAGTCAACAATTCTAAGAGTGCACGTTCACAAAATCCACACTGCATCTACTCTAACCTTACAAATAATAGACAGAAACTATGGTGAGTCCAGTTATCCCATATAATATATTTGATCACACCACATTACATTTATATAAACCGTGCAAACCAACAGATCGGTTACACCAAAGGGGACCGCGCTGCAGCTGTATTCACAACCTAAAACATACAGAGGATGCTATTTCGAGGATTAGCGACGCAATTTTCTTTCATCTGAGAGTGCCCTGGCAAACCTGGTCAATGCATCCCTGTTCGTGCCTTCGTCTGGCAGTGGCTCAAAAACACCGCTTTCTATATTACTCTTGAAACTGGACCGTCCAAAAGCTCTTTGCCTTTCTTCTCTGATGTTTTAATCACTCTTAGATTGGAAGACAATGCAATGGTAATGTCGATTCAATTGCTGTTGCAGTGGTCTCACATCCACTATCCACCAGAGTGGTTGTGACTATCACGACTCGATGCAGTGGAAACTCCAAACAACCGAAGCAAAATCCTTCAAATAATTTTGAAATTCTTCCTCGTTCTTTTCCATGTAAAGGTAGATATTGTCGCAAATGGTAGCTCTAAGCTGGTCTACGGTACCCTCCTTGTTTCACTCGGCATCTTCAAGAATAGGGTACGGAGTGGTCAAATATGTGTGGAACTTCCCCATCCACTCCTTCATATGATTCTCAACGAACTCTGGGAGCTCCTGAATGTTCAAAGAATAGAAGACCCGGAGTAATACACGATGCTATAAGAATCTTGCGCCAACACTAATATCATTCGAATTAATCAGAATCTTAGACCAAGTGGTTCCAATTTGAAGTGCAGTCTCCCTCATGGACTGACCGCCACACATATCCACCTTCTACGCTGACCGATTGACTGCTTTGCATGTGCTTCAAGCTTCAACCACAACGCCTCAAATTCTCAAAACCTCAACGCTTCCCGCGGAATTAGGGTGATTCCGTGCTCCTTTCTCGCTCGAATTCAGTAACCGTAACTTGACAGAACGGTGTAATGGCTATTACAAGTATGCGGTGTGTTATTGTTTCAGTAACGCTAACTTGACAGAGAGCGTTTTTCTACGGCCCGTCCTGAACATGCTAAGTCGATAGTGGAATAAAGCTATGACAAAGCAGTACAGATTAGGTTATGAGTGTCTTTACAACCGTGGTATCCTCTCCTCTGAACCATCCATCTTTTACAATTGCACGCGTGGCAATGAACGTTCCATGCTTTCGGTGTGGAATCCTTTTCTTCCTTTTGCCAGGAGTACGCTTCCCCAACCTCCAATTACCTACAAACGCTGCCTCCTAAAAACTTGAATTTGGATGCCTCACATAGGGTCCCATCATATATTCAGATAAATGAAGTATCAAATGGCGCTGTTGTGATTTATCTATATGGAAGACTTTCCTTTCCTTATCATACGTTAGAAAATCTCATTCCAGGAACCCCACAAATTGCCACATGTATGTATTTTATTCCGGCTGTAGATGGAGCTGGAAGCGGTGTGAGCGAAACCCAGTCCGTCATCCGCGGTGACCTGTACTTCCCAGGACGCGATACCGAGGATGGTGAGGTATTGATATTATTTGAGGAATATGATGGACAGAGACGTTTTATGAATCAGTGAGAGAGCATGAAACGCTTATGGATAGAGAGCGCAGGTAAAAATATGGCAGACAGACATGTCAGAAGAACCGCTTGGACAGTGCTGGACAGACCCAGGAGTAGCTAACATTTAGCTGAAGAAATATTTGTGAGAAAATATTCCTGAGATGCAGAATTGATGGAAGAAATGACTGCACAGAAAGGCCATAAGACAAATGGCTCACATTAATTTTGCAGGGCAGGAATACGCCTGCTCTGATACCATGTTAAACACACATGGAAAAAATAGAATAGGAAAGATAAATCATGTGAGTGCATTTTTATTAACAATAGATATACATTTATAGTACAAATATGTGACTCTTGGGTTTCAGATCCCAAGGTCTCTTGGGCTCCTTTTGTCCATTCGACTTCCACACTAACCCACTTAGGATTAGGTGTCCAACACTCCCATGTACCATCAAGTATATGTTGGAAGACCCCACTAGGTTATCATCATTTATCCTTAGGAAGCCTTGTCTGCCACCTTACAAACCATAACACACCGAACACAGCATTCAGGAAGATTGACTGTCGTACGAAAAGTCCTTGGTTTTCACATGACTGCCAAGGTGTATATGCAGTTTTATGGATTTGTCTGGTAAACCTTTTGCCTAGTTCTCCACAGTAGTCACTTTTGTTCCTTTTCGAACTCCCTAAAAGAAAAGGTCCATTTGAGCACTTGTCACTTCAGGCTCATTAAATATTCAAAGGCGACTAGAGTCATCTTTTTGTCATTTTCTCGACTCTTTAAAGATGAAAAGGTCAAGTTCTGTTCCTGTGTCTTAAAATTTATTCAGCCACGATTCACATTTACCCTGTTAGATCTTGTTTACGTGAGCTTGAGTAGGGTTCTTTCTTATTATTTTTCCTAGGGTTTTTGAATCATCATCCTGGCAGAATCACCGATCCCATCTCCCGTTCCAAGTGACCAAGGGTCTCCTTCTTCTGTTGCTCCTGAGGTACCGGTTGTTAGTGATACTCTCCCTATTATTCCGAGTATCCAACCGATTAAATCTCGCGCTCCAGAAGATGAGTCTTACGATATTCACTAGAACCCCATTTGGGAGCCTTCCAAAGAAGATATTCCTGGTACTCCTCCTAGTGTTTCGGTCCCAATGTCTTCTTTCGACATGGAGGACACATCCCCCGTCACGAGTTAAGAATCTGTTGCGACGAGCGGTGAAATTCCTATCTCAACGGAAACTACACCCTTCCATGTCACCACTCTTGGTGTCATGTTGCCTTTACGCTATAAGGCCTTGAGGGATGTTATGGGTTCTAGGACCTCCCTTACGAGTTCTATGTGGTCTCCCACCATCACTTCGACCTCTGAGTCTTTTATTCCTCAAATTCACAATGTGTCTGTCACCTCAGTCCTGACTATTCCAACTGTCTGTGTGGCCTCTTCAACCCCTATGGTTGGTGCCATTACTGCATCCTCAGTTGTCACCACTGTTGCTAGACCTTCATCCAGATCAGCAAATAGTGGCCCATCGGCATCTGTACCCAGAGTTGTTGATCCTACACTAAGTGCCCCACCTTCTTCTGGTTCCATTCCAGTAGGGGGACATACGATCAATATTTGCACGCACTTCAGAATCCGGACCCTCGAGATCTGTTTCATTATTACAATTCTCGAGGAGCTCACATCTATTACCCTGGACCTTTTCCCTCTTAGCCTGCGGTTGAGGTTATGGTCTCGTTATCTGTTGCTTGGGGTACCACCAGTTATCATGGTGCCCAAGTATCCCCTACTAATTTTCAAGGACCACATTATCAAGGTCAGCTGTCTTACATGCAACCCTCCTATGGGCAGCAGTATTACGGACAACCTTATCCAGGGCAACCTGGAGGCCCACAAGGACAACCATTCCAGGGACAACCTTCAGCCTCTGGTGGTTCGTCTTTTACCTATTTTGGGCAACCTTCTGGTAATCCGGGACAACCTTACATGCAACAAGGCCAACCTGGTGTCTAGCAAGGCTACCCTTCTGGGAAAGTCGGTCAACCTTACATTCAACAAGGCCAACCCACTGTCCAATCTGGTCAACAATCTGGTCAAGTTGGTTAGCTTCAAATCCAATCAGGTCAACCAACTTTCCAGTCTGCTCAGCCATCCAGTCCATCAGGATAGCCCTCAGTTGTGCAAGGACAACCCAATACCCAGCAAGCTCAACCTTCTGGGCAAATGGGTCAATCTCAATCTCAACTAGGTCAACCTTCTGACCAGATGGCTCAGCCTCAGTTCTCTCAAGGACATCTGTCTGGGCCTACTCAACGGGGCACTCAAATGATTGTTGCTTCTCAAGCTCAACCCAATTTTCAGCCCCAGTCTGGGCTCTAGACCCAATCCGGTTTTCAAATGCAGGTTGGATCTCAATCTCAACCGGCCTATCAAGCACAGCCTGGCTCCGAGGCTCAGTTTGGAGCCCAGCCGCCTTATGGTTTCCAGCAATCCCAAGGGAAAACCCAATTTTCCCCGTACCAAAATTATCAACAACTGTAGGTGAGTCCTTATCAGAATTACCAGCAACCGTATGTTTCTCCTGCAGGCCAAGTTGGTAATCAATGGAATGCTGGGGGGCAGATCCAGGGTCAACCATCCTATAACCCCTATGGACAAAATCCCTATGGACAAAACCCTCCTGGGCCAAATTTGTCTAGACAAAATCAATGGGGGAAACAAGCAGCTGGCTGGAACTCTGGTGCTACCTCCTACCCGCGGCTTCAGATGTCTTTTAACCCTCAATTACCCTTCTTAGCAACGTTGGAATTACCGGATGTGTTCAAATTGACAAATGATCCTAATCTTCATAATTCGTATTGGCCGCCGGTTCCAACTAAGATTCTCGGTGATTGTCCCAATTTTGATGGTAAAGCTGGAGAAGATCCCCAAGCCCACGTTATGACTTATCATTTATCGTGTTCGTCAAATTCATGGCTTGATGATTCGATCCGGCTCTGCCTTTTTCAATGGACCCTCATTGGCTCTGTTGCTAAATGGTATATTGAGTTAGCTCGCGGATCTTTTCAGGATTTTAGCTCATTGGCTATGGCATTTTTAACTCATTTTCAGTTGCCGATTCGATATGAAACAGGCACACACCTCCTGACATCCTTGAAACAAACAACGGCTACACATATCTCCGATCATATCCATGAATGGAGATGGTGTCACCGTTTGATTAAGTTTTGGATTCCTGATCAACTTCTGACCGACTGGTTTATGACCTCATTTGTCGGTCCAATAGCGCAGGACATTGCTATGGGGGCATGTGTAACTGACGAGCAGGTATCGCGCGTGCTTAGTACCTTGACCTAGTTTACTCCCAGTCCGGTATGCTATATGATTATTTTCCCGATGCCTTGAGACCCGAAACTTCCAAAGCCCCGCCAACACCATCTGTTGACAGTGTCATTGGTTCTCTTAATCCGCCTTCTAAGAAATCTTCCGAGAACCCTGGGAAGCAAAAGTCAAATGCTTCGAATGAAAATACTTCTTAGGCTATATCCAATTCTGGTAATACTTCCGAGGTCAACGCCGTCCAGTCCACCACAGCAAACAAAGCCCCGAAAGGAAAGTGTTATGCAGTAATTTGTCATTGTCTTCATCCCAGTCTTCCCATTGTGTCATGTCTCCAAATCATACATGTTCATATTAGACAAATGCTCTCTGATGTTGCCAAATGACCCACTTTTCCTAAGTTATCTTCCTCATCGCGTCTATTGGCTAAATAAACGCGCTGAAGGGCACTCTTAAATAGTCCTCAAGCACTACCATCATGGAAATACACCTGATTCCCGCGATGGTCCGATTTTAGGTGCCAGCACGAGGTCGCTTGTAATGTTCAGCGATGACTTGACTAGCTACGTTATTCAATAGCGATGTCAGTGCAGAAGATCAGTTATGTACCCACGATGATCCAAATTGGGCGAATTTGTTCCAACAGTTGGCCTTCCAGATGACTCCAGGCCTGGTTGTTGGCATAGTTTGTATCGCCCTCCTTTCTTTGGTTTGTCTGTTTCGTCATTTGTGCTACCGTCCTTGGAGATAAGCTCACTCTTCCACCTTTCATGGAGACTCCTCCTATTTAAACTCTCACCATTGCTATGCACTACTAGTTTTTGGACAGTTTTTGATAGTTGGCTAGTTGAGCAATGCTGTTAGTGTTTGTGAGTTTGCTAGATAGCTAGTGTGAGTGTGATAAGTGTGGGATTGTTGATAGCTTGTGGAAGGTTTGAAGTGCCCTTAATCTTGTGTAAAACTTATAAGTGAGAGAGACTTGTGTGTTGGGAGATCCATCTTCAAAAAGTGAATGCTTGAGGAACATACTGGCTACACCCTTTTGAGAAGGCTTGTGACGTCAAGACTTTGGTTGTAAGCTTACTCTTATTTCATTATTAATGCAACCAATGATGTTTTCCTATGTCTTGTATGTAATGTACTTGATAGCTCATGACTTCTTGACTTTGTGAGTAAATAGATCATTGTTGTTCCGGTTACGTTCTTTGTTGTATTTCCTTTGCATTGTTTCAGGTTGATCACTCATTAGGAGAAGGAAGCGGAAGCTAGAGCAGTGCAATGGAACTCCATCAACCACGAGTTGAGGTAGGCCTCCAAATATGACTGTTTAAGGAAAGCTATTGTTGATCTGTCCTCGTTTGTGACTAGACCCAGTCTAGGGCTAGAGGGGTTGCCTCTGTTCGTAGAGGGAACACTTTCCTGCATCAGAGAAAGAAGAAGGGAAAAGGAAAGAATAAATCTGATCAACCCAAGCAAGATTCCCCTAAACCTCCACCCGAGGAAGGTACCAAACGCAAGCCCAAGTATCCTTGCCTTATCTGTGATGAGGATCACTATACCAAAGACTGCCCGAGGTGGTATAAAGTTAGTCGTTTGTTGAAAGGTGCTCCTGGGACTCCTGTCGTGCTTAAAGAGCCTTTTCCCTCACAGCAAACGCAAATGGTGGCTGATCCATCCCAATCCTCTTCTCCCTTCGGTTCTCAAGTGTTTATGGTTGGGACAATTCCTGTCCACATTAGTACTCGAGAAAAAGAGTATCCGTCACCTGCCGGGAAAGAGCCTGAGGTTCCCTCTAGCACTCCTCCATCCAGTTCTGGTCCACTCCATATCAAGAGACATAGCACTGAGACACCCATCCGACACCCTCCTAAAGGTGTACTTCGGAAATCTTCTTACAACCCTAATGCTCGTGCTGCTTAGCACTATAGAATCATTGAGGACTTAGCCCAGGCTCCATTAGCTATGTCCACTCTAGAAGTTCTCCAGAGCTACCCCTCTCAGAGGAAGTCCTTGCTATCAGCTATCAGTGGCATTGACCCGGCCAACTTGGATCTGATCACTTTTGACCTAGAGAGCCATATACTGTGACTGCCTCACCAAATTGCATTCCTTATCCAGGTCATCATCAATTCCAAAAATATTCATCGTACTGTCATTGATGAAGGTGCTTCAACTTGCATAATGTTTGTTGCTTGTTGAAAGGCTATTGGTTCTCCGACTTTGAGCCAGTCTCCTACGACCTTGGAAGCCTTTGATAGGAGAGAGTCTCACCCTTATGGTATACTCCAACGCTTGCCTATTACTTTGGAAATGAAGACAATCGAAGTGGAAGTTGAAGTTATTGATGCCAATATTACTTACAACCTCCTTCTGGGACGAAGCTGGACATATGCCATGTGAACCGTGGCTTCATCTCTATTTCGTGTCATTCATTTCCCTCATCAGGGGAAGATCGTCATAGTAGACTAGATGTCTTTCTTCGCCTCCTCTTCCAAAGGCAACGTGCCTTTTGTGGAGCACACCTCTATCCCATGTGAGAGTGTGGGAGCTAGACTTTTTAAAGATCCTACCCTTATGGGTGTTTTTCCACTCCCACGTCCCAACGTTGCTCCTATTAATATGATTTCTGTTCACTCTGATCCTTGGGTTCTTCCCCCCGTCGATTAGATAGACTTATGGGGTGATGAGATGTCATTGAGTCCTGCCGAGCTCAACTACGTCGAAATTTTTACTGCATCGGCTCCATCTTCTGAATCTGCTCCTTCGAGCAGAGCTCTCAACTCGTATGCTCATTCCCCTTGGCTTGGAGACGACGCTTCTTCAAACCCATTAAAGGAAATATTTCCTTCTGATGAAGCCATTATCGAGACCATGTCTCTCAAGGAACCCCCTTGGTTCGATCATCACCATCATTCCTCATTTCTCCCTCCCCACCGGGAAATGCTTACCTATCTCGAGCAGTTTGCTCCTTGTCTCCCATCCCAACCCCTTCAGACACCCATTCAAGTTTATCAAGTGTCTTCTGAAGGGAACATGGGAAACATGACACAAACCTAGCCCATCAACATCTCTATTAAATCAGGGGTTGTCGAGCATATCCATGTTGGAGTGACTTGTACTCCGAAGGAGATCCAGCTCTATACTAATCTTTTTCGTGAATTTCGTGATGTCTTTGCTTGGTCTTACGAAGAAATGCCCGACATTGATCCTAGTATCGTGGTGCATGAGATACCTACGTATTTGGTTTCTAAGCCTATTCACTAGCGTCTACACCCCGTGCACCCCCGAAAGGCAGCGGCTATTAAAGCGGAAGTTGAAAGGCTTCTTAAGTCTTGTTTTATTTACCCCATCCCACTCACAGATTAGGTCTCCAATATCGTCCCTGTGACTAAAATACAGGGCACTATCAGAGTCTGTGTTGATTACCGTGATATTAACCGGGCCTGTCCCAAAGATAACTTCCCCACACCCTTCATTGATCAACTCATTGATGAGTGTGCTGGGAGTGAAATGTATTCCTTCATGGATGGTTTTTCCGGTTATAACCAGATCAATATTGCGCCTGCAAATCAACACAAGAATGCCTTTATCTGTCCGTGGGGCACTTTCGCCTACAAAAATCTCCCTTTTGGTTTGAAAAACTCCGGTGCTACCTTCCAACGCGCAATGTCCTATTCATTCCATGATATTCGACACATTGTGCAACGGTACCTAGATGATCTACCAGCTCATTCAGCTAAATGCCAGGACCACCCCGCTCACCTTCGTGAAATCTTTCTCCGCTGTCGACACTACCGCATTCAGCTTAATCCGTATAAGTGTGTCTTCTGCATCGAGTCAGGAAGATATCTCGGGTTCATCGTCTCTCGAGAGGGCATCCATTTGGATCCCATTAAAGTTGAGGTTATTTTGAATCTTCCTCCCCCTGCTTCTTTGTAGCAATTGCAGAGTTTTCAGGGCAAAGCAAATTTTTTACGATGATTCATTCTGAACTATGCTGAAGTGGCCAATGGTTTTACATGGTTATTGAAGCGGGATACCCCTTTTCTGTGGGATGCCACTACTCAAGAGTCCTTCGAGCATCTCAAGGTTCTCCTTGTTTCTGCTCCATTGTTGCGTCCTCCGAATTATCATCGTGACTACACTCTGTTTTTGGCTACTGCCAATACCACTACTGGCATGGTTCTCGTTCAAGATGATGACAATGACACTGAGCATGTCATTTATTATCTCAGCCGTAATCTTATAGATATGGAAACTTGATATGCTTATGTCGAGAAGTTGGCATTGGCCGCCATTTGTGCTGTCCAACATTTCCGCCATTATATCTTGTTGCGCACTATGACAGTGGTTTCTGATTGTAACCCGATGATGTACATCCTGTCACGTCAACTACTGGGGGGAAAGTACTCGAAGTGGATTGTTATCCTCCAAGAGTTCGACTTCGGCTTCACCACTGCCAAGTCTAAGAAATCCCTCATCTTTGCTGAGTTGCTTTGCTCTCTGCCATCTCTTACCGTGCCCTCTCGGTTAGAGGACCATATTCTGGACGAAACACTATTCTTAATTAACACCCTTGATGCCTGGTACGGGGATATTATTGTCTATCTGCAGATGTCCTCTTTTCATCCCGATGTGTCTAAGGATGCTCGGCGACAGATTCGTCATCAGTCTCAGCCCTATCGTATTATTGGAGACACCCTGTACCATCTCGGCGCTGACTCTGTTCTCCGCCGATGTTTAACATTCGAGGAAGCTGAGTGAGTTTTAAATGACTGCCATTCTGGCGCCTGTGGTAGTCACATGTCCAAATATGCTACTGCTCGAAAGATCCTCCGTGCCAGTTACTTTTGGCCCTCCATCTTTCAGGATTGCATCCTTATCGTCCACTCCTATCATGAGTGCCAAATCTACCAGCAGAAGATGCGTACACCTCCCGCTCCATTGCACCCTGTTGTTACCATCGGCCCTTTTGCCAAATGGGGCATTGATTATATGACCTATAACCCTCACTCGGCCGGGGGGCATGGGTATATCATCGTTGTCGTTGATTACTTCACAAAATGGGCTGAGGCGATGCCCAGATTATCTGAAGATGGTCACACAGCGGTGCAATTTTTGTTTAATCATGTTATCTCACTATTCGAAGTCCCTCAGGCTATCGTCACTGATCATGGTAAGCATTTCCATAATCACATGATGACTGAGCTAACAACCCAGCCAGGCTTGCGGCATGATAGCTTGACTCCATACTATCCTCAAGCCAATGGCCAAGTAGAAGCCGTCAACAAGGTTCTAGTTACGATGCTTCAACGTACCATTGGCATGCATAATTCTAACTGGCACTTGATGTTGTTCTCTGCCTTATGGGCCTACCAAACCTCTGTGAAGGATGCCACCAGTTTCACTCCATTCCAATTAGTTTACGGAATGGAGGTTACCCTTCCCATCGAGTGCGAGATCCCTTCTTTGAAATTAGCCGTCGAATTACTCCCCAACACTACTCCAGTAGAAGAACGCCTTCTTTAACGAGAACGGTTGGACAAGACTCATCGACTAGCCTCTCTAGCTATCGAAGCATAGAAGAAGAGAGTGAAAACTCACTTCAATCATACTATCCATCCTCATTCTTTTGTTGAAGGAGATTTAGTCCTGCTCTACGATCAAGCAAATGATAAGCTGGGGGCAGGAAAAATCAAGCCCACGTGGCACGGGCCTTATATTGTAAAGCGAGTTTTGCAAAAGGGGCCTACGAGCTGACTGATTATGAAGGGAATAATCTGGATAAGCCCCGAAATGGGCTTTACTTGAAAAAGTATTATGCGTGAATTCCATGCACTTTTATTTGTACATATGTGTGTTTTTAGCAGGTGTGTTGTGTGTGATTTTTCATGTTTTGGCTTGGTGTGTAGGCATGATTGCTGCTTATTGTGTCTTTTGCTTCTTGTGCAAATGTTTGGTGCACCTTATGTTGGTTTCGCTGATGGCGCCTGCCGCAGTACTCGCAACTTGTCTTATGTGGCATGGGTGATTTACAATCCTCATTGTGAGTTGATGGACCTTCAAGGTGTTTTTCTAGGTTGTACCATGAACAATGTCGCTGAATATAGTGTTATTATTGAGTTACTGGCTGAGGCGATCAATCTCAGTATTCGTACGTTGGTTGTGAACCTGGACTCTCAGCTTGTCATCCACCAGCTCAATGGGCGATATTCCGTCAGAGACCATCGGATTTTAAGGTTGTATTTACGTGTTAAATTGTTAGAAAGGAATTTTGATTTCATCACATATCAGCATATTCCACGAAGATTAAACACGTTAACTGATGCATTAGCTAACCATGTATTAGACAAACATTTGCGTAACATGTAATTAAAACAACATATAAGAAGCATGTAAAACACAATAATGAACCATAGGAATATGTATGTATATATATATATATATATATATATATATATATATATATATATATATATATATATATATATATATATATATATATATAATGTAAAACACAATAATGAACCATAGGAATATGTATATATATATATATATATATATCATGTGGCGCACCAAGGTGCTCAAAAAATAAGTGTACATGTCCAAATAGAGTTTGTGTTCTCCATACATCCGAGACACATGTTTCTCAAAAAATCATCAGCAAGAACTAAAACCTAGGTGTCTACTGTGGTGGGTTATGCTCCCTATAGCACACCACCGCTCATGCCACCTGCCTTAGCAGGCGGTGCACCTTGGGTTCCACTCCTACTATGTGGATCTGGAACACTATGGGGACCTCCTCGATCCCCATGTAATCTGGAATCCCTGCTGTTAGGCCCTCAAGGTTCCAGACCACTGTCTCCACCGTATCATCAGCTGGGGGAGCCAAGGCTAGTGCTGCACATCCCTCCGTGCCTCTGGAGCTAGCCCGACGGGTCTCACTGGTCCTACATCTGAATACCATAGCGCTCGTCATTAGGACATATACATGAAAAACTAAAAAACATCATAAAAAATAAAATGAAAAAATAATGTGATCAAGTGCCTCACCACCATCATCCCACTGCTCTCCAGCAGATAGCTGCATGTCAGGATCTCTGTGAAAGTACATGCCAGCATATGGCCAATCCTCAACGAAGATTGTCTGGTGCTCCAGCCACTCTCGAAACAGTTTCCCCCACGACATTGGTCGTCCACCGCCTCCTCGTGGCATGACGTGTGCTCACCATGTGGCCCTAGGCTCACGTGGTCTGGGCAAATCCAGATCCATGTCCTGTAATTACAATGCCGGCACCCGCTCCAGCATGAGTGGGACTAAGATGGACCCATAGCCAAACTGCATCGTCTCTCCTCGACGGCAGTTGGTAAGTTGCCTCTTCATGTTCGCCGTCACCGTTTCTGCCCAGTTAAACATGGTTGGATTGAGACATTCGAGAGCCAGCCGGAGATGGGTCTTCGAAGCCTCGTGTTGGGCTTGGGAGCCCACTACCCATGTCACCATGAATAGCATAGCACAAAGGACTACGTCCTCGACTATTGGGATTGCCACCTTCCTGCTCCTCATCTTGTGTGCCCATGGGCACACTTGAGCCATTAACATCTCTAAGGAATCACCCCTGGGTCACTGCGCCTCTAGAATGGGCCTCTCACAACAATGGAACAGCCCAGTCAAAAAATATATGTCTGTAGTGTCAAACTCAATATCCCGGCCTCGAATGATGAATTTCCCATCTATGGGATTCCAGGCTCGGATCAGTAGCTCCTGTAAATCAGGTTGTAACCGATGGTACAGAGTAAGGAAGAATTTGAGCAATCCACATGCTCGTAATGCGTTTTGGCACCCCACATAGGCGAAAGCTTCCACATCATTGTCGTCATGCATTCGTTCTTGCCAGACAAATGCCATTATGGTCTGCATAACGAGAAAAAACGAATTAGCGCTTCATGTCACACAGTAATTTGTCACTGCCTTCACTCCAGTCTTCCTACTGTGTCATGTGTCCAAGTCATACATGCTCATATTAGACAAATTCTCTCTGATGTTTCCAAATGACCCACTTTCCCTAAGTTATCTGCCTCATCGCATCTGTTTTCTAAATAAACGCGCTGAAGGGTGCTCCAATACAGTCCAAAAGCGCTGCCATCACGGAAGTACACCTGATTCCCACGATGGTCCGATTTATGTGCTAGCGCGAGGTCACTTGTAATCTTCAGCGATGACCTAACTAGCTACATTATTCAATAGCGATGTCAGCGCATAAGGTCAATTATGTATCCACGATGATCCAGATTGGGTGAATTTGTTCCAACAATCGGCCTTCCAGATGACTCTAGACCTGGTTGTTGGCATAGTTTATGTCGCCCTCCTTTCTCTGGCATGGTTGTTCCGTCATTTGTGCTACCTTCCTTGGAGATAAGCTCACTCTTCCACCTTTCATGGAGACTCCCTCTCCTATTTAAACTCTCACCATTGCTATGTGCTACTAGTTTTTGGAATGGTTGCTGATAGTTAGCTAGTGGAGCAGTGTTGTTTGTGTTTGTGAGGTTGCTAGATAGTTGGTGTGAGTGTGACAAATGTGGGATTGTTGATAGCTTGAGGAAGGTTGTGAAGTGCCCTTAATCTTGTGTAAAACTTGTGAGTGAGAGAGACTTATGTGTTGGGAGATCCATCTTCAAAGAGTGAATTCTTGAGGAACATGCTGGCTAGATCCCTTCTGAGAAGGCTTGTGACATGAAGACTTTGGTTGTAAGCTTACTCTTATTTCATTATTAATGCAATCAATGATGTTTTCCTATGTCTTGTATGTAATGTACTTGATAGCTCATGACTTCTTGACTTTGTGAGTAAATAGATCATTGTTGTTCAGGTTACGTGCTTTGTTGTATTTCCTTTGCATTGTTTCAAGTTGATTACTCATTAAGAGAAGGAAGCGGAAGCTGGAGTAGCGCAACGGAACTCCATCGACCATCGGTTGAGGTAGGCCTCTAACTATGGCTATTTAAGGAAAGCTATTGTTGATCTGTCCTTGTTTGTGACTAGACCCACTCTAGGGCTAGAGGGGTTGCCTCTGTCCGTAGAGGGAACACTTTCCTGCATCACAAATTGGTGACTCCGCTGGGGAGATTTGGCCTTTGTTCTTTCCTTTTTTACTCTTGTCCTGATTTTTTTTTTGTCTCTTTTGAAGTTTGGGGATTAGTTACCAGTCTTCTAAGTTTCCTTACCTGATCTGGGAACACCCCTGATTTGATTGAAGGATTGATTGTCTTTGATTTGGGAGTTTTTGGTTCGTGTGTTACTGTTTTGAACATCATCGCAGCTTTAAATCTAACAGTCGCGCTATCATCGTGTCCACCCTTTTGTAGTATCCTGTTCATTGCGTGATTAAGCCTAACAGTCTCGACGGTTCTGTAAATCGGACCATCATGGAAAAGTCGTGTACTTCCGTGCTGACATCGCTCTGTTGCTGCGGCGTGTTCTTTATCAGCACTTGTTGGTTGTGTATCACCCGCGCTGATTGTTATAGAATTGATTTTCTCAATTCTGCCTCCTGAGTCCATCAGTCCTGCTAGTCCATAGCTGTTCTCACTTGTTTGATAACTTGTTTTTCACTGTTTATAGGTTGGGACACTCTCTTGCTAGCTTTGTTGAATGAATCTTGTTTTCTTGCTTCTGTGACCTAGTTTCATTGTTTCAAGTCTTTTGGATCAGTTTCGCTCAGTTTCTTGTTTGCTCAAAGATTCATTTGCAGCTTGCTGTTGGTTTGTTTGAGCTTTCCCCTTTGCCTATTTTTGGTTGATTGTTTAGTGATTGTTATTGGACCAATCTTTGGCATTGATTCAATTTCTCTTCACTACCTAGACATAGATTACAATTGTTTGGATCAACCGTTTTTCCACATTTGCTTGTTGCTTATTTGTTTCTTTTAGATTTAAAAGACATCAAAATCAAAAGAATTTCATTCATTTAGTATACGAAAGTGAAAGTGAATTTGCATTTCAAGTTTGCATATTGGAAAGCGAATGTTTGAATCTCTCATTAGTAGTATCTGTGCACTTTAGGAATTGATGTTTGTTTGCATTCAGTGACTGCCTTTGTTGTCTTGGTTTTCTTGGTTTGGGAATGATCTCTCTACCCTCTCGTAGGTAGGTGTTCATCAAAGAAAAGGATATTTCATTCATTCTAGCTACATCCTAGGATTTCTTATGTACATACGGTAAGGCATGAAAACTGAAACATAATCCAAGATCAACTCTAAAATGAAATGAATAAATCTAACAACGCATTGGAACATAATGCACATTATTTAGAGGTCTAGGCTAGAGACATTGTTATAGACATTTTTGGGCACCGCAACCCCAATCAAACATGTCCATAAACCAAGGGCTCCTAAGCCCCTAAAAGTGTTGTTTAATACCCTAAAAGAACAAGGTCAACTGATTACATCATCTCCCAGAAGTTCTCCATGAAACACTGCTCAGAACTGGTCAAAACTGGACCATCTCACCTACTCCATGGTCAAAGTGCGATGCATCCCACCTAAATGCACATGGGAGGTGCGATGCATACTAAAAAGCCCCTCTATGAGGTGCAATGGGCGAGAGTGGACAAATGGCAGAGACAGTTTGCGAGGTGGATGATCATGGAATCTTCCAGAAACTTCTCCTGTGACACTTGCCTATCTGAATTCGCCCAGGGATGAGTAAGAGATCATCAATCTCCAAGTGGAATCAAGAAATATCAGAGAGAGGACACTAATCAAATCCCAGAAGCTGACTCACCCCCCTGCAATCATCTATATATGGATCCCTCATCCCAGAGATCCAAAGGCTGGAATTTTGTATCTTGTAAGGAAGTGTTGTTGGTTTCTTATTGGAATATCATAGTGTTGGGTGATCTAAGCTTTTCATGAGGTGAAAGAAGGGATTTCATGATGGAGGATGACGCTGGGTCAGAACAATTGGTTGTAATCCTCTTTTCTATTCTTGATTATTAATCAAGCTATTCAAGTTTTCCTCCACATTCTTGTATGTTTGATGATGTATGCATTTGTGTGGTCAATATATATCTGGTCCTATATTGTTTATGATTGTAGATCTCTGTTCTTCAATAGTATTATGCTGCTTTGATTCCACAAGTGCTCTTTGAAGCTGGGTAAATGAAGGAGAAGCGGCAAGGATCTGTCAGAAGGGAGAGGAACCGAGCAAGGAACCAAATGCAAGACTAAGGTTGGTGTCCTTCATTCCACTCTCATCTACTTTTCATAAAGGAAAACGAAAGTAGTTTTGGTTTCTTTGTTTCTAAGATAGCTACCAGTCTTAGTGGGACTAGTAGATCTGAGTGGACACTAGATTTCATGATAAAAAAATAGAGACTCCACTGGGAAATCTAGTGTCCACTCGGATCTGCTAGTCCCACTAAGACTGGTAGCTATCTTAGAAACAAACAAACCAAAACTACTTTCGTTTTCCTTTATGAGAAGTAGATGAGAGTGGAATGAAGGACACCAACCTCAGTCTTGTGTTTGGTTCCTTGCTTGGTTCCTCTCCCTTATGACAAATCCTTGTCACTTCTCCTTCATCTACCCAGCTTCAAAGAGCACCTGTGGAATCAAAGCAGCATAATACTATCGAAGAACAGAGATCTAAAATCATAAACAATATAGGACCAGATATATATTGACCACACAAATGCATATATCATCAAACATACAAGAATGTGGAGGAAAACTTGAATAGCTTTATTAATAATCAAGAATAGCAAAGAGGATTACAACCAATTGTTCTGACCCAGCGTCATCCTCCAGCATGAAAGCCCTTCTTTCACCTCATGAAAAGCTTAGATCACCCAACACTATGATATTCCAACAAGAAACCAACAGCACTTCCTTACGAGATACAAAATTCCAGCCTCTGGATCTCTGGGATGAGGGATCCATATATAGATGATTGTAGGGGGGTGAGTCAGCTTCTGGAATTCGATTAGTGTACTCTCTCTGATAGTTCTTGATTCCACTTGGAGATTAATGATCTCTTACTCATCCCTGGGTGAATTCAGAGATGCAAGTGTCATAGGAAAAGTTTCTAGAAGATTCCATGATCATCCACCTCGCAAACTGTCTCTGCCATTTGTCCACTCTCGCCCATCGCACCCCATAGAAGGGATTTTTAGTATGCATCGCACCTCCTATGTGCATTTAGGTGGGATGCATTTCACTTTGACCGTGGAGCAGGTGAGATGGTCCAGCTTTGACCAGTTCTGAGCAGTGTTTCACGGAGAACTTCTGGGAGATGATGTAATCAGTTGACCTTGTTCTTTTAGGGTATTAAACAACACTTTTAGGGACTTAGGAGCCCTTGGTTTATGGACATGTTTGATTGGGGTTGCAGTGCCCAAAAATGTCTATAATAGTTTCCCCCTAAAGCATGAGGTTGTTAATCTTTTGATGTCGGGTGAAATGCTTTATCATGAGGATCCGAAGTTTTTTCGAGCTGGAAGGCGACTTGTAATAAGATACAATACAATACATTATCTTCATAATATTTTTCATGATCTAGCTGAGGCGGGCATTCCCATGCTCAGCTTTATAAATTCATTTCCATGTACATAAGACAAAAAACCGTCTGTGCGGGAGACTGATGATTCTGATAGAATCATCATCATTTGATTCGGATGATCATCTGTGCAGCAATAATGTACATTTGATGTCTTTATTTTCCTGAATATATCGTAGCCCGGATGGATGAAACTAGATCCGGGGTCTTCAAACTCGTTCAATCTTCACTCGGAGTACAAGTCGATCCATGTGAAATATATTCTAGAGTCGAACATGGAAAGACATCGCCTGATTACCAGCCAATGATGTAAGTTGTTAACGGGCACGAGAGGAATCACCGATAATGATGATGACCCTCAAGGTACTACAGTATAATTCACGTGGTGTGAATAAGGGACTTGGCATCAAACACCACGCAGAATCTTTCGGTCAAAGGCCATTGATGTAAACCTATCGCCGGAAGTGAGAAACTTGCCATTGAGGCATGCAAGCTTCAAAGTACTAAAAGGGTTGTTCCTAAGTCAACTTCTTGGATAATGAGCTGATGTCGACAAGAAGTGACCCGCCGTAGGAGGGCCTTAATGAATCCCACATCTATGACACGGAATGGAGTAAATGACTTTGGAGGTGAAAACAATCTGATGATACAAGGTTCAGGGTGGCAGTCATGAAATAATGGAGCGTGAATGTACTGCAGTGGATGAGACACAGGGGAATTCTCTGAGCGACTTCTCTTGAACATACCGGCGACACTTACATGATGGATTGGTAGAGTTAACCCCGAATGTGGATGGTGTGATGGACCAATGGTAATATGACCAGTGAACGGAACAACCCAACATGACTCGGATGCAGAGTGAAATTGTCATATTCAAGAGCGACTTGCTACCAATAAAGTTTCTTCAAGTTTTCTTCCCAATTTTTCCCCAGTCATTGCTGACTAGTACCTCTTTATTTTTGTCAATCTTGAGGAGGATAACATATTCTTGTTCTATAATTTGCCCTTCGGGCAAACCCGTCGCTATATTTTAACGAGCCTAGCGACAGTGAAACTCGTTCTTGTCTGTATGGACAAGTTTGTCGCTATTCGGTTTTAACGATTTTAACGACAAAGATAACTCGGTCCTTTTCAATTTTAGAGAGTCTAAAAAGGGACATAAAGGAAACTCCAATAATCCTTTTTCTTCATGTAATCCCTTAAGTCCGAAAAAGTATAAAATAATACAAAAGGGATGAATTTTTGGTAATTTTAACGAGCCAAACAAGACAAGCGCTCGATCTTTTTGTGTATTAATCCCTGAGGTCCAAAAGATTAAAATCTAGAAGAGGGATAGCACTTCCGGTCACTTTAACGACATGGAGAGGCCAATCGCTCGGCAATCTTTTCATATTTTACGAGTCAGGTGAAAAGAGCTTAAAGGAGACTTATTTTTTAGGAACGAGTGATAATTTCGGGTAGAAGCTGATTCCAGGTAAGGTTTGGAATTTCCCAATCACGGCAGTGTCACAAGGATGGCTAACAGGATCACTATTCGCAGTTGTTCCTCAAAAGGGGTAAACAATCAAATGGAGGTGAACGATCAGCTAAAACAAAGTGGAGGTGATGATGAGAACACGACCAAGGCTCAAAAGCTGATGATAATGCATTCACAATGGTTATTTACCAAAAATTGGCTCATTTTTTAATGAGCTTAAACTCTGGGGGGAACGTTTTCTCATTGCTTATGTTTAATTTTTAACGAGCTTGAACTCTGTGTAAAAACTGCTCGTGATAATGGTCATTGATTTAGTTTCACCGTTAATCACTTTGTTCCTTCAAAGGTTGTACCACCTATTCAATTGCTTCATCAAACCGATTAGAAATGAACAATATATGTTTCAAAATGAGTTAAAACACTAATATTTTACTCCAATTATATGAAAAGTAATTTAAAAGTGGTTTTTACCCCTCATTTTACCATTTCATTTGAACTTGGTTTGTTGGAGCTCTGGAGGTGCTTTTCCCCCTTGATTTTCACCAGCTGATTTCGGGAGATTCTATGGACGATTCTCAAACTCGTCTGGACCAGGTAGGAGCTAAACCTGAGCTCTTCAGTTGCATTCCTTCCTTTTTGAATTCTATGCATGTTTCCCTATTTTTCTGAGCCTATGGGGTTTGAAAAATTTGCCCTGGTTCCATCGCACCCTTTCTATATCGAAAGGTGTGATGCATCCTGGCTTGGCCATTGGCCAGTAGGGATGCATCCCACCCAGTACAGTAGTAGGGGTGCAATGGGCGCAAGAATGGAAGTTTTTGCAATGTTTTCTCATGGAATTTTTTCCTGTTTTTGCCAAATCAGGATCCTGACTCTTCTCTTGCTTGTTTTGCAGAGATTTATTGGAGCAAAATGGTTGTTACATGGTGAGAACACGAGCATGAAGAAGAGGACATGCTTTCTCTACATGATCCAGTTACAGTAACTGCACTGTAGAATTGCGGGTTGTTCAAGTTTTTTCGCATCTCTAACATGAGGCAACAAATCAACTTGTTGCAATATATTCTCGATGCATGGGATCCTACCAGTCAGGTGTTTCAGATCAGAGGCAAATCTATCCCCTTGACTGTCGTAGACATCTATTTTTTGACCGGTTTATCGAGGCGTAGTGCCCCTCTTTCATTATCAGGTTCCGCCCGCGTTGCGAATCCGTGAGAGATTATATTCGCCGGTATTACAGAGAGGGATCTCAGCCGAGTAGGGATGGCAAGATCAACATTTGAGATGTCAATGACCGGTCCTTGAGGACCATTCTGTTCACTTTTACTAGACTGGCTGGTAGTGTGGCTCCTCACATAGCTAACAGGTCCTTTATGCAGTATGCCTTGGAATGCCTTGAACCAAAGGTGTTCAACTGATGTGATGCAGTAATTCCTATGATGAAAGAACAACTGACCAAGGTAAAGAATGGAAAATTGAAGAACTTCAGTTATGGTTCTATTTTGACCGCTTTTGCCTTGGAAAAGATCCCACTGATGCAGCCGCAGTATATCTCACTTGGCTTACCTCCACCGACTGAGCCATGGATGCAGAGCTGGGTCGACCTTATGGCCCGACATGCTGGTCAGTCCCAGGTTTCCTTTTCTGATACCTTTTTCAAGTGGTTCAACTGCAAAGAGATGGTTTTTTTCGAGTATCCATATGCTGGTATGGATTTCCGGGGTGACTCGGATTTGGTGCTGTCGGTTGGTGAGCAGTGGGGTGTTATCGGTAAATTCTCTGACTATATCTCTGTTCATCATTTCTTTTTATAATGTTCTTGTACTTTCTTCTATCAGTACTAATCAAAACTCATGTGCTCATGCAAATGTTGGACCAGTTCGACCAGTAGTACATCTGAGAGTACCAGCTGCCGCTCCAACAGGAGAGGCTGTGGGGAGGGATATCCTTCGTGGCTTTGATGTGGCCGAGACTCTTTCAAATTTACAGGATCAGGTCGAGGGCTTCACTCTTGGTATTCCAGATGTGAGGACCGACGAGCTACCCCTGAGGTTGCAGTGACATACTACTGGTGTGCCAAGTCGATGGACTAGGTTGTTATGCATGACTGCACAGGCGGTGACTTGTTATCACCAACATCATTAGACTAGGGTGCCCCATAGAATTTTGAGTTTTGGGTCATTTGACCAATTTTTTCCTAGTTACAAAATATTATGTATGAACCATAAATAGTTATATATATATTTTTTATTTTCGAAGCTTTATTTTGGTTGAATTACGTGATCTTGATGCAAATATTTGATGAAATGCTTCTTTTTTAAATGTTGCAAATGTCTATCTAACACATAATTTGCCAATGTTTCCATTAATGTGTTTAAGTTTCTGGAAATATGCTGATATTGAATAGAATCAAACTGCCTTTCCAAAATCATAACCCTTAGGAACATGCGATAGATAGTTGGATTCCGTACGGAGTAGGTACCAGTGAGCTATAGGATGACGAGTTGTGAGTCTAGCCTGACGAATAGTCGGCGTATGCCATGCGTAATGGCATCAAAGAGGAGTTCTATCAACATGTTGTATTAAGAAATATTGTTCATTGACCGACCAATACATACCCCTCTGAAACTCACTAACTCGCCGCTTGGATTGAAGATGGCCCAGGCCACAGAAGATAGGTTCTGCGAACTACGACTTGCTCCGTTGGCATATCCAACAAATGATTCCAATAGGTCTGACATTTGCAACAAATCTAAAAGTGGATCACTTAACCAAAACAATTACCCGTAACGAAAACAAAAATGTAACAAAAGCATACAGGTTACTATCTTGAGTCAAGCATAGTAATGCTTAAGGTACAACCCATTGCGAGGTTGTGTCAGTGGAATCCCATCATAATCTACTAACTCGTAGGCTCCTTTTGCTAATATGCGTTTAACAATATAGGGACCCATCCATAAGGATTTGAAATTACCTGCTCCCAATTTGTCAGATTCCTAGTCGTAAAGTAAGACTAGGTCACCTTCAAAGAAGACACGGGGTTTGACATTATTGTCGAACTGCGCCTTGACTCGTTTCTTATGGGCTTCATTAGCCAAGCATCACAATGGGTTTCATCCAATTAGATTAGTTCCAAGAAACGAGCCTCTTCTTCAGAAGTTCAGGGGAGAAGGTTGACTGCGAGTTTGAGGGACGAGATTTCACACTAAATTGGTAAGACTGCTTCCAAGCCATACACCAATTGAAAAGGTGTAAACCCGGTTGCATTTCTCATCGATTTCCGGTATGCCCACAAGGCTAAGTACAAGATCAGGTGCCAACTCCTTTTGTGAACTCCAATCATCCTTTGTAGCATCAACTTCAGGACCTTGTTGATTGCCTCAACTTGTCCGTTAGCCTATGGATAATAAGAAGTAGAGCTGTTGTGGGACAGCCCTAACTTGGTAGCCAACTCAAACATCATGTGATTGTGAAAATGTGATCCATGATCTGTGACTATGGCCTGTGGAACACCGAATCTGGAGACTACATGATTGAAAAAGAAGAGGGCAACCGTTTCGCTGCTGTTGTTTAATGTAGGCATTGCCTCGGCCCATTTGGTAAAATAGTCTACTGCAACTATGATATACCCATGCCCCCTGGCCGAGGTGGGGTTACATGTCATGAAATCTATGCCCCATTTTGCAAATGGCCCAACAACAACTACTATTTACAGCGGTGCGGGTGATATTCTGGTTTTCCGATCAAAGATTTGACATGCATGGCAACTATTGACTGCGGTTATGCAATTTTTAAACATTGTTGGCCAGAAGTATCCTGCTCGTAAAATATTTTGCACTGTAGCGTAATCAGATTGATGCCCCCCACACGTTCCTGAATGGTAATCATTCAGGACTTTTTTAGCCTCCTCATGGGTGAGGCACCTCGTCAGAACTGTATCGACACCACGATGGTAAAGTGTATCACCAACGATCATGTAGTCTTTTGCTTGGTATCGAATGCATCGTTGTTCCGAGTGGGAGGTATTAGACCTATATGTTTGGGTTTGGAGATATATTATTATGTCTCCATACCACGGATTGCTTGAAGATATCAGAAACAAAGATTCGTCCACAATTGCTTCTTCTGATGTTACATCGTTGGATGATGATGGGAGATCGCATAGTAGCTTCGCGAAAGCCAGGGATTTCTTCGATTTGGATTTTATAAATTGCAGATCAAACTCTTGTAGAATTTCTATCCATTTTGAATATTTTTCCCCCAGCAACTGTCGCGACAATATATAAGTCATGAGGTTGCAATCTGACAGAATGGTAGTTTTTCGAAAGAGGATATAGTGTCGAAATATTTGTATCGCTTAAACAGCTGCGAGAGCCAGCTTTTCAACCTAGGAGTACTTGCTTTCTGTATCATTTAAGTTTCTACTTAAATAATATATAGGATGTTCAATTCCATTGTCTTCTTGAACTAAAACCATTGCGATGGTTGTATCTATTGCAGCTAGATACAGGTTAAAGTATTTTTGATAATCAGGAGCGTACATTAATGATGATTTTATTAGGGATTCCTTTAAAGCATCAAAGGAAGCTTGCGCGACCTGATCCTAGATGAAGGGTACTTCTTTTTCACTAGACGAGTATAACCTTTAGCAAGTTCAGTGTAATTTTGAATGAACCTCCTCAGAAAATTTGCTTTCCCTTGGAGTTTCTGAATCTGAAGCAAATTTGAAGGTGGAGGCAAATTGATGATTGCCTCAACCTTACATGGGTCGAGACAAATCCCATCCTTTGAGACCACAAAGCCAAGTAAACGACCAGAACTGACACAAAATACACATTTGTGTGGATTGAGTCGTACCTTGTAGTGTCGACAACGTAGAATATCTCTCATTAATGTTGCGGATGATCGGTCTGCTTTCGCGAATGAGCCGGAAGATCGTCAAGATATGGTTGAACGATGTTTTTGATGTCGTGGAAGGCATAATTCATTTCCCTCTGAAATGTTTCCCCTGCATTCTTTAAACCAAAGGGTAGTTTGCAATATGCAAATGTGCCCCACGGACAAATAAATGCAGTCTTTGATTGGTCCTGTGGGTGGATATTTATTTGATTATACCTGGAAAATCCATCCATAAATGAGATGATTTCACATCCGGTGCATTCATCAATTATCTGGTCAATGAAGGGTGTAGGGTAGTTGTCTTTTAGACAAGCTTGATTTACATCCCTATAATCGATGCACACTCTAATCGTTCCTTGTTTTTTCATCATAAGAACAATATTCGATATCCAATTGGTTAGAGTAACCGGGTAAATAAAACCAACATGGAGAAGTTTTTCAACTTCTTCCTTGATGGCAGCGGCTTTCTTGGGGTGCACCTATCGTAGCCGTTGTCATACCAGTTTGACATCTGGATACATCTTAATTTCATGTTCAACTATACTTGAGTCAATGCCTGGCATTTCATCATACGACCAGGCAAAGACATCTTTGAATTCGCGAAAAAGAGCACTATATCTTTCCAGTTCTTAAGGAGAACAAGATTTGCCAACATGAATATTCTCTACAACATCTGTTTTGGTCGAGATATTTATGGCGATAGTCTCTTCAATATTGGACAAGTTTCATTCAGAATCCACCGTGTTTACAGTATTTGATAGAAAATCAAAAACTGAGGGATGATGAAGGTCACTAGGAGTATCTTCTTTGTAATCCAGAAGATGGGAACTATAGTGGTAATCTTCCCATGGTGCCCCATCAATCATCATTGACTGAACAATTCCTTCGTCTGTATAGTGTATTTGCAACCAAGGATCTGAAAGGGTACCATATTGCCTAGACCTATCTATCCAAACACTTGATGAGCATTGATTTGGCTTTGCCTTCCATGGCGAAAACATTGATTGCTACAAGATTTCTATTGGGCTTGGAGGCAATACCTGCATATGATCCATGTTAATATCGTTTTCAGAGATCTTTTGAATAGAAGATATCATATTCCAGGTTGCCACCGTTGCCACCTCCCTCAAAAATGAGTCTCCTTTAAGCTCTTTTCAACTGACTCGTAAAATATGAAAAGATTGCCGAGTGATTGGCCTCTCCAGCTCGTTCAAGCGACCGGAAGTTCTATCCCTCCTCTAGATTTTAATCTTTTTGAACCCGAGGGATTATTACACAAAACAATTGAGTGCTTGTCTTGTTCGGCTCGTTAAAATTACCGAAAATTCATCCCTTTCGTATTATTTTATACTTTTTCGGACTTAAGGGATTATATGACGAAAAAGGATCATTGGAGTTTCCTTTACGTCCCTTTTCAAACTCTCTAAAATTGAAAAGGACCGAGTTATCTTTGTCGTTAAACTCATTAAAACCGAATAGCGACAAACTTGTCCATACAGACAAGAACGAGTTTCACTATCACTAGGCTCGTTAAAATATAGCGACGGGTTTGCCCGAAGGGAAAATTATAGAACAAGCATATGTTATCCTCCTCAAGCTTGACAAAAATAAATAGGTACTGGTCAGCAATGACTGGGGAAAAATTGGGAAGAAAACTTGAAGAAACTTTATTGGTAGCAAGTCGCTCTTGAACATGACACTTTCACTCCGCATCCGAGTCGGGTTGGGTTGTTCCGTTCACTGGTCATATCACCATTGGTCCATCACACCATCCACATTTGGGGTTAATTCTACCAATCCATCATGTCAATGTCGCCGGTATGTTCACGAGAAGTCGCTCAGAGAATTCACCTGTGTCTCATCTGCTGCAATACATTCACGCTCCATTCTTTCATGACCACCACCCTGAACCTTGTATCTTCAGACCGTTTTCAACTCCAAAGTCATTTACTCTGTTCTGTGTTGTAGATGTGGGATTCATTAAGGCCCTCCTATGGCAGGTCACTTCTTGTTGACATCAGCTCATTATCCAAGAAGTCGGCTTAGGAACAACCCTTTCAGTACTTTGAAGCTTGCATGCCTCAATGCCAAGTTTCTCACTTCCAGTGATAGGTTTACATCAATGGCCTTCAACCGAAAGATTTTGCGTGGTGTTCGATGCCAAGTCCCTTATTCACACCACGCGAATTGTACTACAGTACCTTGAGGGTCATCATCATTATCGGTGATTCCTCGGGAAAACCTTGGGTATAGGGTAGGTTTCCGCGGAGGATATATAACTAGTCTGACACACCCGTCTGTTTAGGAAAATGGGATTAGACTGGAATAAGATTCCCTCATCAAAGTTATGTGAGTGGAGGCGACTGTGCCACTCGCCTTTGTCTATTTTGGTAGACATCGCCAAGGAAGCATTTTGTCTACAACGCAGATGGAAAGCTTTCATATGGTAACCTGGGAATTTTTCGCTATACCTCGGGGCATGCAAACCTTTTTGCATGCAAGCGAAGAGCGACCGTTTATTTTCTTAGTTTGTAGTTTCTCAACCCTTTAAACTCGTAGGATTGGTCGTTCCTAACTTGCATAAAGAAAGGATCCGGGGCAAAGCTTTGTAAGGTGCAAGCTCCATAAAAAATGGCATCTTAGATGACACATCCTTATTATACGAATGGCACGAGCAGTTTTTATGTGGAGTTCAAGCTCGTTAAAAATTAAACATAAACAATGAGCAAACTTTCCCCCAGAGTTTAAGCTCATTAAAAAATGAACCAATTTTCGGTAAATAACCATTGTGAATGCATTATCATCAGCTTTTGAGCCTTGGTCTAGTTCTCATCATCACCTCCACTCTATTTTATCCGATCATTCACCTCCATTTGATTGTTTACCCCTTTTAAGGAACAGCTGTGAAGAGTGATCCAGTTAGCCATCCTTGTGACACTGCCGTGATTGGAAAATTCCAAACCTTACCTAGAATCATCTGCTACCCGAAATTATCACTCATTCCTTAAAAACAAGTCTCCTTTAAGCTCTTTTCACCTGACTTGTAAAATATGAAAATATTGCCGAGCGATCGACCTCTCCAGCTCGTTAAAGTGACTAGAAGTGCTATCCCTCTTCTAGATTTTAATCTTTTTGTACCTGAGGGATTATTACACAAAAATTTCAAGCGCTTGTCTTGTTCGGCTTGTTAAAATTACCGAAAATTCATCCCTTTTGTATTATTTTATACTTTTTTAGACTCAAGGGATTATATGATGAAAAAGGATCATTGGAGTTTCCTTTACGTCCCTTTTCAGACTCTCTAAAATTTAAAAGGACCAAGTTATCTTTTTCGTTAAACTCGTTAAAACCAAATAGCGACAAACTTGTCCATACAGACAAGAATGAGTTTCACTGTCGCTAGGCTCATTAAAATATAGCGACGAGTTTGCCCGAGGGGGAAATTATAGAACAAGCATATGTTATCCTCCTCAAGCTTGATAAAAATAAAGAGGTACTGGTCAGCAATGACTGGGGAAAAATTGGGAAGAAAACTTGAAGAAACTTAATTGGTAGCAAGTCACTCTTGAACATGACACTTTCACTCCGCATCCGAGTCAGGTTGGGTTGTTCTGTTCACTGGTCATATCACCATTGGTCCATCACTCCATCCACATTTTGGGTTAACGCTACCAATCCATCATGTCAGTGTCGCCAGTATGTTCAAGAGAAGTCGCTCAGTGAATTCACCTGTGTCTCATCCGCTGCAATACATTCATGCTCCATTCTTTCATGACCACCACCCTGAACCTTGTATCATTAGACCGTTTTCACCTCCAAAGTCATTTACTCTGTTCCGTGTCGTAGATGTGGGATTCATTAAGACCCTCCTATTGTGGGTCACTTCTTGTCAACATCAGCTCATTATCCAAGAAGTCGACTTAGGAACAACCCTTTCAATACTTTGAAGCTTGCATGCCTCAATGACAAGTTTCTCACTTCCGACGATAGGTTTACATCAATGGCCTTCGACCGAAAGATTTTGGGTGGTGTTCGATGCCAAGTCCCTTATTCACACCACGTGAATTATATTGTAGTTCCTTGAGGGTCATCATCATTATCGGTGATTCCTCTCATGCCTGTTAACAACTTACATCATTGGCTGGTAATCAGGCAATGTCTTTCCATGTTTGACTCCAGAACATCTTTCACATGGATCGACTTGTACTCCGAGTGAAGATTGAATGAGTTTGAAGACCTCGGATCTAGTTTCATCCATCTGGGCTCCGATATATTCAGGAAAATAAAGACATCAAATGTACATTGTTGCTGCACAGATGATCATCCGAATTAAAGGATGATGATTCTATCATAATCATCAATCTCCCGCAGAGACGGTTGTTTGTCTTATGTACATGGAAATGAATTTATAAAGCTGAGCATGGGAATTCCCGCCTCAGCTACATCATGAAAAATATTATGAAGATAAATTATTGTATTGTATCTTATTACAGGTCACCTTCCAGCTAGAAAAAAACTTTGAATCCTCATGATAAAGCATTTCACCCGACATCAAAAGATTAACGACCTCATCCTTTAGGGGGCAACAGTTATAGACATTTTTGGGCACTGCAACCCCAATCAAACATGTTCATAAACTAAGGGCTCCTAAGTCCCTAAAAGTGTTGTTTAATACCCTAAAAGAACAAGGTTAACTGATTACATTATCTCCCAGAAGTTCCCCATGAAACACTGCTCAGAATTGGTCAAAACTGAACCATCTCACCTGCTTCATGGTCAAAGTGCGATGCATCCCACCTAAATGCACATGGGAGGTGCGATGAATACTGAAAATCCCTTCTATGGGGTGCGATGGGCGAGAGTGGACAAATGGCAGAGACAGTTTGCGAGGTGGATGATCATGGAATCTTCCAGAAACTTCTCCTGTGACACTTGCCTCTCTGAATTCACCCAGGGATGAGTAAGAGATCATCAATCTCCAAGTGGAATCAAGAACTATCAGAGAGAGGACACTAATCAAATCCCAGAAGCTGACTCACACCCCTGTAATCATCTATATATGGATCCCTCATCCCAGAGATCCAGAGGCTGGAATTTTGTATCTTGTAAGGAAGTGTTGTTGGTTTCTTGTTGGAATATCACAGTGTCGGGTGATCTAAGCTTTTCATGAGGTGAAAGAAGGGCTTTCATGCTGGAGGATGATGCTGGGTCAGAACAATTGGTTGTAATCCTCTTTGCTATTCTTGATTATTAATAAAGCTATTCAAGTTTTCCTCCACATTCTTGTATGTTTGATGATGTATGCATTTGTGTGGTTAATATATATCTAGTCATATATTGTTTATGATTGTAGATCTCTGTTCTTCGATAGTATTATGCTGCTTTGATTCCATAGGTGCTCTTTGAATCTAGGTAGACGAAGGAGAAGTGGCAAGGATCTGTCAAAAGGGATAGGAACCGAGCAAGGAACCAAACGCAAGACTAAGGTTGGTGTCCTTCATTCCACTCTCATCTACTTCTCATAAAGGAAAACAAAAGTAGTTTTGGTTTGTTTGTTTCTAAGATAACTACCAGTCTTAGTGGGACTAGCAGATCCGAGTGGATACTAGATTTCCTAATAACAGACATGCTCCGACGTCGTTAAACCTAGTCACTTTTGTTTCCACTCAAGGTTGGGTGATTCCTCCTTCTGTGACTCAATAGTGGTCTAGCACGGAATTGTGCTCCCACGTACTGTCGAGTATATGTTGGGAGACCCCACTAGGTTATCATCCTTTATCCATAGGAAGCCATGTATGCCGCCTTACAAGCCATAATGCACCGAACACAGCATTTGGGAAGATTGATTGTCCTATGGAAAGTCCTTGGTTTTCATATCACTGCCAAGGTGTATATGCAGTTTTAGGGATTTTTCTGTTAAACCCTTTTCCTAGTTCTCCAGAGTAGTCACTTTCGTTCCTTTGCGGACTTCCTAGAAGAAAAGGTCCATCTGAGCACTTGTCACTTCAGGCTCATTAAATATTCGAAGGCGACTAGAGTCATCTTTTGTCCTTTTCTCGACTCTTTAAAGATGAAAATGTCAAGTTTTGTTCATGTGTCTTAAAATTTATTTGGCCATGATTCACATTTACCCTGTTAGATCTTGTTTTCATTAGCTTGATTAGGGTCCTTTCTCGTTAGTTTTCCTAGGGATTTTTGAGTCATCATCCTGACAGAATCACCGGTCCCATCTCCCATTCCAAGTGACCAAGGGTCTCCTTCTTCTGTTGCTCTTGGGGTACCGGTTGTCAGTGATACTCTCCCTATTATTCCGAGTATCCAACTAATTAACTCTCGCGCTCGAGAGGATGAGACTTATGATATTCACTGGAACCCCATTTGGGAGCCTCCCAAAGAAGATATTCCTGGTACTCCTCCTAGTGTTTCGGTCCTAATGTCTTCTTTTGAGATGGAGGACACATCCCCTGTCACGAGTGAAGAATCCATTGTGACGAGCGGTGAAATTCCCACCTAAACAGAAACTACACCTTTTCGTATCACCCCTCTTGGTGTTACGTTGCCTTTGCGCTATAAGGCTTTGAGGAATGTTATGGGTTCTAGGACTTCCCTTACGAGTTCTATGTGGTCTCACACCGTCACTCTGACCTCAGACTCTTTTATTCCTCAAATTCACAATGTGTCTATCACTTCAGTCCTGAATATTCCAACTGTCTGTGTGGCTTATTCAACCCATATTGCTAGTGTCATTACTGCATCCTCCGTTGTGACCTTTGTTGCTGGACCTTCTTCCGGATCAGCAAATAGATGCCCGTCAGCATCTGTATCTAGATTTGTTGATCCTACACTTGGTGCCCCACCTTCTTCTTGTTCCATTCCAGTGGGGGGGCATATGATCAATATCTACAAGCTCTTCAGAATTTGGATCCTCCAAATTTGTTTTGTTATTACAATTCTAGAGGGGCTCATCTCTATCACCACGGACCTTTACCACCTCAGCCTACGGTTGAGGTCACGGTCCCGTTATCCGTTGCTTAGACCACCACTGGTTATGGTAGTGGCCAAGTATCGCCTGCACATCTTCAAGGACCACCTTACCAAGGCCAACCGTCTTACACAAAACCCTCTTATGGGCAGCAGTATTATGGGCAATCTTATCTACGGCAACCTGGAGGCCCACAAGGACAACCCTTCCAGGGACAACCTTTGACCTCTGGTGTTCTGTCTTTTACCTATTTCATGCAACCTTCTGGTAATTCGGGACAACCTTACATGCAACAAGGCCAACCTTGTGTTCAGCAAGGCTACCCCTCTGGGCAAGTCAGTCAACCTTATGTTCAGCAAAGCTAGTCGACTGCCCAATCTTGTCAACCATCTGGACAAGTTGGTCAACCTCAAAGCCAATCAGGTCAACCAACTGTCCAGTCTGCTCAACCATCTGGTCTATCAGGATAGCCCTCAGTTGCGCAAGGACAACCCAATACCCAGCAAGCTCAACCTTCTGGGCAAATGGGTCAATCTCAATCTCAGCTAGGTCAACCTTCTGGCCAGATGGCTCAGCCTCAATTCTCTCAAGGACATCCATTTGGGCCTGCTCAACCGAACACTCAAATGATTGTTGCTTCTCAAGCTCAACTCAGTTTTCAACCCTAGGCTGGGCTCTAGCCCCAATCCGGTCTTCAAATGCAAGTTGGATCTCAATCCCAACCAGCCTATCAAATGCAACCTTCCTCTTAGGCTCAGTTTGGGGCCTAGCCGTCTTATGGTTTCTAGCAATCCCAAGGGCAAACTCAATTTGCCCCATATCAAAATTATCAATAACTGCAGGTGAGTCCTTATCAGAATTACCAGCAACCTTATGTTGCTCCTGCAGGCCAAGTTGGTAATCAATGGAATGCTAGGGGGAAAATCCAAGGTCAGCCATCCTATAACCCCTATGGACAAAACCCTCCTGGGCCAAATCCGTCCAGACAAAATCAATGGGGGCAATCAGCAGCTGGCTGTAACTCTGGTACTACCTCTTACCCGTGGCCTCAGATGTCCTTTAACCCTCAATTACCCTTTTTAGCAACATTGGAATTACCGGATGTGTCCAAACTGACAATGATCCTATTCTTCATAATCCATATTGGCCCCCGGTTCCAACTAAGATTCCCAGTGACAGTCCCAAATTCGATGGTAAAGCTGGAGAAGATCCCCAAGCTCACGTCATGAATTATCATCTATGGTGTTCATCGAATTCGTGGCTTGATGATTCAATCCAGCTCTGCCTTTTCTAAAGGACCCTCACTGGCTCTGCTGCTAAATGGTATATTGAGTTAGCTCACGAACCTTTTAAGGATTTTAACTTGTTGGCTATGGAATTTTAACTCATTTTCAGTTGCCGATTCAATATGAAATGGGCACACACCTCCTGACATCCTTAAAACAAAAACAACTATGCATATCTCTGATCATATCCATGAATGGGGACGGCGTCTTCGTTTGATTAAGTTTTGGATTCCTGATCAGCTTCTCACCGACTGGTTCACGACCTCATTCGTCAGTCCGATAGCACAGGACATTGCTATGGGGGCATGTGTAATTGAAGAGCAGGCTATTGCGCATGCTCAGTACCTTGACTTGGTTTACTCCCAGTCTAGTACACTATATTATTATTTTCTTGATGCCCCGAGACCCGGAACTTCCAAAGCCCCACCAACACCATCTGTTGATGGTGTCATCAGTTCTATTAATCCGCCTTCAAAGAAAACTTCCACGAATCCTAGGAAGCAAAAGGCGAATGCTCCGAGTGAAAATACTTCTCAGGTGGTATCCAATTCTGGTAATACTTCTGAGGTTAACGCCGTCCAGTCCACCACAGTGGACAAAGCCTCCAAAGGGAAGAAGAAGGGAAAAGGAAAGAATAAAGCTGATCAACCTAACCAGGATTCCCCTAAACCTCCACCCGAGGAAGGTGTCAAATGCAAACCCAAGTATCCTTGTCTTATCTATGATGAGGATCACTATAACAAAGACTGCCCAAGGAGGTCTAAAGTTAGTCGTTTGTTGAAAGGTGCTCCCGGGACTCCTGCCATGCTCAAAGAACCTTTTCCCTCGCAGCAAACACAAATGGTGGCTGATCCATCCCAATCCTCTTCTCCCTTTGGTTCTCAAGTATTTATGGCTGGGATGATTCTCGTCCACATTAGTACTCGGGAAAAAGAGTATCCGTTGCCTACCAGGAAAGAGCTTGAGGTTCCCTCTAGCACTCCTCCGCCTAGTTCTAGTCTGCTCCACATTGAGAGACCTAGCACTGAGGCGTCCGTCCAACCCCCTCCTAAAGGTGTACTCTGGAAATCTTCTTACAACCCTAATGCTCATGTTGCTCAGCACTATAGCATCGTTGAGGACTTAGCCCAGGCTCCGTCAGCTATGTCCACCTTAGAAGTTCTCCAGAGCTACCCCTCTCAAAGGAAGTCCTTGCTATCAGCCATCGGTGGCATAGACCCAGCTGACTCGGATCTGATTACTTTTGACCTGGAAAACCATATACCAAGACTGCCTCACCAAATTTCCTTCCTTATTCAGGTCATCATCAATTCCAAAACGATTCATCGTACAGTCATTGATGAAGGCACTTCTACTTGTATCATGTCTGTTTCCTGTTGGAAGGCTATTGGTTCTCTGACTCTAAGCCAGTCTCCTACGACCTTGGAAGCCTTTGATGGGAGAGATTCTCGACATTATGGTATACTCCAACGTCTGCCCATTACTCTAGAAGGGAATACGGTCGAAGTGGAAGTTGAAGTTGTTGATGCTAATCTTACTTACAACCTCCTTCTAGGACGCAGCTGGACATACGCCATGCGAGCCGTGGATTCATCTCTATTTCGTGTCATTCGTTTCCCTCATTAGGGGAAGATTGTCATAGTAGACCAGCTGTCTTTCTTCACCTCCTCTTCCGAAGGCACCGTGCCTTTTGTGGAACATACCTCTATCCCATGTGAGAGTGTGGGAGCTGGACTTTTTAAAGATCCTACCCTTATGGGTGTTTTTTCACTCCCACCTCCCAACATCTCTCCTATTAATATGATTTCTGTTCGTTCTAATCCTTGGGTTCTTCCTCCTCCTGATCAGATAGATTCATGGGGCGATGAGATGCCGTTGAGTACTGCCGAGCTCAACTATATCGAAATTGTTACTGCATCAGCTCCACCTTCTGAACCTGCTCCTTCGAGCAGAGCTCTTGACTCGTACGCTCATTCCCCTTGGCTTGGAGATGACACTTCTTCAGACCCTTTAAAGGAAATATTTCCTTCTGATGAAGCTATTATCGAGACCATGTCTCTCGAGGAACCCCCTTGGTCTGATCATCACCATCGTTCCTCGTTTCTCCGTGCCCACCAGGAAATGCTTCCTTGTCTTGAGCGCTTTGCTTCTAGTTTCCCATTACACCCTGTTGTTACCGTCGACCCTTTTGCTAAACGGGGCATTGATTATATGGCCTGTAACCCTTGCTCAGCTGGGGGGCATGGGTATATCATCGATGCCGTTGATTATTTTACAAAATGGGCTGAGACGATGCCTACACTATCTGGGATGATCACATAGCGGTGCAATGGGATAAGCCCCGAAATGGGCTTTACTTGAAAAAGTATTATGCGTGAATTTCATGCACTTTGGTTTGTACATATGTGTGTTTTAGTAGGTGTGTTTTGTGTGTGTTTTCATGTTTTGGCTTGGTGTGTAGGCGTGATTTCCACTTATTGTGTCTTTTTCTTCTTGTGCAGATGTCTGGTGCACCTTACATTGGTTTCGCTGATGGTGCCTGCCGCAGTACTCGCAATTTGTCTTCTATGGCATTGGTGATCTCGATCCTCATGGCAAGTTGATAGACCTTTAAGGTGTCTGTTTAGGTTGTACCACGAACAATGTCGTTGAATATAGTGTTGTTATTGAGTTACTGGCTGAGGCAGTCAATCTCGGTATTTGTACATTGGTTGTGAACCTAGACTCTCAGCTTGTCATCCACCAGCTCAATGGGCGATATTCCATCAGAGACCATTGGATTTTAAGGTTGTATTTATGTGTTAAATTGTTAGAGAGGAATCTTAATTTCATTACATATCAGCATATTCCATGACGATTAAACACACTAACTGATGCATTGGCTAACCATGTATTAGACAGACATTTGCGTAACATGTAATCAAAACAGCATACAAGAAGCATGTAAAACACAATAATAAACCATAGGAATATGTACGTACATATATATATATATATCGTGTGGCGCACCAAGGCTCTCAAAAAATCACCAGCAAGAAATAAAAACCTAGGTGTATACTGCGGTGGGTTATGCTCCCTATAGCATACCACCGCCCATGCTACCCGCCTCAACAGGTGGTGCACCCTGGGTTCCACTCCTACTGTGTGGATCTAGAATGCTATGGGGACCTCCTTGATCCCCATGTAATCTAGAATCCTTGCTGTTAGACCCTCAAGGTTTCAGGCCACTGTCTCCACCGTATCATCAGCTGGAGGAGCCAAGGCTAGTGCTGCAATGCCCTGCGCATCCCTCCGTGCCTCTGGAGCCAGCCTGATGAGTCTCATTGGTCCTACATCTACATACCATAGCGTTCGTCATTAGGACATATACATAAAAAAGAAAAAAAACATCATAAAAATAATAATGCAAAAAATGTGATCAAGTGTCTTACCACCATCATCCCACTGCTCTTCAACGGGCAGCTACATGTCAAGATCTCCGCAGATGTCCATGCCAGCATATGGCCACTCCTCCACGAAGATCATCTGGAACTCCCGCCACTCTCAGAACAATGTCCCCCACACCACTGGTCATCTGCCACCTCCTCGGCACCCGCTCCAGCATGAGCGGGACTAAGATGGATCCATAACCAAACTGCTTCGTCCCTCCTCGATGGCAGTTGGTGAGTTGCCTCTTCATGTTTGCCGTCACCATTTCTGCTCAGTTAAACATGGTTGGATTGAGACATTTGAGAGCCAGCCGGAGATGGGTCTTCAAAGCCTCATGTTGGGCTTGGGAGCTCGTTGCCCGTGTCACCATGAAAAGCATAGCATGAAGGACTACATCGTCCACTATTGGGATTGCCACTTTCCCACTCCTCATCTTGCGTGCCCATGGGCACACTTGAGCCATCAGCATCTCTAAGGAATCACCCCCAGGTCGCTACCCCTCTAGAATGGGCCTCTCACCTCGATAGGATAGCCCGGTCAAAAATTATATGTATGTAGCATCAAACTAGATATCCCAGCCTCGGATGATGAATTTCCCATATATGGGATTCCAGGCCTGAATCAGTAGCTCCAAAAAATCAGGTTGTGATCAGACATGCAGAGTTAGGAAGAATTTGAGCAATCCGCATGCTCGTAATGCATTTCGGCACCCCGCATCGGCGAAAGCTTCTATATCATTGTCATCAAGCATCTTCTCTTGCCAGACAAACGCCATTATCACCTGCATGATGGAAAAAATCAAATTAGCACTTCATTTACCGAATTCAATGCGTAATTTGCATAAAAAATAAGTTCGTGTCGTCATCGCGTCTGTTTTTAAAACAGACGCAATGACGCGAGGTCGCTAGTTGTATTTTTTCGCGGTCATCGTGGAAGTACATCACTTTTCCGCGATGATCGGAGCGCGTTACATGTCAATTTTTTCGGCCATCATAGACCTGAAGGCTATACCTTCAATGACTGAGTGGCGGAGCTCAGTCCAAAAACCCACCTTAATCAACACATTTAACATTCAAAATGCATGAAAAAGGTATGGAATTGAAGCGCAGGACAAGGATTACTTACCTGGAACAAGTTTCAGGGTGAATGATGGATGGATAAAGCTGAATTTAGCTCGCCAACTTTGATGCTCCAAAATGCTCCACAGTGAAATGAACAGTAACTATGGTAAAAATGGTTGGATTAACCCCTTTTTATAGTAATTTTTGGAAATTTAAAAAATTATATTTTGTAAATGTGGGTTTTTTCTCATTTTTTGTCACATGGTTAGTTAAAATATGGTTTTTAACTATGTTTCTATGTATATTGTTCATTTTATATCGAATGGGTTTACATTTGACGTGCTTTGTGTACAGCTTCAGGTAGTGGAATTATGTCAGCTTCGTGAGCACTTGATCCCAAAAAGTCATCTTTAAGCTCTTTTCTGACTTGAAAAATGAAAATATAGCTGAGTTCTTCCTCTTGACTCGTTAAAAGAATTAAGAGGCGGTCGCCTTTAAGCTCTTTTCCGACTGTGTAAAAACGAAAAGATTGTCGGGCCTTTGTCATTTCAAGCTCGTTATTGGTTCTGAAATGACGTGATTCCGATTGCTTTTCTACTTTTTCGGGTCGAAGTCACTAGTTACAAAAAGTACTCCTCAATCGTAATGGTCAAGTGGTTCTTTCGAGTATCGTTTTATACTTTTTCAAGCTCGAGAGACACAAACTTACGAAAAAGGACCCCCCCTGGAGTTTTCTTTTCCGTGTCTTTTTCAAACTCTCTAAATATGAAAAAGACTCCAAGTTTCACCTATGTCAGACTCGTTAAACACTGACAACATTGGACTCGTCACCATGACAAGACTCGAGCTTCTCCTTCCTAGGGCTCATTAAAATGTTGCTAGGTTGGACTCAACAACAGGTTTATCATTGATTGTCTATGGCGGCTAGTCACTCTTAAACATCGACACTTTTGCTTCTTGTCGGGTTGGGACATCCATACATCATCATTTGGCCTTCCGCAAGTTTGGGTTGTCATTTAGCCTCATTCCATCTGATTCATGCCATCTCCATCGAGCCTCTAATCCCTTGGTATCTGAATGCTGCCACCCTCCGGAGTCGTGTCGCCAACATGTTCAAGAGTATAATCCTTCTACAGTTTACACCTTCGTCGTCTCCTCTGATACACTATTTTTCCATCTACCACTTGTTCCTTATCTCATGTCATTGATGGGGGAAACATTATGGCCCTCCTCTGACGGGTCATCTCCTGTCGACATCAGCTCACTATCTAGGAGATTGATCTAGAGATTCCCTTTGGTACCTTAGAGATTGCATGCCTCAATGGCAAGTTCTTCGCACCTGACGGTTGACTTTCATCATTGGTCGTCGATTGGGTGATTCCATGAGTGTTTAACTTCAGCTCCTTTTTCACACTTCGTGGGTTGTGCTCAGTAGTACCTTGAGAGCCATTAGCATTATTGGTGGTTTCTCTCACGCTTATTAACGGTTTTCATCATTGACCGGTAATCAAGCAATTTTCTATCATGCTCGACTTCAGCATGTCTATTCGCATGTGAGGATTTGTACTATGATCGGATGGGTTCAAGACCCCGAACTCAGATTTCACATGTTCAGGCTGCATGGTTTGGTTTATGATTACATGGCTCATTGATGGTTGGCTGCGACCATACCTGATTCTTCATGGATGGCTGCGACCATACCTTTATCCTCATCATGGTCTCATTAGTTGGATGGCTGCATCCACACCACAGACCTATTTCGTATGTCTTTTGGATGGTTGTGCCCATGCCTAGACTACATGTACTTCATGTACTTGTGTGTAGGTTCTTCCAGATGGTGTTACAGCTCAGTCAATTTCGTAAATCATTTCACCCCTCCCACTCTCGCGGGCTTCATACTTTAGCGAGCATCTGTTACACAGTAATTTGTCACTATCTTCACTCTAGTCTTCCTACTGTGTCATGTGTCCAAGTCATACATGCTCATATTATACAAATGCTCTCTGATGTTGCCAAATGACCCACTTTCCTTAAGTTATCTACCTCATCACATCTGTTGGCTAAATAAACGCATTGAAGGGCGCTCCAAAATAGTCCAGAAGCGCCGCCATCGCAGAAGTACGCCTAATTCCTGCAATGGTCCGAATTTATGTGCCAGCACGAGGTCGCTTGTAATATTCAGCGATGACCTAGCTAGCTACATTATTCAATAGTGATGTCTGTGCAGAAGGTTAGTTATGTATCCGTGATGATCCAGATTGGTCGAATTTGTTCCAACAGTCGGCCTTCCAAATGACTCTAGACCTGGTTGTTGGCATAGTTTATGTCACCCTCCTTTCTCTGGCATGGTTGTTCCATCATTTGTGCTACCTTCCTTGGAGATAAGCTCACTCTTCCACCTTTCATGGAGACTCCTTCTCCTATTTAAAATCTCACCATTGTTATGTGCAGCTAGTTTTTTGGATTGGTTGCTAATAGTTAGCGAGTGGAGCAGTGTTGTTAGTGTTTGTGAGGTTGCTAGATAGCTGGTGTGAGTGTGACAAGTGTGGGATTGTTGATAGCTTGAGGAAGGTTGTGAAGTGCCCTTAATCTTGTGTAAAACTTGTGAGTGAGAGAGACTTATGTGTTGGGAGATCCATATTCAAAGAGTGAATGCTTAAGGAACATGTTGGCTGGATCCCTTCTGAGAAGGCTTGTGACATCAAGACTTTGGTTGTAAGCTTACTCTTATTTCATTATTATTGCAATCAATGATGTTTTCCTATGTATTATATGTAATGTACTTGATAGCTCATGACTTCTTGACTTTGTGAGTAAATAGATCATTGTTGTTATAGTTATGTGCTTTGTTGTATTTCCTTTGCATTGTTTCAGGTTGATTACTCATTAGGAGAAGGAAGCGGAAGCTGGAGCAATGCAACGGAACTCCATCGACCACCGGTTGAGGTAGGCCTCCAACTATGACTGTTTAAGGAAATCTATTGTTGATCTGTCCTTGTTTGTGACTAGACCCACTCTAGGGCTAGAGGGGTTGCCTCTGTCCATAGAGGGAACACTTTCCTGCATCACACTTCGTTTGCAAAATTCAACGCGTAATTTGCATAAAAATATAAGTTCGCGTCGTCATCAAGCTGTTTTTAAAACAGACGCAAGGCTGCTAGTTCTATTTTTTTCGTGGTCATCGCAAAAGTACATCACTTTCCTACGATGATCGGAGTGCATTATGTGTGAATTTTTTTAGTCATCGCGGACCCGAGGGGTATACCCGCAATGACTGAGCGGCAGAGCACGGTCCAAAAATCCACCTAAACTAACACATTTAACGTTAAAAATCCATGAAAAAGTTATTGAATTGGAGCGTAGGGCGAAGTCTATCTACCTGGATGGAGTTTCAGGATGAACGGTGGACAAACGGGGCAGAAATTAGCTCGCCAACTTTGGTGCTCCAAAATGCTCCACAATGGAATGAACAGTAACAATTGTAAAAATGGATGGATTAACCCCTTTTTATAGTAATTTTTGGAAATTAAACAATCATATTTTATAAATGTGGGTTTTTCTCATTTTTTGTCACATCGTTAGTCAAAATTTGGCTTTTTAACTATGTTTCTACGATTATTGTTCATTTTATATTGAATGGGTTTACGTTTGACATGCTTTGTGCAGAGCTACGGGTAGTGGAATTATGTCAGCTTCGTGAACACTTGATCCGAAAAGTCGTCTTTAACATTCTTTTCTGACTTGAAAAATGAAAAGATAGTCGAGTTGTTCCTCTTGACTCGTTAAAAGAAGTAAGGGGCAGTCACCTTTAAGCTCTTTTCCGACTGTGTAAAAACAAAAATATTGCCAAGCCTTTATCATTTCAAGCTCGTTATTGGTTCCGAAACGACGTGATTCCGACCGCTTTTCTACTTTTTCGGGTCGAAGTCACTAGTTACGAAAGGTACTCCTTGATCGTAATGGTTGGGCTATTCTTTCGAGTATCGTTTTATACTTTTTCGGGCTCGAGAGACACAAATCTACGAAAAAGGACCCCCCTGGAGTTTTCTTTTCCGTTTCTTTTTCAAAATCTCTAAATATGAAAAAGGCTCTAAGTTTCACCTATGTCGGACTCATTAAACCCTGACGACATTGGACTCGTCACCATGACGAGACTCGAGCTTCTCCTTCCTAGGGCTCGTTAAATTATTACTAGGTTGGACTCAACAATAGGTTTATCATTAATTGTCTATGGCAGCTAATCACTCTTGAACATCGACACTTTTGCTTCTTGTCGGGTTGGGACATCCAAACATTGTCATTTGGCCTTCCGTGGGTTTGGATTGTCATTTAGCCTCATTCCATCTGATTCACGCCTTTTCCATTAAGCCTCTGATCCTTTGGTACCTGAATGCTGCCGCCCTCTGGAGTCGTGTCGCCGACATGTTCAAGAGTATAATCCTTCTATAGTTTACACCCTCACTTTCTCCTTTGATACTCTGTTTCGCCATCTACCGCTTGTTCCTTATCTTGTGTCGTTGATGGGGGAAACATTATGGCCCTCCTGCAACAGGTCGTCTCCTTTCGACATCAACGCATTATCCAGGAGATTTATCTAGAGATCCCCTTTGGTACCTTAGAGCTTGCATGCCTCAATGGCAAGTTCTTCGCACCTGACGGTCGACTTTCATCATTGGTCATCGATTGGGTGATTCCACGAGTGTTCGACCTCAGCTCCTTCTTCACACTTCGTGGATTGTGCTAGACAGTACCTTGAGAACCATTGGTATTATTAGTGGTTTCTCTCGCACTTGTTAATGGTTTTCATCATTGATCGGTAATCAAGCGACTTTCTATCATGCTGGAACTCAGCGCATATATTCTCATGCTAGAATTTGTACTATGATCGGATGGGTTCAAGACCCCAAACTCGGATTACACATGTTCGGGCTGCGTGGATTGGTTTATGATCACATGACTCATTGATGGATGGCTGTGACCATACCTGAGTCTTCATGGATGGTTATGACCATACCTTTATCATTATCATGGTCTCATTCGCTGGATGGCTGCGTCCATACCACAGACCTATTCGTATGTCTTTTGGATGGCTGCACCCATGCGTAGACTACATGTACTTCATTATCAAATATATCATGCACTTGCGTGCAGGTTCTTCCAGATGGTGTTCCAGCTCAGTCAGTTTCATAAAGCATTTCACCCCTCCCACTCTCTCAGGCTTCATACTTTAGGGGGCATCTGTTACATAGTAATTTGTCACTATCTTCACTCCAGTCTTTCTACTGTGTCTTGTGTCCAAGTCAAACATGCTCATATTAGACAAATGCTCTCTAATGTTCCCAAATGACCCACTTTCCCTATGTTATCTGCCTCATCGCGTCTGTTGGCTAAATAAACGCGCTGAAGGGTGCTCATAAACAGTCTAGAAGCACTGCCATCGTAGAAGTACACCTAATTCCCACGATGGTCCGATTTTATGTCCCAGCGCGAGGCTGTTTATAATCTTTGTCGATGACCTAGCTAGCTACATTATTCAATAGCGATGTCAGTTCTATAGATCAGTTATGCCCCTGCGATGATCCAGATTGGTTGAATTTGTTCCAATAGTCAGCCTTCCAGATGACTTCAGACCTAGTTGTTGGCATAGTTCGTATCGCCCTCCTTTCTCTGGCGTGGTTGTTTTGTCATTTGTGCTACCTTCCTTGAATATAAGCTCACTCTTCCACCTTTCATGGAGACTCCTTCTACTATTTAAACTCTCACCATTGCTATGCATTGCTAGTTCCTGATAGTTGGCTAGTTGAGCAGTGTTGTTAGTGTTTGTGAGTTTGCTAGATAGCTGGTGTGAGTGTGACAAGTGTGGGATTGTTGATAGCTTGTGGAAGGTTATGAAGTGCCCTTAATCTTGTGTGAAACTTATGAGTGAGATAGACTTGCATGTTGGGAGATCCATCTTCAAAGAGTGAATTCTTGAGGAACATGTTGGCTGGACCCTTCTGAGAAGGCTTGTGATGTCAAGACTTTGGTTGTAAGCTTACTCTTATTTCATTATTAATGCAATCAATGATTTTTTCCTATGTCTTGTATGTAATGTACTTGATAGCTCATGACTTCTTGACTTTGTGAGTAAATAGTTCATTGTTGTTTTCCTGTTACATGCTTTATTGTATTTCCTTTGCATTGCTTCAGGTTGATCACTCGTTAGGAAGTGGAAGCTATAGCAGTGCAATGAAACTCCATCGACTACCAGTTGAGGTAGGCCTCCAACTATGACTACTTAAGGAAAGCTATTGTTGATCTGTCCTTGTTTGTGACTAGACCAACTCTAGGGCTAGAGGGGTTGCCTTATCCGCAGAGGGAACACTTTCCTGCATCACAAGTAGTCAAATAGTTTAATCTTGACTAGTTCATATTTTCAATTTCATGTTTTAGATATAGAGAATAAAGATCTGACCAAACAGTTTAATCTTGGCAGACAAGTAGATAAGTAGAGTGAATAAAAGGAGCTCAACAGTTTAATCTGAGCCTTTGGATGTAATAAGTGTAGACTTAGATAGGAATTCATATGTAAAAGAAAAGAAATTTTGATAAGGGTTTGCCAGTCTAAGTGCACCCTAATAAAGAAGTGAAAATGCTAGGATAAAGTAGGTAGGATAAGTAGATGATGGTTGCATGAAATGGTTAAGTACAACGCTTAAATCTTTTACTTTCACCACTAAGCAAGGCAATGATGCATCACATGGAAAGGCACATCAACATTCAAAGTCAAAATAATTAACTTCCCTACTCATTCCCCTATAATCTTCACTAATTCCCGAAGTGCTAAAGGTAATTCCCAAAGTTAGAGGGGCTCAGAGCATTTCTCACACTTTTGGAGGGACTGGACCCTCAGCCCAATAATTGGAAATGCCTAAAGTACTTAAGTCCCTTCCATCAACATTAACCCCCATAAGATCACTCATTCCTTTGATAAAAATTTTCCTAAGTAAAATCCTATTTTACTTGGGTAAATTAAAATAAATCTTCATAAAAACCCTTTTATACACTTTAGCCTAAGTCAATATGTTATATGATGAAATACTTTTGGAAAACATTGGACTTAGTGATTTCCCATTCTTTTGGTCATATTAACCATTAATGTTTTATTATATAATTCCAAAATAAAATAAAATTACCCATGCCTGTATTATTATATTATGCAAAGCCCCAAATTATTACATATCCCGCCCTGATGGTTAAGTATAACAGTAAAACAAATAATAAATGGGATTAATTAACTAATATGTAGTTGATTAAGAACCCGACCCAGTCACCATTTAATGAGGATTAATTTAGTCATCCAAACTAATTAATAACTCTCCCAACCAATCAAATCGCCCCCGATATGATTAACTCCTTTAATTAATGTCGGGCCCTCCCCTACTATCCATCAATCACGTCATTACCCCGACCACCGTTCAATCGAATCCTTCAGATCCGACGACCTTCACTCATATCATGCGAGCCTTTTGGTCAACCTTTCGCACGCGATGTGAGTGGTTTCATGAACAGTGCCAATGTTACATGTCGAAAGATGTATGGTATCACATTTCTCCCCCCAAATACCACTTACCCTCCAAAAGTGGTGCAATGAAACCTGCTTACCACCTCCCGCTAACGACAAAACATCAAGTCGCCTCCCCGTTGACGCCACCGGTCCGTATCACGAAACCCGCCAAAAACTTTGACTTTGCATAAAAAACAAAGTTAATCTATTTTCTGTCCTTATTCAAAAAACTCATGCATGCAACCAGAAGGTGAATTCAACCAGCTCATGCTCCAACCTCAACTACCCTGAAAATTGCAATTTGACGTCGCTCCAGTCCACCATTTGCACCTAGTGAACCAGTTCTCCATTGCCGATCATTACATAAATAGGTATTTACTAGTTTCCTTCCAAAAACCCTGTAAATACTTAATTTCCTCTATGATTACATTGAAAACCCCAAATTTTAGTGTAATTCAATTGCAAAACTTAAAATTAAAGACTCCCAAGACCCTCTGTTTTCACCAACTTTACTCAAAAACCCCATTTCCATCTATGAATCCACAAGAACCAAAAATGGAAACCCCCGTGGCCCTCAACGTAGGTCCAATTACCACTCCTCACTGGGATTTGGACTACCTTCCCTTAGTTGATAGGGACTTCCAAATCAAAGACCTCACATCTGATGATTCCCCCTTAAGACTGCATTGTAAATACCGGGATCTTTACCTCAATAATGTAGACAATATTGTTCTATGGGAATCAAATCTCTCAAAGTACCAATTCCCTTCTGTGCACATTTTCCCAAACATTGTCCATCAATGCCATGCCAATTACAACCCCAATCTCAGAGCTGTAATGTCCCCTAACTAGCAAATTCTTTTTACCATTACAACAGACTCCATCAATGAAATGTTGCATTTTCAACCTGGTCAAAACCTTACCCCTCTGTCTATCACTGATTTACTTGAAAAATATTCCAAACTATCCAGCTCAGAGATCGCTAGAGTTTGCCAAATGTTCATGTTAGAGCAACACATTTCAGAAAGCCCTCCACCCTACATGACAAGTGCTTTTACAAGCTTAGGGAGGGATATTATCACCATGATTTCCTGTATTCTTGGTTTCACAACCAATGAATATGTAGATGAAATGACCATTTCTTATATGACTATCTTCACCCATGGTCAGCCTCCTGCTGCCAAGTATGATTATGCTGCATTCATAGCTGAGAAAATCCATGATCAGTTCATGAGATTGGAAAATGAGAGGGTGTTCAAGTATTCTACAGTCTTGTATCACCTCTTCTTGTATTACCAAACTGACAAATTCCCATTCTCTGTGAATAAGCTTAATACCAGAGGTAATCCCAAATCAGTCATTTTCTGGACTTCCATCTTCCACTACTCATACACTTCTCCCTATTCATATAATGAATTCATAGATCAATTTGTCTATCCTGTAACCACCATGCTGACAGGACATTCTCCCCCAAGAATCGATGATGATATCAATAGAATCCTGCAACTATAAAAGCAGTACAAGATAGGTGACTGGTACTTGTATCAGAATCACACTAAGATCTGAATCTATGGTTGTGAGCTCCCTCCTTTCAAGCTGCTTAAATATGTCCCTATGAGATTACTTGCCTTGGAATATTACAGGAAAATGATAAACTCTGACCAAATTCATTTCACCAAGGCAAAGAAAAAAGCCCAATTAAGAATCAAAGACCACTTAGGCCCATTTGTGTGCAACAATAGAGAAGCAGGGAAAAGAGCAGAAGAAATCATAGAAACAACAATGAAACTAAAGAAAAGCTTTGCTTGGACATATGATCCTCACACTTTGATCTGTGATAGGAGAATGAAACATAAATTGTCACCCTATATCCATCACAAAATCCTTGAGATAGAACAATATGCAAATTTGAATGAATGGAGGGAAGGGAATTTGATAGAACAGGATAGTGATCAGGTTGAGGTTGACAATTTAATTAAAGATTTTGAGAAGAGACTTGACCTGGACTCTTTTGAATAGGTGGTAGCAGAATCTTCCCAAAGGCCAGCCCAGGAAACTAGTTCTCCCACAGCAGAGCCTTCGCAGAAGGAAACTCAGGAACCAAGTTCCTCAACAATAGAACAACCAGAGAAATCAGAGCATCCTAAGATATCATTAGAGTTAGATCCACCACAGCCACATCCAACTTAGACCAACATGGGAAATCCCCCAATAGTGCAGACTCCTTTGAATGAGGAAAAGAACTTGAAAAGAGATAGGGAAGTAGCTGCCCCTTCTAGCAGACCTACAGATCAAACCTTTGCTAAGAGGGAAAGGTTGAATCCTTATTCAGAGGGGAGGTTCATAGATGAAACTACAGAGAGCTTGAGAAAGGGAGGAACATATAGTTTACACACAGGTGGGACACCCTCAAGTTCACAAAGGCAAGAACTAGAAAGGCAACAGAGCATATAAGTTTCATCCATGAGGTCTTCTTTTGAGAAGATTATAGATATCAAAGGAAATTTTAAGGAAATCAAGAAAAAGAATGAGCAACTCAAGGGCCAAGCCTATGCTCAGTACTTAAAGATGGCCCCTTCAAACCAAACCAGATTGATGTCAGCCTTTGACATCAAAGAGGGCAAAGTGCAAATGAGTTTTCTAAATCCCACAGTGCTGCAGCCAAAATCTTTGGCAGATTATCTCAAGACTGACTTTGAAGTCATGGCTAAAGACATCCACCCCATAGACTGGATAGAACTTCACAAACAAATGGGGGAGATGGTCTATTCTACACTAACTAGCAAGGCAATGATGGCACATAGGTTGCAAAATTCACTGAGAAACACTACTGCCCAATTGCAACTAGAAAAAGCCTCCTCACAGGAAAAAGACAATAGAGTCAAATCATTGGAGGAGTTTATTATTGAGTTGGGCCATAACCCAAAGGATGTCAAGGCAGTAGAGATCCTAATAAAGAAAAAGAATGAAGATATAGTTGCACTGAGAAAGAAGTTGAAATTGCCACCACTCATTCACCCTTAGACTGTTGAAGTGATTGAGAAGAAAAATGAAGAAGAGCTTATGGATTTGGTCCTTAAGCTAAATGAGCAACTTAAAGAGACAAAGTAGGAATTGGAGAAAACACTACAGTCAAGGTAGAGTGAGTTGACCACACAGCCTCAAACTACAGTACCAGTGGTTTCAATAGCAGTCCCTTCCACATTGGCATCAGCTTTAGCACCAAATATTCCTTTGGCAACAGCCACACCCATAGAAGCAACAAGTACATCACAGACAATTACACCAACACAGAGTATAGAGGACTTGATTAAGTCCATGGAGGAGATGAAACTCCAAGTCACAGAACTGCAGAGTGAAAGAGAAATTCACTACTTTGGAGCAGAAATATGATATATAAAAAATCATTTATGCAGAAGAGACAAGAAAAAACAAAGGCTTAATCCAACAGATTAAAGCACTAGAGAAATACCTTACATTTTAAAAGCCTTTGACAGACATTAGGAAGATATTGTGGACAAATATCATTGATTCCATCAATGATATTTGGTCATCCATTCAAATTATTTTTGAACAAATTGATTTGGTTAAACCTGCTCTCGAAGAAGTTCAAAGGACCAGAGAGGAATTGGGTAGAAAGCCTACAGAGGCAATCCAGTTAATCAATCTTCTAAACAGTAGAAACAGACAACAATTGGAACAATTAAACATTGAGGATAAGACTGCTACCATCCTTGAACTAAAGAAAGTGTTGACCAAAAGGAATCTAATACAAGGCCTGGAATGCAGATTTTTAAGCATGCAGGAAGATATTAATGAGTTCATGAGGAAAATTGCCATCTTACAAAGTAAAGGACTCCCAAGTCCTTTAGTCATCAATGACAAGCTAATGGTTCAGATAGACTACATCAACAAGTTGCATCATCAAGCTGATATTCAGGCTAGTTCATCTGCAGTCAAGGCATTGCCCACAGGGAAAGTTCTCTATGATGGTTTGGAGAACCTTTTTTACATTGAACATGAAGTGAAGCACCTATTCTCAGTGCAACCCAATTTTGTGAAATATACTGAAGAAGATGAAATCTACAGGAAGCTGACAAGGACAAGAATACCAAAAGATGATTGGTGGTCCAGCATGACTGATATCCTATAAATTACCATGACTTAAGTGAGGTAAAAAGAAATAATTATCACAATAAATTTTGGTAAAAAAGGGTGGACAATGGTGAACAGGTAAGAGTATCAGATATAGGTGAAAGAGTATCAGTGAAAAGATAAAATCATATGTCCAGCACAGAGTTACTGAGCACGATAGCAAGATGCACATTCATAGGACCTGCCTCCAGCTCCTTCAACAAAAACAGGGACAGCAACAATCAGTTCACATTCTGTTTCTACATTCGAGACCATCTGTCTCTATATTCATGTAAAAGATATTTAGTTTTCCTAGAATATATCTCTCCTAGTTAGAAGATATTTTGATATAAACATTTGTATAAATACTTCCTCATTCAAAGTATTGAGTGTGGATTCTTAGACATTTCTATAGACAATGTACTTTTGGAATTGAAGTGACGTTGAACAACTTTTGTATCGCTGGCTGGAACAAAGTAATAAAGCAAAGGGCTTTTACAGGATACCTATGTCAAACGAGAAACAAATAAGTATTCTATATCTTGTGTTTTTATATTTTTTTCTAGATTAATCAATATTCATATGTATTTCATATCTGAATGATAAAAAAAAGTTATATTTTAGAAAGAGCTTTGCTGCATTCTGTCTTCAAATCATTTATTTTTCTTAATTTTTTATTCTAGACTATTATAGGTAGGGAATTCTTAAGTGCTCCCTGCTTTCATAGTTTATCATTGTGACCATTTAACAAAGAATACTTAATTTCTTTTTGTTAATGAGCACCCCCTTTTCATCATCTTGAACCCTATTCAAGGATTCTCAGTTGCCCTTCCTCCATGTTCAAGACCATTTCACCCATTTAAAGCTAGCATTTGTCTTTTGTTTAGCTATCCTGCCCTGTGAAACTCTCCTTCGTTAAATCAACCTGATCCAATTAAGCCATCATCCAGTTGACTCCATAGCCCAATGGCCTTAAATACCTTGTTCTATCCATCTGCTCTTGAATTCCACCACCAAACAAAATCACAACCCCCCAAGCTGTCATAACTAGCCTAATACCCCAAAAAACAAAGCTAAAACTTAAAGAGAGAACCCTCTTTGAGTATAGGTTGGCTAGAACTTGTACTTAAAAGATTGGTCTGTGGTTACCTCGGACCCCTTTCCTTCTTCTAACAACTTCAAGGAAAATCTAAGTGATAAAACTGGTGAAAATAAAAGTATTCACTAATGAGGATGATGTTTTTGATGATATCTTTTTGCAGAAAAACACCTTTGCAAAGCAAAACATATGGCACAACTACTTTTTAACCAAGAATATCTGGAAACGTTTTACAGTTACAGAGAAAGAAGGCTGGCAATGGTCCCATTGGACTAATTATTAATTGAAGCAATAAGGGAGCCTACTCCCAGTGTGACTATAGAAGGTGACACCAAAGAAAATTCCAAATATGATTCTGGAGTAAAGTCTTAAGAAAAATCTGTCAGGGAATCGTGACAATCATCACAAAATGGAAAAAGCAGAAGCATCAAGGATATGGCCCAATCTACACAGAAGATAGTTGAACAAGCTTCAGCTAGCAAGCGGGTTGAAATCCCTACTACCTCTGCACAACCAATAAAACCCATGGTAATTGACTTAGATGAAGAGTGGGATAATTTTAATAAAAGTCTCAATATAGAGGAACAGGTGCCAGAGTTGTGAACTCCACAATAGAAGACAACTCTGGAAATTACAGTGGAAGAAACTCTAAATGAACCAGAAGTAGAGCATATCCCTATTACCCCCACCTCCAAAATAATTCTGAGAATTGAAGAAATACCCCCTCTAGATGTATTCCATAGACCAAAACATAAGGTCATGGTGAAAAGGAAAAGAGAGAAAAGAAAATTGGACTCTATAGCTGCTACTACCCCTGAAAATGAACTAATGGATGTTCTATGGAAGGACTCACCTATCGATCCGTCTACCAACTTAACTAGACTCTCGCAGTTTGCAGGTGTAGAATTTTCTCTACAAATTAGCTAGCTCACTAATATAATGTAGAAATTTCACCTGCAGATCAAATTGATATATGCAATGTACTAAAGCATAATACTAGATCTACATCTACCATAAACTTTGTGGAAGCTAATCAACCATGAGCAACATCAAGCATGAACACATATAACTGATAAGAAGGAATCAATCACACATAACATAGAAGAATTTATTCGAGAAAAGCACCAGCCTAAAACCCCATCTATGTATTATCAATCAAGTGGAAATCCTCTGCAACATACAAAAAGAATCAGCTCAAAAGCTATCCTGCTCTCTCTGTATTCTGATGATGTAACTCATGGACTATCTAGGCCTGTATATATAGGCTCCACAAGTCCTCCAAGCCCCTATTTCCTTGCGCAATTTTGATTGGAGTCGAATTACATAACATGTGTGAATTGGCCAAATCATACCTATTGTCACCTCCGGTCCAACTATACAATACTATAAGGAATAATATTCCTTCCTCATGCAAGGAATATTCACTAGGAATATCCTAGCAACTAATAGTACATTGTCCCTCATCTGATCTCAACTGGGTCTCTGTCTAAACTGCCATGCATCACTTATCCATGAGTGAATACTCAGTTATCTGAAAATACCAGTTGTCACATGCATGCAAGCATCAACAAACTGTATCTCATTAATTTAACATACTATTAAATTAATCTAACTATACTTGACTAAGTTAAACTAAGTCAATTGATCCTCTCAATATAGAACTCATCCTTAATTCCTCCATAAGTGGAGCAAATCAAGGACACATTCCCCAATCAGTGGAGAAAAAATTGCATGTTCTCACAAAGACTTCAAGTTCATAATTCCTTAACTAATTAACTCAAACTGAATTAATTAATTAATATTCAAACTGCTGGTAAGACCAAATTCGAATTTTACTTCCTATTTTAGACCAAGGCTACCTAAAAATAGGAATCCATTCCCTATTGCCTAATCTAGCACTGATATGAAAACTGCTATTTTTAGCAGTGCTATTTTTAGAACTTCTTTTTTTATCATTTCTTGTTGCCATTTTTCAACACTTCCTCTCAACAAGAAAGGCTTCCTCTTGAACCTGATCCTGTACCTCTGGAATGTTCTACATGCAACACTTCTACCAAGTGTGGTTGCTCCAAAAACTCTGATGTTGAAGCTCTACCTACTACTGACAAGTGCTCCCTCTCTAACCTTTGAGCTGCTACAACACTCCATGTATCTCACACCGTTGCACACCTCTCTGTGCTATCCTGCACTAGTGCAACACTCTTGTGTCTCTCGCATTGTTGCAGCCTGCTAGCTTTACATAGTCCTGGGACTCCTACACTGTAGCTCTCTCTGCCACTCCATCCACATCTGTCTCTACCCAATCATTCAATCCTGCTACTCCTCATCGGGGCTCCTATAGAAAAGTTGAATCAAAGAGGCTGAGTACCTCAAGGATCCTGCCCCTATTCTAGCCTTCTTGGGATGATCACTCCACATCACCCCACCTCCTACTTGGAGGTATGGATGCATGTGATCCCTCTGCCCACCTGGATCGAAATTTCCCCCTACTGGAGGTCTCTGCATGAGTGGATGCCTCCACTCTGTCTCCTCTCAGATTCCCCAGTTGTGGCTGCTCCACAACCTCCTAAAGTTGCTTCACCAATTGTGGCTCCTCCACAATTGTCTGAGACTTCTTCTGGTGCTGCATGTTGAGAGGTAATTTACTTTCCCTCTCAACCACCAAGTATCTAACCTTTTCCTTGCTCCTCAAGGCTTTGCATGCATCTTGTACCTCAAGTGCATACAGGTTCTTGGCTAGCACACCAATCTGTTTCATATTTCCCACCGTCATGAAATTTTCTAGGAAAAGATCTGATTTTAAATCAACAATATCTCCCTCACCCGAACTCCGATTCAACCAATTATTTTTTTGAATTTGGGTCCTTTTCCGCAAGGAATCCAAATCTGCTATTTGTTTCTGAAAATTTTGTACAAAAAGTTTCATATCTGCTCTGAAAACTTTCGGCCCAAAACTCAAAAATTTGAAATCTCCTCTCAGTATATTGTTCTCTCTTGATAACCTAGCTCTAATACCATGTAGAATTTTCTCTACAAATCAACTATCTCATTGATATCATGTAGAAATTGCACTTGTAGATCAAACTGATATATGCAATGTACTAAAGCATAATACTAGATCTACATCTACCATAAACTTTGTGGAAGCTAATCAACCATGAGCAACATCAAGCATGAAAACATATAACTGATAAGAAGGAATCAATCACATAATACGGAAGAATTTATCCGGGAAAAGCACCAACCTAAAATCCCATCTTTGTATTATCAATCAAGTGGAAATCCTCAACAACATACAACAAGAATCAGCTCAAAAGCTATCCTGCTCTCTCTGTACTCTGATGATGTAGCTCATGGACTATCTAGGCATGTATATATAGGCTCCACAAGTCCTCCAAGACCCTATTTCCTTGCGCAGTTTTGATTGGGGTCCAATTACATAACATGTGTGAATTGGCCAAATCATACCTGCTATCACCTCAGGTCCAACTACGCAATACTAGAAGGAATAATATTCCTTCCTCATGCAAGGAATATTCACTAGGAATATCCTAGCAACTAATAGTACAATGTCCCTCATCTAATCTCAATTGGGTCTCTGTCTAAACTTCCATGCATCAGTTATCCATGAGTGAATACCCAGTTATTAGAAAATACCAGTTGTCACATGCATGCAAGCATCAACAAACTGAATCTCATTAATTTAATAAATTGTTAAATTAATCTAACTAGACTTCACTAAGTTAAATTAAGTCAATTGATCCTCTCAATATAGGACTCATCCTTAATTCCTCAATTAGTGGAGCAAATCAAGGACACATTCCCCAATCAGTGGAGAAAATATTGCATGTTCTCACAAAGACTTCAAGTTCATAACTCCTTAACTAATTAACTCAAACTCAATTAGTTAATTAATATTCAAACTTCTGGTAGGACCAAATTCGAATTTTACTTCCTATTTTAGACTAGGGACTGCTTAAAAATAGGAATCCAACCAGAAATGCTAAAAATAGAACTTCTATTTTTAGCACTTACATTTTTCATTCTTTGTTTCCCAATCTAGCACTGATACCCAAACTACTATTTTTAGCAGTGCTATTTTTAGCATTTCTTTTTGCCATTTTTCAACAGCAGGTGCTTATGCTAAAATGACCATAGAAAAAGCAAAAAAAGTCCAAATGTTTCTTAGAGAAAAGGAAAATAAAATAACATCACTTGAACAATAATTACAGCAAGTCAAATCCAACCAGTAGGAAAACATATTGTTGGCCAAGTGTCAATAGGAATTTGAACAAATGCAAATAGAACATTGAATCAGCTTAGCCGATAAGGAAGCACAAGTGCAAGAAATAACTGATCTTCATAAAGACAATCCAAAAATTGATCAGTTTATTATCGAAGCACTCGGACTTAATTCCCAGTTGACACATCAGAAAGAATTACTGTGCCAGAAGATTTCACATTGGAAATCTTATTGCGAAACAAGTGATAAATTGACAACTCAAGTCATAGAGATGCAACTTGAATATGATGAGATCTTTAAAAAGGTCTCTGATTCCATTGCCTGGCAAAATACAAAGGAGGGGAGAAAAGCCAACCTGCCCAAGCTAGAAGAATCACATAAGGAAATTTTGTTTGCAAGCTAGGATTCTCGGCTAAAAGAAGTAGAAAAGGCAACAGTAGATGCGGCGGCAGCAGAAAATATTATCATAGAAAATATCAATGAGAATTTGCATGGTGCCAATCTAGTAGCAAATTCCATTCTAGGGTTCCTTCCAGATTCGAAACAGCTCGAACAACAATGGAAACAGGTAGTGGAAGAAAAAGCAGAAGTGATAAGGCAAATGATCAGGCTAGACTGGGAGGCATATTGGCAACATTTGGTCAAGCCTCACAGCCAATGGATGACCCTGCGATGCCTAACCACTTCTGCCGAGAAAATGGCGCTAGCACTAACCGATGTCATATTCGATGGACAATTGAAAGCTGAAGTCGACTAACCTACACAGATGAAGCCTATGGTGGATCTTTGCAATCTGAAGGATCAAATGAAACATAGTTAGTCACCCTGTTTACTTTAATTTTGATTTTATTTTTTCATAAATTGAGGCAGGTCATTTAAACCTTCTCAACTATTTTTGTAATAATCTACTTTTTGTTTTATACTTTTAGTATTTAAACCCCTCTCATGCATTTGGAGAGGGGTCCAGAATTTTATCAGAAACTCTCTTCAAAACATGCACTTCTGTCCCTGTGAGGAAGTTCTGGTGAAATATATGGAACAGGATTTATTTTTATCTAACTTAGCATCTTCTACTGAAATTGCACTTTTGTACTCTTAGATGATGTTGAATGGATTGAAGATAGATCAATATTGCTGAAACACATGAGTAGGATGTATTATAAATGGTACTTTTATCTCGTAATTATTTTTACTTATGTATTAAGCAATCCTTCCTTTTTGAATTATTTATGTATGAAAGTATGAATTTTGATTATCGTTATTGCACTTCTATATGATGATGACCTTTGTTTTATGCTAAATATATGAATAACTCTATGCGATATATTTCTCACAATCGTTTTGGCTAAATTTTTATACAAAATTATTATTGTTAAAACATATTCACTTCTAATCGTAATTGAATGATCTATATTACCAATTGCTTTTAGAAATTATTGTAGATCACATATATCAAGTTTATCCTGGGTGTCTTATGATTAGAGAGTTTTTAGAAATTAGAAGTTAAATGCATTTGTGATTGATTAGTTTAGACTAGATTACCATTAGCTTAAACATTACTATAAACACATCACACATCACCCCATTTAGCAAAATATTGGGAAATTGGTCCCATTATCCCCAGTCGGAGCCACTACTCCAATTGGAAAAGGAGTTTCCAATCAAGGTCCAGACTGGGTGGTTTTCCCCCATGTTGAGGGAACAATTTCTGAGGCTTCAACAAGACCCAACCATCCCTTCTAGGTGACGAACCCCTGAGACAAATTGAAATTTCATTGATCTTGTCCCGTAGTTGCTCTCATCACCAATGGCTGGTACCGATGTTCGATCAAGTTGGATGATCCGCGCGGATGTATCGCTCCATTATGCATTGATATTTTTCGCAATGGAGAGCGGAATGATGTTGGCTACCATGCAAGAATCATCCAAGCAGTTGTGAACATTGCAGTTAAAAATTTTAAATGATAGCAGGAATGGATGGAAGCCTGAGTTTGCTTCTTCCATCCAGAGTGTGTTGAGCACAACAAAAGTGATCTGGTAGGTGTACTTGCTCCCTTGCTAGTAGAGGTTGTGTTTTCCATTCATGAATGTCCCAACGCGTGTAGCAGGATGTCTCACTAACTGTGGATCTTAGCTAACTTGAAAAAACTGATGTTCACTAGATTTTTCTTCATGTCATCTACAATGTTGTAGTCTAGAGGTTGAATCAGTAGTCTTATCTTTTCTTGTGCTTCCCCAAGTGTAAAGGGAACCCCTTTACTCCTAATATTGGAACGGCCATTCTATTGTGGGGGCATCTTCTCAGCATTTGTCTTCGACATTTCTTGCGAGCACTGATATGCGTTCACCACATGCCCAGAACTTAATGCTTCATCAGGTGCAATACCTTTGCCATTGTCTTTGTCATCCGGCTACTCTTGAATACTTCTCTCTGCATCAAGTGTATGACTGTATACTGATTTTGCGACTCGCTTCCAGTCTGAACAGAATTTCTCAGGGTGATGTTCTTTCATGGAACGAACAGAACTTGGGATCTACACACTGATCGATACTGAACACAGAGCTCTGCGAAGTTTTTTGAGTGGACCAGTTGCTGCTTGATGAGTTTCTTCCCTGTCTCTGTCTAGGCGAATGGTTGCTTGCAAATGCATTTGTTTTCCATCGTTTAAGCTTGGACACTTCTGTTGTTAAGTTCTTGATGAGGTGAGTGAGGGTTTCAATATCATTTACTTCCTTGTCTCTACCCTTGCTCGACATTGCTTGGGACTTCTTGCTCACATCTCTGGAGTCCTTTGTTGGTTCATCATCCTTGATGACTCCAATCGTGTGTAGGTCTTTTTTGACAACAATAGCCTCTTCATAGTTTTCCAAGAGTGTTGGTTTCGCATCTTGCTTGATGAACTGTGCAATTCTGGGCGACAGTGCGGATGTGTAGTAATCAATAGTGATGGAGTCATGAGATTTGGTGTTCGCCACAATTTTTTTCAATATGCATGTAAACCTCTGGTTGAAGTCTTTTACCTTTTCTTTCCCCTTCATCTTCATGCTACCCAATTCTTTCAGTAACATAGTTGGCATCTTCTCATCAGCAACGTTTTTAAGGAATATGCATTTGAATGCAACCTAGTTCTATATGGAGTTTGGTGGAAGGTTGTGATACCATGAAACTCTGCGACCATCCAAGGTACATGGGAACAATCTACAAGCTACGTCGTCATGTCATACCTCAAGGGTCTGCAGCTGCAGGTAGAAGTTGTCCAAATGATCTTCTACATTCATCGTGCTATCAGGGTTGAACTTGATGTTCATTCTCTCCGTTCACTTCAACATCTTATGCAAAATAGTCGAGAGAGCCAATGGTCCCTGAGTCATCCATTCCAAGATTGGGTCAACCATCTCTTCTGCTTCTTCACCCTCCTCCTCTCTTTTAGAATCTGACAGTTCCAACTTTGAGTCCATTGGTTCATCTCCACCTCCACCTCCTATACTGGAGTCTAATCCCAAGACACAAGGGTGTCTTGTTCACCTTTCCAGAAGACCGAAGGTTCCTCTGCATCTTCAATGGTTTTTGCCAGAAATTCAAGTGTGGCAAGGACTTCTTCTTCCAATGATGATACAACAACCCCTGTAGGATTGGATTTTGGCTTTCTTGATGTGTATGGGAGATGATGTATGCCTGGGATCAGTCTTATTGCTTTTTCGAACTAGCAGTGATGGGACAGACAAAGCAAAGGTGGTGATATGGAATTTTGTGTTCAGTCCTAGGAGGTGAGGAGTAACCAACTGCAAAGCCGCTCGTACGTGAGAGGAAGTGAAAGTTACTGCCTTGATTAGATGGTTGATGAATGAGTGTGAGAGGACGTTCAGCCATCTACAAATGGTTGCCCTCCTTCTAGTGCCAGAAATGTTGACGGTGTCGAACCCGCCAACATTCAGGGGATCACCCTGGTATGAAGTCCCAAAAATACCTCACACCATTTCATGTGGGATTTCCATCCGGTATGATAGCTCAATTTCCATTATCTTAAATTTTTGCCTCAACACTTTCTTGTCAACACAGGAGAGTGGTCTGGTCTGCTTTATCTTCGAGAAGTGAGGTTTGCATTCCTGGTGAGTGTAAGTGTTACCTGTGTCAATGGTTCTTTCATTGTAAAGGGAGAGAGGGTGAGAGTGAGCCCCAAGTCAGTTGGGAGAAGTCCCAACTTTACTAAGAACACACAACACAATAGGACATCACAACTTCCAGCGAAACAGTCCACACGGATTCGGTAGTCACAACACACAAGGGAAGATAACACGTATAACACTCAGTGGATTAGTCTGCACGAGTGCAACAGTTGTTATAGCAAGTTTTATGTGAAAGTTTTGTCTGATGTCTAGGAGAGTAGTCTACATGGGTGAGACAACGTTAACATCATATACAACACAATTCCATTAACATATGTGTATTGCAACAAGTGAAATAGTTCAAGTGTTAAACACAGGTTCAAGAAATATGCATTACAAGTGTTAAATATTAGTCTTACAACATATAAAATACATGTGTGAAAACGTGTTGGCCTGTTAGCAGGATTCTGAATTAAGCAAAAGTTCCAAGACACATTGTTACACCATAGATCACTAACCTCATGTGAGGGGCATTGGAGCCACTTCTTACATCTCAAAGATAAGATAACAAACTCTCTTGGCTATGTGGGACAAGTTGAGTGAAAATTCCCTTGCATGTACAAATGAGGGGGTATTTATAGCCAAGTGTGAAATAAACCCTTGTGGTTGTTCGACTACCCTCATGACTATTTGACCTCCATGACTTTTCAACTTTACATGACTCTTTGTACAACAAATGGGTCTCTTGGACTTCCACGTTGCATTGCATTGATAGACAATATGGCCCATAGTAGAGATATGGATAACATGACTCATGAAATAACTCGACATGATAGTGATGGTACGTTCATGTTGCTGGTGTGCATGTCGAGCTGTAGTGCTGCTGGGTGATGGATATCCTCATGGTGTATCACAACTTCACCTCCACATGGCGAAGTGCATGGATTCCTTGATGGTCGTTGGTTCGCTTGATGTTGCTTTTGCACATTTATCCTTGCTTCTATATTGGAATGCTTAACAGGTTCATCTGTTCACAAAAGGTGCACATTCATTCGTTCATCCATCTGTGAGCACATCTTGCATGTTCGCTCTCCATCCGTACATGAAAACATATTCGCATGATCATCCATTTACGAGCATATATATTTACATGCATTGTTTGTTCGTCCATTGGTGAACTGTCCTTTTGCATGTGCTCCCCTTCGTTCATCCTATTCATCATCGTGCCATGTTTATTTGTGTACCTGTTCCTGGAGTCACTCATGACAAGACAAAATCAACCCCAAAACCCTCCTAGTCTACCATGATACATGACCATTTCAGATGCAGGTGATTGAGAGAGGAAACGAGGTTGCAAGGTGAGATGAGGCTCTAGATGAAAACTGCACAAAAGTCACTGGGTGACGGATATGAGAAATTCAGATTCACGTTGACCTTCTGTGAGATCTAGCCTAGATGGAGGAAAAAATTGCGCAGTTTTTTAGGGGAATAGTCTGGGCTACAAGAAGGCTAGGCAGGCACAATCTGCATATTTTTCGAAACGAGGGCAGTGGGGCTGGGCAGAAAAACTACGCAATTGTTTGGAGGAACAGGTTGAGCTGCAGGGAGGCTTGGCATGCAGAAATTGCGCAATTTTTTGGTGGAACTGGTTGGGAGTCTAGAAGCCAAAATTGTGCAATTCCTGGAGGGAACTGGCAACTGGCTACTTAGTCACTGGTAGCAAGAACTGCACAATTCTTGAGGGGAACTGGTAGTTAGCTGTCGGGAGCTTCGCAGCATAAACTGCGTAATTCCTAGAGGGAACTAGCATTCTGCTACTAGCGAGATGAATTGCACTGATGTTGAGAGGTTGGCCTGCTGATCATCTCTGCAAAATTTCTGATTGGAGCGGACTGCTGGGTAGTAAAGGGCATGCTCATGAAAACTACACAATTTTCTGGATGAGCAGTCGATCGACTGTCAGGAGTGCTAGCTGGAAAATTTCTTAATTTCTTGAGGGAGATAAGGACGGGCATTGGGTGTCTGTCTGGCCTATCTGTGCAATTTTTTCATTCAACAGAATGGGAAAATCTTACAGCTTTTGCGCAATTTTTTTGGGGAGTCAGTCCTGGGATGGTTGTCAGGTCAAACTCAGCATGGAGACTGATTTATTTTCTGACGGGAAGTGCAGCTTGAAATGACTTGCTTGGTGCTCCTACACTGGCATGGGTGACAGTCAATCGAGTTGATGGCGGGGTGAAGGTCTAGATTTCAGAAGGCATTCTGGTCATCATAAATTCAACAAAATGACTAAGTGTGTGAATGAGTGAAAGACGCATATGTTATCTTACAGCACACACTTTCATGTCTAGACGATGAGACGACTCAAACCATCTAGACACATATGTACAACATGACTGGCCAATGGTGTAGATGACAAGCATGACACTTTTGATTGATTGTTTGTCGACCATGATTACGCTTGCACGACAGTGAAAGTGACTCTGTGTTGAGTGCGGCAGATGATTTCATAGCGAACACAATAAGAACACACGAAGCGAAGGCTTTGAAGCATAACCAGAACATAGTCGCAAGCTTGACTTTGACATCAACATGCAAGACATGGTGAAATGAACAAGCAAGGTAAATGCAAATACTCACACGATCTTATGGAGTGAACCCGAGTGTGTGCAGTCATCAAGCAAAACTCCCAACAAAGGCTCCGAAATTGGGTGCATGCAAAAATTTTGGAGGGTGGTTGTAGTTGCTACAACACAAGTCTCATATGATTTATCAGTCATTTATGCTTTGTCTTGTGTTCATTTCTTGTACATTGCATTGATGCCAAGTGTTCGACAAAATGTCAGTCTTATTTGGGGATAGTTAGGCCTAGTCCTAGAGTTAGTTTTTTATCTGTAATACATGTTATTATGTGAATCATGGATTATGGAAGTGTTATTGAATTATGGGCAATGACCTTGGCTCAAAGCCTAAAAAAGTGGCTCAAATCCCAGGGATGTTGGCACAACATTGAGAAAAATAGTCCTTGGATGTTAGCATGCCATGTTGTGGGAGCATCCAAATTCCTCTAGACGTTGGCATGCTCATAGTATGGGAGAGTCCAGGGGTTAATTGGTAAAAAAAATCAATGGGACTTAGGGGTTGGTTCCTTAAGAGGTTGGGATGATTACAGAGGGTCTTTTTGCTGATGTGGAAGGTATGTATGGTGTGTTTCTGTCGATTCCACTTCCTTAAGGTGACTTAGGAGGTTTAATCATATAATTGTAACTTATCGTCACATGTTTACCCCAGTTGGCCGATAACTTGGATAGATGTGGGAGGAGGGTGTTACATCAAACCATTTGACATCACTCTCATAGCATATGATTGGTTCCCTTCCTCTCCCATAGGCTTATACCAAGGTGTTGTAGTAAAACTTGTCGGTAAAACAGTACTCATTGACATATAGGTCATGGATGTACAATTGGTTTACAATATCCTTCTTGGACAAAGCTACATGTATGAGATGAAAGAAGTGGAATCCTCTAGTTTTAGAGTAATTATGTTCCCTCGTGATGGGAAAATTATTACAATCAACCAACTCACATACTATGAGAAGAAGACATTAACTACACCTGATGGTGTGCTACCTTTTGTCAGATCTTCTCCCGAGTTTATCACAACCTATATTGATTTTAGACCTAGAAAATTCAAATCATCAATAGTCCTTAGGACATACCCAAGAGACCCACCTATGTTGGAGGATACTCCTCCAACCACAAGAGCCTCGATGTGCATGATCAGTTCATCAAACACCAATTAAGATCAGGAACTAGTTCCAGATACCAACAACAATGTAATTATTGATTCTTCATCTTACCATATGTTGTCATTCAAACACCGTTTTATTGCCTCCACCTGGTTTTGTCTCGCACCAAGTCATTGCAACACTTACATTTCCCAATATGTCTTTGGCGAGATAGGTCTGGTATCTAGCCCCTCAAGCCATGTCGGTAAAATCAGGTATCACCTTGATAGGCATCATTCCTGTAACCCCTCCTCAGGATAGCACCCCACAAAAAACAATGTCTACATTGACACCAGCTAGTGCCAAAAAAAGGGATAATAAAAAATGAAAGAAGGTGGAAGCTTCAAATGCTTCTAGGGTACCTCCTCCCCGTGCTTTATGTGAAGTAGTGGGGCACCCTGCTAATATGTGACCCAAGTTATATGAGTTCAAATATCTTTTGCATGCCCCAAAATCACCAATGAACCCTTCTCCACTTAATGGAGAGAATACCACACCTGCGCATGATAAGGAATTGTGCACCAACAATGCATGCACCATATGCACGGAATACAAGAACTACATTAATTATTTCCTCGAAATACCTCAATATCAAGATGATTTAGGTGTACTCACCAAATCTAATACTATGACCCCATCACTACCATCCATGCCAATGGAAGATAATGGATCTAAAACCATTTTTTATGTCACAGAGGAAGAATATTCATGTTGATATACCTCTTCAAGTCACTCAACCTCCTATTATACATGGAGACAACCAGAATCAGTGACACCCTAACATGCCTCTTTGTGCACTTTATGCGATGAACCATACCATTTCTCTAACTAATTTCTCAAGTTATGGGCATTTAGGAGGTATTACCGTACCCTACACATCAAGCCATGCAACAAACCTAGATGCATGCATCATAGTTGCCACATTTGTGTAGGAAACCATCATACTCGGTCTTTCCTATACCTTCCCCGATTCAATGAAATATTGGATTTCATGTGTCAATTCATCACTGAGAACTCATATTTAGTCGAACCAAATACCTAATCCCCGGAGAACACCACAATAGTGGGGAAATATGGATCTAGGTCCATATTGTATGTATTTGAGGAAACAACACTTCTTGGCAAACAACTAAGTACCCATCAATGTGTTAACCACCACCACGATCGATGAGGATCTACAAAAAGGACAAAGCGGCCTCAATTCACATTGTCAAAATCACCCAACATGTGCGCCCTATGCGATAGACCCAACCACCTAGTGAATCAATGTTAAGAATTGAGCAATATTCGAGCTATGTTTCACTTGTTGGTCCATACTTCATGACCTAACCACGCTAGACACTCGTGCCATCAGTGTCACATATGCTCTCAAATACTTCATATATAGAATTTTCAGTACCTTCCACGTTTTCGAGAAGTGAGAGAAGCATTAAGACAACCTCACATTGGGGAGAAACGCCATGTTGATACTAAGATCCAAGGGTCATCGACACTCAGGAATACCCCACCTCATGACACCAAGCAGGTATCATCGTCTCACACTATGGACGATATTGACACCCACACCATTTATTTTATTAACACTAGTATGTGTGCAGTATTTGCACCAGTAACTCTCATAGTTTTGAGACATGTCCTATGTTACTAACATTTCGATAGCTTAGAATTCAGCACCAACCTCACATAGAGGAAGATATGTTAGCTCCTAGGATGTCGATGGTATCATAGGAACCAACTCGCAGTCACCGTTACTCTGTCGTTATGGAAATTTTACCACCACCTAATGCTGACAACACACAACATCACATACGATTCATTTCCTCTTCTATATGAACCATAATTCATGTTGTCTACTCATCATTATTTGGTGTCAATACTCTTAAACATACCAAAATGGTGGTGCCATCACTCATTATGCAGATCCATCCCATCTGCACATTGTTAACATCACTAGGTTCTACGAAGTCAACCACTGAATCATTGTCTTACTCATATTTCAGCATAAGAAAAAAGAAACTCCTCCCTGAAAACCTCACGCAACCCAATTCAATATTAGATATTTTTTTTCCACTAAAGAAAAGATATTTTAGAGGCCATCATGAAACCCAAGTGCCCTTGGGATGATATGCATCATCGCTATTTCTTCCTACCTGTAAAATCCTTTGTTCCTCTCGATTTACCGACACATGATTTTTGCACCATAGAGTCAAAGGATTCCTTCCATCAAGACTAGTAATTTCGTTTTAAAATCCCATCCCTACGCCATATGCATTTGAGGAAGGGAACATGTCTAATATCTCACCTACCACTAAGGTCGATATTTCAATCAAACCTGGCATTGTTGAGGAAATATCATTGGGGGAAGAATGCTCCCCAAACGAGGTAACCTCATACAAAGCCCTATTTCAAGAATATAGGGATATCTTTGCATGGACCTAATTTGAGTTTCCATGCATCAATCCCACCATTGTCGAGCACCATATTGACACATGGACTAATGTTCACCCCGTCCGGAAAAAACAACATCGGCTTCACCCTTCTAAAGTTGAAGCAATCAAGAAGGAAATTGATAAGCTACACAAATTTGGTTTCATCTATCATATCACTTACACCTCTTGGTTTTCTAACCCTGTACCCGTCATGAAAAAATAGGGCACCATTCACGTTTGTACTGAATTTTTAGATATGAAAAAACCATGTCCCAAGGACAATTACCCTACACCATTCATTAACTAAGTGATTTATGCTGGTGCTAGTTAGGAAACCCTATCCTTCATGGACAGGTTCTTTGGGTATAATTAGACTCATATTCGCCAGACAAATTAGTCTAAAACTGCCTTCATGACCCCATGGGGCACATTTTCATATTGAGTCATGCCCTTTGGTCTTAAAAATGTTGGAACCACCTTCCACTGGGCCATGAATTATATCTTCCATGATGTTTCTCACCTCATCTTTGCCTATTTGTACGACCTTACTGTATCATCCAAAAAGTGCATTGACCAATTAGAGGATCTCTTCCTTGTCTTTCAAAGATGCTGATAATACAAGCTACACTTGAATCCCCTCAAGTGTGTATTATGTGTCAACGCATAAGGACTACGGGGATTCATTATTTCCTAGCAAAGTATTACAGTCAACTATTGGATTATTGGGGCCTAACCCAGGTTCTGCATTAATTAGCCAAACAAATCCCTACACTGTTGGCCCTTTTCGCATTAGCCCGCAGAGCGTGGACTGATTTCTCACCTGAAGTAGTACGGGGGGATGCTAGAACCACGTTTCCACACCCTGAGATGGTCATGATGTCAATTTATTCCTTTTATTCTTTCCTTCACATAGGTCACTTAGTTCTAGGGCTTGCCAGATGGGCCCTCTTTTCTGCCCTTCAATACCTCTGCGAAAAGGTATGATTGACCTTCGCACAGCCATAACCTACGGCTCAGGTACTTTCATGCTGCTATGGCAGTGTACCATGTAGCTTCCCAAACTAGTCTAAGTGTCTTACTCATCTTATTAAACAATTATAGTTAGCACCACGTAAACAGATATCCTTAATTGCATTCAATTTTCCAATGTAATTTCATTCATTTGCACATCATATAAGCATTATAAAATAAATTCATACCTAAAATGAAAATATGCATTAATCGAAACAAAAACTCATAAATTACATAATATTTCTCTTTATTGATATCTTTAAGCGATTACAGACTCTATCCACCCTACGCACATAGCTGCAGTGGTCTGTGCACTCGACTGCGGACTTCCACCCCAGGCCTCTACACACTCAGCTGCAAAGCCTCTACCTATGCTATGACCTGAAACTTAGATTTCTTACTTCAAAGCTATGACTATCTTCTTCATTGCCTTGTGTGTCTAACTACTTAGGGCTTAGCTCATTTTATACAATCCCATGGTCTACGGACTATGGGTAGATCTTTTACAGCCGACTTTACTTTACAAAACTAAGGGCGGATAAACCTTTATGACTTATGACACCTTTGTGCTCGGCGACCACAAAATGCGGAGTATTTACAAGTTTAATACAACATTTGACAAAAACATGGGATTTTAGCCCCAAAACTAATCTTGGGAGATCTCACTCCCAACATCAACCCTCTCAAAGTACAGGACATCCAATAATTACCCCCTCCAAAAAATTTAAAGTGGTTTCAAAGCTTTTAAGGCAAGGCCAACTTCTTACACCACTTTGTACCTGAATACGAAACTTTATGTGCATGCCTTCTTGTGCCTCATTTGTTTGGACGTTCCTTTCTAATGGGATGAATAGGAAAAAAAATTATTTGAACCCCTAAAAAGATGCATTATCTCAAGCTCCATTGATTAGCCCTCCTGACCACAATAAGGACTACACTCTATACCTATCAGCATCTAATGTTTCCATTACTGGGGTATTAGTTCAAGACGGACCTGATATTAGAGAGCACATAATCTATTACATTAGCAAGAACCTCTCAAGGCTTGCCTTGAAGTATGAGTTAGTTTAAAAAACAATCCTATTCCTTTTACACTCTATACAAAAGATTCGGCATTATCATCCTACGGACCACCATCATAATAGAAAATGTCAATCCCATGAGATATTTTCTCACTTGTCATATGATGAACCACAAATATGTCTGGTGGGTAGTTATTTTGCAAGAATGCAACCTATAATTGGCTTCCCCTAAAAGAAATAAGGTGCTTATCCTTGTTGAGTTCATCACTGATCTCCCCTGAGAGACCCAAGGGTCCCCTATTAATGATGCATTCCCTAAGGAATGCATTTTATTTGTATGAATATATGATCCTCATACGATGACATCCTCCTCTTTCTACGGACTCAAAATTTCAAATCCTGACTTTCTCGTGATGATCGAAAATGAGTTCACCACCAAGCCCCCTACTACCTCCTTATGGGAGACATCCTTTATCATCGAGGCATCGACACCATCCTTCACCGATGCCTTACTCTTGAGTAATCTGAGTAGGTCTTAAATTATTGCCACACAAGAGCCTACACCAAACACTTATCAGAGATGGCCATCTCTCAAAAAATTATTCGCATTAGTTTTTTTGGCCTACCCTATTCTATGATTGCATAAGCAGTCAAACAATGTGATCACTACCAAAAATATGCTCATAAGACTCGAGCTCCACCAACTTCCTTGAATCCCTTCACCATAATGAAGCACACAAAAAATGGACCAGGGCTTCTTTTGATCGCATTGTAACTCCTTGATCATTCATTGAAGGGGAGTTAGTATTTCACTATGATCTTGCCAAAGAAGCTTTAGGACTGGGTAAGTTCAATACTTTATGGAAAGGACCCTACATTATCAAGCACTGCCTCCGCAAGGGCGCATATATCTTAGCATAGTTGGATGGGACTTGCCTCAAGAATCTTGTCAATGGGCTCTACCTTAAAAAATTATACCCATAAACATGTATACAAAATGACTTATTTTTATGATGACCACCTCATCATGGATGTACACTAAAATCTCTCTCTCATCCTATGTCGCAGATGGATAACCCACCAACCTATCATCACAGATTCTCTTATCGTACTTCCCAATGGTCCCAACACCTCGCTGCAAAATCTTGGGCCATATACTCTCCTAACTTGACACCCCTTCACCAAAATGGGATTTGTATTGGGTTAGCCACCAATAATCAAGCATAATATGACATTGTTATAGGAATTTTGTCCGATGCCTCCTAACTAGGTATCAATCACCTGCATGTGTTCCTTTATTCCCAACTTGTTGTCTTGCAATTAAACAAAGCCTTCAAAGTATGCAATATATGCCTTTTTTGGAAATACCTACACGCACAAAGGGTAGCTCATGGTTTTGATCATATTACATTTTCACATATACCAAGAAATCAAAATCATATAGCTAATCAAATCCTAGACTGGCATGTATCACATATATACCATCATCAAGAATCATACACCATAAACATTGTATCCATCAAATAAAGGCATAAATACATCACATGTATAGAAGCATGCACACCATAAAAAATCACAAGAGCCAAAAAAAATAATATCTCATATATATATATATATATATATATATATATATATATATATATATATATATATATCAAAAAATATATGAGTACAAAAATATACATCCGTTGGCTCATGCCAGAAAAAATAAGTCATCCCCCAAGTGAGCATCCTCATAATGGGTTCTTGCCCTAGTACATATAATACATATCTAGGCCCGAGGTGCCCTACCCTCGGTGTCCCCTGCCTATGGTCCCCCAACCTCATTTGGTGTGAGGAACGGAAAAGAAGTCCCCACTGTCATAGCTATGTGATGGAGAGTAGGACGTTGTGCTCTATCCTGAGCCATGACTATCACCACCATCTCCTTTCCCAATGCCACCAATCCCTCCTCAAGTCTCCCACTTAGCAAGGTTGTCACTTGACCCAAAGAATCCTCTACATCCCCCAACGGCACCTCTATAGCAGCTACACGAGTCTACACAGCCTATGACTACTCCTGTAGCCTTGTCATCTCTTGGGGGGAAGAGGAGCTACCTCCCTCTCCAGAGCGACCACCTATCTCCAAATGTCGGTGCTAAGCTAGCCTCACAGGGTCCTCCCAGACCATGTCATCCCTTTGTCATTGCAGCACAACTACCAGACTAGCTACTCCTAATCCTTCGAGGATCATTTCCCACTAGGTAGGAAAACAGTCATCCGTGGGGCCAAACATATGCAAGCCAACATAAATGATGTCAACATCATCATAAATATACAACATATATACATGTAAGAAAGAACAAATATAGAAAACACAAACCACATACCTGTTGGCCCCCAAGTGTCGTTAGGGGGAATCCCCATGTCTGGATCACCCCTAAAGTCAACACCATGGTAGGGGTACTCTAAGGCCATCTAAGGGTTGGATCAAAACCAACCCTCCACCATGGAATTCCAATAATGCCCCACTCACAGCCACCAGCCCATGGCATCATCGGAGCCCACTACCTAATTCGTGGGTCTCTCGCAAAACCTGCTGGCACTGCCAATATAAGACATAGCATCACCACTATCTCATAGAGGATGGTACACAATATGCTCACATAATAGAAACTATGTAACTAATCATGTCACACCTATGCTATCTGTGACACCATCCCTCTGTACACAAACTTGGCCCAGTCAAAGAAATTCCCACCATGTAGTCTCTCCAAGACTACAATATGAGGTCTCAACACTTGATAAGGAGCATTCAACCCATCAAGTCATACAATCATCACCATGGTGAGCTACTCAGATAGATCTGTGATTGCCCGAATATGGACACTACCCTGCACATCCGCCCACTCATGAATTTCCACCTTCCCTGTTGAAAGTGGCACCAGTAAAGCCTCCCACGAGGCACTAGTCTAGTAAATAAATAAATGTCTACTACAACAGTGAAGGGCGACTCTCTGCCTTCGATCTGGAATACCTCATGCTCCATGTCCCATAATCATATCAGGAAATGCCGGAATGGATCCTGCGACCTCAATTTGGGGTTCTTAGTGAACTTCAGTAACCCCCATCATTCAAGAGTAGCATTCACTGGAGAATCACCCGCAATAGATGTACGAAGAGGCTCTCAATCACTCTCTCTCCATAGCATACCCATCCTACCAATAGGGATGTAAAAACGTCAAAATTAGCGTCCTATGCTAAAAAATATCTCTTTTAACAAACCCATGTGCATGTTTCCATAACATGTGCATAGTGGCATGTTTTTTTCTCTGAAAGACGTGTGTTTCGCTGTGCAATGACACCCTTCAGACGTGTAGGTCACGCATATGTTCACCAATAAGGCACGGGGATGTTGACCCCTTAGCTACGTGATTGTTTCTTGAAAAAGAACATAGAATGCACAGGTGTCCCAATGATAGTCGTGCATACTACACACCTTTCACCTAGATTCACACAAGGTCGCCAATCCTATGACCCCGTGACTGTTTCACCCTCAAATACACCCATTGTGCGAGTATCTATCTAGAACCTATAGGTATCCTTTTGTCACCAGCAAGGACTGCGTGACTACATCGCAGTCGCCTGCACGGTCAACTTTTCACTCATAAAAAATAGGTCATACAAGTCACCCTATATGGCTTGCCTACCCTAAACTACCAAAATCAAAAAGGTGGGATGATGTGCCCTTACCTTTCCCTCCTCGTACACTTCCCTAGTGCACAGGATGATCGCATCACTAGAAAAATGTTGTTGGAATCAATCAGCACTCCAAGAGAAACAATTACAAATGAAGTGGCATATGGCCAATTTTCCTAAATTTTACCCTTTTTTCATTTTCCTAAACCCCATACAGGAGCTCAGGACCTCTTTTCTCAAAATCATCATAGATATAAATATCAAGACCATGTCATCTCCACCATGGTACCCTCTGTTCCACTTCAACCCCAAACTCATTTTTTGGACGCAACACATGCTCAAAGTACCATTTTAGGTGTGCCTTGTCATGTTCTTCAAACCATCTTATTCAACACATTTCTACTTATATATGTTTTTATCAATATCTCTTGACTTGGGGTATTGGTTGTCGAAGTTGTAGGTAATTTAGAAGCTTCCCACTAGAATCAAGACCCTAGTGGCCGACAATAGTGAAGGTATCGTTCTCCACCCAACATGATAAGCTTCCTTCAATTCTTTGCATATCCTGACATCATTTATCCAAAACGCACCATAGGGTCCATCATCGCAACCACAGTTACCAATCCCTACCCTTACACATCGTAAACATCCATGTCAGTGGATAAAACCATCCTATTTATGAATCACTTCATGTTGTAGACCCCTCACACCATTGGAACCATGACCATACACTCAGGACTAGGATCCATTTCACTTACATGCCTTGAATATTAGTGTCAATCTCCTATTCTTCACATATTCCTTACCAACCCCACTCTCGGGCCACCTCATTTATTTTTACAATGGGTCAAGTCGAACACACTTCCACATTCTACATTTGGCCTATCATCCCTCCATTTGCATAGCCCATTTGTGTCACTTCATCCATCTCATCAACCCCACACTAAGACCAACAATTATGGCCCTCGCCCTCTACAAAAATCGTTGTACGTTCATCATCATGCAGGTCATTGTTTTCATGGGGCACCCATCTCTGTGTTTGTACATCCCAAAACCACTTTTACATTATTTCGGCAAGTGTACAATTATTTTTTAGGAAAAGGGTTCCCACCCATATTTTCATGTCTCATACCTGGCGATAGTCCCAAGTCACCCCTAGTTGGAGCTCACTAATCACCAACCCATCCATTGATCATTCATCACACCAATAAATACATGCTCACCCCTACCCTAGATGTCCTACAAACTCCAAGTATTTCCCCCCAGAAGAATTGTTTGATAGTCACCAAAACAGCTCCAACATCGAGAAGTTAATTGTATCCATTCATATTGTTCATAATATAGTCATCACTCTCCATCATGATTCCCCAATCCATCATTTCATGCGATTGACGCCTCTTTCTTGTCGACTTCAACATATATTTTCCAAGATAAAGGTAGTATCTTGGATGCTCCCCTCCCTTAAGGGACATTCTTGGGTGGAATAGTGGGAATCACTATCACCCATTGATGTCATCAACCCCCCTAACATTTGACATGAACATATGCTTTCATATCAAGGTGGTATCGTAATTAGTGACCGTTGTAGTTATCTCATTTATTCAAAGAACCATGTATCACTTAGTGCCTCTTTCATAGTTCTCACATTTTGATGCATGGGAGGTACCCACAGTGGATGACCCATGTACCCATGAGCACCTCACTCAATAGTGCTTCACCTTTTTTATGCATCGAGGCACCTGATTCAGTCTATTTGACAGAATCGCCCTTAAGGGCTAAGTAGTTATCATCACCCATCAGCATGTCAAACAATTCAACACTGGCTTGACAAGAATATTTCTTGTATGATTGTAATACTTAGTCACTAGTCATCATAACGAGCATGTGACATGTGCACCTCATATAAACACCTTTTTCAGAGCATGGTTATCTTTATACTTGGTTAATTTTTTCTCGACTCATCTTTGCAACAAGTTATTCTGTCTCTCAAGAAGTTGATTAGGCTCTTAGTCAGAAAATAAATATGTTATGTATTTGACGTATATGTGTTCTTTTAACCTCATACATCAGGGGGCAACTATTAACACCGAAAAATTGTATACACAATTGTACAATTCAGACGGCACCGAAAAATTGTATACACAATTCTAATGGTCTAATATGTAAAATTGAGTTATGCAACCTATCCAAAGGCCAAAATTGACAACCGTAGGGATTTTCCTTCGATAATCATGGGGTCAAAGAAAATGTGACTCAACAATTCGGGACCACTTCACACACTTGGAAGATGAGATTCCATAACATTTTCAAGTCACGGATAGTCGAATTCGAGTCACCCTGAAGATATGCAACCGCCAAAGGGATCCCCTTGTCCTACTCATGGGTCATTTTCTCATTGATGGATCAATAGAGGGAATAGGGATTCAAAGTTCTATAAAAATAGGCCATTCGAGGACCAAAGAGAAGGAAATTTTATGTTGGTGAAATTATTTTAAAAAAATCTTGCATCTTATTGTCGAGAAGAAGTAGAGCACTATTGTGTTGGTAGAGTTGCTTCTTAGCAATCCATAATTCTAGTGTGGAGAGTATTTCATCATTGAGAGAGCCTTGATACTTTTTTGAGAGAGAGGAGAAGCTTGCAAAGCAATTTAAAAAAGGAACCTCCTTGTTGAGATTTTTTAACACCATTTCTCAAAGAATTCTCTTCAAGTGTTTAGTATTAATCTATTTTGTTCATCTTCTACTTTCAGTAGTCAATAAAGGGAGCCTTTTTCCAGTATATTATTGACTTGTTTGCTTCATTGAGCATTATGTATGTGCCCTTTTTTAGTTTTTAGTCTATGTTATGTATGCATTGTTTCTTACCATTTGCAAAGCTTTATTTCTCCTGTTTTTCCACTAACAACAACCAATTCGATATGTTATTTCTTTGCAAGGAACAACCAACTTCTAAGAAGGTATCGTTTGGTAACCCATTGCTACAAAACCACACAAACAACAAGTCATTCTTCAAGAAGAATAATAATAATCTTCCTACAAAGTCGGCTCAAAACTCAAATGCAAATTTCAATGTCGAAGAGCTTGGTATTGATAATTAATGCACCTTTCACTAGGTAGTACATTCAGAAAAGACGTGTCCATAATGGATACACAACATGACTTCTGTGGTGAGCATGGTTCTTGAGGATCAGATGGTTGGTGATGAAGACGTTGAAATTAAAGATGACAAAGAGGAAACCACCCCTCTAGATGATAATGTAATTTCTTGTGTTTTAGCATTCGAAGTTATTCAATGGGGCAAGGTTCAATCAATTCAAGAAGCCCCTGTAGGAGAAGCCCTTCCTCCCAAAACTCAAGAAACTTATAATATGAGGAGCAAAGGACCAGTAGTTGAGCCCACATTGGAGTACAAGAAGAAGGCCCTATTAAGAATAATGTTTTGTCCTATAAATCCAATGTAGCCTTCAACTCCATATCCTAAGCCTACAATGAACAAACCCTCTAAGAACACTTCAATAAGCAGTAAAGGTAACATAGCACTCCTGAAGCTCCCTCTTGGTCTTCTCATCCCACTACTTCTCCTCAATCATCTAAAGAAGAGACAATATCTTATGATATTGGGTATAACATTATTGAATATATGAAGAATACCTGAGAAAACATTTCCTTATTCAAACTTTCCAAGCTTGTTGGTCAAAGGGAGCTAATTGTTGAAACCTTTTTTGACATGTCCTCCATTAGTAAATGTATTGTATCCTCTAACTCTATTTCTTTTGGTTAGTCCTAAGCTCCCATTACATTCAATCTGCTGTCAATGTTACGAATGGCAATTCTATAGGTTCAACCCCCCCCCCCCCCCCTTTCCTGTTGACTTTTGAAATCTTAATTAATGTGCATAATTGTCTTGTTGATTCGGGTGCATTTACCATTGTCATGCCCTTATCAGTCTGTAAGAAATTGAATATTCAACTATAAAATATAGATGCTAATATGATCTAATTATATAGGTATCAATTCCCTACTATTGGTGAGTTGAACAATGTCATTATTACAATGTCTTCTGATTCTAGAGTCTATCAATGCATTTACATCATGGTTGTTGACATACTCGAATCCTATGGGTTGTTCTTGAGTAGGGATTGATCCAACAAAATACAAGGATATTTGGAAACTGATTGGTTTCATTTATGTCTCCCTTACAAAGGAAAGAATAACCAAATCAAAGTCAACAACGAACCCTATATGAAACATATGGTTACTTTCTTTGAAGCACCAAATGAACCCATCAGTTTCTCTCAGGAGGAAATGGGAATGTACTTCTTTGAAACTAACATTGATTGTTATGAAGCTAGGTGAAGGCATGTTTAACCAGATATGCATCTCAAAATCCTTACTTTCCCTCCAAATAAAGGTAATGAATCTTGTACTTTAGATGTAAATAGCTTTAGTATAGATCTTAATTGCATTGATATTTTTACTTTATATTATGGTGGTTCTAAGACTCAAGATGTAGTTTGTGTCAGCTTCATTCTGATGGACCCCCTAAAAAACAAGTTTTTAATTTCTTGTGGGTTAGAATTTCAGTGCACTAACAACACTATAGAGTATGAGGCACTGATCCTTAGAGTAAAGAAGGCTTTTGACCTCAAGTTTGAATAGTTAAAGGTGATTGGTGACTCAGAAATCATCATAATGGAGGTATGAAATGCCATTCGTTGTCTATCACCACATCTAAAAAACTATCAAATTGAGGTATGTGTTGAATCCCTTATTTTAAAGTTTTTGGTATTAAGTCAATTCCTAGAATTCATAATGTCATTGTCAAAACTATGGCTAATGATGCATCCAAGTTCACAACATTGAGGGACGTTTTTCTATTGAGATTATCTATAAGCTTTTTGTTCTAGATAATGAAACTAAGCTCCATGTTTTTAATGATAATCAAAAGATACTACAATTCATGGCAAACGCATATGTATTTAAGGATACAATGATAGACGAAGAGGAACACAAAAGAACTTTAAAATAAGAGGTTGATATGAAAAAGTGAAACCCCATGCACAAAGGTGTTATTGCATTGGAGAAACTATTCGATTTCAAAACCAGTTTCAGGGACCCCCTAACATTAAAACCTAAAGTTCCACATTGTCACACGATAAAATTAATCTTCAAAAGGAATCTGATACGGAGTTCATAAATCTTGGTACGTGTTGTTCTCCTCTGGAATGAAGAGATTTTGTTGAGTTTTTCAAAAGGTACTGAGATGTTTTTTCCTAGATGTATGAGGACCTGAAAGCATATGACACCTACATCATTCAACATGTAATACCTCTAAAATATGGGGTCAAACTTGTTTATAAAAAGTTAAGGAAAGTACACCCAACATTAGAACCTCTCATCTAAAACGAGTTCAAAAAGTGGTTAAACAAACATATCACTTTTAAGGTCAAACACTCCACCTAGGTCTCTAATCTGGTTCCTATAAGGAAAACATTTGGTGAGATTTAGCTATGCATTGATTTCCGGAATCTAAATCAGGACTGAGATAAAGATAATTACCCTATCCCCTCTATCGAACAGATTCTATAAATAGTTTCTGGATCCGAAATTTTTTCTTTGCTCGATGGATTTCTTGGGTACAATCAAGCCTTAGTAGCTAAACTAGACCGGCTAAAGATGAATTTGAGAATGAAGTGGAGGGGCATTTTCTTTTGACACATGCCCTTTGGCCTCATTAATGTTGGAGATAACTTCCAAAGGGAGATGGAAATTACATGTAGAGGGCTTATTAGTCAAAGCATGGTAGTATATCTGGATGATGTAACACTATTTTCGAAGAAGAGATCAAATCACCTCCACCATTTTAGTAATTTTTTTGAACACTGTAGAAAATACGGGATTTCACTCAATCCCAAAAGTAGCATATTCAGAGTCTCTAAAGGTAACCTTTTGGGGCACACAATAACCAAGAGTGGTATCACTATTGATCCTAAATGTGTGAAGGATATCACAAAAATCTTGCATCCTCACAACAATAAGGCTATGTAGTCCTTCCTAGGCAAGATAAAAACAATGTAAACTTTGAAATGGGATATGATATGATTACCAATTTCGTTGAGGTAGGAAAAAAGTCAAGTAATTTTGAAAATTGGTGATGCAGAATACACTTTCTTTTCAAAGCATATTTTTGACACTTTAAATTTTTTGGGAATCGCCCTGCCGCCGCCCATGCGAGCGAGGCTCTAGGTGGCGAAGGTTGCATGCCGCTCTGTCACCCAAGGCCACGCCCCCACAAGTGGCCAAGTGGCGCAATTTTTTTTTAAATAAAAAGAAAAATATTTTAAATGATTTTTTCTTTTTTAAATCAAAATAGATTTTGTGTTTTTAAATTTTAAATGTTTTTTAAATATATATATTTTTAAAAATATTTTGAATAATTTTTGTTTTTATAAATAAAACATATATATATTTTTTAATTTTAAATGTTTCTTTTATAATCTAAAATATATAGTTTTATAAAATTTTAAATGTGTCTATTTTTAAATTGAATATATATATACACATATATATATATATATACACACACACACTAAAGAAAAAAAAATTAAAAAAATCTATATATTTTCATATTTAAAAAAAAAAAAAACAAAACAAAAAAACACAACCATTAATTAATTATATATATATATATATATATATATATATATATATATATATATATATATATAAAATTAATGTTTTTTTTAATTTGAAAATATATAGACTTTTTTAATTATATGTGTGTGTGTGTGTGTGTTTTTGTTAATTTTCTATTTTTTTAATCTAATTTGTTTTTTTCTTTTTGGTTAATTTTTTTTTCCTATTTTTACTTGCTTAATTTTATAATTTTTTTAAATTTTTTCTTTCTTCTTCCAATTTTGTTATGGTTTATGAGATAAACTTTTTTTTTCTTTTACATTTTTTTTGAAAATATATTTTCTCTTTCTTTTTTTTGAGTTTTTTAATTCTTCTCTTTTATAGGTTTATTTCTTATTTTTTTTTAACATTTTTATGATTTTTATTTTTATTTTTATTTTTTTATTATTATGTTTGATTTTTTTTTTGTCTTTTTTATATATTTGATTTTTTTTTTTGTTTTTTGTTAATTTTATGTTTTGTTTTTAATATATATTTTTATATACGTTTTGTTATTTTTTTTTTATTTTTTTTTTGTGTTTTTTCATTGTTCTAATTTTTGTTTTCATTTTTAATTTTATGTTTTCCTTATTCTTTTGAAATTTTAATGTTTTTCAAAGTCATGATAAAATCTTTTATGCCACTATTTCAAAATGTTGAAAATTTACCCTAGAAAAAAAAAAAAAAAAGAGTGTTATTCCAGCATCAACACTTTTCATTTTGAGGGTGTTTTTTGCACAATTTTTGCACAAAAAAATGGTTTTCACTGCCATTTTAAAACATGTTGAAAATTTACCCTAGAAGAAAAAAGCATTATTCCAGCATCAACACTTTCCGTTTTTAGCATTGTTTTTCATGTTCTTTTGGGGTTTTTTGGCTAGAGTTCTCTTTTTGAGTTTATAGGTCTCGTTTCAAAGTTTACATTGTTTAAATTTTCTTCATAAGGCTTTTTATGATTTTTCCCAAATAGTGAAACCTTTACAGAACATGATAAAGAAGGATACGAGATTCAAATGGAATCAAGAAGAATAAGAATCATTTGATTGAATCAAGAAATCCATCGTTGAATCCCCCTCTCTTTACAACCCTTATTTCAGTAAGGATTTTATTTTGTATACCTTTGCTTCAGATTCATCACTGGCAATCATACTGAAACAAAAGGATAGTCAAGGTGATCAGTGGCCCATATCTTTCATCAGTACTAGTTGGCAAAGTTTAGAACTCAACTATCCTAACAAGGAAAAATAAGCTTATGCAATTTACAAAGTCGTAAAACACTTCTGACCTTACATCCTAAAGAATCATGTGATAGTGTTTGTGCCTCACCGAGTTGTGAGATCGTTGGTCATGTAGCAGGAGTTAGGTGAAATAAGAGCCAACTGGATGATGTTCCTTCCCTATAAGAGTATGATTTTGAGTTTAAACCTGCTCAGATGGTTAAAGGATATGGTCTATTTAAACTGCCTATTGAAGCTTCCAACCAACTAGACAAAGATCTAGAAGGATTGGATCAAGAAATTGAAATGTACTCAAATCATTTAGTTCCAACATCTGGTTCTATGTCATCCTGGTATAATAATATGAAGCAATACTTAGGATGAGGGATTTTATCTCCTACCTTTTCTGCGAAATAGAAAAGATATGTGAGACTCAAAGCCACATCTTATCAACTGGTCCAAGGTAATTTGTTTCATAAGCACCACAACAATGTACTCCTCAAGTGTTTGGAATCTAATGAAGTTGAAAGGGTGTTGAAGGATCTAAATTATGTGTTGGTAGGTGGGAATTATGTCGGAAACACCGCAACACATAAGATCATGAGGGCTGGTTTTTATTTTCCTACCTTGTTCAAGGATGCCCATGCATAAGTGCGGGAATTTCCTATTTTTGAGGAGTGGGCTAGAATCTTGGAATCATGGTTAGCTACACCACTACAACCTATTGCAGTAGAAGAACCTTTTGAATGGGGGGGTTGGATGTTATTAGGGAAATCACACCATATTCATCAAAGCACCACAAACGCATACTCATAGCCAAGGATTATTTCACAAGATGGGTGGAAGTTGTTGTGCTACTTCATATCAATGACCAGGAGGTAATATGTTTCATTAATTAGAAAAACATAACCAGGTTTGTGTTCCTACCTCCCTCGTGTTTGATAATGCTACTTATTTCGTGTCATTTATATTGTATGATTTTGACTCAAAAAATGGTACTGTTTTGAAACATTATTCTAATTACTACCCTAAAGGTAACGAATTAGTTGTTTGCATTATGATGCATGTGTTGTCCTTGATGGCAACTCACTTGTAACAGAATTCACAGGTCAGTTCAGAGGTGACAAAATGAATGCTAGAATGAATATAGATGTGATAGAATGCATGGAAGTTCATAGGAATCAATTGAGAGGAATGATAAAGTTGGAAGTTCAAGAACTATCCATCGGTTATATTAAGACAAGTTCTGTATGCACACGAGCTAAGTGAAGAAAAGTAGCGTATGGTTTTTGCACCATGGTATTCTAAATACCAGGAGTCCTTATCATGGTATTGGCCCATAGTAATGAGCGCAACAACAGATATTGATCCCATCAAAGATTACCACCGACACTAATGTAGTTTTGACCCATGGTATTGGATAAGGGCTAACATATATAAAGAGGTGAATATCAAAGTGCTAAGTGTGCAAGTGAAAGGGTTTTTGATGAAAATCTCAATCTGAAGTATATTTGCATTATAAGGGCCATAATTGTCACATTGATCTGAAATAATTATGCACCAATGAATACAATGATGGATCAGGATCATGAGACCTGAAATGACTTTCCATTGTATGATCTGCACATGGATCGACTAGATCTAAGTACTAACGCATGTTTTTATCTCTGGCTATTATGACCATGGTCTTTTTGAAGTTCTAAAGAGCTATGCAATTTTAGGTCAAATTTGCAGATTTATATGCTAGTTGGTTTGAGGAAAAGAGCATATACATGCAGATTCACTTATGCAAAGCTGCAAATATAAAGTAAGGGGTTTATGTTCATAAATGAATGATCAACCTGATCAATGTTGTTGCTTCTCTGTTGTCTATCAATGATGTCCTCATGTTGATCTGGGTTGATTGAGAATGTCTGAAGTAGATTTGATTAGCCAACGAAGTTGAATTTGATTATTAATTGATTAAAGAATGTTATGATTACTTGTTGATTGTGATTGAAGATAAGAGATAGTTATGTGATTGGTTCAGAGTGTTGAAGTAGATTTGAGTATGATTTAGTGTTCTTTTCAGACATTGTAGTGGTCAAGTTTTCATTTTTTGCATATTAATATCTACATGTGGGTTTCTCTACCGAAAAGTGTGTATGTGCACGGTTTGCCTTACGTGAAGTACCATATAAATTTTGGAAAATGAATTATTAGGGTTGCAGTTGATTATGTGCATTGATGCAGTGTTTTGAGTTCAGTCCTGTGTATTGGTTACAGTGATCTTACTGATCTAGTTGATTGCTTGAGTTTTGATTAAGTGTCAGTTGTTTGGGTTTCACTAATTGGTTGATTCTATCAAAGGTTGATGATTGTATTATAGTGAAGATTGAACATAAGTGTTGATATTGGATCCAGTGTGAAAATTCATGAAACATGGTCCATTGATGTTGTTGAGGGTTGGAGCCTTCAGTGAGGAAGTCTAAGCTTCATGCCAGTAATAGCTGGTGATCAGATCAAGGAGTTGGAGCTCCCTTCCAATAGGAGCTGGAGAACGAGTGAAGATTGTAGCCTTCAGCAGGTGGCTGTTGCGTACCGATATGAGTCTACATTAGTACAAGAAGGTAAGAAGTTTTTCATATTAATAAGTTTTAAATACTGAGATGATAGCAGCGGTGGTTCTCTCCCACATAGGGTTTCCACCTTAAATTGTGGTGTTCATGTGTGTTTACTTATGTGTGTTACTTTATTGTGTTCTTAATACACCTGTTTACTATCAAATTCTTGATAAATCTCTTACATTCTGGTTCAAAGTTTAACAAATAAATAATTAGTTGTTTTAAAAGTTCAATAAGCATACGCTAGTTTCTTTTACAACAGTCGCGTATATATGCTAGTTGGGTCTAGTCAAGTCACGTAAACATTTCAGAAAAGAAAATTATTATTGTAAGTTTTTAAAATACTAATTCACCCCCCCCCAGAGTGTTTTTCCCAACAATTGGTATCAAAGGAGGTCCTTCAAAAGAAGCTTGATTACTTGAAGGAAGCTATCTAGGATGAGAAATCAAGACAAATTGACATCTATAAGACCACCACTCTTCAATAGAAATACTTTTATGTATTGGAAGACAAGAACCAAATCCTATCTTTAGTCTCTTGGAGCAAATGTCTAGGCAATTATGGAAGGAGGTTACCAATATCCAGCTGCAATTCCCACAAATGAAACAGAAAATAAAATGTATCAAACCAATGCCAAAGTTGTCAATGCTTTATTTGGAAGTCTGACATAATTAGAATTTGTCAAAGTTATGCAACTAAACAAAGAAAAAGAAATATGGGGCAAAATCATTCAAAGCTCTAAAGTTGATACCAAGGTAGAAAGTGCTAAACTCTAAACTCTCAAAATTCAATATGAAACTCTCATAATGCATAATTATGAAAGTATTGCTAGTTTCTTTCTACGTATAGATGAGATTGTAAATCACATGAAAAATCTGGGTGAAGAAATAAAGGGCACTACTTTAGTAGAGAAAATTTTAAGATCTCTAACTCCTAAATTTAAGTCAAAAGTCTCTTCCATTGAAGAGAAGTAGGATCTATAGATTCTTACCATTTTTCAACTTCATGGGATCCTGACTGCTTTTGAAATGAGGAAAGGAGGTCCCTCAGAAGTCAGAGAAACTGGATTTAAAGCATCTGCAAAAGGAAAAGAAAAGGAAGAAATCAAGGAATCAGGATACATATCAGAAGAAGACAAGGTGAACTTTGTAAACAAACTTCAACTGGGCACCGAAAGGTTCAGAGGTAAGCTTCCCTTCAAATGTTTTGCTTGTGGTAGAGTTGGTCATTATGCTGCTAAATATCCTCATAAAGACAACCATGACAAAGGGAAGGATTCTGCAAAAGGTAATAGGAAACAGTTTGACATTAAAAGATGTTATTATACTCATGAAGATAGTGATGGCTTGTCAAATAGTGAAGAATTTGAATCGATGGGGCTCTTAAATTACTCATGGCCTTTAAAAAATACTAATGAGTCTAATGATAAATTTTAGGATTCATTAGAAGAAAAATATTTCTTTGAAGAAATTACTCAACTCAAAATTTTCTTGGAAGAAAACAAAGTGACCATAGATACTTTGAAGCATCAACTCGTAGAAAACAAAAAGCATAATGATAAGTTATAATGTGAAGTAGTAAGTCTAAGAAAGGAACTTGAGAAAATGAAAACTCTGAATCTTAGATTTTCTAAAGGATCTGAAACCTTAGATGAAATTATCATGGTACAATGCTCTCCTCTTATGAAGAGAGGTCTTGGATACACTGGAGAAACATCTCAACCATAAAAGCCTTTAGCCACCACCGAAAGCTATCTAAATGCAAAAAAAACCAGTCAACAAAGCTTCAGTAATGCAACAAAAACCAGTCAGTAAAGCTTCAATAATGCAACAAAACCCAGTCAGCAAAACTTCAGTAATGCAGAAAAACCTAGTTAGCAAAGATTTAGTCCTCAGCAAAATATCAAAAGTATTCCACAGGTAAATCATGTTCACTCCAATCTAAGGATGAACAACAACAGAAGCACCAGTCAAAAAGTAAACAACAACAGAAGATTCTATGGTCACAAAAATTTCTTCCTTAATGGACAATGTTTCTCATGTCATAATTTTGGTCATAAGGCTATTCAATATGTTCATACAAAAATATCATGACTAGAGAAGCCAGAGAACAAGGGAATGAGATAAGAGTCAAGAAGAAATCTTATAATATTTTTTCACCTCCTATAGATGAAATTGAATGCTTAGTTTGCAATAAATACGGACATGAAGAATCTGAATGCAGGAGCAAATTACAACCAACATCTCAAAAGGAGCAACTATCAACAAATTCTAAGATATGGAAAAGGAAGGAGTTACAGTCTTAAATATGTGGCATAGCATTGTTTGCAGAAGGAAAAGAAAATCAATGGTACATTGATAGCGGATGCTCAAAACACATGATAAGTGATAAACATAAACTTATTTCATACAATTCTTTAGAGAAAGAAAAGAATGTCACTTTTGGAAATGACTCACATGCTGTAATTAAGGGTAAAGGTTTTTTTCTTCTAAAAGAAAATTTTCAAGCTTGCAATGTTATGTATGTTGATGGATTAAAGCATAACTTGTTGATTGTTATCCAAATGTGTTATCAAGGAAATGAGGTGGTATTCTGATCACAAGAATGTGTGGTTCATGAACTTGACATGGGAAAGACCATAATAAAAGGAACAAGAACCCTGAGCAATCTGTATATATTGAAAGGTGGCTAATAACAATGTTACCTAGGAAAGGTAGAAGAAAATTGGTTATGGCACAGATGGTTGGGACATCTAAGCTTCTCTCAAATAAGCAAATCAAGTAGGCTCAAATTTGTTCGTGAGCTACCCTACATCACCATACAAGAAAGTACCATATGTAAGTCATGCCAATTCAGTAAGCAAACCAGAGTTCAATTCAATGCCAAAGAAGGATAACCAAGTAAGCCCCTTGAGCTTATACATATTGTTTTGTGTTGACCAGTAACGCAAAAGTCACCTCATGGAGAACAATACTATATCTTATTCATTGATGACTTTTCTACAATGTGCTGGATCAGTCTATTGAAACACAAAGATGAAGCATTTGATAAATTTAAAGTCTTCAAGGAATTAGTTGAAAATGAATTAGACCTAAAAATCAAATGTCTCAGATATGACCAAGGAGGAGATTACATATCAGATGAATTCTTTGATTTATGTGAATAACATGGCATAAAAAGACAATTTTCTGTAGCTAAAAATCCTCAACAAAATAGTGTGGCATAAAGAATGAATAGAATTGTTCAACAAATGGCTCATGCTATGCTTGATGAGTCTGGAACTCCTGACACCTTCTAGGGTGAAGCTACACATACTACAGTAAATATTCTCAACAAGGTTCATGTTCATGTGAATAGTGATAAAATGCCGTATGAACTTGGGTATGGTAAGCCTCCCACTGTAAAGCATTTTAGTTTTTTTGGATGCAAATGTTTCATCAAAATAATGATGAAAAACTTGGTAAGTTTGAAGCTAGAGAAGATGAAGGAATAATTCTTGGTTACTCATATAGAAGTAAAGGATACAAATGTTACAATAATAGACTTCAAAAAATTGTTGAGTGAAATGACGTTGTGATTGATGAAGCATGCACAAGGCCCAAAAAGGTAACATCAGCAAAAAAAGGATGATGATGAAGAATGCTTTCTTGCATCAAATCGCAATGATATAGAAGAAGAAACTAATGAAGCAATAGAAGAAGATACATTAGACAAAATAAAGGCTCCGTCTAGGTATCTTCAAAAGAATCACCCAAAAACTCAAACTCTAGGAGAAAAGGAATCTGGGGTACAAACAAGAAGAACACTTGTAGGATCATCTAGTTATATAGCTCTATTATCCACCATTGAGCCACAAAATGTAAATCAAGATAGTAAAGATGAATGTAAGGTTAAGGCCATGAATGAAGAACTTGATGAAATTGAAAAACATGATACTTGGGAACTAATTCCAAGACCTCATGATAAAAATGTTATTGGGACAAAATGGATATTAAAAAATAAGTTGAATGAAAATGGAGAGGTCATTAGAAACAAATATATACTTGTTTGTAAAGGTTATGCTCAACAAGAAGGTATAGACTTTGAAGAAACATTTGCACCAATAGTCAGACTTGAAGCCATAAGAATATTTCCTACATTTTCAAGTTTTTGAAATTTCAAAGTTTATCAAATGGATGTAAAATTTGCTTTCCTTAATGGAGATCTAGAAGAAGAAGTATATATTGAACAAATAGAAGGATTCATTTTGGGGAATGATGAAAACCTTATATGAAAACTTAAAAAGGCTTTATATGGGCTAAAACAAGCTTTGTGGGTATGGTATTATCATCTTAACAAATATTTGCAACAACAAGGTTTCACAAAAGGATCCATAGACAACAACTTGTACACAAACATTGAGGGTGATAAACTAATAATTATTGTTGTTTATGTTCATGATATCATTTTTGGCAGTAATGAAGAATTTATGAGTCAAAACTTTGCTTTTGTTATGCAGCATGAATTTGAAATGTCTTTACTTTGGGAACTAACCTATTTCCTCGGTCTACAAGTACAACAAGAAAAATATTGCATGTTTCTCGCACAAAGAAAATATCTCAAGAAAATTCTGAAGAAGTATGGGATGCATGAATGCAAACATGTATGTACTCCCATGATAACAGGATGTAGCCTTAGTTATAATGATGATTCTCCTACAGTAAACCAACTAGAGTACAGTTCTATGATTGATCTGATAATCACCCTATGAGTGGCCTCAGTTGAAGATTTATTAAACATAAAGGTATTACAGACCCATGTGCTGGTGTGTGTGTTTTTTGTGTTATTGAAACAACGAATCGATCAGATTGCCAATACACAGAAAATAAGTGGAAAGACGGCAGAGAAATACAGTAAGCAACACAAAGACACAAGCAGTTTTTAATAAGTAGTTCACCCTATTCTCCAGGGCTACGTCTCCAGTCCAGCTTCAGTGGTGGCCTTGTTTTATTGTGTCTTTCAGTAGAGAAATTACAATACAGGGACTCAATATCAGTTCTCCTGAAGCAGATTTTGCTTGGCAGGGTGGTTCTTGGATTCCCCAAGCCACTGGAGTACACAGACTCTTGTTCTTCCTACCAGCTCTGTGACCCTTGGTCTACAGTGGAAAGAGCCAACTATGATGCTCAATCTGAACAGATTCCTCTATGGGAAGGCTTGATTCTTCAAGCTCTCTGGTGCTCAATGTTGCTTGTAGTCAACTCGGCCCTCTATCTCCTCTGCTTGGCTTTACTACTCTCTGTGCTCAATCCTCCTCTCAGGGTTCACTGTTCACTATCTCTCTTGGTCGCTTGTACTCTTCTCTATTCCTTCTCTCTCCCTCTCTATTCGACGGTCTCTGTTCATGGCTTTAGCCATTCAATCTCCATTCCTGTTCGGTTACTCTCCCGCCTGCGTTGATTCGACTACCGCCTGTGTGCTTGGAGTTCCTTGTTCGGCATCAGCATGAATGCTCAGGAAGTAGCCTCGTGTCTCCATCAGAACAACACCACCCTGTTCGTCGATTCATTTCTTCGGTTATGTCGTGGATACATTCTTTCTCCACTGTGGCAGTTAACGAATTCCAAATCCCCTTAAATCATGGCTTAATTCCCTATCGATTTCGCTTCTTTCTATCAGGCGCAATCTCAGCCGTCTGATCTGGGCTCCTCCCGATCCAATGTCATATGCACATCGAGCGCAATTGAATTTCTCGACCGATAATGCGCGATCACAGCGGTTTTTCTCTCACCTCCGCTGCCATGCATCGATCGCTAAGTGGGATCGCTCCACTATCCTCCAAAACCTCTTACCATTCAAGGGCGCCCTAATCAAAATTGCCAGTTTCCCAATCATGGGTTCCACCTTCGTACGTTGGCACTTTTCATTTCTCCGCCCACGGTTCTCCGGCTCCCAACATGACCAAGGGCTTAAGACCCCTCCATTTCGGCCCTGTTTGCCCAGCGATGCACGATTAGTGCTAGGCGCTAATTGCGCATCGAAAATCATCTCCTTTTCCCATTCTGGGGCTACATCGAACTCCTGTGCAGTCTCCATGGGCCTCGGTCAGTGCGCTTTGACCGGGGTCCTCGTCGTTTCGCACCGGCTGCCATGGCCACTGGTTCAGGGTGTTTCGATTGCTGTTTTGGATTCTTCAAGGATTTGTTTCGTCCCGATATAGTCATGGTTCTTTGACAGTTGTTTATGGATCCTATTTGGATCACGGCCTCCCTACTGAAAATATTTTGGACCACCAAAAGTTGGTTTTCTTCAAGCATCGACTAAGTGAGGAAACTGTTGTCTCACTTGTCCAATCTCAATCCACTTCGCACTGCTCGGCTTTGAACCTTTAAGCCCAATCCTGAGGTATTCCACCTATCCACTACACATCGTCCTTACCTTCCTATCCAGCAATGTATCTTCCTGCAACTCATTAAGATACTCAGGTAGCAGGTCATCAACAGAAGGTAATTGACTCTGATCTTCAAGGTCCTCAATCATTGAAGGTTCAAACAACCTCAAGCAATTTGTGTTCATGACTGAGTAGATGTGCATGTAAGCTGGTAGATCAAGGCAAAAAGCAGTTTCACCAATCTTCTCAAGTATCCTGAAGGGTCCATACCTGAAAGGTTTTAGCTTCTTGCCTTCACCTTGTGTCCTGTCCTTGTTGATATACAGCCAGACTTGGTCTCCAACTTGAAAACTATGCTCCATCCGATGCTTATCATGCATAGCCTTGTACTTGGCCTAGCTCTTTTCCAGCTGTTCCTGTACTTCCTGGTGGATTTCCTGGATTTGTTCAATGAACCTAGTTGCCCTGTCCACATCATTGTGTCTATCAACCATGGTATCTTTACCAAAGACAAAATCCAAGGGAGACCTTGGTATGAAACCAAAGCAGGTCTCGAAAGGAGATCTCTAGGTAGAAGAGTGTTTGGCTCTATTGTAAGCATGCTACACATAACACAAGTGTTCATCCCAAAGCTTAGGGTGTTTGCTGCAATATCCTCTCAGTAACTGGATCACTTTCCTGTTAACTACTTTTGTCTGGCCATCTGTTTGTGGATGAAAAGTTGTGCTTTTCTTTAATTTGGTGTCCATTAGTTCCCACAAACTGGACCAAAACTTTCCCACAAATCGGGTGTCTCAATCGAATATAATAGAAGTGGGTAATCCAAAATGAACCCATACATGTTCAAAGAATAATTTTGCAGTTTGTTCAGCTATAATCTGTTTACTACAGGGTATCAAAATACACATTTTGCTGAACCTATCCACAACAACATATTGATAATCATGACCTTTCTTAGATTTAGGCAGTCCTCCAACAAAATCCATGGAAATGCTTTCCCAAGGGTGAGAAGGAACTGGAAAGGGAGTGTACAAGCCTAGCTTTCTGTCGCTGGGCTTGCTTTTAGCACACATAGCACATCCCTTTATGTATCTAGAAATTGTCTCACTCATTCTCGGCCAATAATAGAACCTTTGCAGCTGTGCAACTATTTTACTTACTCCAAAGTGACCTGATATCAAAGAAGTGTGTGCTTCCCTAATTATCTTTGCTCTCTCAATTTGTGGAATGCAGAGTTTCCCACAATGATATAAGAGTCATTCCTTCACATGATAGTCCAATTCTTCTACTCTTTTTCCTTGACTCAAAGTTGCATATACATCTTTAAAGTCCATGTCCTGAGCATACTATTCTATGTAGCTTTCATGCAGCACAGAATTATGCTTAAGTATGGTAGATGCATTTATAATGGGTCTAGACAACATGTCTGCAACCTTGTTATATATGCCCTTTTTATATCTGATGACTAAATGAAACTGTTGTAGAAAACCCATCCATCTATAATGTCTTGATTGTTGCAACTTAGTTTGGGAGTGTAGGTATTGACGTGGCTGATGATCAATATGTATTACTATTTCTTTGCCCATTAATTAATGTTTCCACTTTTTCACACTCTGAACTAATGCATACAATTCCTTATCATATGTAGGATAGTTGACTACTGCAGGATTAAAAGTCTTAGAATTATAACATATGGGTTTATCATGCTGTGTCAACACTACTCCCATGGCATAGTCACTGGCATCAGTTTGGATCTCAAATGGTCTTTGTAGATCTGGCAGTGCTAATACAGGTGTTGTACTAATTTTTTATTTCAAGGTGTCGAAGGCTTTCTGCTGTTTGCCTCCCCACTAAAACACCTTGTTCAATCCTGTCAAAGCATGTAAGGGAGCTGCAATTGAGGAAAAATTTGAAATGAACTTCCTCCAATACTGTGTTGCTCCTAAGAAGCTTCTCTCTTCTGTAGCAAACTTGGGTTTAGGCCAGTTTACAATGACTGCCACTTTAGAGGGATATATTTTCATTTCACCTCCCCCTACTATATGACCCAAATAATTTAGAGAGGTTTTGCCAAATTCACATTTGGAGAGTTTAACATAAAGTTTTTCTCTTTTCAAAACATCTAATGTCTGCTTAACATGCTTTAAATGTTCTTCCCACGTTTTACTAAAAATCAGAATGTCATCCAGGTACATAATAACAAAATCATCAAGAAAAGCTCTGAGTACATCATTCATTAATCTCATGAATGTAGCAGCGGAATTGGTCAAGCCAAAAGGCATAACCATCCATTCATACAATCCCTGCTTTGTTTTGAAAGTAGTCTTCCATGCATCTTGCTCTGCAACTCTGACCTAATGGTATCCACTGTGCAAATCCAGCTTGGTGAAATAAACAACATCCTTCGGTTGATCTAAAAGATCACCTATGTGAGGAAGGGGATAACAATTTTTGATTGTTATCTTATTCAGTGCTCGGTAATCAATGCACATTCTCCACGAGCCATCTTTCTTTCTCACAAAAATGATTGGTGACCCACATGGTGATGTGCTAGGCCTGATGAACCCTTTCTCGAGCAACTCCTGCACCTGCTTCTTGATTTCAGCATTCTCTAAAGCAGATAACCTTTTATACATGTGGCTGCAATGATTATTTCATCTCCCAAGTCTGACCCCAAATCTTTTTGAATAGCTGCAGTAGTCTACTTCTTCTTGCCCTCAGACTTCTTAGGTCTCAGCTCTAGATGCAGAATCCAGTAGTGCTCATCATCATGCCCCTCCTTTTTACAGTGAGTGCATGAAGCTTTGTCCTTCTATGCAGTGTTAGACTTCCTTGCTTTCCACTTTTGCTTTCTTTTCTCCTTTCTCTTGCTTACAGTGGGTTGGGATGGTCCCCCAACTTCTGGATTTCCATTCTTTCCTCTAGCTTCTAGATGAGTAGCTTGTACAGATACCTCATCTATACTAGTGGGATTAAACATGAGGATGGTATGCCTCATATAGCTGTGTAGACCACCAATGTACTTCAAAAGAGTTTCTGGTGAGTCTAATGAAATACCCAACATCAATGCTCTCTTTCTGAACTCTTGAGTATACCCTTGTACACTTTGCCCTTTCAACTACCGAAGAGTTTGCCAATTCATCATGGCTTGTTGCATGTAGGCCAATGGATAGAACTGCTTTTTGATTTCAGTAACAAATTCACTCCAGACAGAGATGGTCTTACCATGCTTCCTCATATCAGCTGGGGTTCTGCCTTCCCACCAAACCAAGGCAGTGCCCCCTAGGCGTAGGCTTTCCAGTTGAATCTTACTCTTGTCTGAGTCTATATTTTGTACTCTGCAATACACATAAATTTGTCTAATCCAATTTTCCAACTTTTCAACATTTAGCTCTCCATCATATATAGGCAAATCAAATTTAACATCCAACTTAATCAAAGATGCTTTCTTCTTATGCACAGGGCTACTAGGAGGTGTAGGGAAGCTTTCCTCTTTCCCCTTTCCTTTGGAGTGGTCATGGGAATGAGATTCATCTTCTTCTTTATCTTGCTTAGAGCTTGATGAATCTTCACTCTTATGCTTTCTAAAGTCCCTATACATTTCTTCTACCATAGACTTTGTAGCTAGGAAATTTTCTATGAATTGAGGGCCTGGCCCTATAGAATCTTCCTCTGACATTTTCTTCCAAGAATAGACTCTCTCAATTTTAGGATTAGTTTCCACCAACTCTCCTTCTCCTAATTTGAGCTTTGATCTAGTGAGCATTCATAGCTAAACCAACACAAGCTTGTCTAACCTTACAGTCTAGAGCTCTGATACCACTTGATCTGATAATCACCCTATGAGTGACCTCAGTTGAAGATTTATTAAATAGAAAGGTATTACAGACCCATGTGCTAGTGTGTGTGTGTGTTCTGTGTTATTGAAACAACAGATCAATCAGATTGCCAATACACAGAAAATAAGTGTAAATACATCAGAGAAATACAGTAAGCAACACAAAGACACAAGCAATTTTTAATAAGGAGTTCACCCTATTCTCCAGGGCTACGTCTCTGGTCCAGCTTCAGTGGTGGCCTTGTTTTATTGTGTCTTTCAGTAGAGAAATTACAATACAGGGACTCAATATCAGTTCTCCTGAAGCAGATTTTGCTTGGCAGGGTGGTTCTTGGATTCCCCAAGCCACTTGGAGTACACAGACTCTTGTTCTTCCTACCAGCTCTGTGACCCTTGGTCTACAGTGGAAAGAGCCAACTATGATGCTCAATCTGGACAAATTCCTCTATGGGAAGGCTTGATTCTTCAAGCTCTCTGGTGCTCAATGTGGCCTCTGGTCAACTCAGCCCTCTGTCTCCTCTGCTTGGTTGTACTGCTCTCTGTGCTCAATCCTCCTCTCAGGGTTCACTGTTCATTATCTCTCTAGGTTGCTTGGACTCTTCTCTATTCCTTCTCTCTCCCACTCTATTCGACGGTCTCTGTCAATGGCTTTAGCCATTCGATCTCCATGCATGTTCGATTCCTTTCCCACCTACGTCGATTCGCCTACCACCTGCGTGCTTGGAGTTCCTTGTTAGGCATTAACATGAACGCTCAGGAAGTAGCCTCGTGTCTCCATCGGAACAGTGCCAACCTGTTCATCGATTTGTTTCTTCAGTTATGTCATGGATACGTTCTTTCTCCACCATGGCCGTCAACGGATTCCAAATCCCCTTAAATCACGGCTTAATTCCCTATCGATTCCACTTCTTTCTATTGGGCACAATCTCAGCCATCCGATCTGGGCTCCTCACAATCCAACGTCATATGCACGTCAAGCGCGGTTGACTTGCTCGACCGATAACGTGCGATCACGGTGGTTTTTCTCTCACCTCTGCTGCCACGAGTCAATCGCTGAGTGGGATTGCTCCTCTCTCCTCCAAAACCTCTTACCGTTCAAGGGCACCCTGATCAAAACCACCGGTGTCCTGGTCGTGGGTCCCACCTTCGTATGTTGGCACTTTTCGTTTCGCCGCCCGCGGTTCTCCGACTCCCAATGTGACCAAGGGCTTAAGGCCCCTCCATTTTGGCCGTGTTTTCCCAGTGATGTGTGATTAGCGCTAGGCGCGCATCGAAAATCGGCTCCTTTTCCCGTTCTGGGGCTCCCAGGGGCTACATCGACCTCCTGCGCAATCTCCATGGGCCTCGGTCAGCGTGCTTTGACCGAGGTCCTCATCATTCCGCGCTAGCTGCCATGGCCACTAATTCAGGGTGTTTTGATTGCTATTTTGGATTCTTCAAGGATTTGTTTCATCCCGATACAGTCATGGTTCTTTGACACTCATTTATGGATCCAATTTGGATCAATGATTCGTAATCTACTTTATCTAACAGGCACCGGACTAGACATCATGCATGCAGTTGGGATTATTGGACGTTTCTAAGCTAATTCAAACGAATCACATCTTCAGGCAATAAAGAGAATATTCAAGTATCTCCAAGGAACCCAAGACTTTCGTCTATGGTATCCTAAAGATGCAGATCTTACCCTTCATGCATACATAGATGTAGATTGGGCTAGAAATGTTGATGACCGGAAAAGTACTAGTGGAGGTGCATTTTACATGGGGCCCCGATTGGTATCTTGGTTCAGCAAGAAACAAAGTTCCATTTCCTTATCTATAGTAGAAGAAAAATATGTAGATGTTGCATCTTGTTGCACACAACTTCTCTAGATAATGCAAACATTACAGGATATACAAACCAAATGTTCTCCACCCATCTCCATCCTATGTGATAATACAAGTGCTATTAGTAGTTCAAAAAATCCTGTTATGCACTCCAAGGCCAAGCATATTCCTATTAATTATCACTTTTTATGAGAACAAGTGCTTGAGAAAAAGGTTAAATTGGAGTATGATCCCTCCAAAGAAAAGGTTGTTGATATATTTACTAAACCTCTTCCTAGAGAAGCATTTGAATATCTTAGATAGAAACTGAGAGTTGCCTCTGTCTCATTTTGTTGTTAAATCAGTATGCTTAGTCTACAGGTGAAAAATCAGAAGGTTGTTGGCTATACATGGGTTTCATGAAGTATAGTCACGTATATACGCAAGTTTCTTTGCAGAAAGTTGTGTATGTTTTTCTTTGATAGAAAAGCAGTGGGACAGACTCAAGATAAGCCTCTGACATGCTTCTGACAATTATGATTTGATTTTTCTTGGTCTGGTGTTTATGGGTATATTCTGTTGATATGGTATTGAGTTATGTTTTTCTCATTGATATTTATCTAATTGATGAAGATGCTTTGATGAATGAGTTGTTGAAAATGAACAAGTAGCACAGGTTCACGGGGAGCATTAGCTTTGTAGAATATAATGCATTGTTGGCATTCTGGTTGCAAAATTATTTTAATTTTAAGATATTTTGGTCTTTGTTATAAATATCATGTATATAATTTGATGTAAAGGCCATGTAAAGATCTATGATGTAATAATTGTCATATCCAGCCATGTATGGACTTTTGAGATCATCTTAAATATGTAATCCCACTTGGTTGGGTGATTGATGTAAGTATGGGTCCTTGGTGATAGGAAGGTCATATTTAGTTGAGTCATGGAGTCATGTACTTCATTTACATCCATCAGAGATTTCGTTATGTCCTTGGAGGGAGCATGATCAGAGAATTCAACATGCGCTCAGGGGGAGTATGGTCAATATTCATATTCAACAATTCAGATATGGAAGTCTTCATTTAACATTGGTCAACCCTTTTCCCTTGATGTCAAAGGGGGAGAGTAGCTTGGTGTTTGGAGAGTAGATTGATGTTTTGAAAATTTTGGTGCTTGTCTTGATGTTATTTACATGTTGTGGTGACCAAACACCGAAGTAGTTGCTATCAAGTCCAAAGCGGGGGATTATTGGCATTATGATGCATGTGTTTTCCTTGATGGAAACTCACTTGTAACAAAATTCATAGGTCAGTTCAGAGGTGACAAAATGAATACAATAGAATATCAGAATGAATAAAAATGTGACAGAATGCATGGCAATTCAGAGGAATGATAAAGTTGGAATTTCAAGAACTATACACGAGTTCTGTTAAGCCAAGTCAAATATGAACGCAATTTTAGTGAAGAAAAGTAGTGTATGGTTTTTGTACTATGGCATTCTAAACACCAAGAGTCCTTACCATGGTATTGGCCCATATTAATGAGTGTGACAACAGATATTGTTCCCGTAAAATGTTACCACCGGAACTAATTTAGTTTTGACCCGTGGTATGGATAATGGATAACCTATATAAAGAGGTGAAGATCAAAGTGCTAAGTGTGCAAGTGAAAAGGATTTTTATGAAAACCTCAATCTAAAGTATATTTGCATTATAAGGGCCATAATTGTCACATTGATCTGAAATAATTATGCACCGATGAATACAATGATGGATCAGGATCATGAGACCTAAAATGAATTTTCATTGTATGATCTGCTCATGGATTGACTAGATATAAGTACCGATGCATGTTTTTATCTCTGATTATTATGATCTGGGTCTTTCTAAAGTTCTAAAGAGCTACAAAATTTTAGGTAAAATTTTCATATCTGTATGGTTTTTCGTTTCAGGAAAAGTCTGTATACACGCAGGTTCACTTCTGCAAAGTCACGTATATAAAGTAAGGGGTTTCTATTGATAAATGATTGATCAGCCTGATCAGTGCTACTATTTCTCTGCTATCTATCAATGATGTCCTCATGTTGATTTGGGTTGAGTGATAATGTCTAAATTAGATCTGGTTGAATGATGAAGATGAATTTGGTTATTAATTGATTGAATAACGTTAAGATTACTTGTTGATTGTGATTGAATATCAGAGACAATTCTATGATTTCTTCAGAGTGTTGTAGTAGATTTGAGTATGATTTAGTGTTATTTTTAGAAATTGCAGTGGTCTAGTTTTCATTTTTTGTATATTAAGATCTGTATGCAAGTTTCTCTACAAAAAAGATCGTGTGCATGTGGGTTTCCTTAAGTGAAGTAGCATATACATATTGTCAAATTAATTATCAGGGTTGCATTTGATTATGTCTGTTGATGTCGTATTCTGAGTTCAATCCTGTGTATTGCTTACAGTGATATGGTTGTTCCAGTTGATTAGTTGAGTTTTGATTAAGTGTCAGTTGTTTGGGTTTCATTGTTTGGTTGATTTTGTCAGAGATTGATGATTGTATTATAGTGATGATTGAACATAAGTGTTGATATTGGATCTAGTGTGAAAATTCATGAAACATGGTCCATGGATGCTGCTGAGGATTGGAGCCTTAAGTGAGGAAGTTGAAGCTTCCTATCAGTAGTAGTTGGTGATCATATCGGGGAGTTGGAGCTCCCTTCCAGTAGGAGCTAGAGAGCAAGTGAAGGTTGTAGCCTTCAGTAGGTGGGTGCCTATGTATTGGTATGAGTTTGCACTAGTACAAGAATGTAAGAAGTTGTTTATATTAATAAGTTTTGAAGACTGAGATGACAGCAACGGCGATTTTCTCCCACATTGGGTTTCCACCTTAAATCCTTATGTTCATGTGTGTTTTATGTGTGATAATTTATTCTATTCTTACTGCACCTATTTCATGTTTATCAAATGCTTGATAAATCTCTTACATTTTGGTTCAAAGTTTAACAGATAAAGAATTAGTTGTTTTACAAGTTTACTAAGGATATGCTAGTTTCTTTTACAATAGTCATGTATATATGCTAGTTTGGTTCAGTCAAGTTGCGTATACATTTCAGAAAATAAAATTATTATTGTAAGTTTTTAAAATACTCAATCACCCCTCTCTCAGTATTTTTCCCAACAATTGGTATTAGGGCAGGTCCGTCAAAAGGTGCTTGATCGCTTGAAGGAAGATCTCCATGATTAGCAATCAAGATGGATCGGCATCTATCAGACCACCAATCTTCAAAAGAAATAATTTTATATGTTGGAAGTAAAGAACCATATCCTATCTTCAGTATCTTGGAGTAGATGTTTGGGAAATTGTGGAAGGAGGTTACCAATATTCAGTTGCAATTCCCACAGATGCAAGAGAAAATAAGATGTATGAAACCAATGCCAAAGTTGTCAATGCTTTATTGGGAAGTTTGACAGACTCAAAATTTGTCAAATTTATGTTTCTAAACACAACAAAATAAATATGGGACATAATCATTCAAAGCTATGAAGGCGATACCACGGTAAAAGTGTTAATCTCCAAACTCTCAGAATTCAATATGAAACTCTCGAAATGCATAATGATGAAATTATTGCCAATTTATTTCTACATATAGATGAGATTGTAAATTTCATGAAAAATATGGTTGAAGAAATAAAGGACACTACTTTAGTAGAGAAAATTTTAAGATCTCTAGCTCCTAAATTCGACTCAAAAGTGTCTTCCTTTGAAGAGAAGCAAGATCTGCAGAATCTTATTGTTGTTCAACTTCATGGGATCCTAACTGCTTTTGAAATGAGGAAAGGAGGTCCCTCAGAAGTCAGAGAAGTTGCATTTAAAGAATCTGCGAAAGGAAAAGAAAAGGAAGAACACAAAGAATCAAGATACATACCAAAAGAAGATGAGGTGAACTTTGTAAAGAAACTTCAACTGGGCATTGGAAGGTTAAGAGGTAAGCTTCCCTTCAAAAAATTTTCTTGTGGTAGAGTTGGTAATTATGCTACTAAATGTCCTCATAAACACAACCATGACAAAGGGAAGGATTCTACAAAAGGTAATAGGAGACGGTTTGACAGTAAAAGAAGTTATTATATTCATGAAGATATTCATGACTTGTTAAATAGTGTAGAAGGTGAATCTGATCAAGATCTTAAATTACTCATGGATTTTGAGAAAAATACTAATGATTCTAATGATAAATTTTTGGATGCATTAGAAGAAAAATATTTCTTTGAAGAAATTACTCAACTCAAAATTTGCTTGGAAGATAACAAAGTAGCCATATATATTTTGAAGCATCAACTCATAAAAAAATAAAAGCATAATGAGAAGTTAGAATGTGAAGTAATAAGTTTAAGAAAGGGACTTGAGAAAATAAAAACTTTGAATCTTAGATTTGCTAAAGGATTTGAAACCTTAGATGAAATTATCAAGGTACAATGCTCTCATCTTATGAAGACATGTCTTGGATACACTGGAGAAACATCTCAACCAGAAAAGTCTTCTACCACCACCAGAAGCTATCTAAATGCAACAAAAAGCATTAAGCAAAGCTTTAGTAATGCAACAAAAACTAGTCAACAAAGCTTCAATAATGCAACAAAGCTTCAGTCCTCGGCAAGAGAATAAAAGTATTCCCTAGGTATATCATGTTCACTCCAATCCAAAGATGAACAACAACAAAAGCACTAGTCAGAAGGTAAACAACACTAGAAGATTCTATGGTCACAAAAATTTCTTCCTTTATGGACAATGTTTCTCATGTCATAATTTTGGTCATAAGGTTGCTCAATGTGTTGCATACAAAACTATCATTACTAGAGAAGAAAGAAAACAAAGGAATGAGACAAGAGTCAAGAAGAACTCTTATAATATCTTTTCACCTCTTATAAATGAAATTGAATGCTTAGTTTGTAATAAATTTGGACATGAAGAATCTAAATGCAGGAGAAAATTACATCCAACATCTCAAAATGAGCAACTATCAACAAATTCTAAGTTATGGAAAAGGAAGGAGTTGCAATCTATAAGCTGTGGCATAGCATTGTTTGTAGAAGGACAAGAAAATCAATGGTACATTGATAGTGGATTCTCAAAATACATGACAGGTGATAAAGATGAACTTATTTCATACAATGCTTTAGAGAGAGAAAAGAATGTCACTTTTTGAAATTACTCGCCTATTGTCATTAAGGGTAAAGGTTTTGTTTTTATAAAAGAAAAAGTTAAAGTTGGTAATGTTATGTATGTTGATGGATTAAAGCATAACTTTTTGAGTGTTATCCAAATGTGTGATCAAGGAAATGAGGTGGTATTCCGATCACAAGAATGTGTGGTTCGTGAACTTGACACAAGAAAGACCATAATAAAAGGAACAAGAACCCAGAGAAATTTGTACATATTGAAAGGTGGCCAAGAACAATGTTACCTAGGCAAGGCAAAAGAAAAATAGTTATGGCACAGAAGGTTGGGACATCTAAGCTTCTCTCAAATGAGAAAAACAAGTAGGTTCAAAGATGTTCATGATCTACCCGACATCCCATACTAGAAAGTACCATATGTAAGTCATGCCAATTCAGTAAGAAAATAGAGTTCAATTCAATTCCAAAGAAGGATCAGTAAGTAAGCCTCTTGAACATATACATAATGATTTGTGTGGACTAGTAAGGAAAAAGTCACCTCATGGAGAACAATACTATATCTTATTCATTGATGACTCTTCTAGAATGTGTTGGATTGGTCTATTGAAAGACAAAGATGAAGCATTTGATAAATTTAAATTCTCAAGCCATTAGTTGAAAATGAATTAGATCGAAAAATCAAATGTCTGAAATCTGACCGAGGAGGAGAGTACATATTAGATGAATTCTTTGATTTCTGTGAACATGGCATAAAAACACAATTTTTTGTAGCTAAAAATCCTTAACAAAATGGCACGAAAGAGAGAATGAATAGAATTATTCAACAAATGGCTTGTGATATGCTTGATGAGTCTAGAACTCCTGACACCTTTTGGGGTGAATTTGCACATACTGCAGTAAATATTCTCAATAAGGCTCATGTTCGTGTGAATAGTGATAAAAATACATATGAACTTTGATATGGTAAGCCTCCCATTGTAAATAGTTTTAGAGTTTTTAGAAGCAAATGTTTCATAAAAAATAATGATGAAAAACTTGGTAAGTTTGAAGCTAGTGCAGATGAAGGAATACTTCTTGGTTACTCATCTAGAAGTAAAGGATACAAATGTTATAATAAGAGACTTTGGAAAATTATTGAGTGCATTGATGTTGTGATTGATGAATCATGCACAGGGCCCAAAAAGGTAACATCATCAAAATAAGATGATGATCATGAATGCTTTCCCACATAAAATCGCAATGATATAGAAGAAGAAACTAATGAAGAAGCAGAAGAAGATACATCAGACAAACTTGAATGATTTTTCTATTATATGTTGATCATGCCTAACCTTTTACTTCTCTTGTCACTTGTGCAGTGTTTCCTATAACTGTAAATGGAAATGTTTGATGTTCTCTAAAAACATTTTCAGCCCTCAAAGTGTCTCATGTAAGATAGTCCCTCACTCCTCCTTGCGGCCCATATGTAATGTCCAATGGTGAAAGCGACAAGTATCCGAAACAAGGCTTTCCTATAGAATTGAGGACTGCTCTGTTGTAAGAATGTTATATATAAACCATATTTCCATCCCAGGTCTTCGAATGCTTCTGGGGTTTATCCCCTTAGAAGCTGCACCAAATTCTTCTTAACTACTTTTGTCTTCCCATCTTTCTATGGATGGAATGTTGTAGATCTATTCAACTTCATGTCCATCTTCTCCCACAATGTAGTCTAGAATGCACTGAGAAATAATGTATCCATGTCTAAAATGATGCTTCTTGGTATCCCAAAGTGCACCCAAACCTCGCCACAAGAACAATTTTTCTACTTCTTGTCCACTAATGGCCTTTTTATAGGGCATCAAAACACACATCTTGTTGAACCTATCGACTACCATGAATAGGTAGGCATGTCCCTTCCTGGTTTTCGATAAACCTCCCACAAATTCCATGGATATTATTTCCCAAGGATGAGTAGGTATAGGTAAGCGATGATATAGACCTTGTTTCTTGTTGCTAGGCTTGTTGGTACAAAAAATCATGCATCCTCTTATGAACCTAGCTACATTCTCTTGCATCGGCCAATACACATACCTCTGCAAGTTAGCCACAGTCTTCCCTACACCAAAGTTCCTTGCAACCCTGGAGGTGTGAGCCTCTCTAATGAGCTGCAATCCTCACCTTTAGGAACACGTAGCTTATCCAACTTGTAGAGTAACCCCTATTGGTGATGGTAGTCAACGGTGTTATCACCATCATGCACGTGACTTTGACTGTGTAACTATTGATACACCTCCTTGAAGTCCTCATCCTCTGAATATGCCTCTCTATATACATCATGAGTAAATGGCTCCATGTGCATAAGAGTCCCAAAATTTGTAATATTCAGTGTGCATGGCCTTAAAATATTGTCAACCAACTTGTTTTTCTACCCTTCTTATACTTGATCACCAAATGAAACTATTGTAAAAACCCCATCCACTTATAATGCCTGGTCTATTTTAGCTTACTCTAGGACTGCAAGTACTATAACGGTTGGTGATATTTGTAGATTACTATCTCCTTCCCCATCAGATAGTTCTTCCACTTCTTCACATCTTGCACCATGGTATAGAGGTCCTCATTGTAGGTAGGGTAGTTAAGGACTACCCCATGAAATACTTCAGAATGTGTAATATACCTAGGGGGGATAGTATGGGGTACAGAGGGAGGTACCCAAGGGAATAATGTAATAATGGGATGGATCATAGTTATAAGATAAGCCCATCCCATTATTACATTATTCCCTTGGGTACTTCCCTCTGTACCCCATACTATCCCCCCTAGGTATAATACAGAATGGTAGTATACCGACATTCCTCCCTGCATCAAGACAACTCCCATAACATACCCACTCACATCTGTCTCCACTTCAAGGGGTCACTGCAATTTTGGTAATGCCAGAACTGGTGCTTGACTGATCTTCTTATTTAACTTCTCAAAATCCATATGTTGACCTTTTCCCTACTAAAAAACTCTTGCCACTTATTATTATGGCATGGAGTGGTGCTACTAGAGTTGAATACAAGGCTATCAATTTCCTCAAGTACTATACTACCCCAATGAAACTCCTAATCTCAAAAAAATTAGTAGGCACTGACCATTTCATGATGGACTCCATCTTGGAAGGGTCTTTCTTCAGCTCTCCTCTATCGATCACATACCCTAGATACACTAAGGAATACTATGCAAACTCACACTTCTTGAGATTTTCTAGCAGTCGGTGCTTGTTGGGTCCTTAATTTTTGCAAGGATAACAATTGTGAAGGACATTTTGGATCGGAAAACTAAAATAGTAGTGATATGGCTTCGAAATCATGCAACAGAAAATAAGGGAGTGTGTCGAAGAGCTAGGAGCCGATTTTTATACTTTGATATAGTTAAATAAAAAACTAGAATGATGGCCCTAGGTATTTAAAACTATTGATCAAGTGATCCTGGTTATAAAATAAAACAGAAGACAGTAAGAAACTAGTTTAGAAAGTGCTGCAAAGTACAGATCAATCATGAAGACTAGATAGTGCTGAGTTCCACTGTTGTTTAGTTCTGAGTTCTCTATTTGTAATGTTTTTCTCCTGTATTGCCTGTAGACTTTGATACTATGCACAAGTATGTAACTGTCACAAGTTGTAATGCTATTGTTTCTAATGAAATTTCTCTCTACTAGTGATTAATATAAGAAAGACAAGAATTATGGCATTTATCTATGTAATTTATGGGCCCCTTTAAAAAAATTTGCATATGTTTAATTTCATGTTGAACATATAATGTGAATGGTTAAGAATGAATGTTGCGGTAGTTGCGGAAGTATAATAATAGACAGATCCAAATCCCCTTTATCTTTCCATGGTTCTAGCGCACCTCGGGTGAGACTCTTCTTCCTTTTGGAAGGAGTGAATATGTCGGTGAAGTGCTAAACTATGCAAGGCTTTTATTGGCACCCTCAGTGAAACCCTAGGTCAATTTTAAAATAATTTTTCCTGCCAAAAAAATGTTTTCTTGTTGGGAACTCATGTTTCCTGAAAGGGGATTTAAATCATGCGACCCCGATATGTTCATCATAATATCCAAACATGGTGGAATGAAAAGGTTGACTGCTTTATTTTCCAATAGGTGCAGTTGAGGTAGAAGAATCTGGACAAGGTTAAAGAAGAAACATTATATGTTGAACCTTCTTGCTACCAATACAAGATCTTTTGTTGTAAGATTTAAGAGAATTTAGAAGATTTTCTAACTTGATATTACCATAAATCAAGGGTTCCCATACAGCTGAGGTTATGTAGGGACTATACAATACAATATTTGGTCAATCTTCATCGGTTGGATACAGAACTAACAATAGTGGTTTATTTCTTGGTTAACGTGATGCTCGAAGGATATATTATCGAGTTTGTAGCTAAAAAGAATTAGTCATTTTCACGTGGAGAGGCTATATTCATATTTGGAATACAAGGGTGGTTGCTAAAGGAAATACCACTTTGTATTAAGATACTCTTAGTTGAAGATAGCTTGTTGGAGTTTCAACCAAATCAAATGGAAGCTTAAGTTACTTGTACCAGGGGAATGGATTAGGGGAAAGGGAGGTCTCGTAGTATGATGATGAAAGAATTCCTATAATGAATCAATAAGAGTTGTGAAAGGAAAGGGACTTTAGGGTGGTGAAGAGGGCAAGAATCACTAAGGAGTGGCATGAGAAGTATTTGCGAGAACTTAAAGCTCGACAAAGGGAATTACAACAAATAGGCGATGTTGTGAGGAGTTTGACAAAGTGTAAGAGGGAAATGGAGACTCCAAAGCTAAGGAAAGGAAGCAAGGGAGAGAGTTATTTTTTTGGCATGATGGAAGCAGCCAGTGGGAGTAGAAGTGGAAGTGGAGTGAAGGGATTAAGGGCAGTTACTCTAACACGTGAGGATGTCGAAGGATTTTGGACACTTGAGCCAGATGTCTGACTGACCAGAACACCAGAATATGATATGCCAATAGATGATGATTTACATTTCGTAATCAAGTGAATTTTCTTTGAAGACGAGTCAACACCTAAACACAGAACCTCGCAGCATAGTAACACAACTATTCCTCCTCCCCTTGACCTTCCCCTAGTTCTATATTAAAGTCCATATTTTCTCTTTTCAAATTTAGACAAGCTTATTAAAGTCCAGTCATTGCTTCAAGGTAAAATTAGCTCTAGAGGTGTTATTCAATCAAGCTTAGTTACTTATTCTTAGACGGGTTCATGAGGATTCATAATTGTTCTACAACACAACCAACCATGGTTGGAGTCGCAACTGGATCACTTACAAGATACCCTAAGTTTGCAGAAATGGGGGGAGAAGATGTTGAGAAATGTTCGTATTTGTGTGAGGTTGTTTGGAGAGCTCTTTAGACCCCTAACGCTACCAAGCTCATAGACTTTCGGACCAGATTGCAGGATAGGGCTTTGAGGTGGTTCATAAAGTGGATTGATGCTAACCCCAATGCTGGTATTGAACAAGTTAGGAAGGTATTTATTTAGGAGTTTAAGTTACCGCAATCAAATCAACGGGGATTGGAAGAGCTATTGGACATTCACCAAAGGGAGGGGGAATCAACTTGGAAATGCATGCATTGATTCAAGGATGTTATTAGTAAATTATCTTACCCTATTGACCTCCATCACCAGAGAGACTATTTTATCAAGGCCTTGTTATCAATGACCTAGATTACGTTATCTCAGTAGAAGTTCAACACACTGTAAGATTCCCTAGAGCAAGAAATAAAAATAGATGCGATGGTGGGTTATCCACAATATCACAGAGTTGGGGGACTTTTAACAAATCGTGTTATTATGGGTCTCCAAAATAAAGTTGATACATTGATAGAAAGGCTAAAAGATCTAGCACCTGCACATTCGACGAGACCTCATATTTGGTGTACCTACTCTCAGTTTGAAGGGCACCATGCTATTGAATTCCTGCAACTCTGAGGAGCACGACCATGCAGTGTGCCCATGGGACCTCAATCGCCGTAAACTCTAAGAGTTGTACAAATATTTTTTTCACTTCCCTATCAGGGTCATACTTAGTTCGAGTCATTTCTTAGTCTGCCAGGTATGTCTACAAATGATTATTGTGAAATATTTCGATGTTTTGGGCATCAGCATGGCCTATGTCCTATTTTACAGAAGTATTCAAATGTTTGGAATAACTTGTTTTATGAATTTTTTGGATCCCCTAATCATCATACGGATCAATGTCAGTCCCTCAATGCCTTATCAAACCATCTTGATAATTCTGCATTTTGTGCTAATGAGACTCCTCAGGGGCGAGGAGGAGGAGTTTCGAGGGGGGGAATGATAGGTGGAAGAGGTCTGATTAGATGTTATAATTGTGATCAAGAAGGCCATGTGGCGAGAGAATGTCCTTTGCCACAAAGAACATGGTGTTCATACTATCGAGTAAATATGTATGCAACAGAATATTGTCTTGAACTTATTGCTCGATGGCAAGAGTGAAATCAGGAAAACAAAACTAATTTAGTCTATGTAGAGCCTCGGGATCCTAGTCCTTCAACATAGCCTAATATCAATGTTGTTACAAGAGGAGGAAAGAAAACGGGAACTGATAATGGAGCCCCTGATCAACCGACTATTATAAAGCCTACATCTCCAAAGAAATTATATGATGCAAACGAGAAAAAGGAGTATTACAGGGATGCAACTGAATTTTTCCATGAGTTAATGTCCTCATAGTGAGTTGCAGGAGCAAGTAAAGGGATGTTAGGAAAAATGTTTTGCAGAATATTACCAACCTATAATGGACTAGTTTAAGTTATTCTTACATATTATGAATGATGAGCAGCTCACTGGCCAATTGCGAAAGAGATTGAAGACCATTGGTAAGGATGATGTGTTCTTTGAGGAACCAATTTCTACAAATCTACTATAGAGGAATTCGAGACAGGTGTGGAGGAATAAGAAGAGGACCCAAAGGGATTTTTGGGTAGATGCTCAGATTGCATGGTTTCAAATCAAGGAATCCTTGCTAGATTTGGGATCAGATGTTAATATTTTGCCAAGAAAGACTTGGGAATCTCTTGGAAAAATTAGTTTGGTCTATTCCCCTATTTAGTTGCGGATGCAAAATGAGTACTACATTATTCCTATTGTAGATTGGAAGATGTTGAGGTTGATATAGCTGATGTTAAAACTTATGCATATTTCGAGGTTATCGATATTATTTGGGACAAAGACCCATATCTAGCTTTATTGGGCATTGATTTTTCTTTCGATAATTATGCAATCATCAATTTAAACAAGGAGACCATGACTTTTGAAGTGAATGATATGCGCATTATACAACCTCTTGATGCATATCAAGGCTTGAGGTTTACCGAACCTGTGGATGACATTGAATCCTCTAGTTTAGTGGACCTTTTATAACAATTGACTGCTAGAAAATGAGAAGATTAGATTAACCCCACAACAGTTGGCTCTATTAGTTGGAGGAGTATCCAAAGTACCAAAGTTGGTTCTGAAGCTGCGATGGAAGACTAGCAATAGGATTCCCATGAAATCTACTCCTGACATTGTGCTACCGTTCGATGTATTCGCTATATTGGTATTAAGGTATGTAAGTATCCTATTTTTAATGGTACTAATTTTGTTGTGAACTTTTTTAAGGAAATTGATTCTTACATAGAAGAACATCATAAGATCCCTATAATGAGTGTTTCTTTCCAAGCTATTCCTGCAAGGTGGTGGGTAGCACACCGGTATTAGATACAATACTAGAGCAATGTTAAGGTTGTTTTATTATATCAATTCTCTTAGTCAAACCATGTTTTGAGTAATATTCCTATCTACAATGGCCATACTTCACCACAGGACCATGTTGCGCATTGTTCTTCTATATGGAGGGTTGATGATTTAGTAGTTGAGATGTGGACTCATCTATTTATTCATTCTTTTGGAAATATTTGGCAAGCTTGGTATCTATAGGAAGAGCTAAAACGCCAAACAATAGATTGGGATGTGCTGACAACTCAATTTTGTAAATAATTTTCTTTTTCTGCTACCGATGAGAATATGGCATAGGTTCTTAAATATATTAGGGGTGTGTTGTGTAGGTAAATCCTCTCTGTGGATAGAGATGATCCCTCTAGCCCAATGAGTGGGTCTATCAACAAACGAGACAATCTACAAGACACTTTCCTAGATTACAGTCGAAATAAGAGAAAAGGAAACCTACCTCGCTCTGATGCTATAATGCACTCCTTTGTTGAATATCTTGATCGCTTGCTCTTGAGGTTCAGTCCTTTTGAATACCTGCACAAGAGGCCAAACACACAACAAAGCATAAAAGTGCAACAAGCATAGTCAAATGTAATCCACTTAAAAGATCAAGGAGCATTAAGATAAACAAAGAATTTACACAATCATTTATAGAAAGTGAACTAGCAGTTGTATATATTAATAAACAAAAGATGAAGCACACAACCTAGGCCTTGATGTTAGTAGCCCTCCTTGAGTGAATGTCCAAGCCCAAGCTCAAGCTCTCCAAGCACTCCTTCTCCAAGCCAAAGTGAATAGCATGTAGGCACTATCTCAGTATAAGGGTGAAAATAATTAGAGACAAACCATTTTGGAGTGGAGGGGGATGAATTTATAGGCATGGAGAGGGAGTTAGGATCTCACCAAATATAGGGGAAGGTCCTCATCTCAAGGAGGAAGCTCATAGGGATAAGATAAAAGTGAAATATTGGGAGAATTCAATCACATCCACAATGAACATCATCTAACTCATCATTATGGAAGCCTCTAGATCACGAAGCTTCTCCTCCACTTTGGGAAAACTTGTCTTTTAGGGTTCACAGAAAGTATACAGGAAAAAGCCACACTAGCAACACGAGGCTCATATGGTGCAACCCACCATCATCACAATAGGGTAGTGTCACAATCACGTTGACCCAAAAATTATGGTTTTGAGCTCATTTTTCTTAGGAAAGGCTCAAGGAAACTTTTCATTAGTTCTTCAGGGAGGATCTAGATAGAATATCAGGATGGGTACATTGTATAGTTGTCAAGGTTTTGGCACTCTAAGGTATGACACAGGGAAATGCATGAGGTGTGACAAAATACTGTGTAACAGATGGCCCCTAAAGCATGAAGGCAAAATGGGGAGTGATGGTTGAGATGCTTTACAAGCTAGTGCAAGGACTAGAACAAACATTGTCAGGAGACCTACAAACCAAGGACACATATACATATACATATCTAATACCTCTGTCATATATATCAAAACATGAATCCAAGGTATGGATGTAGCCATCTGGATAGAAAGGACCATGTGAAAAGATCCACGGTATGGGCACAACTTTTCGAATGAAAATGATCGTCTATAAATCTAAGATCCACAATATGGATACAACCACTCGATATTCAAGGATCATCATCATCATAGCTATAAGGTCCCATGGTATGGTCATAGGCATCTGTATAGAGGAAACATCTATACAATCATGAATAATACATAACTCCACGCAACCTGAGTTATATCAGACAAAATTCAGGGTCTTGTGCTCCATCCCAACTTGATCAAAGTACGAATTGTAACATGTGAATGAATGTGTCAAAGTTGAACATGCTAGAAAACAACCTAATTTCCGGCCAATGATGTGAACCGTTAACAGGCACGAGAGAAACCACCAATAATGACAATGGCTCTCAAAGTACGACAGTACAATCCATCAATGTGAAAATGAAGCTAAAGTTGAACATGCGTGGAATCATCCAATCGAAGGCCAATGATGAAAGTCTATCATCAAATGTGAATAACTTGCCATTAAGGCATGTAAGCTCTATGGTACTGAAAGGGAGTTTCTAAGTCATCTTCCTGGAAAATGAGATGAAGTCGACAGAAAATGACCAGTCGAAGGAGGGCCATAATGATTTCCTCATCATCGACATGAAATAAGGAATAAAGTATAATAAACAAGTATGATCTAGGACTGTGGAAAAATGTCAAACAATGTATAGGTAGTAAACTGCAGATAGGACTTCTCTTGAACATATCAGTGACACGACTCTGAAGTGTGGCAACATTTGACTCAACATAGGACCACGGGTCATGAAGACAAAGTGGAATAGTCAAATGAGAGGAAAAATGGATCACCCAAACCTAGAAGGACAAGTGACTGAGTGAGGATATCCCAAACCCAGCATGAGAAACAAATGAGCGTCATGTTCAAGAGCGACATGTTGCCTATACCAGAGATGTTTCACCTTCACTTTTTCCCCACTATTTCTAGTGAGTACCCCATATATTTTTTATCACAAGCTTGCAGTGGATAGCATAAGCTTTCCATAGAAGTTCATTCTTTGAATGAATCCATCCTATTAAGTTTTATGAGTCCTAGGAAGGAGAAACTTGGTCTCGTCATGTTGACAATTCTTTCGTCATTTGATTTTTACAAGTCCAACGGAAGAGTAACTCAATGTCTTTTTCATATTTAGAGAGTTTGAAAAAGAGATGAAAAAGAAATATCCATCATGTCCCTTTTCGCAATTTGTCTCTCGAACCCAAAAAGGTAGAAAACAATATTCAAGAGAACCTCCTAGCCATGTTCGACTAAGGTGTTCCTTTTTATTAAAATAGTATATCACAGTTCGGAAAAGGGTTAAACTTATACTGAGTAGACGTCACTTCATTTTATTTAACAAGTTTGAAATGATGAGTACTCAGCAATATTTTTGTTTTTCGAGAGTCAGAAAAGAGCTTAAAGATGACTCCTCTTGGAGGAACGAGTGGTATAAAAGGATAGCAACTGGTTCCGGTAATGATGGAAATGCTCGAAACATGTAAAGTTTAAGAGGTTGGCTAATAATACCACTCATCGTAGATGTTCCTTGGAAAAAGATAAAACAACCAAGTGAAAGTGAATGATTGGCCAAAGAGATGATGGTGATGGAATGGAGAAACCAAGGCTCATCTGGAAAAAATCGGCTAATAAAAATGGAAATCACTACATGTAAAGTGGGAATGGTTTCATTTTTACACAAGCTTGAAACATGGGAAACTATTCTTGAGTATACTTGAATATGGTGTCATTTTTTCACAAGCTTGAAACATGGGAAAAGAGTATGCTTGGATTTGGTTTCATTTTTACACAAGCTTGAAACAAAAACAAACTATGCTTGGGTTTGGTTTCATTGTTACACAAGCTTGAAACAAAGATAAACTATGCTTGAGATAATTTTGCATACCCCTAGCTTAATGACTCAATTTGAGGTACATGCCCCCCCAAGCTTCATTTAATTCACCTAAGTAGACTACTGGTTACTAATAGGTGGATGGAATGGAGGTTCACTTACGAGATCAAGTGAAAGTCTCGACTGGGATTTTACAAGATCTAATCAAAGACTCGAATTGGAAGGAGATTTGTTTCATTTTTTAATGAGCTTGACACAGGAAAAGAACCATGCTCATGACACCTTGTTTCATTTTTTAATGAGCTTGACACAAGTAAAGGAACTCTGCTCATAGGGACCTATTTCATTTTTTAACGAGGTTGACATAGTAAATGAACTATCCTCATGGTCCTTATTTTATTTTTTAACGAGCTTGACACAAGACAAGGAACTCTGCTCCATGGACCTAATCACAGAACAAAAGAGGCCATGGCTTCCATGAGGTTCTCATTAGATGGGAGAATAACACACCAGAAAGGATACATGTCTAGGGATCCGAATGAAAAATTGGGCTCCAATGCCCCCAGTATATGGCATACTACATCACCTACTAGATCATCAGTAGATGTGGGCATGTAATAGGTGGCCACATAATTAACCTATGGTGGGGGTGATACCGCGTGCATATAAGAACCATTTATGGATGATGGTTGATTGGGAGTTCATTTAGGACCAATGAATGTAAGTTGATCAATGATCACAATACTTCCTTCATGTGGGAAACACATCACTCAAAAGAGAGAAGAAACAAGAGCTCCCATGACGTAAACATAATCAAGGCCAAGGAGTAGATTAAAATCTAAAGGATCTTGGACAACCATCACATCTATATAGACAATCTTTCCTCCCAAAGTAATAGGCAACTTAGGAAGGATCCATAACGGTTGACTCTTTCCTCTGTTAAAAGCTAACAGATTCTGGGTGATGGGGACAAGCTAAGGAGAACCTAAAGCTTGCCAAGGAGTTGAGGATATGATGCTAACAGATGCGCCTATGATTATGACAGGTACAACCATATGGTAAGCTTGTACTGTAATCTGGAAAGGCACATAAGATGGAAGACGATATCTTGCCAGTCGACTTCAATCAAATGAAGTGACTAAACTAATAAGATAGGGTTTCATAGGAATGTGAGAGTTTCCTTCTTACACTATGGGAATAAGAGAACTACTCTCATGCACCTCGGGACTGGGAGGATTTCCCTCCAGTTCATTTGAAAGTAAAGAAACCATAAGAACCTAAGCAGTACGAGGTTCACTCTCTACTAAAAAGGTACAGTTAACTGAAGGTGGAGCCAAGTCTACCGTTTTCTCAACCAATGGTCGATTGATAATGGACTCACGAGGCCCAATTTTAGGGAGAGCAGGGTTAACCAAAGACAACTTTTGACCAATAATTGGATCAACTAGTGAATAATCAGGGGAAAGCTTTCGATTAATTGCAATATTATATCTACATAAGATCAACTAGTGCATAATTAGATTAATTGCAATATGATCTACATAAAATGCTTATGGGAATTAAATAAAGATAAATTATTTTAATTTTGGAAATGAAACACACTTGCATGAAATTAAAATCTAATTCAACCAGTTTTGGTGATGACCATGTACTGGGGCACTAATATTACCACTCAAATCTCGTTTTCACCAATTTATCACTTTTCTAATCTCAAACTTTCCAACTTTCCAAGGAGCATCATTCCATTGTTGATGAATTAGGAAACACACCAAACTTGCATAAAAATAAATCATACTTGTAAAAATAAAAAAAATGGAGCTAAAATATGTCTTACATTAAGTAATGTTCTATTCTCCTTTCATGGACCCTTTCTTTTGTATAATAGCATGCTATTACTATTATACAACTTAAAAAAACTAATATGATTGCAAACTACATGAATTATAAAACTACAACTTATATTCAAACAATAATCGTTTAACTACAATCTATATGAACATAATGCTTCATGATACATATTTTATTTCATCACAGTCTGGATGTATGATCCTAGACTCCTCCCTTTTGAATGGAGAGAGCACTCTTATTTATACAAAAACTAAGATAACCAATAATAAATTTTTATCCACATATATTTGATGTGCTTGCGACCATTTTCTAATAATTAGCAAGTAATATCTCTAAAACTCTTCCCACAAATTTCTCCAAAAGTTTTGATAACAAATTTTGCATGATTCTTCTCCATATAAGATACTTGAGTGATCCTTCCAAATCCTGGTTAAATCTTCAAAAGATGAACAAGAAACTCGAATTTGGACCTTAGGGGTAAAAAATTGGATTGTTACAAGCTTTAAATGTACATGTAATTATCACAAACTCACCCAACTTTCAAAGATAAGTGAAAACCTGTTATTTTTCTAACATTTAATCATAAATTCACTTAAAATACTAAAATAAATTATTTGGAATGTATTGAGCCTAATTCCACATACAAATATTGAAATGGAGTAAAAGTGGTGTTACAAAACATGGGAGAGAGGAAGTTTGGACCTCAACATAAGAAGTTAGGAAAAGGGTCTTCTTCCTCTAAGAAGAAGAAAAACTTATCTAAGATGCAATGTTGTGGTTGTCAAGAATATGGACATTTCAAGAGACATTGTCCTAATATGGATAACGGGAAAAGAAAAGGGAAACAACATGTTTATGCAACAAATATTGAAGAAAATGAAAAGTTGAAGAAGCCCAAAGGTGGAAAAGATTTCTTCTACAACCCTGAGGGGTGCATCTTGTTGGCGGTGAACATATTGCTAAGGCATTCATACTACTATGTTGGTCATAAGTTCAAACCTTGAAATACCTATGATTTTTTCTTGGGGATGGTGTGGTTGCACTTGGAGTTTATAATGGAAGTCATCGGGGATCGACCCCATGTCACATGAGTACGAGAGTTGATGCATTATCGATCCTACCAGTCAAAAAATATATATATTCTACTATTCTTCATTAACAAGTTCCTTTGCATATGATGATGACATGTGGCTACTAGATAGTGGAGCAATCAAGGCACATGACTGAAGCGCATGGGAATATTTCAAGCATGACGGAGAAGAAGTTGTATTGAAGGGTTGAAATGGGAACAGTACCAACTATGCAGTCAGAGTTAAGAAAGCACCCATAGTGTTGGAATCTGGTAACCACGTACATCTCGGCAAATTTTCCTTTATGTACCAGTTTTGAAAAAGAATATTATCTTTGTTTCTTGTTTAGAAGATAAATGAATTGTATGGTCAAAGGGATCTAGTGTAGATGATGTTAGGGTTATTAATTTGGATTCGTGATGGAATATTGTACAGACTTGTGAGTCAACTAGATCAAGCATTATTTCATGATGAAATAGATCTAAGTGAGTTATGGCGCTGAAGGTATGGACATCTTCATTTTAGAGAATTTCCTGAATTAAGTGAAATAATGTCAGGGATTCCTAAACTATATATAAAGAATGATGGTGTATGCAAAGGTTGTGCTCCTCGAAAGAACATCAAGAAACTAATTCCAAACAATGACAACAGATCTAAGGAAACTTTGGACTTGGTTCATTTTGATACCTATGGTATAATTATTGTAAAATCACTTGGAGGTTCATTATATTACATGAAATTCATTGATGACTTCTCCCAGAACACATGGATATATATCTTGAAGTCAAAAGATGAGGTATTTGAAAATTTCCATGAATTCAAAGTTGAAGTAGAAAATTTGATAGGTAAAAAGATCAAGATATTGAGATATGACAACGAAGGTAAATACACCTCAAAGGAGCTTGTTTCTTTCTACAAGCAGGTTGGGATTAAGAGGGATCTAATTGTCCCCTATAATCCACAATAGAATGGTGTAGAAAAATGAAATAGGAATTCCATTCAAGAACCTATCAAGGTCATGATGCATGATTTGGACTTGCCATTATTCTTATGGAGTGAACCATCACATACAACTATGTACATTCAAAATTGAAGTCGTCATAGAGTTCTGGAAGGTATGAATCATGAAGAAGCCTTCTCCAAAATGAAGCTAAAGGTTAGGCACATTAGAATATTTGGTTTTCTTATATATAATCATGTTCCTAATGATAAAAGGAACAAGCTTGCGCCTTTAGGAAAGAAACACATATTTGTTAAATATAGTGGATCTCCAAAAAGCCTACAGAATTTGCATTCCAAAGCAGTACCAAATTGAGGTTAGTTGAGATGTCAACTTTGATGTGAAAGTGGCATATTTGAGGTCTAAGGTAGTATCTTTAGATTCCTTAGAATAATTTAAACCTGAAGCCTCAATGGAGGAGCACTCTAGCTCTACAGAATGTACTAGAAGGCGAGAAAGGCCTCAAGATACAGCAGAACTAGTCATAGTTCCAAAGATCAAGGAGAGACCATCATGGCTTATATCAACACTAGAAGAGGTAGAAGGACATGCAGCTCTTCATGGAACATCTAGAGAAGTGAAGAAACCAAAGAGATTCTCCAGCTATGCAACCCTCACTCATTGATGAAGAACCTTCCACATATGAAGAAGCACCTAGCCAATATTTATGGAAGGAAGAAATGAATGAGGAATACCAATCAATCATGAAGAATGACGTCTGGGAGATTTTTACAAGGCCTAAGGGGAAGTCAATATTGACTTCAAAGTGGATCAATAAGATAAAGCATGATGAAAATGGTAGTATTAACAAATACAAGGCGTCGTTCGTGGCTAGAGGATTCTCCTAGAAAGAGGGAGAAGACTATGATGAGACTTTTGCTCTAGTTTCCAAATACACCTCCATTAGATCCATCATTTCACTTTTTGAGAACTACAATATATGGATGTAAAGGTTTCTTTCCTCAATGGAGTAATTAAGGAAGAGTTGTACATAGAGAAACCTCAAAGATTTGGATTTTAGAGAAACCTCAAGGTAATGTCGTGACTTATTAACCCTCTTCTGTGTTCATTAGGCTTGGATTTTAGGAAAGGAGTATCATGTCTATAGGTTGAATAAGGCCTTGTATGGACTCAAGAAAACTCTAAGAGCTTGATATGCTCATATCGATAGTTATCCAATGAGACTAGGATCTACCAAAAGAGAAGTTGATCCAAACCTTTACTTTAAGGTTGTGACGAATGCACGTGTGATCTTATTATTATATGTTAATGACTTGTTTATGAAGTGCAAGATCAAGAGTGAAGTGAAGGATTAGATTTGGGTGACTTGACTTGGAGGAGAAGACCAGGTTTAACTGTATTTCTAGGTGTGTCTCTCATTGAACAAGAAGAATTTCTCTATTAAAAAGGTTGCTGATTTTTTCCCCATAGTGGGTTTTCCCAGGGTAAATCTTGTCTCTCTTTTGTGCATTGTGATCTCTATTGTTCTACGAGTCTTCATTTTTGAATTTCTAAAGTATAAATATTGAATGATATATTGAAACAAGTTGTTAGTGTTGGTATCTTCATCCCTCCATCAGTGATCAAATTTCTCTTTTTGCATGCATATTAGGTGTCCCATCCGATCAGCTGCATTCCATTAGGTCATGGCTCAACTGATGGTAGTGGTTCATTGTCAAATTTCCCTTATGGCATTTACTTGCTAGCCTGTTTTCACATGTTCAGGTCATTTACTGTCATTTTATTTCATTCCATTTACCAAAATCAGTTCTAGGGTTTTAGGTCTCACTAGGTCTAGGGTTTGCCACCATGGTCATAAAAAACTCAATAAAAGGTCAACCGGCACATGAGGAGGTCTAATAAGTTCATAAGATCAAAATTTCACTAATGATATGCTCAATAAATGATTTTTACCTCAAAACTCTATTTTGAAGTGAAAATAGAGTTTTTATTGTCAATGTACAAAATTTATGTAATTTGAAATGTTTTCTACATGTAATAAGTTCCAACTGCTGCCCTTGCTCACCTTGCCAACTCTAGCCACTGCAGAAAAAAGCAAAAGCATCAATGCATCAGTTTACCAAATGATCAAGAAAGGTCAATTCAAATGAAAAAAAAGAAAGCTTATGATCAAAAGTGACTTTGACATTAGAAAAGTGGGTTTGGGATAAGTGAAAAATTAAAATCCATCCATATATAAAGTGAAAGGAGTGTTATTCATCATTTTATTGTGCAAAATACCCTTGGAGAGCAAAAAATTGCGATTTGGAGGCAAATTGAGCTAAGGAAGTCAAAAACCCTATTTTCCAAGCAACTTTGTTTGGCGCTACGTATCAGAGGCAGTGCGCTGCGCATCAGTGACTTTCTGCCAGTGTTAATTCACATGGGCGCTACGCATCAGGAGGGCATTGTGCATTGGGCCCAGTGCACTGCGGATTAGTCCAGAACTTGCCAAAACGTTCCAAATCATTTAATAACCCTCAAAAATTCTGCATTGCTATTCTACAAGTACGTTATCATTGTCCTAGAGCTGAATTTGATCTCATACTTGTGTTCTTCATGAGTTTTGCATTTTGAAAGTGAAACCCTAGCTTGTCTTCATTACTTTCCATTTCATTGTGCAATCTTCACTCCATAATCACAAACAACACCATTAAACCCTTTTCCCTCTTCCATTTGCCTAAATCACTCCATTTATCCCATTTTCCATATTCCACTCCCCTAAAACAACTCATTCCCTTCATCAAACCCTAAATCCCTCACTAAACCCTAGTTTCTCAAAACTTATCCCTTCATTCCCCAATTCCATTTCCCATTAGTAAAATCTCTTCATACTCATCTCCCTTGTCCTCCCTCATTACCATTTTCCACCATATCATCATCACATCACTTCCCTAAGACAAGCATCAAGCACCATGGCAAGTAACAGTGAGTCAAGCTATGAAGAAGAAACACTAAGTGACAGTTCAAGAGAAAGAAATGTACAGCCTAGGAGACCTCACAAGGGTGGGAAAATTATTAGAGAGGAACCTATTAGCATTGTTGAACTCCTTGCTTGCCCCCTTGCTACCACTTGTTTCAGATACCAATCTTGCTTTGAGTTTTGTGAGATGGTTGAGAGGGTTAAGTATCATCATGAATTAGCAAGGCAATTTGTCATAAATATGGAGAACAATATGGTACACCTTGTTGGCATCAATTTCACTCTTTCACCAACCATTATTGCAGAAGAAACTAGAATGCCAGATGTAGGGGAAAGGTGGAACAAAAGACAGAATATCAATAAACAGCATTATGAACCATATATTAAGGCCAATTATCATGGTAAATTGAGAAAGGTGTTTCCTTTCATGTTCTTGAAGGACTGGTATGTTCCACTCATGAAACTCATCATCAAATATTTCACGTGTGAGGGTAGGTTCTCCAGACTCTATGCCTATCATATCAGATTACTTATGCATTTCACCAGGGTTAGAATGATGAGTATTCCATATTTCATTTGCAAAAACATAGAGAGGATGATTGTGATTGCAAAGATAAAACCATACCCACAGCAGCTCATTAGCATTTATGACTACGTTGTCATCAAGATTATGGTTGTGCATCAACTCACTTAATTGGGAGTGCCATGGGAAACCTTCATTGCCCATGAAATATTCAAGGAGCCTCAAATTTTTGTAGATCCTCGAGAAGAAGGTGAACCTTTTGGGCAACACAAAGAGCCTGAAAGCAAAACTGAAGTGGCTCACATTCCTGTGTTTATAACTTATGAAAAAGGCACGAGAATACTTTTTGCAATTTCCAAATGTGTATTATCTCCACCAGGGGTGGAAGGGGTCTCGTTTCCTTCACCGGATCATAGGCAAATGCTATCTTCACCTAGGGTGAAAGGGGCTTTGCCTTCTTCTTTAGCAGAACAGGTACAGGACAAAGGAAAGCAACCATTGCATGATGAAGGGCCTTCTGAAGGGCAAGACAAGGATTTTGTTTTGATTGAGGAAGATGACACTGATTTGGGCTCCCAAAGCTCAAGACTCAAGGATATGGTAATCAAAGAGAAAGAAGCTGAGATTCAAGCCTTATCACTTGACCTTGAGAGGGCTAAGTGGATCATTAACTTCCTTGAGCAAGAGAACAAGCAATTGGAGGACAAACAAACAATCATGGAGCTGCAAACCATTAGGGAAAACCGGCAAGTGGCAAAATGAAGGAAAATCAAGATGACATCACTCAAACAAGAAATAGAGGCTGACAAAGAATCATGGTTGGAAAGAGTGAATATCCACCTTGAGAAGCTGCTTGATAAGGCTAACAAGGAGAAGAACATGTTGTGCCACATGGCTTGTCACTACTTGGCCCGGAATAAAATTTGTAAGACAAGGATAAGAAGCCTAAAAGCTAAGTTAAAGAGAGCCTTAGAAGCCAAAAAGGAGCAAGATAAACTTAAAATTTTGGCTGAAGCTTCCTTGGCTCAGCAAAGCAATTAGTAAGCTTGCCTCTTGCCAAATTTGAAGCAATTTTGAGCAATTTTTGTCATTTCACAATTTTTAAATGCAAAACACGGTAATTTTCATCTGCGCATTGAGCTGGCTTGGAATTTTGAAAAATGGCTTGCATTTTTGGATTCCTCATGGAAAAATATTGAAACCCAGAAAGTTTCATGAAATTTGGAGGATATCTGGGTCACCTAAAGGGCAAAAAACACCTAAAAAATGCCCTTTCTACCACTTTTTGGACCCATAGAAAGCAGTCTTGGGAGAAGTGATTTTTGAAGGGGAGAATGGACTCCAAATCAAAAAATTCTAGTCGTTATAGAAAGTAGACAGGTAGATCTTTCCAACAAGCCATCTTGGACCTAATTTGGTGAAGTGGAAGGCCTCCAAACTAAGCCTTGAAGTGGCATTGCGCATCGGGCAAAATTTTGCCAATTTTGCTCAAAAGCTCAGAATTTTGCCTAGCTTTCTACCAGTTTGACTTTTTCTTCTCTCATGCTAAAATTCATGATGTAATATGATGTAAATTGATGTACTATGTTGTAAAAATGATGAAAAATGACTTAAGGAGGTAGATACATCAGTTATAGGTGGTTTTGAGCTGAATGAATCAATTTCCATAGTTTTAGAGGCAAGTTGTTCCACTGCCTATTTTTCAGTTCCTAGTTTAGATCTTGTTGAAACAGCTCCTTGACTCATGGATTCGACCCCTGATGGCTAGCATAGGTGGTTTTATGCCTATATCTTGTACTTTCTTAGTCATTTGTCAAGGTTGGACTCTTGTGGATGCATTGAGCTACTTTGTACATCACTTCTGCAGTTTGGTAAGGAAATAAACTAGGGTTTTGCAGCATTTTGTGGGATTCTTGTGGTAATGTGAATTAGCATTGTTTTCTCCTCTGTTATTCAGTTTATCTTATGTTTATATGTGCCATCATCTCTCTTTTTTTGAATAACTAAATGAATCAAGATTAAAGGGTGGAATTCATTGATGTTTCAGTGCTCTGCCTTGGGGTTTATTTAGTTTTAAATGTTTTCTGCTGTTTGAAGAGGACTCATGAAACTTGCATGCCCTCTCCAACTCCTCACCAGTCTTTAGACTCACCATCACACCCAATTCAAAGTGCTAAAACACTTGCCTACCTCGCCCCACAGAAACCTCTGCAAATCTGAGTTGATTTCCCAGACCCAAAGCTGCCTTCCTCATCTGATTCAGCAACCAACCATCAAAATTAAATCAAAATCCTCTAAACATATACCTAGCCTAAAATTAGTATTCTTATCACTCATCTCAAGCCTTACTTGCAATATTTTCTTTGAGATTGACAAGGAAAGAGCCCTCTCCTGACTTGGTAGGGCTAGCTACCAAGTTAAGTGTGGTTTGATGTTACCCAAGACCTGCCTTCCTTCAGCCTGAGGTAGATTTAGGCTATAACATAGTGGCGACCATACTGGGGAAGAGGTGAAAAATCTTCTCTGGAAAAGATCATTCAAGTTGCAGATCTGATTGTTGATGGTGGACAACAGTCAGACACATATGAAGGCTGAAACATTCACCTGGCGACTCCAAATCAATCCAGATATTCCAGCGCTCACTGATCCATTCATGCACTAAAATAAAATGGTAGGGTTTGTGGAAAACCGTGTGTTTTGTGAAGTTTTAAAAGAAGTTAGAGATCAATTAGTGGATATTGAAATTGATGAAGTATTTTTCATTACCATGCTTCAATGTTTGAGATATCCGAAGTTTCCTCCTAAAGCTAAAACTGGTTTCTTTGAGTTAGTTGTTGAAAATTTTGAGAAGGAGATTCAATATTTAAATGATCAGATCCAATCATATGAATTCCGAGATCCAAAAAAGTTCTTGGAAACTCTCCCACCTTCAAAACAAGAAATAATAGAGCTTCCCGTGGATGTTTGCATTGACAGTTTGTAGTTGGAGGTTTGTGTTGAGGAGTTAGGGTAGCAAACAGAGTCTAGTTTCTTTAATCCTATTGTCACATATATGTTAGTTCCAATCTTCGCAGTCTGTCACCAGGGATCAACATGAGCTCTTACTAGGTTTGGTTTGGTTAGATGTTTTGCACATGATATTCAACAAAAAAACATGTCACAAGTGTTACCATCAGAAAAAGCTCGGAAAAATATTTCCAATGATATATCACACTCCCATAACTGGCTCTCGGATTAGAAGATATGATCAAAATGAATGATTGATTCTTGGTTATGCATGTTTTGAGGTCAGTTACTGCATACAGGGACAAGTTTACAACAAAATCAGTTTGGACAGGAATTTTACAAAAGTGAAAGAGGCTTTTGTCCATCACATACCAAATAAAAAAAAACTCCTTCAGTTTATGCACGGGCATTACTATGTGGGAGATATGCAGTGATATTTGGAGCCTACATTAAAACAAAGCAAAATTTTCATTTATTTACTGATTTATTCATTCTAGTGTGGTGCCATTTTACAACAGATGGAAAGTAATTTTGAAAACCCCAAGGAGGGTTTTTTTAACCACGAACCATATAAAAAAAACCTCTTTCAGTTTACTCACAAGTGTCGTGAATTTGGATATGTGACTAGATCTTTACAGCTCATTTTCACATATTTAAATTTTTAATGATTTTCTGTTTTAGAGATGATTGTGTGGCACAAATTCCGAGAAACTGGAAATGAATTTCAAAAATTTGAGAAAGATTTTTCCCCAACATGACCTTATATACAAAAACCTCTTACATTTTTGTAACGGGTGTTATGGTTTAGGAGATACGAGTTAATCTTCAACACCTATTTTTAGAAATTCGGTCCAAGTTTAATGTAATTGATTCTATTTTGAAGAAGATGGTTGATCTCAATTCCCTTAATACAGGGATGAGCTAAATGTATAAATTTTATGAATTTCATAGTGTAGAGGTTCAATTTTTGCAACAGGAAGAAGCATTTGGACTGTGTAAAGTTTTATTGAATATCATAATAAAGCAGTTTTTGCCCTTTAGGCCTGGGATTCATCACGGTGCTGATGTTTAGTATGTTTTTCCTGTAATTCATTTACACATTATGTTTTTTCTGCCTTGTTATAGTATTATCTAAGTGATATGTTAGGAATTCATCCGTAATGATGCTCCTTTCGTGATGATTTTGTTGTTAGTTGTAATGGTTGTCTTAGCAGAATTCATCCTTGGCTAGATGCTCTGTTGAGCAACCTCGTGATTCTCTTTCATCTAAAGTTTTTGTTGCAGATTCATCCTTTGTCTGATGCCTATAGGGCAGCGGGCTTTCTCCCTCATACTTCTCACATTTACAATCTTCACTTGGCTGAACATGGCACTTAATTTGCCCCAGGTTTGCTGGCAGAAACTGACATCAATTCCATAGTCCAAATCATCCTTTCTCTTGCTGTTTCAACCCAAAAAAAATCCAATCAAATCCTCTGAGCTACTATACCTAGCCTAAAATCCATATTTGATTCAGTTATCTTGACTAAAATTCATAAGGAGAGAGCCCTCTCCTAACCCAGTAGGGCTAGCTACTAGGTTAAGCTTGGTTTGTGGTTATCCTAAGGTTGCCTCCCTTCAGCCTGAGGTAGATCCAGGCCCTAACACAAGTTAAAATAAGATATACATCAAAAGTAATTATTAGAATCTTAGAAATATTGTGCTAACCCTAATTTCACTAGCAAATCAACAATATGGTGTTATGTTAAGGCACTTTTTGGTGTAAATTTCACTAATTCGAAACTCCATGGGTAAAAATCCAGCCATGCTAAGGGTTGGTGTGGCCTGGGTCGGGTTCGACCCCAGAGTGATTTTGATGTCTTAGATGCCCCTAGGTCACGACTACTCAATCCACAATTTGGGTGTGTCAATCATATCAAGACTTACATAACCTAGAAAAAAAGTAACGTCATATATGATAAGTTGGAGAATGAATTAATCTCAATATACTTTAATTGTTCACTTCAAAAAAAATAGTGTACCAATTCTTCTAAAGGTTTAATATTTTCCGTATTTTATTCAAAGTTTTCCATCACATTCGATATATATATATATATATATATATATATATATGGATGGAGTAAGAGGAGTGTATGAGGGATGCTCATTGACTAGGGACCTAGGGTTAATATAATGGAGATAGATCCTTAGTAGGGTGTCTTCAGATGGGTGTCCCCATGTCTAAAGGACTCTCTATTACATGTTAAGGTGCGTGGTAATGTTTTTAGAATTTTGGTTTTCTTCCTTTAATTTAGACCTTTTGTCTTTGGTGTAATCTAAGATTAAAAATTTAAGATCAAGTACAAGCATTAGTGTTGTTAGGAGAAATAACCCACCTCTAGGTACTTTGCATGTTAAACTTCCTTTTAGATTTGTAGATGGTTTTAGGTTAGCTTTTTTTCTAGGGATGAAGGAGTGGTTACTAGTTATGAGTTAGGGTTTTTAGAATTTACTTGGGAGCCTACACTAGTTGGTAAGTCATGTGTTATTTTATCTAATTTTTTCCCAAATAATCACCTTTTGAAACCCTATACTAGTCCGCAAATATTTTCCTATCATGAGGAGGATTTTGATATTGGTGATGGGTCTTTTTGGGTCTCTCTAGATCTAGATTCATTGTTGGGTGGGGGTGCTAGTAGTGGAGAGATTATTTCTTTGGGTAAAAGTTTGGGGAAAAAGAATACTTTGGTGAATTTAGGTGGGTTAATTGAAAATCCCATCTAAGTTGTTTTCATTTTAAGAAGAAAACAAAAGTTATTATGTTAAGCAATGATCTATATTAATGAGTGTGGTGTTGGGTGAATAGGTTATGTTGAATGATGTGACTCAAATCGCTAAGTGTTACTTAGGCATTTCCATGGTCATTCCATTAGAGAGAAGACATTGAAGACTTGTTTTCATCCAATCAGAAGCCTTTTTTGGGATACATGCTAGTTTTTACGTTCTTTCACGTCGTTTGTTGGATTTCACCCTATGTTTGGCCTTAGATGTGGATAAGGTCTTGAAGGTTCAGTGGGGATGAGAATATATAACACTATTCTTGAAGCACTACTCACCTCTTTTGATTAGTACATAAGAAGGGGTAGAGAGGGTTCTAGTGTGGGAAAAGCATCTTGGACTCTCGATCAATTTTTGGCCATTTGATGTCTTGAAATAGATTGGAAATGCTCTATATTCGTTTATTAAAGTCGATCTGTGTTTTAAAGAAATGATTTTAATGTCACTATTTCTTGAATAATAGCTAGTATTGATTTGAGGGAGGCTTTGTATTCCAACATGTCCTTACAAAGGGTCATGAGGTCTATGAGTAGATTTTGGGCTATGTTAGGTTCCATCTAAATGAAATAAATGCCACAAGTATGGTCATTAGGTAGTTGAGTGAAATCTATATTTCAAAAGAAATATTTGTGTCATGAAGGGTCTGGAGCAAGTGGATTCTTGGGAGAATTCTACGAAGATGATGGGGAAAGACTACTAGAAAGGATGGCAAGGATTTTGAATGTCAATTTTTAATGTTTGGCACTTTAATGGAATCCCCTTAGATTTTGTAAAGGGTGTTGTAGTCTTTATAGCCCTAACTCCATTGGATATTTCTCTCCAAACAATTAAAGAAATCACTAAGTCAAAAAACTCATGCCAAGAGGAGAGGGGGAGGGTATACACGTGGTCTGGAGGCTTGTAGGTAGTTTGGGGACTAATGAAGGGAGGGCTTTTTATGGTAGAAATAGAGGTAGGAAATATTCTTTTTTGTTGCTCAAGAAGGGGAATAGATAAGGTGATGAAAGTAAAACATTACTCTATTCATGGGATTCTTAGAGCTTTGAACACCTCTTGTGCAAGTGATTCATGATTCTTACTTCCTTTAGTCATAGAGGGATGGCTACCCATCATAGAAAATAGGTCTGGAGAATACTAATATGATTTGCTAAAAAGACTACGGAGAATGGGCAAAAATAGTGAGTAATTTAGAAAAATTAATTAGAGGTTGGGAATTTTTACTTCATTAATAATAAGGATAAATCTAGGGTTAATTACTGAATGAGAATAAGATAATTGTATTGCTCTAACAATTGGCCTTTTAAATTAAGGTTGAATATAATACTATCTATCATGAATTAAGACTCATATAACTAAGAGAAGATTTTTAACTAGGATTGGTCTAGTTTATATTGTGTTGAAGGGATATGTCAATTTTTCACTAGGTAGTAAGGGTTTGGAGCCATCTACTTAGGTGGATGAAAATGTTGGAGAAGGTGGATTGGATTAATGTTGAACTTATATAACTAAAACTAACATAGTGGCATTAAAAAAAGAAAAAAGAAGGCTGAGGTGGATAAGATAACTAATTTGGACAAATTTTTATTATTTAATATTTTTTTAAAAGATAATGTTAACGTCCAAATATGAATCAAACACTCACACACGTTTCTCTTGTGCTTGGACTAGTTCTCGACAATATGCTGAACTTATCTGGATTCAAAATTCTAGAAACACAGCTGGAGTCAATCATTCTCACTTATGAGCCTCCTAAAATTTGTTAACCCAATCCGAAACCGGACACCTCGGCGATATACACAAGATTTCTACAGTGACTACTACCATAGCAATTGATATGCAGGTCCATTAGTGGACAGATAATTGTTTTAAGTGGACAGATAAATTGCCAATGGGTGAAGCCACATATGGTCACATTCAAGGTGCCATATCTCACTCGTTATTCATCTGGTGTGTAGAGCACATCATGTCAGCCATGTCATTACGCTTAGATAGTTACACATGATGTCAGCCATGTCAGCTACCCTGACTGCCTGCCTCACTCTCCTGGGCTCAACCAACATCGGCATCTTCTTACCAGAGATAATTCTCTCCATGACACAATTAATCAATGTAACAAATCACAGATGTTCTATTTTTTCTTTTATCTTTATTTAAAAAAAATCACTCTCAAGTTATTTGGAATAACTGGTTGGCGGTTGGTAAGGGTAGATTTTCATTTTTACCAGATGCTTATAGATTTTAAGGTCGTTAACCTGTTTTCTTACCTCTTAAAAAAACTAACTCTCAACCAAACAAAAACAATTTTAAAACATAACGGATTGTTATTCATTCGCAATATATTTATAATTTAATTATTTTTAATATTTTTTTTAAATTACAATCTTTGTTTATTTATATTATATTTAATTTTAAAAAACATTTAATATCATTTGTTTTAATTTAATAAATTTTATTAATTATGGTTTATGAATATTACATAGGTATAGAACACATGATTTTGTTTTTGTTTTTCGTTAGATAGAGTTAATGCAATCGACAAGGATAAACAATAGTCAACTACAACAGCTGTCACATTCACAGAACATAAAAGTTGGGAGAATTGCGTTGGTGACCAATTGTAATGCACGACCCAAAAAAAACTTTGTTTTCAGAATTTTGCAACCCATAAGACAAAGTAAGGCGACAAATCACAAGACCAGGCATTATCAAGGCACGGAACAATCACAAGATAGGATAGGAGAGGAGTTTCATGAATATTCGATGGAAATTTTGGAAGGAATGCAGTGGAAAATTTGAATAAAGATGATAAGTAGAGTTATAATTATAAAGTGATAAATATCATGAAAATTAAGGAATATTGGAAAATTTGAATAAACATGATAAGTAGAGTTATAATTATAAAGTGATAAATATAATGAAAATTAAGGATCATTGAAAAATTTCATGATAAGTAGAGTTATAATTATAAAGTGATAAATATAATGAGAATTAAGGAACATTAGAAAATTTGAATAAACATGATAAGTAGAGTTATAATTATAAAGTGATAAATATAATGAAAACTAAGGAACATTGGAAAATTTGAATAAACATGATAAGTGGAGTTATAATTATAAAGTGATAAATATAATGAAAATTAAGGAAATTTTAGAATGCTAGGAGGATGTTGTGTTATTTTTGGATTAATAAGTTTAGTTTATATGAAATTGAATTTATTGTTAGATGCAGAAGATTTATGGATATTTTGAGTGATATTTCATGATAGTGATATATTTACATTATTTTAGGCATGCATTTGAATGTTTCAAGCTTGTGTATCTCAAATTTGTTGAAATAAAGGTACCTTTTTAAATGCTCAAAATTTTTAATGCTAGGGTCTTATTCTAATTTTTTATGAAGTTTTTTTTATCAATGTTTATTTATTTTGATGATCTTTAATGTTATTTCTTAGTTATTTTTCAATTTGTCATATACTACTGCAATACTCCATAATGCATTGATAGTTAGTCAATTTTGTAATTTGTGGGTTGTAGGGAATGCTACCCTTTACTTTTGTTCCCCAAGTCCCTCCATTACACAAACCATGCAAGGTTATAACACCTAGTCTTGTTACAAGATGTGGGGACTTGAATCACTTTACTCCCACATTACCCTATATCTACTTGTGTTCCATACTTTAGTTTATATCTTTCTTGTAGTTGAAAAAACCCCAAAAGAAGATCAAGTATCCAACATATCACATTTTTGTAATCACCATATTGTCCTTAGCATCACTCAAACTACACCTTTGTACTTTTCCATACTTAGTATATTCTTGAAAGTTCGGCTACCACTCTTAAAGGAAATCATGAAAAAAGAGGTAGGGTGCTAGAATAATGCATTTGAATCAAACTTTATAACAAATGCAACATGGAACCATTTGCTTAAAAAGTAGTAATGACTTTATTCCTCTCCAAAAGCCTTAGAATGAAAGACCTTTATCATCAAATCATAGGGATGATGATGCTTTCATGTTAGGAGAAATTACCGAAGAATAAAATCCATTTGGGGAAGTGAAGAATTTATATAATCATCAATAAATGATAAGAACCAATATTCTCATGTATTAGAATCCATGAAAACGGAAGAAAATATGTTTCTATATGTTCAAGGGGATTTCATTGAATAAGAAGATGATGTTTATCAAGAGTAGAAGAATGTTTTCCAGCAAGGAATCAAACAAATGTTTTCAACTTACAAAAAATAGAAAAGGAAAAAAATAACCTAAGAAAAATAGAAAAAAGGTAGTAATACTGCATAGTCATTAATGCAACAACCTCATTTACTGCAAATAAATCTAAAAAATTACCACAAATATCTTATAATACAGTTGATGAGCTTACTAAGTTACAAAATATTCTTACATGCCTTGAATTAGTTAAGATAAATTAACAAAGAGAAAATTTGCAGGATACAAGTTTACCAAGTCCCAGAATGTAAGCAATTATTATGAACACTCAACAAACCCTACCTTTTTATCCAACTAGTAAAATTCCTATATCTTTGAATCCAAAAGGAATTTGGAGATTTGACCACCACAATAATAATAAACTAGAAAGAATACTCCCATGTGAGAAATACTAAAAAAAAGCATGGATTGTATCAAAATGATTATGGGAGACCTATCTCAAAATATTCTTGGCATCATATTGATCACTAGGATATCCATCTCAACTAACCCATTTTCTCTATGTGAACTCAATTGTATAGTGATTAAGGGTATATAAGAATAGAATCCTTTCAAGCCATTATTCATAGTGAGGTAAGTGCAAAATAACAGTTTTCATAAAATATTGGTGTTCCCATGGTTTAGACTCATAACATTGGAAACTTAAAGAATAAACAATAGGACCAAAGTATTTGGCACCAATATCTAGAAACAAAGTTTGCTAACATTTCTTTTACAATCATCATAATGGATGAAATAATGCAATCACATAGCACCTTCTTGAAAATGTTAGGTGACCACTTGAATATCAAGGTAATAGATTGAAACATTGCTCCAACAAAGAAGAAATTTTCCACCCATAATGTGTAGGTCACATAAATGTTTCAGGATAGTCACCACCCACACTTTTGGAATGATAATTCATGGAACTATTTTCCAAAGGTTGATAAGAACAAATTTGATGGTCTAATACCTTAAGGTGGGTTACCTAAATGGAACATTGCTTCTCTATTCATGTCATTATTGATAACCTATGCAAAATAAATGCGGGGTCTTATATTTGGATGTTGAACATTGGAAATGATGACAATAGTACAACAATTTTTATAAAATATACATGCCCTAGACCTAGCTAATGCAATATGCTCATTTTAAATGCCGCGACACTCATTATTTCAGATTCATGACAAGTTATGCCAAGCATGCATAGTTATAGGATATGTTACTACCTTTGAGAAATTTGGAATCTACATCGAGAGCTAGTTTACTTTATTTTTCAAGAAATGTTTCATTAGTGATCTCAAGGAATGAATTAAAGAAAATTTCATGATGCAATGCACATAAGCATGTTTCGAAGCTTGTGACATAGATAAAGAAACTAATATAATGGCCAATGCACAAATAAAAGAAACCTTTATTTACCACTCACCCTACCCCCTTGTAATGACCACCCCTAGTTCATCTAACTCATAGTCAAACCACATCCACATGTCATCCCTTGAAGACATGGAATACGTCAATGCCTCTCTCTTTGCTACAATTGTGATGAGTAATAATTGGAATGGCACAAATGTAAAGAAAAATATTATTTAAGACACTCCTACTAAAGACATTACTCATCGAAACTTGGAAGATGCCACCGCTCATATGGATGATGAAGTCCCCTTGAAATATCCTTCCAAGAAACCCCAATTTTCTCTCCATGGTCTATTAGGTTTCACATCATCACAAACCTTGAAATTTATGGGTTACATCAAACATCATAAAGTGATTATGTTGATTGGTAGTCTCTACACCCACAATTTTAGTCATAAGAGAGTCGCATAAGAAATCCATTATTTTTTCCAACCCATATATAACTTTCAAATTATGATAAATAATGGTAGGATGATGAAATTTTATAGTTGATGAGAAAATGTGAAACTATAGATTGGTGCGTAGCATCAAATATTTTCTATTAAAATGGATAGTTGTGATATATTTCTCAAGGAGAAATGGTTACACACTTTGGGATTGGTCACCATGGATTTTAAAGAATTATGCATGAACTTCACATGGGAAGGGTGGAAACATATACTCAAGGGTCTTGCATCTAGTTCTTCTGAAATTATCACCTCTTATAATATGGAAACATTGTTGAATAAAGGTCGATGACTGTTATTTCATAGTTCAATGCCACATAGGTAGTCGACACCACACCACAAGAGATTCTTCTTATTTACAATTGGGTCTCTCTAACCATCAACATGTATTTAAATTCCACAAGCCTCAAGGTTGACCACCTTCACATGGGGAGCATGGCCATGGTATTATTGTCATTTTAGGTAGACAACCACCCATGTGCATCCTTATCGACACACTTTTGCATAAACAAATGAAATGAAAAAATCATTCAAGAATTGTTATCGGTGGGAGTCATACATCCTAGTACTAGTCCTTACTCATCACAATTTTCATGGTATTAAAGAAGGAAGTTACTTGTTGCATGTGTCTTAATTTCTAGGCTCTCAATAACTTGACCATTAAGGACAAACTTCTTATTCCAATTATTGATTATCTTTTGTTTGAACTTCATGGAATCAAGTTTTTCATTGAACTTGACCTTCATTTTAGCTACCACTAGACCAGATGAAAGAGACAAGCATCTGTAAGGAAACATTTTGTGCACATGAACCTTATTATTAGTTTTTAGTGATGTCTTTTTTTGTTTATAATGCTCCGTCAAACTTCTATAGCATCATGACCAAGATCATTCAATCATTCCTATGTAATTTTCTACTAGTATGCTTTGATGATATCTTAGTACACAATAAAACATGTGAATACCACATCAAGAATGTTGATAGATCTTTGGAATTCCTATAAGATCACTAGCTATTGATAAACCACTTTAAATGCAATTTTGAACTTTCATATGTTGAATACTTGGTTACATTGTCAGTTAGAAAGGATATAGTTGATCCCAATAAATCCATATCTATACAATATTTTCCCCATCCCAAATTCCTAGAGAACTTACTTGGATTCTTGGGATTTATTAGATAGTACTAGAAGTTTGTGAAAAATTATGGAAAATTTGTTGATCCCATAACTTCTTTACTATTTTTTTTTTTAAGAATGTGGTTATTAAACATACCCTTTTAGATTTAAAGGATTCCATGAGCATGAATCTATTATTAGTAATGATAGATTTTACTAAGACTTTTTTCTTATAATGTGATATTGAAGTTTTTCCATGGAATTGATACAAGAAGAGAACCCTTTAGTATTCACTAGTAAGTAATTATGTGATCAAAATTTTGTTAAATCCACATCTTGTAAAGAAATGGTGGTCATCCTACATGAAATGGAGATCTATTTCCCATATTGCATAGGGAAATGGTTCCAAATCAAGGTTAACAATCAAGTTGTTGGTGCTCAAATTGTCTCGGTAACTGAGGACAACCTCAGACCACATCACTAAGAATCTCAAATCCTCCTACTCTAGGTGACAAGGGTTGGCCTCCCTCTCACCACAGGGGGTATTCCCTGATAATAATGTAAATTAAATAGTTTTTGTAGAATAATGTAAACTAAATAGATTTTCTAGTTAAAAATATAAATAGGCCAGATTATTGAATAAAGAATATTTTAAATAAAGTAATATTTTTTGCAAGCAAAGAGGTGGTAGCTATATAACATGTGAAAACTTATTAAAATAAAATGTCATTATGATTAAGTGAGGCTTAAATTAGTATATCATATTTCTACATAAGAGTTAGTAAAAATTAAAATTAAAATAAAATGAAAAGACGGAAATTAAGAAAAACCTATTTAAATGCATTTAATAGAAATGTTGTAGTTGAAATGATATGACATCAAGTGCTATTATTATCCATCCTTTAACAAAACAATTAAACTATTTGATTTAGTTTTTCAAAATAGTAAATATTGGAGGAAAAACTAAACCAATTTTAATGTGTGGAAGAATAAACAATTTGATAATGTCAAAGCATTGCTAATCACCACATATTACCAATCCAATAAAGAAATGAAAAAATGAAAAATAAATTAACAATAAAAAATAAAATAAGAGGACTCGTTTTATCGTTTTTAAAGTTATGTGCAAATAAAAACCCTAAAAAACATGTATTGTCATAGCTTTGTTCTACAAGAAATACATTTAAATATAATTTAAATTTTTTTTTTTTTTTTTTCTCGATAAAGACTAATTCTATTAAGTAGAAAATATAGTACAATCAGGAGAAGCAAGAGACCGGCAGACCGGAAATGATGTATCCATCAACCTCGGTCCCGGAGAAAAGATTCAAACTTATAGCTACAGCAGATGACTTGAAATCACAGACAGACTAACTGACCTTTACCCCATAGGGGTAGAAACTACAACACATTGTTTTTTCCCTTTCTTTTTGTTGACTTTTGTCCAGCCATCATGGGGAGGATGAGCTAAGACAACTTGAAGACTGGAATTCTCTGTCATCGGGAATTCCTTTTCTGATTCAGAGGAGGTCTCATGGCTGCGTTTCTGGGCGATTGTTATGTCCTGGGTGTGTCCCATAGTATCCATGGGAGGATCCATCGGTTGAGGCGCCTGATCCGGTTTTGAATCGCTTTCCCCATCCTTCGAACCTGTGGAGCTGGAGCTCCCAGTTGGCGGTGGAGGGCAGGGAGCCCAACGCTTGGGTTTGGTTTTTGCGAAGAATCCCTTTTTCGATCTTGCTGTCAGCGATGGGCAGGAGTTCTGCAGGTGCCCTGTTAGGTGACAATGGCGGCACCGAAAGGCAATGTTTTCATAGTCTAGAAGCTAAGTCCAAACAGTGTCCTTGATCTTGAGATTGATTTTCTCTGGCAATCCCTTGCTTAAATCTAGCTCCACACAAATTCTGGCATATGTGTAGAGACCTTGCCGTTCCCTCTCATAATCTCCCATTAAGAAGCAACCCAAAGTGTTGCCTATTTGCCTGTATACCTCTGTGCGCCATAGGTAAATTGGGAGATTTGGAAGTCTGATCCAGACAGGGGCTTTAGTGATAACTGCAGAAGCTGGATCAAAGTCTGGGAACCATGGAGTTAAGAAGAGGCCTGTCGAACCCATGAACCAAGGGCCTTCTTCTAAGGCCTCTTTGTAGTTCTCGAGATTGTCGAACAGCACTATAAAATATCCCTTTGCACAGAAGTAAATCTTGCAGCGGTGAGTCCAGTTGTCCTTGATCCAGTCATAAAGATCCTTTGAGCATGGCCAGAGCCCATTGAATCTGCAGATGACAGCCCTTTCAGCGAATTGTTGGGTGTCGTCTGCCAGGTCAGGGTAAGAGATCTCAACAGAGGGGACCTCTTCCGATTTGTCAACCAGAAAAGGCTTGGGTGGAGCCTGAACTAGCGGATCTGTCTTTTCAGGCTTCTTAGCATGGACTGCATCTTTATATGAAAATGCCTTAGCTGAGGATGACTCTCCAGCAGCTCCTCCCCTCAAGCGAAGGGTTAAAATAATGGATGCATCTTTCTTAATGCCGAAAAAAGAAATAGGATAGGGATCCTCAAGTTGTTTACCTTCGTGGAGAAGTCGTTGAGCTGCAGAGGGGATTCCCAGTTTGATGCTCAGTGTATGTTTGAGATTCTGCACTAGATCCGTCTGGCTAACCCATTGTAGCATAGTTTTGCCTGTAATGAGCTTGATTTGTATCTGGAATGAGGAAGAAAAGTCTGTATGCCTCTTTCCCCTGCAGATCTGTGTAGAGAGGCGACATGCGTGATGATTGGTTTTCGTTTCCTGGATTTGCCTCATGGGCGGAAGAGGCTTACAGCCAATCGATGCAGGCTTTTCCTTCCCAATAGCCAAGATCAGAGGAGAAGCTGCGTGGGGTTCTGCTTGAACGCCCTTGGCTGCTGCGCCGGCAATCTGAGGATGGCTCCATAAGCTCGTTGTGGAAGCAGGGGGCTGAGGCCGTGCTACCCCAGAGCTCTCTGCAGAGAGATCCGCGCGAGCATTCGTGTTTGCGGCACCGGCATTCATGATATGAGCATCTTGCGTGTCTGCAGAGAGGGAAAAATCCCTTGACCTGTTCATGAGTTTCTCGAGTCCATCCGCAGCAGGGGCGATCAAAGATTCGATGGCGGCCAAGGGCATGGCGGCGGCAGAGCTAGGGTTCATCCTCGGAGCCTTCCTTCTCTATCTCTCAATTTTAAAAGAAACTAGGTTTAATTTAAAAAAAAAAACTTTAAATAACAAGTATTCAAGTATTTAAATCGTTATTGCATGCAATATTATTGAATAATCATGTTATATCAATAACCTTCACAATGAACCAGTAAATAAAAAATCACATAAAAAGAAAAAAGAAAAAAAAAGATATTATTAAATAAAAATTCTCACAGTGACAATGAACAACACCATTATAACAAGTACATGATGGCTTTAAAAAGAATAAATCTTCATCTTCAATGCACCACCATCTTCAATCTTCCAAAAAAAAAACCTGAAATAAACCCTTACACTCTCCTTTATATTTTTGGGAATTTGTTTCCCATTTAGTTCTGGTAACTTCCCGAACAAGATTACATTAATAATTATTATTTTGACTAAATATAATACATATTCCATTATTTAAATGAATGCTTGGTAAAATCCTCCACGTTAAAAATCTTTTAAATAATATCCCCTACAATAAAAGAGAAGATATAAATTAATTCTCAAATATAAAACATTATAATAAATGAAATTAAAACATAACTAAATCTTTCATAATGTTCTCCTCATAATATTATCTCACATACAATATTAATGAAATTCATTTTTAACTTAGGTGAGACCTAGTAAAAAATTTCCCACTATATAAAACATTAAGTCATAAAATATGTATTTAATGTGAACGTATTTTCTAAAAATGCAAGATAGAATTCAGAATATTAAATTTGATTTGATTTTCCCTTTTAAATGTTTGCATTTCTAAACAATCTGCCATAAAATTTCAACGCTCCTCCCATACTAAATTGAAGCCTCCACATTTTCTTCACCCAACCATTAGAAATAAAAGATTTGAGTTTGAATAAATGAAACCTGAAATCTATATATATTTTCAATTTCAAGTATAAAATAAAAATCCACTTATAAATTCTAGATCTCCTTTTTAATATCAAATTAAACTAAAATATTAAATATCACCAAAAATATATATATATATATATATAAACTTATAATAATGCGTGATTTTTTTATATATATATATATATAATTCCAATGTACATAAATTTGCAATTTATATTATAAATATAGCAAATGAATATGGTTTATATAAAAATTATATAATAAACTTGTAGTCAAAATTACATTTTGAAATTATTGGCCGAAAAATGCTACTTGGGTCCGACAAAATCTTAGTAGTCGGGAAAGCTGGATCAATAGTTGTTGGGTGTGAAATAGGCAGGGGTTTAACTCCCTCCAACAACGCGATGGTTTTTGGAGAGTGAATGAACAAAATGAGGTGAGGGTAGTTAGGTAGGCTTAATGTTTTGATTTTATTTAATTTTTTATTATTTTAATTTCTAATTATTTAATTTAATTTTTATTATATACAAAATTTTGTTATAATTTATCTAATGTTTATTTTTTATTTATTAATTTTTAATTAATTATATTTTATTTGATTTGTGTTTTTAATATTTAATTTTTTGTAATGATTTTAATAATAATGATTATTACAATAATAATTATAATTTATATTTAGAATTTCTCTGATGCAAAATATTAATTTAAGATTAGAATTTTATTTAATGTAATATTTTTTTTGTAAGTTATAATGATTATTATAACAATTAATTTAATGTGGGGTAAACAAGAAAATTTAAGGAAGTGATTTTTGATCATGAAAATATGAGAAGAGGCACAAGGCGAAATTGACAAAAGGAGCTAAGATCTAATTGGGGTCAAATTAGTGACAACAATAGCCTAAAATAATGTTTCAAACAAAGGTTATCCTCACTAAACAAAAGTAAGTGAGCCACCAATATTCTAACGTACAATTATGATATTATATATAAGAAGTATAAAAAAAAAAATGATACTTGATGCCTTGTCCCAATAATTTGATGAGGGTAGATCCATCTTTTCCTTATATTTATCACTCTACGTTGGATTGTGGAATTCTATCAATAATGGTTGGAATATGAGAGTATCATTTAAATCATCCACAAGCTTAAGGATGATACCAATGCTCCTAAGTGGTATGCATAGACGTTAGATACACTATGATATAAAGGACATATTATTATAGTAAAGAACTCTCCCCCCAAAAAAAGAATCCTAGATTAATTTCATTCATAAACTATAGTCGCTTTGGATTTGATATAACATATCAATGAGCTAAGCTCTCATAATTTTGAGAAAGCATCATATATGACATATAGGATTTTGTGGCAACCAAATAAGAAAAGAGGAGACAATAATGATAGTAGGGGAAATGCAACTACTACCAACCCCAACGCAACATATGGGCTTCCAAAGGTGGGAAAATAATCTATCACCATGGTGGTATTCAACCATATTTCCAAATGTGCTCCTTTTTTTCCTTACAAAATCCATTTACCCCCTTCTTAGTTTCCCATGTTTTCCTTAATTAAATTTTTAAGTTGCATGGCATGCCCACTTACATTTTCTTAGACTAGGATCATACCTTCACTATCAAAATTAAGTAGGAACTATTTAATATATAGGGAACCCAGCTAAAAATGAGTGCCACATGTCACCCCTAAACCAATGGCCAAACTGAAGTGGTCAACAAGTGCTTAGAAACCTATTTGAGATGCTCTGTCTATGAAAATTCACATCAATGGGTACAATGGCTTCCCATAACAAAATAACAATACAATGCCTCTTATCATGAAGCTACCAAGTGACCCCATATGCAAAATCTTATGGACAAAAACCATTGTTTCTCACTTCATATTTACTAAGTGTCTTAATGGTTTTGGTGGTGGATCACACACTCCACACTATATAAGTCATAACCAACATACTAAAGTACAACTTCATTATGGATTAAAATAGAATGAAGAAGCAAGTGTACCAAGGTTAATCTAAACATTCTTTTGTAGTAAGGGAATAGCCATTTCTTCACTTTTAATGATAAAAAAACATCATTCAAAGAAAAAACATCTCATAAATTAGCGCCCAAGCTCTATGGACCTTATGAGATCATGTAGAACATTGGACAAGTGACTTATAATTTGGATCTTCCATTCCACTCCAATATTCATGTTAGAAAATGTAGTAAGAAAGGCTCAATTTGACTTTAGCCTTGGTCAAATTGAGTAAGTCAAATTTCCACATCAACGGGAGAAACTGGAGGCAGTTAACTAGTGTAACATGTCTCTTTTCACTCAGTAACTTAGTAAATTCAAGTTAGTGGGCTTGGAGTTCAGTCATGCATATGTGATTGCTAAATTTTAGAAATCTAGTTCAGTTATTTTCAGTTGTATTCATCTAACTGGCCTCTAACTATTTATGGAGTCAGTTGAAGGTCAGTTGAGCAGTGGGACAATCGTCTAACTCAGAGATTTTTCAATGAACTAATTAATCAGCCAAGAAATAGTTGATGAATGCATAGAATTTGAATTTCTCATCTAAGGTGGAGGAGACAAGGCGAGTGTAACATTAGTTGTATACTAGTTGAGTGTACAATTGTTGCATGCAGTCAGTAGATCAATTCTTTGGGAATTGCACAAGGAAATAGGGACTTCCGTATTGTTTAGGAGCTTGAATTTGATCATATTTGTGCAAGGAAATAGGAGGTTGGTGGAGCATAAAATTAGTTAAGTGTTGGCCAGAGGCTCTCATTCAAGAGAGAATAATTATTCCTTTGCAAGTTGTGTTCAGAGCTGGACCAAGCAATTGTAATAGTTTCTTTATTCAACTGATTAATGCAAAGAGGCTTGAGGGGTTTTTCCCGGTTGGGTTCCCCTAGAAATCATTGTTTACTTGTGGTTTTTATTGTTGCATGTTTATGCATGTTGTTCTAAATTGTGATTTCTATTATCCAGATTAATAGAGTAGAATTGTGTCTCTTGTTTTTAGTTCGAAATCTTGAGCAGCTGAAATTTCTATCAAATTTCTGCATGGTATCAAAGCCCCTAAATCACATTAGAACCAATATTTCAAACTCGTCCCTTGAGAATTTCTAATTTACATCTTCAGTACGGCTATTTTACTTCAGATTTGAGAGAATGTATTTCAACGAACTAAGATTGGAGTATGCCCTCGAGAGTAGCTTGAATTTCATAGCCTAGAAGGATTGAATGGAAGCAGTCACTATAACAAAAAAAGTCATTGGTGAGGGTCATGCCTATGACGATGTTGGCATTATGAGATAAGTGTTGTCCTTGATGGCAAACCACATTGATGACAAATCATAGTGCAGAAGGTCAGCAGCAAGGACTTGATGATCAAACTATAAGAAGAAGAGAAAATTCATATATGCAGGTTCATTAAGCCCAAGTCGCGTATACACGCTGGTTCGCTATATACCAAGTCGCGTATACGCAGGTTCGCTATATACCAAGTAGGGTATACACGCAGATTCATGAACGGAAAAGAGCGTACGTGTCGAAAAGCTTACTTTTGGTCCGTGGTAGTTAGTCCTCGGTACTTGAGCCTATGTTTTTGGACCAAAGTATCTCGACAGACGTGTTGATCCCTAGTATTGAGTTGATGGTATCGTTTTACTATGGTTTTGGACCGTGGTATTATGAAAGGCCTAAACCTATATAAGGAGAAGATCATTAGGCCAAAGAGTGTGAGTGAGTAATGAATATCTGATGAAGTGTGAGATCCAAATGCTGGTTATGGGTTGGTGATCTGAACCATGGTTTCACTCATGTGGAGGATGATGAACTATGGAACGGGATCTCAAGGCTTGGAATGATTATCTTCATATGGTTTGACTGTGGATAGACTAGATCTATTGACGCATGTTTATTGTTATGATCTGGGTATGTTTTGATGTCTGGTATAGCTGCAGAATTATAAGTTAGGATTTGCAGATCTGTACGCAGGTTGTCTTTGGCAAAAGAGCGTATACACGCAGGTTGGGTTTGTCCAAGTAGCGTATACAATGTGATGTATGATATTTGAAGATGAAGTTGGATCTGGTTACTGTTATGTTGTCTATGTTGTTGACAGGGTTTCAGTGATTCAGTATTGGGTGATTCAGAGATTGATGATGCAGGTTGTTTTATGGATCCAGTATGAAAATGTATGAAACGTGGTCCCGGGAAGATCGTAGAGTTCAGTAGGCTGGCACCTACGTGCTGGTAAACATATCAGCCAGTACAAGAGCCAGGGGGTAGTAGCTCCCTTCCAGGAGCAGCTGGAGAACGAGTAAAGGTTGGAGCATTCTGTAGGCAGGCACCTACGTACTAGTAAATGGATCGGCTAGTACAAGAGCTAAGAAGGTTGTAGCCCTCTGCAGGTTGTAGCCTGCGTGCTGGTAAAGGACTGCACTAGTACATTGTAAAAGAAGTTTCTTATTAAAGGAAGATAGAAACAAAATTGCAGCAGGTGGTTTTCACCCACATTGGGTTTCCACCTTATATCATGGTGTTCATGTGTGTGCCTTATGTGTGATGATCTGTTCTGTTATACTGCACCTGTTTACTGTTAATATGGTTAATAATGTTCTGATGCATTTACTGAAGATAAGCTAACTGAATCATAAGAATACTGCATGTACGCTCGTTGCCCTTAACGAAGTCGCGTATATACGCTGATATCCTTAATTGAAGCTGCGTGTATGAATCTGAGTATGAAATTGAAAAGTTTTATCTGATCTTATAATACTGATTCACCCCCCCCCCCCCCCCTCTCAGTATTATTTACAACAATTGGTATCAGAGCAGGTCCTTTGATAGAAGCTTGATCGCTTGAAGGAGATCCATGGAACAATGGGAAAGAAGCTTAAGAAGAAAGCTCATAAGAAGAAGAAAACATCTCAGAAGTACTATGACAGTGGGAGAATCGATTGGGGATTAGGTATAAGAAGCTCTTCAGATTCAGAATCAGATTCAGAATCATTATCAGGTATGAATGTGTTATCCTCTGATGTTCCAGCTATATTTCCTTGTGAAAGAGATGGAAGTGATAGTGAAACTACTGAACTTGCTCTTATGGGTGAACAAGAAAGATATCAAATAGAGGCAGAATTTAAAAGGCTGACAGACAAAATTAGAGATCAACAAGATCTATTGAACAAAAGGGAATGTGACTTCAAAGAAGAAACTACCAAACTAAAGGCTCAACTTGAAGAAGGAAACAAGGTAAGAAAACTACTCAAGGACAAGGAAGCCCAATGTCAAAAATTGCAGCATGAAGTGACATCTTTAAGAAAAGAAGTCAATGAAAGGAGCACAACCATCAAGAAACTCAAAGATAGATCCAGCTACTATGAAAATCTTGAAGCAACAATCCTCTCACTAAAGGGAGATCTTGAAGAATCAAGGAAGCAGAATGAAGATCTACATCAAGCAATTGAAAAACAAGACAATGAAGTCATCAGCTTAAAATCCCAGCTGGAATGTGCCTTCCAAGTTCGTCAAATGCAGCAGGATCTGAATGAAGAACAAGAAAAGGAGATTCTTAAACTAAGGGAACAAATGGAAGAAGGAAGAAAAGCTGAAGAAGATTTGAAAAAGCAATCTCTTGAAAAGGAAGAACAGCTTCAGGATGAGGTAAATATCTTGAAAGGTAAAATAGAAGAAAAGGATAAGCTTTTACGATTTCAAGATAGCTCTAAAGTCTTGGATGATATTCTTAGTAGTCAAAGATCTCCTGCTATAAAGACTGGTCTTGGTTTCCATGAATCTATTGAAGGTGAATCCAGTTCACAAGGTGAGGCAAGGAACTCTAAAGAGAAATCTAAAGTGATCAATGAAGAAATGAAAGATCCATCTCATCATCAACCAAGGAAGGAGATTCTTCAAAGAAAATCTTTTACTTCTCCTATGAATAATGTTGAATGTTATGTATGTCATAATCTTGTACATGTTGCAGCCAGATGTGGAAGAAGAAGAGTTCAAGACCATCATGCAAAAAGATCATCACATTCAAGGTACTTTAATGGATATTGCTTTTCTTGCAATATGTTTGGCCACAAAGCTGATGATTGCTATAAGAGGAATATGAAACATGTAAGATGCTATGCATGTAACAAGTTTGGTCATAAAGCAAGAAATTGCAGGAACAAAGCTCATGATAGGAAGAAATCATCAACATACTTGAAGATGTGGAAGAAGAAGGAATTTCAGTCAGAAAGATGTGGCACATCACAGGGTACTCAGCATAGCACAGACATAACAGACTCAGGGGGAGCTGAAGGTGTAAAACTTCAGTGTTCTAATTCTCATACGCAAGTTTAATGAAGGAAAGTTGCATATATATGCGAGTTATACACTGCAAAGTCGCGTATATGTCAGTCTGTGGAAAATCAGTGGGGACAGGCTCAGAAAAGGGGTCTGATATGATTCAATCCAGTATCTGCTCTATTGGTTAACAGTTACAGTCTGCTGAGAATGTCTAGAAATGACTTGATACTTGTAAGATGCTAGAAGTGTTTTAATCCTAACTTGATGATGATGATGTCTTGATGCTTACTACTGATGTATGCATGTTCAGATCTAACAACAAACAGATGGCACAGTTTGAGGGGGAGAATATGCCTTTAATATTTCATTGTTGGCATTATGGATTAATAGTCCTTGATGATGTTACTTATATGGCTAAATGATATATCTTTCTATGATGTGGTTGTGAGTAGTCCATGATAAAATCTCATATGATTCTTGGGGTTTCATAGTTGATGTCCAGATCAGATTTATGGTTGACTCATTGATGATGCATTTATGGTGCTTACATGGTGATCTTCATAAGGATAAGGAGAAGTACAAAGCTTGAATACACATCTTCCTCACTTGATGATGAGTCACTCATATGCTGCTGCCATCATATGCATAAATATCATACAGTTATGATGCAGGCACACATGGGGATAAGGATTGTTGTTGTTGATGATATCAAGAAATTTTTGAGCTCAAGATACATAGTGCTGATACATGGATGACTCCTCAAAGTCACTTTGTTGGAGACATGATGATGAGTTCATATCTATATGATGATAGGTTGATACTTACATATGTTGGTTGATGAAGATGTTCCCAAGTAATGATACTTGGATCATGTAGAGCTTGATGAAATGGCTATGGTGGTTTCACACATGATATAATGTGAATGACTCTGAATTCTGGTCAAAGGGATGAATTGATGCAGGCATACCTTGTTATAGGTTGATGACTTATTCTCTACTGGACATTTACAGGTTGCTGATATGGAAATTTGTGTACGCAAGTTGGATAAGGACTATCCGCGTATATACGCTTGTTTATGAAGATACAGTCGCGTATATGATAATTTGAAGGAAATCAGTGGGTCAAACTCAGAATGAGAAGATTCTGATATGGGTCTAACAGAGACCATATGGCACAGGTTTAGGGGGAGCAGATTAACATCTAATAATGCATTGTTGGCTTTTGGTTCTAGTTCACAACTGTTGCTGGTTTCAGGTGGAACAGAGGTAGATGGAGAACAGAAGGAGAACATGATTGCTGATATATACAGTGATTGACAGATGCTGCTGATAGTAGTTATTAATGATTTGCATAGTCTTGATATTTCATCTCTATGTCATATATCTCTTTTATGTGGTATCTCTTTCATGGTGTCAAGGTCATGTAACGGCCTATATTGGTTTCCCCACTATGCCTGGGATGAAGATGTAATGTAATTGGTTGTCATATGTAAACTTTTGATGTATCCCCACTTGGTTGGGTGGATGAGTCAACTTTTGTATATCCTCACTTAGTTGAGAGATGGATGTATGTATGAGTCTTTGGTGATAGGAAGGTCTTTTATGATGTATAGAGTCATCTTTTCAGATCTTGCCTACAGTCAGGAAGAGCATGAACAACACACTTCAGCAGTACAGAGACTCGGCATGTACTCAGGGGGAGCATTGACAGATTGGTACACTTTGGCATATTCAAAGGGGGAGATCATTCAGAGATTTTAACAGATGCTCAGGGGGAGTATGGACAGCGAAATGTTCAGCAAAGGAAGAGAACATCTTTGTCCACCCTTTGCCCTTGGTGTCAAAGGGGGAGAGTGATTTGGTGTTGTTGCCATCAAGTCCAAAGGGGGAGATTGTTGGCATTATGATGCATGTGTTGTACTTGATGGCAACCCTCTCATAGAAGAATATCTCACTTATGTATAACTGGATGAATCTTCAGAAGAGATATCAGATGTGACTGATGGAGGACAGCTCAAAGGAATCAGATGATAGTTCTAAGTGTGACAAGCTAGCTTTGCCATCAAGTCCAAAGGGGGAGATTGTTGGCATTATGAGATAAGTTTTGTCCTTGATGGCAAACCACACTGATGACAAATCATAGTGCAGAAGGTCAGCAGCAAGGAATTGATGATCAGACTATAAGAAGAAGAGAAAATTCATATACGCAGGTTCATTAAGCCCAAGTCGCGTATACACGCTGGTTCGCTATATACCAAGTCGCATATACGCAGGTTCGCTATATACCAAGTAGGGTATACACGCAGATTCATGAACGGAAAAGAGCGTACGTGTCGGAAAGCTTAATTTTGGTCCGTGGTAGTTAGTCCTTGGTACTTGAGCCTATGTTTTTGGACCAAAGTATCTCAACAGACGTGTTGATCCCTAGTATTGAGTTGATGGTATCGTTTTACTATGGTTTTGGACCGTGGTATTATGAAAGGCCTAAACCTATATAAGGAGAAGATCGTTAGGCCAAAGAGTGTGAGTGAGTAATGAATATCTGATGAAGAGTGAGATCCAAATGCTGGTTATGAGTTGGTGATCTGAACCATGGTTTCACTCATGTGGAGGATGATGAACTATGGAACGGGATCTCAAGGCTTGGAATGATTATCTTCATATGGTTTGACTGTGGATAGACTAGATCTATTGACGCATGTTTATTGTTATGATCTGGGTATGTTTTGATGTCTGGTATAGCTGCAGAATTATAAGTTAGGATTTGCAGATCTGTACGCAGGTTTTCTTTGGCAAAAGAGCGTATACACGCAGGTTGGGTTTGTCCAAGTAGCGTATACAATGTGATGTATGATATTTGAAGATGAAGTTGGATCTGGTTACTGTTATGTTGTCTATGTTGTTGACAGGGTTTCAGTGATTCAGTATTGGGTGATTCAGAGATTGATGATGCAGGTTGTTTTATGGATCCAGTATGAAAATGTATGAAACGTGGTCCCGGGAAGATCGTAGAGTTCAGTAGGCTGGCACCTACGTGCTGGTAAACATATCAGCCAGTACAAGAGCCAGGGGGTAGTAGCTCCCTTCCAGGAGCAGCTGGAGAACGAGTAAAGGTTGGAGCATTCTGTAGGCAAGCACCTACGTACTAGTAAATGGATTGGCTAGTACAAGAGCTAAGAGGGTTGTAGCCCTCTGCAGGTTGTAGCCTGCGTGCTGGTAAAGGACTGCACCAGTACATTGTAAAAGAAGTTTCTTATTAAAGGAAGATAGAAACAAAATTGCAGCAGGTGGTTTTCACCCACATTGGGTTTCCACCTTATATCATGGTGTTCATGTGTGTGCCTTATGTGTGATGATCTATTCTGTTATACTGCACATGTTTACTGTTAATATGGTTAATAATGTTCTGATGCATTAACTGAAGATAAGCTAACTGAATCATAAGAATACTGCATGTACGCTCGTTGCCCTTAACGAAGTCGCGTATATACGCTGATATCCTTAACTGAAGCTGCGTGTATGAATCTGAGTATGAAATTGAAAAGTTTTATCTGATCTGATAATACTGATTCACCCCCCCCCCCCCTCTCAGTATTATTTAAAACAGACGAACCTTTAAGGTTTGTCACCAATGTTTCATATGGTGACGGTCCTTAAAAAAATGTTGTTGTAAGTGCATATAGTGATGACCCTTTAAGGTTTGTCACCAAAGCCGTTTTCAATGACACTTTTGGTGAGGGTTGTTAAAGGCCCATCATTAATTCTCTCTTTAGTGACACTTCTAGTGACGGTCCTTTTTTGCCCCTCACCAATTCTCCTTTTGGTTACCTTTGGTGACGATCAAAAAATGCTTTTCATTGTTGATCATTCCAATGGGTTTTTTATGACGCTATGTGATTTTTGTTATACTTTTTGTCAAAAGATAACGATTTATGACCATTGTTATGGAGTCTTTTTCATTATGTGTCTAAATAGAGTCAATAAATTTGTGAAGAAGTAATTAGTGTGTATCATTTCCCTCAAGTGATCAGAATATAATTTTCCTATGAGTCAACACATGATTCATCTCCATTAGGTTTATTATCTAACAAATTCCCTTTATATGAAGTTCCACTAGTGTGTGTAGGAACCATATTATTTAATACATAATCAATCTCAGTCAACTCTAATAATGAGAGAGACCTAGCATTCCTCAACACTCCTGACACACCTTAACATGCTTTGGCACACACTAACATTCCTTGGCACCTCGCATGTCTTGGAACATATTTGTACCTAGAACATCTTGCCATGATTAGGACACCCAAGCACATGTTTGTATGCCTTGGCACAACATAATACTCTACTAGCATGTGTTGGCATGCATTGTAGTCCCTAAGATGACCTGGAACACCTTGGCATTCATTGACATACGTCATCACTTGGCTTGCATTGGCACTTGGCATGTATTGGAACCTATTATTAGTGGGCCTAGAATGTCCCTTATGAAAAAGGTAATGTCATGACTTATTAACCCTCTTATGTGATCATTAGGCTTGGATTTTAGCATGGATCTCCCTTTTGTTGCCTTGACACTCCTTGACACATGTTGGCACACCCTGAGACCCTGCACATCCTAGCATGTCTTAGCACCTGACATGTCTTTGCATGCCTTGGAACTATTTTCCACATGTTAGCACACCCTAGAACTCCCTAGAACACTTTGACTCTTCTTGACATACCCCCGTATTCCATCGCATGCCTTACCATTAACTAGCGTACCTTGTCACCCTCTCTGTGGCATGCCTAACACTTGTTAACACTCCCTGGAACACCCTCATATTCATTCATTTCCATGCACTTTGATCTAGGGCTCCCCTATGTTTCCCTACTACTCCCTAACACTCCCTGGTGTGCATTAGCACTCTCTAGCCCACCTTAGTACTCTTTGACATGCCTTACCACTCCACAACATGTGTAACATTCCTTGACACATTGACACTTGGCAAGTTTTAGCCTACCTAACATGTGTTGAGATTCTTTGGTATGCTTTGGCATGTGTTGGCATGGTTTGGTGTGGTTTAAGATTGAAGTTATTTGAGATCAATTATTGGAAAGTAGGAGAGAAGTAACAAATGAAGATTTGGCACTTAGAATGCATTAACACTTGGCACTTGGCACATATTGGCACCTACATTACTACAAAAAATGCCTTTAGGGGCAATTTGGCTTGCACCAATCTTGCAAAAACTTCCTTTAAAAGTGTTTTTAGGGATTTAGGGGCGGTTTTAGAACCCCCCAAAAAGTCATGAAAAATTGTACCCTTTCATGGGGTTTTCTAAAAACCACCTCTAAAAGTGTTTTCTCATGACTTTTTGATAGGTTTTCAATTATTTCCCCTAAATATTTTTTTCATTGTGGTTTTTTGAAAAACCCCCTAGAAAGTCGTGAAAACTGAACCTTTTTTTGTGGGGGTTGGGAGGGCTAAGGGGGTTTAAATGGATTCCCCTAAATATATTTTTCATGGTGGGTTTAAACATCTCCTGAAATTCATGAAAATTAAGCTTTTTCTTATGGTGGGGGGTTTCTAACAACTACCTCTAACAGTATTTTCTCATGACTTTTGTGGGGGGGTGTTTAAATGACTATCCCAACATACATTTTTCATGGTGGTTTTTTGACAACCCCCCTAAAATTCATGAGAATTTAACTTTTGGAGGCAGCTTTTGAACTCTCTCCCCCCACCACCCCCCCCCCCAAGCAAAAAAAAAAAGTCATTAGAATTAAACTTGTAGAGGTAGTTACTAAATGACCACCTCCAAATGTTTAGTTCTCATGACTTTTGAGGGAGGCAGATCTTTTGGTGTATTGAATATGGAAAGGGGACATAAGAGTATCATGGATGGGTAGAAGTGAGAGGTTTGAGTATGGTTTACTAAGATCTATTATCCTAGCATTAGATAATGAAAATGGGCCTTAGGACCTCATGAAATAGGGGCTAGGGGTCCTAGAGGGAAGGAAATGAGAGAAATTGATATGGAATACCCAATCACCTATATTAGAATTTCTTTCGCTGCAATGTTAATTTTCCTATTGTTTCATTCTATTCTGCGCCAACGTGAGGTTATCCTTTAAGAGTTGGATAAATTGTTGTTGATGCTCGATGTGATGTTCCACTACTCGAACCTTAGAATTTTCTCTTGAATATGATGTGATGGATGGTGGATAGTAACAATCTTTTGCAACACCTTGTATGGACCATAATACTTTGGTGATAATTTATTATCTTTCTTGCTTGCTTGAGGGACATTTATTTATATGGTTGTAGCCATAGGAATACCCAGTCACCTATATCAAAACTTCTTTCGCTACGATGTTGATCTACCTGTTGTTTCATTCTATTTTGCACCAATGTGAGGTTATCCTTTAAGAGTTGGAGAACTTGTTGTTGATGCTCAATGTGATGTTCCACTGCTTGAACCTTATAATTTTCTCTTAAATATGATGTGATGGATGGTGGATGATATCCATAAAGTGCCATAAATGGGGTCATTTTTGTTGAAGTATGGAAGGAAGTGTTATACCACCATTCAGCCAGAGGAAACCATTTGACCCATTGTGTCTATTTATCAGATACAAAGCAACGAAGATATCCTTCCAAACATTTGTTTACTATCTCAGTTTGCCCATCAAATAGAGGATGATAAGATGAGCTATGAGCTAACTGAGTACCTAGGCACGAAAATAATTTTGTCCAAAAATTTCCAGTGAAAATCGGATCTCTGTCGCTTCATGGTGGTTTTCTGACAACCCCCCTAAAATTCATGAGAATTTAACTTTTGGAGGCAGTTTTTGAACTCTCTCCCTGTTGTGGGGAAAAATGCCTATGCAGGACGATCCTATCCACCTAAGGTGTGACAGTGCCTTAGCAACAAATGAGTACAGCTACACTGGTTTCTTCCTTTATGAAATGTGAAAGAAGAGAGATCAATAGACTTACCGGTGTCTTCCGTTTGTCCCTCGATCCAATCTCCCTTCTTTTTGGGTGTTCACAGCTACTTGCCTTCTTGCTTATCCAGCTACAACTTCCTGCAAGATCACAAGAGAACAGCTACTTGCGACAAGAGAACAGTTACTTGAGACAAGGGGAGAACACTACACAAAGACAGATGTTCACATTCATAACTAGTTTAGGATTAGAAATAAACCAAATACACTAATACATTTATACATCAAAATACATCAGCATATAGGAGAAACCAAGATAGCTTTATTGATGAATAACAAGGTTCAGGAAGAGATACAACCCAGAGGGCTCCAATCCAGCATCTCCTTCCCAACAAATGGAATTCCTATCTTCAGCCCCTTCAAAGCATTAAGCACCCAATGATTCCAGTCTCAAACCAACAACAATTCTTTGCAATAATAAAATTCCCGCCTCTAGATCTCATGGAGGAGAGATCTATATATAGTTATTTTGGAGAGAGGATGAGTCAGCTTGAGATCTGACTAGTGTCCTCTCCCTCTCTCAGTTCTTGAGTCCACTTGGAGGTTCTTGCTTCCACTTGGAGATTTGGAACCTCTTACTCATCACCAGTCGAATTCCCTGAGGCAAGTGTCATTTTGGAAGCTTCCTGAGCATTGACACCTTGAGGAATGAGTCTGCCACTTGTCCAAACTCACTCAGCGCAGGTAGCTAGTGTTGGAGTTGACATTCAACGCAGGTAGACAGTGGAGCCACTGACATTTAGCGCAGATGGTCAATGGAGCAGTTGACATGATCCTGAATTGACTTGTTTTTTAGCAGTCTCAGGTGGAGAACTTTTGTGAATTGCTGTGGTTTGTTAGCCTTGTTCCTCTAGGGGTAGGAACAACATGTTTAGGGACTTTGGATCCCTTAGATTATGGACATTTCATGCTCAATGCTGTAAGGCACAAAAATGTCTATAGCAGTTTCCCCCTAAAGTATGAGGCTGTTTATCGGGCGAAATTCTTTATCAGGGGAATCCGAAGTTCATCCAATGCTGGGAGGAGACCTGTAATACAATACAATACAATACATTATTTTTCATACTGCTTTCATGATCTAGCTGAGGTGGGCATTCCCATGCTCAGCTTTATAAATTCATTTTTCTGTACATAGAACAGACAATCGTCTGATGATAGACTGATAATTTTGATGAAATTATCATCCTTTGAGTAGGATGATTATCTGCTGCAATGATGTACATGTCAATGTCTTTATCTTTCCTGAATATATATCGCAGCCCGGATGGATGAAACTAGATCCGGGGTCTTCAAAATCGTTCGATCTTCACTCTAAGTACAAGTCGATCCATGTGAGAATTGTACTGAAGTCGAACATGGAAAGACATCGCTTGATTACCGGTCAATGATGTAAACAGTTAACAAGCGCGAGAGGAATCACCGATAATGATAATGCCCCTCAAGGTACTGTCAGTACAATTCACGTGGTGTGAATAAAGGACTTGGCGTCGAACACCACGCAAAATCTTTCGGTCGAAGGTCATTGATGTATACCTGTCGCCGGAAGTGAGAAACTTGCCATTGTGGCATGCAAGCTTCAAAGTACTGAAGGGGTTGTTCCTAGATCAACTTCTCGGATAATGAGCTGACGTCGACAAGAAGCGATCCATCACAGGAGGGCCTTAATGAATCCCACCTCAGTGACACGGAACGGAGCTAATGATTTTAATGGAGGTGAAAACGATCTGTGACATATGATTCAGGGTGGCGGTCATGAATGGATGAAGGATAATGTATGGCAGTGGATGGGACACGGTTGACTCTTTCTGAACGACTTCTCTTGAACATATGGCGACACTGATGCGATGGATTGGTAGCATTACCCCAAATATGGATGGTATGGCGAGACCATGGTGATGACCGGTGAATGAAACAACCCAACCCGATTGTGGTACGGAGGAAAAGTGTCATGTTCAAGAGCGACCTGCTACCATCAAAGTTTTCTTTAGTTTCTCCGAATTTTTCCCCAGTCAGTGTTGACCAGTACCTCTTTATTTTTGTCAAGCTTGAGGAGGATAACATATGCTTGTTCTATAACCTGCCCTTTGGGCAAGCCCATCGAAATGTTTTAACGAGCCTAGCGATAGTGAAACTCGTTCTCGTCTAAAGACAAGTTTGTCGCTATTTAATGATTTTAACGAGTCTAACGACAAGGATAACTCGGTCCTTTTCATTTTTAGAGAGTCTGAAAAGGTACATAAAGTCAACTCCAAAATTCCTTTTTCGTCATCTAATCCCTTAAGTCCGAAAAAGTATAAAATAATACAGAAGGGATGAGTTTTTGATAGTTTTAACGAGCCGAACAAAACAAGCGCTCGATCTTTTTGTGCAATAATCCCTCAGGTCCAAAAATATTAAAATCTAGAGGAGGGATAGCTCTTCCGGTCGCTTTAACGAGCTGGAAGGCCAAAACTCGGCAATATTTTCATATTTTACGAGTCAGTTGAAAAGAGCTTAAAGAAGACTCGTCTTTTGAGGAACGAGTGATAAACAGGGATAGCAGCTGATTCCAGGTACAAGTTGGAATTTTCCAATCACGGCAGTGTCACAAGGATGGCTAGGTGAAATCACTCTTCGCAGCTATTCCTCAAAATGGGTAAACAATCATATGGAGGTGAATGATCGGCCAAATGAAAAGTGGAAGTGACAAGTGCAAACACGACCAAGGCTTTAATGGCTGATGATATTACATTCACGGTGGTTATTTACAGGGTAGGTTCATTTTTTATTTTAAAATGAGCTTAAACACTGGAGGAAACTCTTGCTCATTGCTTATGTTTATTTTTTAACGAGCATGAAGTCCGCGTTAAAACTGCTCGGATCTTGCGTTTATTTTTTAACGAGCATGAACTTTACGCTACTGCTCGATTATATAGTCAAATTTTGATTTTTTACCATAACTAGCTTTTCTCTTTTCAAGGATAGTACTGCATTCTCAATTGCTGCATCAAACTTAGTTAGAAATGAATACCATTTGCTTGAAAATGAGATTAAAACCCTAATATTTCGCTTTGAACTACGTAAAAAGCAATTAAAAAGTGTTTTTACCTCTCATTTTACAATTTCATTTGAACTTGGTTTGTTGGAGCTTTGGAGGTGTCTCTTCCCCCTTGATTTTCACCAGCTGATTTCGGGAGATTCTGTGGACGATTCTCAGCGCCGTCTGGACCAGGTAGGAGCTAAACCCTAGCTCTTTCTTTTCATGGTTTCATTTTTCCATTCTGTGCCTGTTTCCTTGTCTTTCTGAGCACCTGGGGTTTTGTCAGGGCGCCCTGTCATCAACGCAGGTGGTCCATTCGAAACCTGCATTGAATGTCAATCTACCTTAAGGAAGTTTGACCTTCAACGTAGGTGGGACACTGGTTACCTGCGTTGGACACAAAAACTGGTCTTCTTACACAGTTTTTTGATGAAATTTTGCCAGTTTCTCATCAAATCCAGGAACTTACTCTCTCTCTTGCTTGTTTTGCAGGGATCTTTGAGCAAAATGTCCCTTACATGGTGAGAACGAGAACATGAAGAAGAAGATATGATCGCTCTCCATGACCCTGTCACGGTGAACGCACTGCGGAACTGTGGCTTGCTGAAGTTCTTCCGTATCTCTAGTATGAGAGCACAGATCTCTTTACTGCAGTATATGCTTGATGCTTGGGATCCTATTAACCAAGTATTCCAGATTAGGGGAAAATCCATCCCCTTAACCATAGTGGAAATTTACTTCTTGACTGGGTTGTCAAGGCGGGGTGCCCCCATTTCTTTGTCAGGTTCGGCCCGGGGGAATGACTCCGTGAGAGATTATGTCCGCCAGTATTGCAGGGAAGGTTCCTAGCCGAGCAGAGAGAGCAAGGTTGTTATCCATGAGATTACTGACAGGTCTCTCCAGTCCATTCTGTATACTATTGGTAGGATGGCCGGTAGCGCATCTCTTCATGTTGCCAACAGGTCTTATGTACAGCACGCCTTGGAGTGTCTCCAACCGAAAGTATTCAACTGGTGTGATGCAGTACTTGTTCAGATGAAAATTCAATTGACCAAGGTAAAGGACGGGAAGCTAAAGAACTTTGGATTTGGTTCTATTTTGACTGCCTTTGCCTTGGAGAAAATACCACTGATGCAGCCTCAGTATATTGCACTCGACCTGCCTTCTCCTACCGAGCCACGCATGCAGAGATGGGTTGACCACATGTCTAGGCATGCTGGTCAATCTCAGATTACTTTCACTGATACCTTCTTCAGGTGGTTCGAGCGCCAGGAGATGGTCTATTCCGAGTACCCATATGTCGGCATGGATTTCCGAGGTGATCCGGATTTGGTGTTACCAGATGGCGAACAGTGGGACGCTATTGGTAAAATATTCGACCATATTACTATTTACTGTTCTTATTTATAATGTCCTTGTGCTTTATTCTATCAAGACTTTAATCAAACTCATGTGTGCATGCAGATGTTGGTCCTGTTCGTCCAGCAGTTCGCCCGAGAGCACCAGTTGCTGCCCCAGCAGGGGACACTGCTAGGAGAGTTATTCTCCGCGACCTTGACGTAGCCGAGACCCTTACAGCTGTGCAGGATCAGGTTGAGAGCCTTACTCTCGGCATTCCCGATGTGAGGATTGATGAGTTACCTTTACAGTTGCAGCGGCATACTACTGGCATGCCTAGACGATGGACTCGTCTCTTGCGCATGATCGCACAGGCCGTGACATGCTATCATGAGCATCACTAGACTAGGGTGCCCCCTAGCACTTTTGAGTTTTTGGGTCATATGACCGATTTTGTCTTGGTTACAGAACATTATGTATGAACGATAAACAACTTATATATATTTTGATTTTCGAGTTTTATTCTGGTTGAGTTATATGATCCATATGTACAATCATTGATGATGTGTCTCTTTTTATAAATGTCGCAAATGTCTATCTAACACATAGTTTGCTAATGAGTCGGTTAATGTGTTTAAGTTTCTGGAAATATGCTGGTATTGAATTGAATCAAATTGTCTTTCCAAAATCTTAACCCTTAGGAACATGCGATAAATAGCTGGATTGCGAATGGAATATATACCATTGAGTTGTAGTATTTCGAGCTGTGAGTCTAGCTTGACGATTAGTCGGCGTATACCACGGGTGATGGCATCAGAGAGTAGTTCTATCAACGCGCTATACTCAACGATGTTATTCGTTGATTGCCCAATACACACACCTCTGAAACTTACTAACTCGCCGCTTGGATCAAAAATGGCCCAGGCTGCGGAGGATAGGTTCCGCGAACTACAACTCGCTCCGTCGGCATATCCAACACATGTCTCCAGAAGGTTTGACATCTGCAATAAATGAAAAAAAAGTGGATCACTCGACCAAAACAAAACACTTTAGCGAAAACAAAATACAACAAAAGCATACAGGTTACTATTTAAGCATAGTAACGCTTGAGGTACAACCCGTTGCGGGGTTGCACCAGTGGAATTCCGTCATAATCCATTAACTCGTAGGCTCCTTTTGCTAACACTCGTTTAACAATATAGGGGCCCATCCATAAGGAATTAAATTTACCTGCTCCCAATTTATCGGATTCTTGGTCGTAAAGCAAGACCAAGTCACCTTCTGAGAAGACACGGGGTTTGACATTTTTGTCGAACTGCGCCTTGAATCGTTTCTTATGGGATTCATTAGCCAAAGCGGCATCACGATGGGTTTCATCCAATTGGATTAATTCCAAGAAACAAGCCTCTTCTTCCGAAGTTCCGGGGAGGAGATCAATTGCGAGTTTAAGCGACGAAATTTCGCACTGGATTGGCAAGACTGCTTCCAGGCCATACACCAGTTGGAAAGGTGTGAACCCGGTCGCGTTCTTTACCGATGTTCGGTAAGCCCACAAGGCTGAGTACAGGATTAGGTGCCACCTTCTTTTATGAACCCCGATCATCCTTTGCAACATACGCTTCAGGACCTTGTTGATTGCTTCAACTTGTCCATTGGCTTGCGGATAATACGGGGTAGAGCTGTCGTGAGATAGCCCTAGCTTGGCAGCTAATTCGACCATCATGTGATTGCGAAAATGCGATCCATGATATTTTACTATAGCCTGTGGTACGCCGAACCTGGTGACTACATGATTGAAAAAGAAAAGGGCAGCTGTTTCACCAGTGTTATCTAATGTAGGCATCGCCTCGGCCCATTTGGTAAAATAGTCAACATTGACTATAATATACCCATGCCCCCCGGTCGAGGTGGGGTTACATTGCATGAAATCGATGCCCCACTTGGCGAAAGGCCCAACAACAATTATCGGCTATAAAGGTGCGGGTGGTCTTCTGGTTTTGCTATCAAAAATTTGACAAGCATGGCAACTTCTGACTGTGGTTATGCAATCTTTGAACATGGTTGGCCAGAAGTATCCTGCTCGTAAGATTTTCTGTGTTGTAGCATATCCAGATTGATTCCCCCCACACGCGCCTGAATGACACTCATTCAGGGCTTTTTCGGCCTCCTCATGGGTAAGGCACCTCCTCAGGACTGTATCGATACCACGTCGGTAAAGCGTATCACCGACGATCATGTAGTCTTTCGCTTGGTATCGTATACGTTTCTGTTCTGAGTGAGAGGTGTCAAACCTGAACTTTTGGGTTTGGAGATAAATTATGATATCTCCATACCACTCATTGCTTGTAGATATCATAAACAAACTTTCGTCCACGATTGACTCTTCTGATGTTTCATCGTTGGACGACGATGGGAGATCGGACAATAATTCTGCGAAAACTAGAGCTTTCTTTGATTTGGATTTTACAAATTCCAGATCAAACTCCTGAAGGATCGCTATCCATTTTGAATATTTTCCCCCCAGCAACTGTCGCAACAGTATATAAGTCATGGGGTTGCAATCTGATAAAATGGTAGTTTTCCGAAAGAGGACATAATGTCGAAACCTTTGAATCGCTTGAACAGCTGCAAGCACTAGTTTTTCAACATAAGAATATTTACTTTCCGTATCATTAAATTTTTTACTTAAATAATATATAGGATGTTCAATCCCATCGACTTCTTGAACTAAAACCATCGCAATGGTCGTATCCGCTGCAGCCAGATACAGGTTAAAATCTCTTTGATAGTCCGGGTCATACATTAATGATGCTTTTACTAGAGAATCTTTCAGAGCATCAAAGGAAGCTTGTGCCACCTGGTCCCAGAGGAAAGGTACATCCTTTTTCAAAAGACGAGTATAACCTTTAGCAAGTTCTGCATAATTTGGAATGAACCTCCTCAGAAAGTTTGCTTTCCCTTGGAGTTTCTGAATCTGAAGCAAATTTGAAGGTGGAGGCAAATTAATGATTGCCTAAACCTTACAAGGGTCGAGCCGAATCCCATCCTTAGAGACTACAAAGCCAAGTAAACGACCAGAACCGATGAAAAACACACATTTGTGTGGATTGAGTCTTATCTTGTAGTGTCGGCAACGTAGAAATATCGCTCTTAAATGCTGTGGATGATCAGTCCGCTTTCACGAATGAGCCGGAAGGTCGTCGAGATATGGTTGAACGATGTTCTTGATGTCATGGAAGGCATAATTCATTGCCCTCTGAAACGTCGCCCCTGCGTTATTTAAACCAAAGGGTAATTTTCGATAAGCGAATGTGCCCCACGGACAAATAAATGCAGTCTTTGACTGGTCCTGTGGGCGGATATTTATTTGATTATACCCGGAAAATCCATCCATAAATGAAAAGATTTCACATCCGGCGCATTCATCAATTATCTGGTCGATGAAGGGTGTAGGGTAGTTGTCCTTTGGACAAGCTTGGTTTACATCCCTATAGTCGACACACACTCTAATCGTCCCTTGTTTTTTCATAACAGGGACAATATTCAATACCCAATCGGTTAGAGGAACCGGGTAGATGAAACCAGCATGGAGGAGCTTTTCAACTTCTGCTTTAATGGCAACGGTTTTCTTGGGGTGCACCTGCCGAAGCCGTTGTCTTACTGGTTTGACATCAGGATACATTTTAATTTCATGTTCAACGATACTCGAGTCAATGCCTGGCATTTCATCATATGACCAAGCAAAGACATCTCTGAATTCGCGAAAAAGAGCGTTATATATTTCCAGTTCTGAAGGGGAACAACCTTTGCCGACATAAATATTCTCTACAACATTTTTTTTAGTCGAGATATTTATGGCTATAGTCTCTTCAATATTGGATAAGTTTCGCTCGAAATCCACCGTATTTACAGTATTTGATAGGAATTCAAAAACTGAAGGGTGATAAAGGTCATATTGAGTATCTTCTTCATATTCCGGAAGAAGGGAACGATGGTGGCAATCATTCCATGGTGCCCCCTCAATCAACATTGATTGTAGAATTCCTTCGTCAGTCCCATGTACTTTTGACCAAGGATCTAATGGGGTACCATATTCTCTAGACCTATCTACCCAAACGCTTGATGAGCGTTGATTTGGTTTTGCCTGCCATGCTCGAAACATTGATTGCTACAATATTTCTATAGGGCTTGAGGGCAAAACCATTGCATGAGCCATTCTGACATCGTCTTCTGAGATCTTCGTGGAAGATATCATGTTGCAGGTTCTTACAAATGCTACTTCTCCTACAAAGAATGGAGGTGGAAGTGCGAAAGTTCCCATTAATGTGGGGTCTTTCAGTAGGCCTACTCCGATGTCTTGAAGCGAATGGTTGCTTCCATGGATCATGGGATTGCTTCCTGTAACTTGTGAACCATTAGGGAGGAAGTTTTGTTGGTCGACGATCGTAATCCCTCCTTCAAATGGGAATCCGATCTTCCTAAAATAAATCGACACAACAGCTGCCATGGCATAGATCCATGGTCTTCCTAGTAGGATGTTGTAGTCAAGATTTCCATCGATGACTTCGACATCTATTTCTACTGATTTTCCTCCCAGTTCAACCTTTAACTTATTAAGGATACCGTACGGGGTATACGTCCTTCCGTCGAAAGATTTTAATGTCGTCGAAGATCGCGACAAGGTTGGAGATCCTAAAGTTTTCCAGCAACTCATCGACATAATACATTTAGATGCCCCCTCATCAATAATTGTTCGGTGAACAGTTTTGTTGAGGGCTTTCACTTGAATAAGGAAAGCTAGTTGAGCCGGTAACTGAGGATTGTATCCTTTGTGATCAAAAGATACAAGATTGGAATCCTTAGGATCAACCCCACCAATAGCCGATAACAAAGCCTGCCTTTGGGATGGGAAATTTCGTAGTACTTCAAGAGTCGACATAGCGGATGGTGATTGGGCCAAATCTTCCACTATGTTATAATGTTGCGCCGCTCTGGCGTGAGGATTAACTGTCGACTTGTGTACTACTCCCTTTGGCGGTTTTATTGTTAATTCAGGAAAGATGGGCGGTACAACTTCTGTCGAAGTTGTTGTCGAACTACTTGGTTGATCTTTACCTTTGTCATTCGACAGCTTCGGATTCCCGTAATCTTTGTTCCTTGTCGAAATCAAAGCATCATTCTGCTGTTTTGAAACCGACAACATAAGCACTTGCGACGGGGAAGCATTTCCACTATCAACCAGATTTTGACCTGGGTTGGGAAATGGATCAGTTAACACAGCTGAGGTTTGTGAACTTTTAAAGAACCTTTTAAGCTCGGCTTTATAGGGACAATCCCTTGTCCAATGATCCTCCTCATCACATATTTGACATGGATAATTTGGTTTCCCTTTCCCAGGAGGGTTTGAAGAAGTTTTTCCAGGAGATGACTCACCCTGTTTCCTCTTCTTCCCTTTGTTTTGTTTCTTCTTTCTTCCTGGTTGATTGGTTTCTTTGCCTTTATCTGCTGATACGACATTTACTTCCGAAGCAAGAATTTCATATTTTGTATTTTGATCCAAATTCTTACGGGCTTTCTTAGACGAAGCCTTTGTCGATTTCGCGTTTGCCGTGCCAATCACGCCATCGCCGGCATGAGAGTCACTATTTGATTTAGGAGGAGGAGGAATTGAAAATTTTGGTCTAGGGGCGTCAGGTATTTTGTCGTAGAGCGTGCCAGACTGAGTATAAACTAAGTCTAGATATTGTGCACGAGCAATAACTTGCTCTTTTGTTACAACTCCCCCCTTTGCCACATCTTCTGTTATAGCAAGAAGTAACGACTTTATAAACCATTCAGCTAACAGCTGATCGGGAACGTATGTTTTCACCATCCTACGACGACGACGCCACTCATGTATATGATCAGATATATGAGTGGCAGTTGTCTGCTTGAAGTTGGTTAAGATTTCGGTTCCCGTTTCATACCTTATCAGTAATTGAAAATGGGTTAAGAAAGTCGTGGCTAGGGAGCTAAAATTGTCGAACGAGGCTCTAGGTAATTCAATATACCATTTTGCCGCTGGACCCGTTAACGTCCTCTGGAAAAGGCGAAGCCTTATCGAATCATAATTTAGGGTATTTGATGAACACCACAGATGAAAAGTCATCACGTGATTCGATGGGTCTTCACCTGGATTTCCATTGAATTTAGGAATGTCAGAAGGAAGTTTGTGAGGAATCGCTGGCCACCAAGGGGCGTAAGCAATCGGATCGTTGGTTAACCGGTGTAAATCGGGTAACTCTAAAGCTGCCACGAATGGTAACTGTTGATTCAGGTTAGGTGAAGCATAACCAGGGTACGATGGAATCGCTTGAGCAGTGGGCCTTTGCATACCAGCATAATGTAATTGATGTTGGTATGACTGATACGGTTGGTGGGCTTGACCACTGTAAAGCGGTTGGTTTTGACCGTTTTGAATATACGATCGTCCACTGTTCGCAAAGATCTGCTGCTCAGAACCTTGGTACACTTGCTAGAATTGTGGTTGTTGGTATTGCACTAGCCACGGTTGAGAAGCCATCTTCTGTTGCGCTATACTAACCGTTGGACCAAGGCGTGGGGTAATTGTACCCGTTTGGACCTGTGTCGCCCCACCAGTTGGCGATTGTGGTTGTGACCCAGGGTCAAGGGGCTGTTGCATTACAACCTGAGAAATCTGAGGTTGACATACAACAGGCATCGCTTGAAATTGTGACACTGTTAAAATAGCCGGTGTGGTCGGGATGTTCGACATAGGTACACACTGTTGCATAGAATATAAAACCCTTGGTTGTTGAGGTAGCATAGGTACCCATCCACTTGATGTAATTCCAGTATAACCTGAATACTGTTGTGAACTCCCGTATGGATACCCTCCCGGAGGGGGTAATGAAAGGGCATACTACCCCCCATATGGTAGCAATCCGGAACTCAAGGGGATTGTTTGTCCTTGTGGACTGGATTGCCCAAATTGACCTCCAAATGGATCAATCTGGCGAGTCTCAACATAAGAGTTGCCGGATGTTATTCCGGATGAACAAACTGGAACGGACCACACTGTCGAAATAGTCCCTTGGTGGACTCCTTCTAGCGGTTGTGAGCTAGTCGGGGATAATGAGCTGACGTCGACAAGAAGCGATCCGTCACAGGAGGGCCTTAATGAATCCCACATCAGTGACACGGAACGGAGCTAATGATTTTAATGGAGGTGAAAACGATCTGTGACATATGATTCAGGGTGGCGGTCATGAATGGATGAAGGATAATGTATTGCAGTGGATGGGAGCCCTCTGGGCTGTATCTCTTCCTGAACCTTGTTATTCATCAATAAAGCTATCTTGGTTTCTCCTATATGCTGATGTATTTTGATGTATAAATGTATTAGTGTATTTGGTTTATTTCTAATCCTAAACTAGTTATGAATGTGAACATATGTCTTTGTGTAGTGTTCTCCCCTTGTCTCAAGTAGCTGTTCTCTTGTCGCAAGTAGCTGTTCTCTTGTGATCTTGCAGGAAGTTGTAGCTGGATAAGCAAGAAGGCAAGTAGCTGTGAACACCCAAAGAGAAGGGAGATTGGATCGAGGGACAAACGGAAGACACCGGTAAGTCTATTGATCTCTCTTCTTTCACATTTCATAAAGGAAGAAACCAGTGTAGCTGTACTCGTTTGTTGCTAAGGCACTGTCACACCTTAGGTGGATAGGATCGTCCTGCATAGGCATTTTTCCCCAGTGGAGTTGCCAATTTGTTGTGGGGAAAAATGCCTATGCAGGATGATCCTATCCACCTAAGGTGTGACAGTGCCTTAGCAACAAACGAGTACAGCTACACTGGTTTCTTCCTTTATGAAATGTGAAAGAAGAGAGGTCAATAGACTTATCAGTGTCTTCCGTTTGTCCCTCGATCCAATCTCCCTTCTCTTTGGGTGTTCACAGCTACTTGCCTTCTTGCTTATCCAGCTACAACTTCCTGCAAGATCACAAGAGAACAGCTACTTGCGACAAGAGAACAGCTACTTGAGACAAGGGAAGAACACTACACAAAGACAGATGTTCACATTCATAACTAGTTTAGGATTAGAAATAAACCAAATACACTAATACATTTATACATCAAAATACATCAGCATATAGGAGAAACCAAGATAGCTTTATTGATGAATAACAAGGTTCAGGAAGAGATACAACCCAGAGGGCTCCAATCCAGCATCTCCTTCCCAGCAAATGGAATTCCTATCTTCAGCCCCTTCAAAGCATTAAGCACCCAATGATTCCAGTCTCAAACCAACAACAATTCTTTTCAATAATAAAATTCCCGCCTCCTAGATCTCATGGAGGAGAGATCTATATATAGTTATTTTGGAGAGAGGATGAGTCAGCTTGAGATCTGACTAGTGTCCTCTCCCTCTCTCAGTTCTTGAGTCCACTTGGAGGTTCTTGCTTCCACTTGGAGATTTGGAACCTCTTACTCATCACCAGTCGAATTCCCTGAGGCAAGTGTCATTTTGGAAGCTTCCTGAGCATTGACACCTTGAGGAATGAGTCTGCCACTTGTCCAAACTCGCTCAGCACAAGTAGCTAGTGTTGGAGTTGACATTCAATTCAGGTAGACAGTGGAGCCACTGACATTCAGCGCAGATGGTCAATGGAGCAGTTGACATGATCCTGAATTGACTTGTTTTTGAGCAGTTTCAGGTGGAGAACTTTTGTGAATTGCTGTGGTTTGTTAGCCCTGTTCCTCTAGGGGTAGGAACAAGAAGCTAGTGTCATTGCAGCAGATAATCATCCTACTCAAAGGATGATAATTTCATCAAAATATATATGCTTATAGGGGTCTCCCAATATATACGCGACGGTGCGAGGGAGCACAATCCGTACTAGCGCTATCGTCCCTCAGGAGGAATCACCCACCTTCCACGAGATCGACAGTCACTAGGCTTAACGACGTCGAAACACGTCTCTAGCCTAGACCTCTATGTTGTGCGTTATGTTACGAAGCGTTGTTAGGTTCATTCACTTTATTTTAGGTTGATATTTTTAAAGTTTGCCTTTCAAGGTTCACCACGAGATGTATGATACAAATTCCTAAATGCAGTCTAAAGATGATAAGCAAGCTTTATATCTTTTCAACTTTGAAAATCCTAGCCACTAAGGGAAAAGAAAGACACCATCTTTTCTCAAAGAGCAATCAACACACTCTAATGCACTTTTCCTAAATCCAACATGCAAACTATCAAATGCAAAATGCACAATGCAGGTGTTTGTTTTCCGCTTTCTTAGTATTGATGCCTACAAAGAAAGCTTTTTGTACAACTTTGAATTTGCTTTTAAATTGATCAATACAAACAAGTTCACTTTTTCGAAATCAGAGAAGATAGATGAGATTACAACACTTAGCGATTTTCGAAATAAAGACTTGTTTTGACACTTCAAAAGAGACAAATTCAAACCAATAAGCAAAAGTAAATGTATAATCAATCTGCAAACAGCCAATGAACTCTCTTCTAAGACCACAATTAATCAGATCTGAATCAAAGGCTACAGGATGACTATTTTACTCATGTAAAGGAAAACTGTAAATGACACCACAAACACATAAAAACACTCACAGTATTTTTGTACAAAAGGAGGCGGAATCTAAGCAAAGAAAAGGAGTTATCTGACTGGTACCTATGCTGGTTAAAGGCTGCAAAAACAGAGATCAAAACAGGGCAACAGAGAGCAGAGAACCCCAGCTGCACAAGGCCAAACTGGTTCAGCGCAACCTCAACACTGAGGATTTGATATTCAGCGCAGGTAGCCTTCACGGGACCTGCGTTGAAATGCAGACTGCCTTCACAGCAGTTGTGCTAAAGGAGAAACTCTCGTTTCTCCTGGGTTCTGGGTCACAAATTGCTCAAAAATCAACAGTTTCAGGCCAAATCAGAAACACAAGAAAGGTATAATCAAAGGGATGCTTTGAAGGCTACTAAGATCTATCACAAGGATCATCAAATCATCTGTGAATCCATTGTTCAGATCATAGACAAGTCCAACAACTGGATCAAATCAGCAACTTTCTACTTTGCATCCGGGAAAGATGCAGTTCGATTGTTGCTGTCAAGTCTATGAAGTAAGCAAATGACAGAAACACAAATTAAATGAATAAAAAAATTCTCCCCAGCGGAGTCGCCAATGCAGGACGATCCTATCCACCTAAGGTGTGACAGTGCCTTAGCAACAAACGAATACAGCTACACTGGTTTCTTCCTTTATGAAATGTGAAAGAAGAGAGATCAATAGACTTATCGGTGTCTTCCGTTTGTCCCTCGATCCAATCTCCCTTCTCTTTGGGTGTTCACAGCTACTTTCCTTCTTGCTTATCCAGCTACAACTTCCTGCAAGATCACAAGAGAACAACTACTTGCAACAAGAGAACAGCTACTTGAGACAAGGGGAGAACACTACACAAAGACAGATGTTCACATTCATAACTAGTTTAGGATTAGAAATAAACCAAATACACTAATACATTTATACATCAAAATACATCAGCATATAGGAGAAACCAAGATAGCTTTATTGATGAATAACAAGGTTCAGGAAGAGATACAACCCAGAGGGCTCCAATCCAGCATCTCCTTCCCAGCAAATGGAATTCCTATCTTCAGCCCCTTCAAAGCATTAAGCACCCAATGATTCCAGTCTCAAACCAACAGCAATTCTTTGCAATAATAAAATTCCCGCCTCTAGATCTCATGGAGGAGAGATCTATATATAGTTATTTTGGAGAGAGGATGAGTCAGCTTGAGATCTGACTAGTGTCCTCTCCCTCTCTCAGTTCTTGAGTCCACTTGGAGGTTCTTGCTTCCACTTGGAGATTTGGAACCTCTTACTCATCACCAGTCGAATTCCCTGAGGCAAGTGTCATTTTGGAAGCTTCCTGATTATAGAGCTTAGAAATAAACCAAATACACTACTGATAATTTTGATGAAATTATCATCCTTTGAGTAGGATGATTATCTGCTGCAATGATGTACATGTCAATGTCTTTATCTTTCCTGAATATATATCGCAGCCCGGATGGATGAAACTAGATCCAGGGTCTTCAAACTCGTTCGATCATCACTCTAAGTACAAGTCGATCCATGTGAGAATTGCTCTGAAGTCGAACATGGAAAGACATCGCTTGATTACCGGTCAATGATGTAAACCGTTAACAAGCGCGAGAGGAATCACCGATAATGATAATGACCCTCAAGGTACTGTCAGTACAATTCACGTGGTGTGAATAAAGAACTTGGCGTCGAACACCACGCAAAATCTTTCTGTCGAAGGTCATTGATGTATACCTGTCGCCGGAAGTGAGAAACTTGCCATTGTGGCATGCAAGCTTCAAAGTACTGAAGGGGTTGTTCCTAGATCAACTTCTTGGATAATGAGCTGACGTCGACAAGAAGCGATCCGTCACAGGGGGCCTTAATGAATCCCACCTCAGTGACACGAAACAGAGCTAATGATTTTAATGGAGGTGAAAATGATCTGTGACATATGATTCAGGGTGGCGGTCATGAATGGATGAAGGATAATGTATGGCAGCAGATGGGACATGGTTGACTCTTTCTGAACAACTTCTCTTGAACATATGGCGACACTGATGCGATGGATCAGTAGCATTACCCCAAATATGGATGGTATGGTGAGACCATGGTGATGTGACCGGCGAATGAAACAACCCAACCCGATTGTGGTACGGAAGAAAAGTGTCATGTTCAAGAGCGACTTGCTACCATCAAAGTTTTCTTTAGTTTCTCCCAATTTTTCCCCAGTCATTGCTGACCAGTACCTCTTTATTTTTGTCAAGCTTGAGGAGGATAACATATGCTTGTTCTATAACCTGCCCTTCGGGCAAGCCTATCACTATGTTTTAACGAGCCTAGCGATAGTGAAACTCGTTCTCGTCTAAAGACAATTTTGTCGCTATTTAATGATTTTAACGAGTCTAATGACAAGGATAACTCGGTCCTTTTCATTTCTAGAGAGTCTGAAAAGGTACATAAAGTCAACTCCAAAATTCCTTTTTCGTCATCTAATCCCTTAAGTCCGAAAAAGTATAAAACAATACAGAAGGGATGAGTTTTCGATAGTTTTAACGAGCCGAACAAAACAAGCGCTTGATCTTTTTGTGCAATAATCCCTTAGGTCCAAAAAGATTAAAATCTAGAGGAGGGATAGCTCTTCTGGTCGCTTTAACGAGCTGGAAGGCCAAAACTCGGCAATCTTTTCATATTTTACGAGTCAGTTGAAAAGAGCTTAAAGAAGACTCGTCTTTTGAGGAACGAGTGATAAACAGGGATAGCAGCTGATTCTAGGTACAGGTTGGAATTTTCCAATCACGGCAGTGTCACAAGGATGGCTAGGTGAAATCACTCTTCGCAGCTGTTCCTCAAAATGGGTAAACAATCATATGGAGGTGAATGATCGGCCAAATGAAAAGTGGAGGTGACAGGTGCAAACACGACCAAGGCATTAATGGCTGATGATATTACATTCACGGTGGTTATTTACCGGGTAGGTTCATTTTTTATTTTAAAATGAGCTTAAACACTGGAGGAAACTCTTGCTCATTGCTTATGTTTATTTTTTAACGAGCATGAAGTCCGCGTTAAAACTGCTCGGATCTTGCGTTTATTTTTTAACGAGCATGAACTTTATGCTAAAACTGCTCGATTACCCAATCATATGATAAGAGTGTCTCATCAAGATTCTATTTTTTATGGAGCTTCATCTCACTAAGCTTTGCTCTGCATCCTTTCTTTATGCAAGTTAGGAAACGGCTAACCCAAAAAACAGATAAATAACCGCTCTTGGCTTGCACTCCAAAAGGTTTGCATGCCCCCAGGTATAAAGTATGATTTCAAGGTTACCCCTCAATTTGCAAATAAAACATTTGTTTTACCGGGAGAGGCCTACCTCTTTCAGGCTACCCAAATATTGTTCTGTTATTCTTTCAACAAAACACTTCTTCGGCGATGTCTACCGAGATAAACGAAGGTGAGTGACGAGACCTGCCCTCTCACATAACTTTGACAAGAGAATCTTATTCCAGAACAACCCCTCTTCCAACCACGGACGGGGTACGGACCAGTCATATTCTCCCGCGGAACAATCACCCTTTAATTCCTACGTTGATCTTTAGGTTGAAAGATGGAGCACACCAACCAAGGAATTCCCCTTGGTGGAAATCCTAATCCCTTCTCCTCTTGGGGAGATGTTGGTGCGCCCCACATGGCCACATTCTCGCTTCCAGGACTGACAACTAGCCTGCCAGTTTGGCTCTTTTCAACCAATGTCGTTCAGAACGTCACCATTCCTGAACAGTCGAGTCAACAGTCAGACCAGACCAGAGTCGCCCACCAGCCTTCTACTTCATCTTCCTCTCCTCCTTCCTCTTCGCTTGATGGAACTGGTAAAACCAAAAACCAAGCTCCTAAGGAGAAGAAGGAGAAGAAGAAGAAAGAAAAGAAGAGGAAGGAGCCAAAGGCGACTGGGGCAAACGAAAAGTAGCTGACAGGTGCAAACACGACCAAGGCTTTAATGGCTGATGATATTACATTCATGGTGGTTATTTACCGGGTAGGTTCATTTTTTATTTTAAAATGAGCTTAAACACTGGAGGAAACTCTTGCTCATTGCTTATGTTTATTTTTTAACGAGCACGAAGTCCGCGTTAAAACTGCTCGGATCTTGCGTTTATTTTTTAAAGAGCATGAACTTTACGCTAAAACTGCTCGATTACCCAGTCATATGATAAGAGTGTCTCATCAAGATTCTATTTTTTATGGAGCTTCATCTCACTAAGCTTTGCTCCGCATCCTTTCTTTATGCAAGTTAGGAAACGGCTAACCCAAAAAACAGATAAATAACCGCTCTTTGCTTGCACTCCAAAAGGTTTGCATGCCCCCAGGTATAAAGTATGATTTCAAGGTTACCCCTCAATTTGCAGATAAAACATTTGTTTTACCGGGAGAGGCCTACCTCTTTCAGGCTACCCAAAGATTGTTCTGTTATTCTTTCAACAAAACACTTCTTCGGCGATGTCTACCAAGATAAACAAAGGTGAGTGACGAGACCTGCCCTCTCACATAACTTTGACAAGAGAATCTTATTCCAGAACAACCCCTCTTCCAACCACGGACGAGGTACGGACCAGTCATATTCTCCCGCGGAAACCTACCCTATTCCCAAAGTTTTCCTGCCGAAGCAGGCCAGGACGCAATTCTCAGGTGGAGAACTTTTGTGAATTCCACTGGACGTCAGGGAATGTAGATGTATTCGTTTGTTGCTAAGGCACTGTCACACCTTAGGTGGATAGGATTGTCCACAACTGCCACTCCCCCCACACCCCCCCCCCCAAAAAAAAAAAAAAAAAGTCATGGGATGTGAACATTTAGAGGCGGTCATTTAACAACAGCCTCTAAAGTTCAATTCTCATGACTTTGGGGTGGAGGGGGTGTGTCCAAAACTTGAATTCTTAAGAATTTTAAGGGGGTTTGTTTGACAACCCCTCTTAAAAGTGACAACAATGTAACTCTTGGAGGTAGTTTTGGCCAACCCACGTGGTGTGAATAAAGGACTTGGCGTCGAACACCACGCAAAATCCTTCTGTCGAAGGTCATTGATGTATACATGTCGCCGGAAGTGAGAAACTTGCCATTGTGGCATGCAAGCTTCAAAGTACTGAAGGGGTTGTTCCTAGATCAACTTCTTGGATAATGAGCTGACGTCGACAAGAAGCGATCCGTCACAGGAGGGCCTTAATGAATCCCACCTCAGTGACACGGAACAGAGCTAATGATTTTAATGGAGGTGAAAACGATCTGTGACATATGATTCAGGGTGGCGGTCATGAATGGATGAAGGATAATGTATGGCAGCGGATGGGACATGGTTGACTCTTTTTGAACGACTTCTCTTGAACATATGGCGACACTGATGCGATGGATCAGTAGCATTACCCCAAATATGGATGGTATGGTGAGACCATGGTGATGTGACCGGCGAATGAAACAACCCAACCCGATTGTGGTACGGAAGAAAAGTGTCGTGTTCAAGAGCGACTTGCTACCATCAAAGTTTTCTTTAGTTTCTCCCAATTTTTCCCCAGTCATTGCTGACCAATACCTCTTTATTTTTGTCAAGCTTGAGGAGGATAACATATGCTTGTTCTATAACCTGCCCTTCGGGCAAGCCTATCGCTATGTTTTAACGAGCCTAGCGATAGTGAAACGCGTTCTCGTCTAAAGACAATTTTGTCGCTATTTAATGATTTTAACGAGTCTAACGACAAGGATAACTCGGTCCTTTTCATTTTTAGAGAGTCTGAAAAGGTACATAAAGTCAACTCCAAAATTCCTTTTTCGTCATCTAATCCCTTAAGTCCGAAAAAGTATAAAACAATACAGAAGGGATGAGTTTTCGATAGTTTTAACGAGCCGAACAAAACAAGCGCTCGATCTTTTTGTGCAATAATCCCTTAGGTCCAAAAAGATTAAAATCTAGAGGAGGGATAGCTCTTCCGATCGCTTTAACGAGCTGGAAGGCCAAAACTCGGCAATCTTTTCATATTTTACGAGTCAGTTGAAAAGAGCTTAAAGAAGACTCGTCTTTTGAGGAACGAGTGATAAACAGGGATAGCAGCTGATTCCAGGTACAGGTTGGAATTTTCCAATCACGGCAGTGTCACAAGGATGGCTAGGTGAAATCACTCTTCGCAGCTGTTCCTCAAAATGGGTAAACAATCATATGGAGGTGAATGATCGGCCAAATGAAAAGTGGAGGTGACAGGTGCAAACACGACCAAGGCTTTAATGGCTGATGATATTACATTCACAGTGGTTATTTACCGGGTAGGTTCATTTTTTATTTTAAAATGAGCTTAAACACTGGAGGAAACTCTTGCTCATTGCTTATGTTTATTTTTTAACGAGCATGAAGTCCGCGTTAAAACTGCTCGGATCTTGCGTTTATTTTTTAACGAGCATTAACTTTATGCTAAAACTACTCGATTACCCAATCATATGATAAGAGTGTCTCATCAAGATTCTAATTTTTATGGAGCTTCATCTCACTAAGCTTTGCTCTGCATCCTTTCTTTATGCAAGTTAGGAAACGGCTAACCCAAAAAACAGATAAATAACCGCTCTTTGCTTGCACTCCAAAAGGTTTGCATGCCCCCAGGTATAAAGTATGATTTCAAGGTTACCCCTCAATTTGCAGATAAAACATTTGTTTTACCGGGAGAGGCCTACCTCTTTCAGGCTACCCAAAGATTGTTCTGTTATTCTTTCAACAAAACACTTCTTCGGCGATGTCTACCGAGATAAACAAAGGTGAGTGACGAGACCCGCCCTCTCACATAACTTTGACAAGAGAATCTTATTCCAGAACAACCCCTCTTCCAACCACAGACGGGGTACGGACCAGTCATATTCTCCCGCGGAACAATCACCCTTTAATTCCTACGTTGATCTTTAGGTTGAAAGATGGAGCACACCAACCAAGGAATTCCCCTTGGTGGAAATCCTAATCCCTTCTCCTCTTGGGGAGATGTTGGTGTGCCCAACATGGCCACATTCGCGCTTCCAGGACTGACAATTAGCCTGCCAGTTTGGCTCTTTTCAACCAATGTCGTTCAGAACGTCACCATTCCTGAACAGTCGAGTCAACAGTCAGACCAGACCAGAGTCGCCCACCAACCTTCTACTTCATCTTCCTCTCCTCCTTCCTCTTCGCTTGATGGAACTGGTAAAACCAAAAACCAAGCTCCTAAGGAGAAGAAGGAGAAGAAGAAGAAAGAAAAGAAGAGGAAGGAGCCAAAGGCGACTGGGGCAAACGAAAAGTAGCTGACAGGTGCAAACATGACCAAGGCTTTAATGGCTGATGATATTACATTCACGGTGGTTATTTACCGGGTAGGTTCATTTTTTATTTTAAAATGAGCTTAAACACTGGAGGAAACTCTTGCTCATTGCTTATGTTTATTTTTTAACGAGCATGAAGTCCGCGTTAAAACTGCTCGGATCTTGCATTTATTTTTTAACGAGCATGAACTTTACGCTAAAACTGCTCGATTACCCAGTCATATGATAAGAGTGTCTCATCAAGATTCTATTTTTTATGGAGATTCATCTCACTAAGCTTTGCTCCACATCCTTTCTTTATGCAAGTTAGGAAACGGCTAACCCAAAAAACAGATAAATAACCGCTCTTTGCATGCACTCCAAAAGGTTTGCATGCCCCCAGGTATAAAGTATGATTTCAAGGTTACCCCTCAATTTGCAGATAAAACATTTGTTTTACCAGGAGAGGCCTACCTCTTTCAGGCTACCCAAAGATTGTTCTGTTATTCTTTCAACAAAACACTTCTTCGGCGATGTCTACCAAGATAAACAAAGGTGAGTGACGAGACCTGCCCTCTCACATAACTTTGACAAGAGAATCTTATTCCAGAACAACCCCTCTTCCAACCACGGACGAGGTACGGACCAGTCATATTCTCCCGCGGAAACCTACCCTATTCCCAAAGTTTTCCTGCCGAAGCAGGCCAGGACGCAATTCTCAGGTGGAGAACTTTTGTGAATTCCACTGGACGTCAAGGAATGTAGATGTATTCGTTTGTTGCTAAGGCACTGTCACACCTTAGGTGGATAGGATCGTCCACAACCGCCACTCCCCCCACACCCCCCCCCCCCAAAAAAAAAAAAAAAGTCACGGGATGTGAACATTTAGAGGCGGTCATTTAACAACAGCCTCTAAAGTTCAATTCTCATGACTTTGGGGTGGAGGGGGTGTGTCCAAAACTTGAATTCTTAAGAATTTTAAGGGGGTTTATTTGACAACCCCTCTTAAAAGTGACAACAATGTAACTCTTGGAGGTAGTTTTGGCCAACCCAACCACCCCCCCCCCCCCCCGCGCGTGGCAAAAAAAAAAAGTCATTAGAATTAAACTTTTAGAGTTAGTTGCTAAATGACCACCTCCAAATGTTCAGTTCTCATGACTTTTGAGGGAGGCAGATCTCTTGGTGTATTGAATAGGGAAAGGGGACATAAGGGTAGCATGGATGAGTAGAAGTGAGAGGTTTGAGTATGGTTTATTGAGATCTATAATCCTAGCATTAGATAATCAAAATGGGCCTTAGGACCTCATGAAATAGGGGCTAGGGGGCCTAGAGGGAAGGAAATGAGAGAAATTGATATGGAATACCCAATCACCTATATTAGAATTTCTTTCGCTACGATGTTAATTTTCCTATTGTTTCATTTTATTCTGTGCCAACGTGAGTTTATCCTTTAAGAGTTGGAGAAATTGTTGTTGATGCTCAAAGTGATGTTCCACTGCTCGAACCTTAGAAATTTCTCTTAAATATAAAGTGATGAATGGTGGATAGTACCAATCTTTTGCAACACCTTGTATGGACCATAATACTTTGGTGATAATTTATTATCCTTCTTGCTTGCTTGAGGGACATTTGTTTATATGGTTGTAGCCGTAGGAATACCTAGTCACCTATATCAAAACTTCTTTCGCTACGATGTTGATCTACCTGTTGTTTCATTCTATTTTTCACCAACGTGAGGTTATCCTTTAAGAGTTGGAGAACTTGTTTTCGATGCTCAATGTGATGTTCCACTGCTTGAACCTTAGAATTTTCTCTTAAATATGATGTGATGGATGGTGGATGATATCCATAAAGTGCCATAAATGGGGTCATTTTTGTTGAAGTATGGAAGGAAGTGTTATACCACCATTGAGCCAGAGGAAACCATTTGACCCATTATGTCTGTTTATCAGATACAAAGCAACGAAGATATCCTTCCAAAAATTTGTTTACTATCTCAGTTTGCCCATCAAATTGATGATGATAAGATGAGCTATGGCTAACTAAGTACCTAGACAAGAAAATAATTTTGTCCAAAAATTTCCAGTGAAAATCGAATCTCTGTCGCTTACAATAATCTTTGGGTTTCCATGTAGCTTTTGAATTGTTTCCATAAATGCAGTAGAAACTGTACTGGCTTTAAATGGATGTGAAGCATGCATACTTGGTAATTCTGTCAACTACCACCATGATGATACTCTTTCCTTCAGACTTGGGTAAACCTGTGATAAAATCCATTGAAACCTCCTCCCAACGTTGGCTTGGAATGGATAAAGGTTGTAATAGACCTGGGGTCTTAATTGTTTCAACTTTATTTTGTTGGAAAACCAAACATTCCACCAAAAACTTTTGAATATCCAATTTAAGGACATCCCATAAAAATTCCTTTGTAACCCTGTGGTAAGTTTTCAAAAATCCTGAGTTCCCTCCTAAGGGAGAAGTGTGAAATTCCATAAGAATTTTTGTTTTAGTTGGGAATTCTTACATAGGTATAAGCGATATTTGTACCATAACGAATCATTTTTCCAGCTAAATGTATAGCATTGAAAAAAGGATCAATGGGGGATGGAAAGCTTATTTTGGTCTTGAAAATAATTGTAAAACAGCAAACCTCATAATGTGGGATAAAAAGAAGTTCCTCTTTGAAACTTTAGTCACTCCTGTTATCTTATATGGCTGTGAAGTTTGGGGCTGCAGCATCTCCAGAGAATCATGGAGGAAGATTGAGCAAATCCAGAAGCGTTTTATAACTTATAACCTGAAAATTAAAAGTAATACACCCTATCCTATTCTCCTTATAGAAGCAGGTCTTTCTCCTATTGAGAGCCTAGCTATGCTTAGGTTTCTGTTGTACAAGCACAAGCTCAATAACATAGACAATCATAGACTTCCTAAGCTAGCTTTAAATTCCATCCAAAACCACCTAAGGCTTAACCGAGGATGGCATAAGGACACAAGGGCCTGGCTAAACTATTGGGAGATCAATGAGAATGATGCTTTTCAAAACATAAATAACATTAAAGATATTGTTACTTCTAAGTTCAAAGAAAAATTGTGGTGCGAGAAAGATTTAGCGTCTAAAAGAAAATTAAGTTATTATAAGAAGGTCATCAACCCCACCCTTGAAGATCAAAAGTATCTCTCTATTCTAACTAGCTCAAAGAAGAAAATTAATATAGCAAAGATTAGAATGAATTCTCATGAGCTCCATAGTGAAACTGGCCACTGGGCAGTTCCTAAAACGCCATGGATGGAAAGGATCTGCCATATTTGTGAGAATAGAAGCATCGAGGATGAAAACCACTTCCTCTTAGAGTGCCCTGCATACAACCACATCAGATCTCAATTTCACAACCTTTGTTACAATACTGACCTTCCTAGCCTTTTACAATGCCAAAATTATAGTGAACTCGGGAGGCTTCTCTCCAAGCTTTTTGAGCATAGGAATAAAATCTTAAATCAAAATAAATAATTTGTCTTTTTAGGTCCGATAGATCATTATTTGGTCTCAGCGGACGTTAACCATCATCATCATCATCATCATCATCATAAGATGTAATGGGATCTTGTTGTAACTTTTGAATGAGTGCCCACACTTCTTCGTCATTCTTCCATTCATTCCTTGCTTGGTTTATCCAATCTTGTTGGATAATAAAAATGGCGCACAATAATGCTTACACATCCTCATCCTTTCTTGAGAGTACATCTGCCACAACATTTTGCTTCCCTTTTTTGTAGATGATTTCAAAATCATAACCCAACATCTTTGTGACCCATTTTTACTGCTCTTTAGAAGATAATATTTGTTCTAAAAAGTATTTAAGACTATCATGATCCGTTTTTACCTTCATGTGTCTTCCCATTAGGTAGGGCCGCCATTTCTTAAGTGCATGTAGTATTGCCAACATTTCCTTCTCATAAATAGCTTTGTGTAAATACTTTCCTTTGATTGGATGACTTTCGAAAGCAATGGGTCTTTCATGTTGCATTAAAACAGCACCAATTCCATTTCCTGAAGCATCACATTCCACAATAAAGGTTTTTGTGAAGTCTGGCATAGCTAAGACCGGTGCTTGGCACATTTCCTCTTTAAGATGTTCGAAGGCCTTTGTTGCTTCTAAAGTCCATGAAAATGCATCTTTCTTCAATAATGTTGTTAGAGGTGCTGCTATTCTCCCATAATTCTTAACAAACTTGCGATAATACCCTATCAACCCTAGAAATTCTCACAAATGCTTCATGGATGTGGGGATTTTCCATTCCTTAATGGCTTTAATTTTGCTAAGGTCTACCTTAACACCTTCATGAGATACAATATGACCCAGATATTCCACCTCCTATACTCCAAAGAAACATTTGGAGCTTTTTGCATATAATTGTTTCTCCTCCAATAGTTTGAGCACCCTGTCAATATGTTCAACATGATCCTTCCCAGACTTGTTGTAGATTAGTATATCATCAAAAAATACTAACACAAATTTTCTAAGGAAGGGTTTGAAAATGGAATTCATCAAACCTTGAAATGCAGAAGTTGCATTGGTAAGGCCAAAAGGCATGACCAAAAATTCATAATGACCCTCATGAGTTCTAAATGTTGTTTTCGGAAAGCCTTCAGTATTCATTCTGATTTGATGATATCCTAAACGAAGATCGAACTTGGTGAAGTAAATTGATCCATGCAATGCATCCAATAATTCATCAATGATAGGAATGGGAAATTTATCTTTAATAGTGATCTTGTTGAGCTCCCTATAATCAGAACACATGCACCATTATCCATCCTTCTTATGCACCAATACTACTGGAGCAGAGAAAGAACTTTGACTAGGTTGAATTATACCAACCTCTAGCATTTCTGCAACCATACGTTCAATTTCAATATTTCGGGCATAGGGATATCTCTATGGCCTGATGTTTGGAGGAACACTTCCTAGAATCAAATGAATAGCATGATAATGATCACGAATAGGTGGGAGGCCTTTAGGAGTCTCAAATACCTTGGAATGATTGTCCAAGACTTTTTGGAGATCTGGAGAAATAGATTATTTCGATGTAGGAACCTCTAGCGAACATAATTGTGCAATTACACCTCGTTGTTCTTTCTTTAGAAGATTTTTCATGCCGTTAGAGCTGATTATCTTTCCCGGTTTCCCTGCAATACCCCTTAATTCAACTTCCTTTCCTTCCGCACAAAATTTCATGAAAAGTTCTTGAAAATTAAAAGCTATTGTACCCAAGGATTGTAGTCATTGGACTCCTAATACAACATCAGCACCACCCATTGGAATGGAAAGCATTGGGCTATTCAATACATATTCTCCCATGGATAGCTTGATATTATGGCACTTTCCAGAGCAATTAATGGTTCCTCCACTTGCAACCATCACTTGACACTCTGGTGCTAGATATAGGAAACAATTCAATTCCTTCGTTATCTTACAATGAATAAAATTATGGGTACTTCCCGAATCAATCAACACTATTACCTTTTTCTTCTTGATATGTCCTTCTATCTTGATAGTTTGAGGAGTGGAACATCACATCAAGCATCAAAAACAAGTTCTCCAACTCTTAAAGGATAACCTCATGTTGGCACAGAATAGAATGAAACAACAGGCAGATCAACATCGTAGCGAAAGAAGTTTTGATATAGGTTTGTGGGTATTCCTATGGATACAACCATATAAAAAAATGTCCCTCAAGCAAGCTAAGAAGGATAATAAATCATCACCAAATTATTATGGTTTGTACAAGGTGTATCAAAAGATTGGTACTATGACATACAAATTGGAGCTTCCTGCAGCATCCCAAGTGCACCCAGTTAAAACAATATTGCTAGAACTTAATGAGGAATGAAAAATCATATTGGAACCTGAAGCAGTCACAGAAACAAGAACTCGATAGTTACGAAATCGATCAATTTCGGAGTATCTCATCAAGCGTAAGAACTTATCCGTTGAAGATTCCACATGGGAGGATGAGAATTTTATACAGAAGCATCCATAACTACTCAAGTGTTGAGGACAATGCTTTTCTGAAGGAGAGGGGCATGTTAGCTCCCTATAATACTAGTGATTCCCCCATTACTATTGTCATTGTAGCCCTTATTGTTATTATTGTGCCCCTATTATCCCCATATTGTGATTAGTGTGCCCCATAGAAACCCACTATTGTTATTGTTGTGCCCATATGTTATTATTGTTACATCAGCTTTGATTATATTGTGACCCCTTAGACTCCTATATATAGAAAGGAGGTTTAGTCATTTGTATCATCCAAGAATTGTTCATTTGTGTAATGTAAAGAATGTTGCCCCATCGAAGTGGCTTATTTCTAAGGCGTTGATCTATCATTTATATGTTTTTGTGAGCTGGTTTCATAACAGAACCCCAAACAGTTGTGATAAGGGGATTAGGGGCCCCATTATCACAACCCATAATCCCTTAACTAATAACCACTAAATTCCCTATTTCCTTAACTCCTAAGCCATAATCCATTAACCCCCACACTCATAACTCATAACCCATTAACCCCTTGATACCTTAAGCCCTAATTCACTAACCATTTAACCCCTAACCCACACTTAGAATCCATGAACCAACCTTAAAAGTCACAACAATGTAACTTTTGGAGGTAATTTTGGTCACCCCCCTCCCCAATTTTTTTTATTATTAGAATTAAACTTTTAGAGGCAATTATTAAACTGTCTCCAGATGTTCAATTCTCATGATTTTTTGGGGAGGAGGATCTTTTGGTGTATTGAATGAGACAAGCGGACATAATGGTAGCATGGATGGGTAAAAGTGAGAGTTTTGAACATGGTTTATTGAGATATATAATCCTAGCATTAGAGAATGAGAGGGGGTCTTAGGACCTCATGGCATAGGATTCAAGGGGGGTCAGAGGGAAGGAAACAAGAGAAATTGATAGGGGAACCACCAATAGTTGTGATAAGGGGATTAGGGGCCCCATTATCACAATCCAAAATCCCTTAACCCATAACCACTAAATTCCCTATCCCCTTAATCCTAAAGACATAATCCATTAATCCTTACACTCATAAATCATAATCCATTAACTCCTTGATCCCTTAAACCCTAAGCCACTAACCCCTTAACCCCTAATCCCTAACTTAGAATCCATGAATCCCTTAAGCCCTAATCCATTTTCACCTTAAACCCTAACCCTTAACCTTTAACCCCTAACCCCTAACACCTCAATCCCATAGCCCTTAAGCACTTAACCCCTAAATCCCATGACCCCTAAGTCCTTTGTGCTTAACCATTAACCCTTGAAGCCCTTAACCTATAACTCCTAAAACCCAATGAACTAAACCCCTTAAGCCCTAAACCCCCTAAGCCCTAACCCTTTAGCTTTTACCCTTAACCCCTGACTCCTGAACCCCTAAACCACTTAACTCCTAGAACCCTAAGCCTTTCTCCCAAACCATAGGTGCCTCAACAATAATATTCTTTGTCATATTAGGGTTTTTTCTACTAACCCCTCTAAATACAACCTCCAAGCACTATTAGGGTCCAAGGAAAAGAGCCATAAAGTCCCTAGATCTGATCTACATTTTATGGACGGTCACATTTCACCCAAATATCCTCCACATATTTACTTTCAAAGGGAAACAATATGGTGTTCTAATGTCCACGAATGCATCTAAGTTAATAGAAATAAAGTAAATTTCATCTCCATGCATGGCCCAAATGTAATTCATGTCCACTCAAAAGAAAAAAGAGGATATAAGGATGTCCCTTTATTTGTCATCATCCTTTAACACTAGTCCATTCTCTTACCAAATGTATGGGTAATAGTCCCATATAAGTCTACAATCTTTCTCAAAGTTTCTATCCACAACATGCTCAAAACAACATTCAAAACCCCTTAGTTTTCTCCAAGTCTATTTGAAACCAATACAAGAAACACTCAACTACATGAATGGTGAAATATTCAAGATATCCATATCTAGATCATCCCCTTTTGACCCCCATTTTTGTTCCTTCATTACAAATCTGACCAAGGTCATCTTATAATTGGATCTCCCTTTTGTATCTAGTGAGAATACCACCTCCTTCTTTAGGAATGGCTTGCTTCTAAAAAAATTACATTAGTACTCTTGACATATGTGGGGTTAGAAGATACATTAAGAGCAAAAAACGCAGGTCAAACTCAACCTTATTGTCAATCGTAGGTCAAACATATATAAAAAATTAAATAGTCTACACACGTAATTCTTACATCATTGGATGGTTTTCGATTAACTCCACCATTTTATTTCCCCACCTCCACGGTAGCTTTTCATTCCATTAATTCTACAACAACTAATTTCAAGTTTCCAAGTTCCTTGTCTTTTTCTTTCAATTTCTCTTTTGTATCATGAAATTGTAGTTGATTGGGGAACCCCCGTGGCAATAAGGGGATTAGGGGATCCCCTATCACAACCCAAAACCATAATGCATTTAAGCCCTTAGCCAAGGGAAACCAAGGATGTAGTTGTAGGGGAATTGGGACCAATTTTGGGGGTTCATAACATTAACAGAAGTCAAATGGTATGACCAAAAAGGTGGGAGGGGTATATCGTTGTGTTTTGAATGAAGCAAAGGGAGGTCCAAACACAGTTTAGAAAGATCTATAATCGTAGCATTAGAGAATGAGAATGGGACTTAGGAACTAATGTCATATGGGATAAGGGGCCTAAACAAAAGATAATGAAGGAAATTAACAAGGGAACCCCCAAAAGTGGTGATAAGGGGATCAGGGGCCCCATTATCACAATCAATAAGCCCTTAACCCATAACCACTAAATTCCCTATCCTCTTATACCCCAAGCCATAATCTCTTAACCTGTACACTCATAACGCATAACACATTAACCCCTTGACCCATTAAACCTTAAGTCACTAACCCCTAACCTAAAATCCATGAACCCCCTAAGCCCTAACCCCTTATCCTCTTAACTCGTGACCCTTAACCCTAACCCATAACCCCCACTAGTACATATGGGTGGAAAATCCAATGTCACTCTTTGATAGTTCAGTCATATTGTCATATTTTACTTGCAAATATTTTTTGCATTTAAGGAAAAAACCCGACATTTGTCGAATATCTAACAAACACAATTATCGTCGGATATTCAAGGATATGTTAGTCAGATATCTGAACTTTGTTTTGTTCGTTAAATATGCAATGACAATTGAATGTTCGTTAGATATCTAATGTTTGACTAAGTCAATTATCTATCTATCAGAATACTGATGTTTAAAAAAGTCAATATTTTTCTGGTTGGACAATGTCTCTCTCATCAACAACCATCAGAAGTAAAACAAAATGGATATTTTTTGGTCATAATACAAAATTATTTTATTTTGTTAATCGCATTGCAATTAGATAAACATTATCGAGGTTTATTTTTTTAAGATAACCATCATTGAAAGTTTGGTAAGGAAAAACTGACACATAACATTCCTCCAAGACGATAAGGATATGTGAGATCTAAATTGGAGGATTTGGGTGATTGTGAGACAGGTGGATATTGGTGGCCACCCACGTATTCCACCTAGACCTCCATTCGGTTTCATCTATTTCCTTGTTTATTTCAACATTTACTATTTTTAGTAGTTTTTTAGGTCCTGAACTTCTGGAGAAATTTTTTTACCCCCTAAACGACATTTTTTTTAGGTCCGCTACAAACCCACGTTGGAAATCCTATAGTACTCAGAAAGAACTTTCCAAAAAGGTATCACATGTTCCCAATAAAGATAATATGACCAAGTTATGGCCTCAGGAATTTGGATGTCCAACTAACCCCAATGGGGCCCACAAAATCTTGGCGTTACATCTCCTAGAGTTAGGGTTTTGGTTGTTTAGGGTTTTCTATTGTTGTTCAAAAATAAATAGGCCCTTGAGCCTCATTTTAAAAGAGTTCAATGACATGTATCCGCCACATTTCTTCTCATAGATAAGCTACCATCGCCCGAGCTAGTTTATTTCCATTTTGTTTGTAAGATATTAATGAAATGAAGTGTTATTTCTATTGCATCTCTGTACTTATGGTTATATATGTAATTTGTTACATTCCTGTTTAAGTTCGTATCAATGGTATCAAAGCGATCTTCTCTTTCTCTGTTTTTCTTTGCATGTCCCCAACGAGGTTAGGGTATAAGGAGTTAGGTCTCAAACTAGTTGAACCCTTGCAAGACTAGCCTGGCAAACCCTGATGACCTCCCATGGTAGAAGAAAAGAAAGACGGGGGGTAGGAGATACTTTCAAAATATTGCTCGAGGAATCTCTCGAGCAATAGAGAAATGCAATGATGGATAATTTTTCCCAAATCCTCTAACAATTACCCATAGGTGAGGCATCTTCATCGAGCATCCACTCTGGAGGCACCAAGTAGTCACTAGTGGCCGAGCTGAAGGCTTGCGATTCGAATGTGTGTTTTGAATCTGAGTCAGACATTAACAAGTGGAATGAAAAATGGAAGCAGATCATTGACGCGGAGCCTAGTGCCACCATGTCCACCACCAAGATCAAAAAGAATGAGCCTGAAGATCCAGAGGAGGGGGAACACCTCTTCCACTCACATATGTGGGTGAAGGTCTCTCCGCTACAGTTCATTGTTGACAACGGAAGCCAAAAGAACCTCATTTCAGTAGAGGTCATGAAGCGGTTGGGCCTATCAATGAGAACAAATCCACGGTTGTACACCATCTAGTGGCTTCACCAAGGAAGAGATATTCGTGTCAACCAGCAGTTTCACCTTCCCTCCAACATCAAGCCCTTCACGGATGATGTATTGTGTGATGTTTCTCCTCTTGAAGTTTGTGATGTATTATTAGGAAAACCACACTTGTGGAAGAAACATGTTGTCTATGAGTCTAGACCTTGCTCAGTGATTATTACTTTGGACAATAAGTTGTACAAGGTACCAGAGGTAGCCCCACCCACCGCCATCTCTTTGATCACTACAAAGAAATAGAGTAAGATCATTTTCCCGACCACGAAATTTGTTTTCCTTATTACTCACCCTCAGGGAAAGAATAAGGTTGTGGCCATGGCTTCCAAACAGGGCTCCTACATACAATAGCAGCAGAGGTAGATCATAAAATGTAATCGGTCCATCTTAAGCTCCAAAAAGATTAGATGTTGAGAAAGCACTTCAGTGTTAACCCTAGATTCTACCAGAAGCATCTCAGTATGCCGAGAGATTAGGGAGGTTACGAATTCTAGAGAGATGACCACCCTTGCGAGCAAGATACTTAACTCCTCTTCAGTAACTCCTAAATTGCGCTTCATGAATTGGAAATTGCATTGGATAGATAAGATAATTTGACACATTTCCTCCCTTGAAACAATTCCACAACCTCCATACGTTCCCTGACAGTCCTTATATATGTTCTATTCTTCTTCCTTCATCACTTTCTTGTTCCTAGCATCATTAATGTCGGCCCAGACTAACATCATTGAGTGTGCAGACCTCATTAAGGAAATATTACAATCATAGAAAGTTTCAGAGAAAATATCTCCAACAAACTAAGAACTAGATGTGATGAATGAAACTTCCCACATTCAACCTGCTCTGGGAGTTAAATCAAGCATTATCCATCTATTATGGGTTGAGCTCACCATGACGAATACTGCCCAAGTGTCCTCTGTAACACAATTCTCCATGATGACAACATGCCTCCATAAACACATAATTAATGAGAGACCAATATAGTGCACTGCCAAAGGGAATTAACTCAGTAACCAAAGCAAACTTCTCTCCGGAGACAATTTAATGCTCATTTGATAAATATTAAGGGATATCTTTGATAATGGTTTCAACATTATCGATTTTTAAAACTCCTTGTTCCAACTGCACACCCTGATTAGCTAAGTGTTGGCTTGAGGGGGTTGACCCGGGTTCAACGTTAATTAGCCAAACAAATCCCTACACTACTACTCCTTTTGGCATCATCCCACAAAGCGGACCGAAGTCTCACCCGAAGCAGTATGGGAGGATGCTGGAACCAAGTTTCCGTGCCCTTGAGATGGTTGTGATGTCGTTTTATCTCTTCTATCCTTACCTTCGCGCAGGTGATCTCGCTCTAGGGCTTTGTTGTGGAGGTAAATCCTCTCTGCGGATAGACACGATCCCTACTAGCCCAGACCGGGTCTAGCAACAATCACACAATGCTATCACGCAAGTTCCTAATTGCAAATAAAAAGTGGATGGTGAGAACCTACTTGGATTCCAACGCTAATGTTCATAGAAGAGACGTCGCTCTCGTTCCTTTGCCTCGGTCGGTCACGATCCCCACGATCTCCGTGATTGGACACCTGCACATGCAAAAAACAACATGAATACAAGCATAAAACCTAGTAGATGCAATTATATATCAGTCAGAAAATATATAACTCAACATCAATTATAGGAAAATGAGAGTGGAACCATAATGATAGTCATCTATTATTAATAAATAACAAAGAAGAATACAACCTCTGACGTCAAATCCTCCTTTGGCTGGGTAGTCAGCTACACAAGTCTTGCAAAGATTGTTGGGATGGGAAACAAGCCTCTCTCTCTTTGGGTGACAAGAATCTCCTCACTTAGATTTGGCCTTATGGGTGCAAAGAAGGCTCTTGCAGCTTCAAACTCTTGAACTCCTGGTATTCTCTATCACTATACTAGAACTGGAACTAGCTTGCTCAAGGCATAGAGACAAGCTTTTATAGATAGAGAGGAAAGAGATAGGATCAACCACATTATTCATGGGATTGGCTTTCTCACTTAGAAACTTCCATGAAAGGTGGCAAACCACTCCCCTTCTATGGAGATTCGAAGCCAAACCATCCTAGCTCAACATAGATTCAGTTGGTGAATGGGTTAAGGAGAACCTTCGGAAGCTTGTTCGTTGAAAACTTTACTCAATTCGGTTGGCGCGAGTGCCACTCTGACACAAAGCGCTAATAGCGCGCCCTCTTTAGAGGATTTCCCTCATTGGCACGGGCAGTGAACTGTGGACCCGCGCTAATGCAAAAAGAGCTGTTTTCATGGGTATTCTGCAGGAGATGACTTCAGGGCATATGAAGCTCATACTTAGAGGAATATGATGCAAGTGGTTTCAGGTCATGTCACTTCTCACAGGTCCCGGAATGAGTCCTCCAGTGTGCGGGAGAGGGGTAACAGGGATGGTGACAAACGGTGACAAATTGTTGTGTAACAGATGCCCCCTAAAGCATGAGGCCCGAGGGAGAGAGAGGGGTGAAATGCTTTACAAGAACATGCGTAACTGAAAACACTGCCGCCGGAGAACCTGCGTAAAGAAGTACAACTGATATCTCAAGTACATGATATATGTGGTATGGGCGCAGCCATCCATAACAGAGCACATAATAATCTAGATCCAAGGTATGGGTGCAGCCATCCAGTGAGGATCGATAAATAGACTCAGGCATGGTCGCAGCCATCCAATGAATGAGTCATGTAATGATCATAATAAGCCACAAATCGCAACCTGGATTCCAATAGACAAAATCCAAGGTCTTGCGCTCCATCTCGACCCGAACAGAGTACAAGTTCAAGCATGTGAATACATGAGTTGAAGTCGAACATGCATGAACATCATCTGATTACCAGTCAATAGTGAAAACTGTTAACAGACGTGAGAGGTACCACCAATAATGACAATGGTCCTCAAGGTACTATAGGTACAATCTACGGCGTGTGAATCAATGAGCTGGTGTCGAACACCAGCAGAATCGTTCGATCGGAGGCCAATGATGAAAACCTCTCGTCGAACACGAAGAACCTGCCATTGAGGCATGCAGGCTCCAAGGCACCAGAAGGGAGTCTCTAGATCAGCTTCCTCGATAATGAGCTGAAGTCGACAGGAAGTGACCTTGATCAAAGGTGGGCCATAGTGTTTCCCACATCATTGACACGAGACAGAGGAAGAATGTTGTGGTGAATCAAAATTATGTGAGGTATAAGAGGGAGGTTGTAATTCTGCAGAGGTCAACTTCTCTTGAACATATTGGCGGCACAATAGTGGACTTGGCAGTATTTGACATCAAATGAGCAGAGGTCATGGTGACAAGGCAATGAGCAGATGAGAGGTCAAACAGGATAACCCAAACCCACGGAGGCTAGTGTAAAACAAGATGAGATGTCCCCACCCAGACACAAATGCAGACGAGTGCCATGTTCAAGAGTGACATACTGTCGACGCAATAATGATTATGGTTCCATTTTCCCCACCATTTCTGGCAAGTACCCCAGTTATTTTTAACAAGCTTGATGGGGATAGCATATGCTTGTAAGGCGTCATTACGACAGAATCCGATGTCATTAAGTTTTAACGAGTCTGACAAAGGAAGAACTCAGCGTATTTTCATGTTTAGAGAGTCTGAAAAGACAGTAGAAAAGTGAACTCTAGGGGGTCCTTTTTTGTAAATTTGTGTCTCGCGAGCCCGAAAAAAGTATAAAACAATGCTCGAAAGAACCGCCCGATCATTACAATCGAGGAGTACTTTTCATATCTAGTGACATCGACCTAAAAAAGTAAAAAAAGCGATCGATATCACGTCGTTTCGTAACCATTAACGAGCCTGAAACGATAAAGACCCGACAATCTTTTTTTTTTTACACGGTCGGAAAAGAGTTTAAAGACGACCGCCTCTTATTTCCATTTAACGAGTCAAGAGGAAACTCGGCAATCTTTTCATCTTTAAACGATTGGAAAAGAGCTAAAAGCAGACCTCCATTTTTATTTTCTTTAACGAGTCAAAAAGGGAAAAATACTCGGCAATCTTTTCATATTTTACGAGTCAGAAAAGAGCTTAAAGGCAACTCGTCCTAGAGGAACGAGTGGTATAAAGGGTAGCAACTAGTTCCGGCAATGGTGGAACTACTCAAAACACATAATGGTCAAGAGGCTGGCTAATACAACCACTCATCGCTGCGGTAAAACAACCAAGTGAAAGCATATGATCGGCCAAAGAGATGGTGGCGATGGAATGAAAACAACCAAGGCTCATCTAGCAGAATTTAGCAGATAAAGACAACAATCACGAGATGTAAAATGGGTATGGGTTCATTTTTACACAAGCTTGAACCATGGAGAACTCTGCTTGGATTCGGTTTCATGTTTACACAAGCTTGAAACGAAAAACTATGCTTGTTATAAGTTCGCATGCCCCCAGCGTAATAACGCAAATCGAGGTACATGCCCCCCAAGCTTCATTGCATTCAATAAAGTGGATGGAATGAAGGTTCACATTTGAGATCTTGGAAAGACTCGACTTGGATTTTACGAAATCTTAATCAAAGACTTGATTTGGAAAAGGAGGAGTTGTTTCATTTTTTAATGAGGTTGACATAGTAAAAGAATTATCCTCAGAACCCTTGTGTCATTTTTTTAACGAGCTTGACACAAGATCAGGAACTATGCTCGACCACCTTGTTTCATTTTTTAACGAGGTCGATACAAGATCAAAAACTATCCTCGAGACACATTGTGTCATTTTTTAACGAGGTTGCCACAAGATCAAAACTATCCTCGAGACACATTGTTTTGTTTTTTAACAAGGTCGCCACAAGATCAAAGCTATCCTCGGGACACAAGCTTGAACTAGGAAGGACTCTGCTTGTTGGAAATGTGCATGCCCGCAGTGAAATGGCGCAGGATGAGGTACATGCCCCCCAAGCTTCATTGCATTCAACAAAGCGGATGGAATGAAGCTTCACGAGATCTTAATTGAAAGACGCAAATGGAAAGGGGGAATTGTTTCATTTTTTAACGAGCTTGACACAAGACAAGGAACTGTGCTCCGACCCGTCCCAGTTTCATTTTTTAAGGAGCTTGACATAGGAAAGTGAACTATGCTCCACCCGAACTTCATCATAATGAACAGAAAGTCGGGGCTTCCCAGATTGCCACTCCTGGTGGAAGGGAAACATCTTGGAAGTCAGGGCCTAATGCCCCTAGGACACTATGCACGATGGCGGCATCACTGGATCCAGGCATGGGATAGGTGGCCACGTAGTTGATCTGTGGTGGGGTAGATGCAACTGGTGGATGAAAACTAGGAGGGGACGACAACGACGCAGGAGGCATCGGGGGACTAACGAATGACACTTGATCGATAGTCACAATTCTTCCATCGTGCGGAAAGAAAACCACACGGAAAAGCGAAGAAACGAGGGCCCCCATGGCGTAAACATAGTCGCGACCAAGGAGAAGACTAAAGTCTAAAACACCTTGGGTAACCAAGACGTCTATATAAACGGTTTTGCCTCCCAAAGTAATAGGGAACTTCGGGAGAACTCCTAGAGATGGACAGGCTCCTCCGTCGAAGGCCAATAGATTCTGAGTGACGGGCCCAAGTTGCGGGGAACCTAAAGCTTGCCAAGTAGTGTACGGCATAAGACTGACAGACGCCCCTTCATCCAACACAGTGCCAGGTACTGCCTTAGCACAGGCATGTACTGTGATCTGGAAAGGCATATGGGATGGAAGGCAACCGGTGATCAGGCGATTCCAATCAAAGGAAGCGACCAGACTACTTGGTGGGGGAATCGTATGATTGCCCCCATGTGCTAAAGGAACCGAAGGAGAACCTTCGGGAGAAGCTGGGTTAGGAGATTCATTTCGGGACTCAAGAGAATCTGAAGAGACGAGAAGAACATGGGCGTGATGCTCTTCCGAAACAGAGTGATCGACGGGTGGTGAACTCGAGTCGACACTCTTTCCGACCAATGGTTAGTCTGGAACAGGCTGGGCACAGCCAGGTTCGGGAAGAGGAGGTTGGAAGGGAGAAGAATATGAATCAATCTCTTTGTCAGTAGGGGAACGATCTGTGGCTACAGAGAGACATTGATAACTAGCGGGAAGTTGGGGTGAAGGAGCTGTAAGACTTTCCAAGACAACGGAGGCTTTATCCATGAGTGGACAAAGGTGAAGGGGATGATTGCCTTCACAAAGTTGACAGGGGATTCGAATCTTCCCTTTTCCCTTACCATTCCCAACTGATAAGGTAGCATCACCGTGAGCTTCAGAGGACGATGAGGGGCGGGCCGGATCGTGAGACCATACTTCTAGTACCCTGGGAATGCCAGGACAATCGCGAAGAAGATGGTCCTCCTTGCATAATCGACAAGGAAACTTGACCTTCCGTGGAGGAGCGGAAAGGGGCCCGACTTCAGGTGTACTCGAGGGGGTAGCTGCACTTGTAACCTCTCCCTTGGGAGCCTTCTTCTTCTTCGTCTTCTTCTTCTTCTTCTTAGCCACCGGGGTACTCAAATCGAGACTTTCACCAGGCGAAGTAGAAGGTGAGGACGTAGAAGTGGGCGTAGAAGGGGAGAGATCCACCTTAGAATCAACATGGTGTTGTTCAGGTGGAGGGACAGATTGACTAGACGGTGAGACGGCAGGGACCAAAGAGGTTGATAACAACCAAACCGGCAACCCAACAGTTAACCCTGGGAGGGACAACATCGCCATATAAGGAGCACCAACATTTCTAAAAGGAGCGAAATGACCAGGGTTCCCGTCAGAGGGGATCCCTGGGTTGGTGAACCCGGAAAAGTTGCCATCGAGAACAAAAAGAAGCCTACTCAAGCTAATGCAAACAAGATCTAACCGGGTAAATGTGAACGCGGCCGAATAAATTTTAAGACAAAGGAACTGAACTTGACCTTTTCATGTTTTAAGAGTCGAGAAAAGGACAAAAAGGTGACTCTAGTCGCCTTCGAATGTTTCATGAGCCCGAAGTGACAAGTGCTCAAGTGAGCCTTTTCTTTTAAGGAGTCTGAAAAGGATCAAAAGTGACTACTCTGGAGAGACTAGGCAAAGGGTTTACCAAACAAATCCGTAAAACTGCATATACACCTTGGCAGTCATATGAAAACCAAGGACTTCCCGTACGGCAGTCAATCTTCCTGAATGCTGTGTTCGGTGCGTTATGGCTTGTAAGGCAGCAGACACGGCTTCCTGTGGATAAAGGATGATAACCTAGTGGGGTCTCCCCTATATACTCGACAGTACGTGGGAGCTCAAGTCCGTGCTAGACCACTATCGAGTCACAAAAGGAGGAATCACCCAACCATAATGTGAAACAAAAGTGACTAGGTTTAACGACGTCGGAGCACGTCTCTAGCCTAGACCTCTAGATGTTTACGTTAAGTTCCAATGCGTTGTTAAGTTTATTCAGTTCATTTTATGGTTGATCTTTAGTTAAGTTTCAATTTCCAGGTCCTACCGTATGTAATCTCTCACAATTCCCTAAATGCAAGCTATATGCGAGAGAATATCATTTCGTTCGATGAATACTAACTACGAGAGAGTTGAGAATTTTTCAAACAAAATGACCACAATCAAGAAGCACTCTAATGCAGCTAATGACAAATAACCGAAACTTTTCTTTGTTTTAAATCACTTAATCAATGAAAAGTTTCTAATTTCAATTAACTAATGCAACGCAAAAGAGATTATTCGATTTTCTTTTCCAATGGCAAAGTGCACTAAACAAATTTTGAGAGATAGTAACACCGAGCAAAAGATCAATTTCACTCAATGAGAACACAATTGAATCCCCAAAACACCAAAACAGTCCTTCAAACCAAGAAGAAAGCACAAAGACCTCTATGAGCTATGTAATCTAAGCCCAAACGAAGCCAAGTGAAACCCAAGCGAAAAAGAAACAAATCACTTGGAAAAAGCTTTAACAACTACCGAGAAAACGCAAAAGTAATCACAAAGTAGACTGGACGATCAAAGGACCCAAGACTCCTACGGAAGGCTCGACGCACAAAGCCACTACATGCCCTAGGGCTAAAAGGTGTAATCGATAGAAAAAGGCAAACACCCGAAGGATGAAGGTCCAAAACCAGTCAAACCAGGATCAAACACACTCCAGTAATTGAAAAAGACACAGCAAGACACAAAATCCAAGCTCAGAGGGCTTAAGGACAAGCAAACTGAAAAGTTGACAGGCCTGGCGCGACTGTCAGGCTGCAACTCGCGCTTTTATAGGATTGGCGCGGGTTGTCTTTGAGCAACTTGCGCCAATTGGCGCGACTGTAAGGCTAAAAAGCGTGCTAATCAAGTTGGCTAAGTCAAAAACAAAAGCAAGCGACTCAGGGCTTGAAGACAGTATCTAGGCAAACCAGGAAGCAAGAAACAGCAAGAAATCCAACCCAAAAAGCTATCTAAGCAATCAAAGCAAGAAAAACCAAAGAGACAAGACAAACTCCAAGTTGTTTAGTCCGTAAACCAAACCGAAGATTGACTGAAGTGGCGTTGATCTACTTCGCTAATGCAAAGCAATAGCGTTTCGAAGGCTACCTGGCCGCTCTTCAGGCTCCGTCTAAAGTTTACAAATGAAACAACAAGATCTCCCCAGCGGAGTCGCCAAATTGTTGTGGAGGTAATTCCTCTCTGTGGACATAGACGATCCCTACTAGCCCAGACCGGGTCTAGCAACAATCACACAATGCTATCACGCAAGTTCCTAATTGCAAATAAAAAGTGGATGGTGAGAACCTACTTGGATTCCAACGCTAATGTTCGTAGAAGAGACACCGTTCTCGTTCCTTTGCCTCGGCCGGTCACGATCCCCACGATCTCCGTGATTGGACACCTGCACATGCAAAAAACAACACGAATACAAGCATAAAATCTAGTAGATGCAATTATATATCAGTCAGAAAAGATATAACTCAACATCAATTATAGGACAATGAGAGTGGAACCATAATGATAGTCATCTATTATTAATAAATAACAAAGAAGAATACAACCATTGTTCTAACGTCAAATCCTCCTTTGGCTGGGTAGTCAGCTACACAAGTCTTGCAAAGCTTGTTGGGATGGGAAACAAGCCTCTCTCTCTTTGGGTGACAAGAATCTCCTCACTTAGATTTGGCCTTATGGGTGCAAAGAAGGCTCTTGCAGCTTCAAACTCTTGAACTCCTGGTATTCTCTATCACTATACTAGAACTGGAACTAGCTTGCTCAAGGCATAGAGACAAGCTTTTATAGATAGAGAGGAAAGAGATAGGATCAACCACATTATTCATGGGATTGGCTTTATCACTTAGAAACTTCCATGAAAGGTGGCAAACCACTTCCCTTCTATGGAGATTCGAAGCCAAACCATCCTAGCTCAACATAGATTCAGTTGGTGAATGGGTTAAGGAGAACCTTCGGAAGCTTTTCCATTGAAAACTTTACTCAATTCGGTTGGCGCGAGTGCGACTCTGAGACAGAGCGCTAATAGCGCGCCCTCTTTAGAGGATTTCCCTCATTGGCGCGGGCAGTGAACTGTGGACCCGCGCTAATGCAAAAAGAGCTGTTTTCATGGGTATTCTGCAGGAGATGACTTCAGGGCATATGAAGCTCATACTTAGAGGAATATGATGCAAGTGGTTTCAGGTCATGTCACTTCTCACAGGTCCCGGAATGAGTCCTCCAGTTTGTGGGAGAGGGGTAACAGGGACGGTGACAAACGGTGACAAATTGCTGTGTAACAGGCTTGTAAGACAAACCCTCTGTTCTGGCTTTCAATACCTTTGCGAAAGTACATGATCGACCTTCGCGCAACTTTAACCTGTGTCTTAGGTACTTTCACGCTACTATAGCAGCCTGCCATGAAGATCCCTCTATTTTCCTAAGTGATTCACTTATCTAGTCAAATACTTAATGTTATCACCACACAAGCAGATATGCGTGATTACGTTCAATTATTCAATGTAACTATAGTCATTCGCGTACCATATAAGAGTAATAAACGAAATTCATACACAAGATATTCAAACCCGTTAATAGAATGAATACACAGAAACAGAAAAATAACTTCTTTTATTGATATCTTTCAAGTATTACAGACTCTTTCCACCCTGCACACACAGATATAGGGGTCCGCGCACTCAGCTGCGCACTTCTACCCTAGGCCTCTGCGCACTCAATTGCAGAGCCTCTATCTATGCTATGACCCAAGACTTAGACTTCTTGCTCTAAAGTTATGACTCTTTCCATCGTATTCTCCTTTAACTACTTAGAGCTTAGCTCTTTTTATACAATCCCATGGTCCGTCCGTAGACCATGGGTAGATCTTTTACAGCCAACATTACATTTCCAAAATAAGGGTGGACAACCCTATGACTCTTTAACACCTACGTGCTCCACGACCAGAAAATGTGAAGTCTTTACACTTGGATTACAAAATTTGACCAAAATATGGGCTTTTAGCCCCAAAACTACCCTTTGGGGATCCCCGACCCAACAGGCCCCCAACACAAACATCGTGACTCGCCCTTCAGTCACTCTGTAGGCACAGAGATCTTAGTGCGAAGACATCCTAGCTCTATTTAGATGACCGCAACCTTGGCAATGCACTGAGCGGTCGCCTGCTGGACTTCTTCCACTCTCTGCTCAGTGACTTTCGCTGAACTTCCACCCTGAATCTTCTGTTGAGTTGTTTGCAGTGTTGTGAGCATTGCTTCCATGGAAGTTGTGATCGTATATGCCTCGTATATCCATGGTTGTAGGTGTGCTTTTAGGACCGCTTCTTTGTGCTGAGCATCATCCACCTGTTCCTTAAGCGCCTTTGCCTCCTACATCTGTGCGAGCCTTTGTGTAAGGGTGACCGTCTGTGCGGTCCCTTTGACCTTTTCATATCTTTTTTGTAGCTCACATGCCTCTGTCTCTAGGCACTCTACATTCGAGTCCTCCTGCAGGGTAGTCAGGACCTCAAATGATTGTTGAAAAAGTCATGTGCAGTCTTCTACTGCGCTGTCGACTGCCTCTATTGTTGTTGTAACAGTGGTGGCATGTTGTTCCCTGACTTCTGGTGAAGTTGAAGGCTGAGCCCTCAACTACAATTATATCATCTGCAGGTTCAACTCTAGTTGAATCCTAGCCATCTCTGTCCGAGCGTCGCGTCCCCTTGTGGCCAACTTGCGATGCGCTCCTCAACCAGTTCTTCTGCCTGAATGTCCAACTTTGGGACCATTCGACAGGCTTCCTCCACTACCTGCATTAGTTTCTTATTATATTCCACTGCCTCATTACGCTGCAAGCCCCAATGCTCAATATTGATGCACTACTCGCTCATCACCTACAGAGCGTGACTCTCCCGGGCCCTAAGTTCCGCGGTGACTCCATCCTGCAAGAGGTGGAGCATCTCTCGAGGGAGCACAACCATATTCAATCCCACCCCTTTTAGGCTGTTGATCGTGGGCCTGTCAGCCTCATTTTCTGTAGTAAGTGCCCCATCTGGTAGTAGGATCACATTGGCCACCCTTGTGCACAACATCTCTGCGACAGCTGAAGTGCCGATCGCGAGGATTATGGATACTATACCAGCCTATGGATTGTGAGCCTGCAACTCCTGCAGCTCTGTCCGGAGAGCCCCTAATACCAATTTTTGCTGCTCTTCGAATTGTTGGAGGGCCTCCGCAGTGACATCCCTCACTGTTTCTCCAATATCGTGCAAATCCCCCTTAGTGAGGGTGACTGGGTCCAAGGATGTCATTGAAGCCTTGGTTTTCTTCCGTGACACTCCCTTCTCTTGCGGTTGCTGATGCTTGAGTTGGGTGGATGTTGTCTGCAAGTCCATGCCACCTTGTTCTATCAGCTCCTCTGTTTCTTCCTCAGCCCCAAGTGAAGGTGACTTCTATCCTTCGCACTCTTCTCCTCCTGTCTTCTATTGTTCTGCCAATTTCATGGTGTCATGCGCTGCCCAGGTCTTAGCCTCTGCTTCCTCTTTTCTGCGCTTCTTAGCCAGCTGTGCCATTCTGAGCTTTGTTTCTTCCTTCTTACACTGCGTGACAGACTTGTTCGTTTCCACCATGGAACCTATTACAGTGCGCCACTCCGGCAACCAAGACTCGAGGTCTACAAAGATAACATCATCTATTGCCAGATAGGGTAAGCTATGCCATGTCTTCGTGGGTCCTTCTGCGCCTTGATAAATACATGGTGGAAATCCACTTTGAAGTCTACAAAGCTCTAAAAACTAACGTATATTATGGGTGACAACCCCTGCTTGCGAATGATCCCCATCCGGATACTCATCTCCATCAAGTTCCAAAAGATTTTGCTTTCTTTAACGCACTACATGTCCTTGGTCGCCCATGGCGAAGCATACTTCGCTGCCTCTGGAAGGTTCAGCGCAACCAAAGTGAATTAGTTGTCTTCTAGTAGCTCCCATGCCAGCAGCACAAGTGATAGAAATAGCCACGCGTAGTGGAATGTCTTTCCTTACTACTGTGCCTTACGACAGTTTGCAAGGAACTCACCGCATAGATAATTCGCCCAATTGAACTGGACTCCTTCCTCGCGGCACTTCCGCATCACCTTCCATGCTAATATTTGCGTTGCTACCTTGACTGCAGGGTTGTTAAGCGAGGATATGGCATATCCCTGCTTCTTCTTCTCCAACTTGAATTTCTTCTTCATAGCTTCTGCGAGGGCCAACTCACCACCTTTTCCTTCCGATACATTGGCTGGATCCTCCCCTGAGTAAGGTAGTTGTGTGATCCAGTGGATCAAGTGGTCTATGATGGGAATGGGCTCCTCCAGACACAAACACCCATCATGCACCAAGTAGTGCAGCTTCCTGATGACGAAGATGGTCACTGGGGATGGTGGTAATGTGGTACCCAGAGCAGGTTGAGTAGCCCGACTTTCTCTACACCCTTGAGCCATGTCCATAACTCTAATTCGATTGTTCCAACAGTCGTGTCAATTCGTCGGGGCATTAGCTGCTCAGTCGCTAAATGTGGGAATTTCTCATGATCTTCGAGGTCCCAAACTTTGAACTTTAGTACAGGAACCCGCCCTTAGTGCGGCCCCTCAAAAGCAATGTCCTCTGGGAGCAACAGAGTTTGCAAGGAGCTCTTGCTCTCGTCTATTTCCTTTGGCACTTTGGCTTTGCCCTTGCGCGAAGGAACATATCCTAGTAACCTAGTAATAGGCTCTACACCCTGGGTTTCAACTTCCATTTACAAATTATCCTCATCTGCCAGGATTTCTTCAGATTCTTCCTCGTTTGCCTCCAAATTAATGGCCTTCCCCTTTTCCTGCAAAGTGAGCTTGGTCCTCTGTGGGTTTCTTGGTGAGATGCGCATTGGTAGCATAGTCTGCTTATCCTTCTTTGGTCTCGGTGTCCTGGGTGATTTAGGGACTTCGACTACCACTTCGGCACTCTCTGGGGCAGCTTCTACTACCTCAATTTCCTGCGCGGCTTCCTCAGGTGTCGATATCATTCTATTCAGGAGGTCCTGCATCTCCTTTGGCAATCTCTCAAATGCTGAACTTGCTCTCAAAGCCTCAAAATTCGCATGGTCCATACACACCTGATAGCGCAACAACTGAATTTTCAAAATGCCAAGTGTTTTTTCCTGGATAGCCACATGTGATTTATAGGGCCTTCTGAATTCAAATCTGACCATTCCCCCCACATTCAGCCCATTAATGCTAGATTGGCGACAGAGTTTCAAGAATATAATCCATAAATTTCACCTTAAGTGCCTGTCGTCCGCTCCATTTGGCCACGATCCGACCATCAAATTGTGAACAGTAACTTTAATGGTCACTTTCTGGCGCACCTGCACACTATTTCCACGAGTAGCGCAACTGCCTTCGCACTATCGCGGACCTTGTGACACTTCCCTGCTTCATGCAATCCTGAAATCATGTAGCTCCCCAACCTGGGCAGTGTAGTCTATAGTCTCGTGCCTCCTTTTAGCTACCTTCAGTGCTAAGACTATGCTACTTTCATTTAGGCATATGGTCGGACCGTCGATGTATGGCTTCAAGCAATTGCCATTCATCTTTCCTGGGAAGGGTTCTCCATTTAACTTGGCCAGTTATACCACTCCTCCGTTGGTAATCTCCTTAATAACATAAGGCCCTAACCAGTGCATCCTGAATTTTTTAGGGAATTTATCAAACTTACTATCATACAACAAAACCAGATCGTTTACCTTAAATGTGCGCAACTTGATGTGTCGATCATGCCATGCCTTTTCACGCTGCTTTTGGACCTGTTGGTGAAATCCAGCCAAAAATCTTTCTTCTTCGAGCTCATCTAGCTGCGTGAGCCTCTCTTCCAGGGCTCCGCAATCCATCATACTTGTGAGCACTACTATGCGCAGACTAGGCATTTTGTATTCCATAGGCATTACGGCTTCCACACCATAAACAAGCCTTAAAGGGGTTTGTCCCGTCATCTTTTTGCATGTCGTTCGATAAGCCCACAATACTGCAGGTATGCATAGGTCCCAATCACTTCGTTGAGCATTGCAAACCCGTGTCAGCACATTTTCAAGCACTTTGTTAAACGCCTCCACTGTGCCATTAGCCTGTGGGTGATAAGGTGTGCTCTTTTGGTGATACACATGAAATTCCTCCATTAGTGCGTTGATCGTCTCATTCAAGAAGTGTGTACCATGATCACTCATCAAGATCCTTGGACATCCAAATCGTGTTAGTACATGCTCAAATAGGAACTTCACGGTATCCGCACCGTGCAATCCTTCACCCTCTGCGCTTCTGCCCAACGAGTCAAGTACTTCGTCGTAGTGATAATGTACCTCACCCCTGTCTTCCCTTGTGGCTGAATGGGTCCTACAAAATCTATTGCCCACTTTTCGAAGGGTTGCAACATTAGTTGTGGATTCAAAGGCATTTCATCTCACCACGATGGCCTACCTGTTCTTTGACATACATCACACGCCTTGCAATATGCTTTTGAATCTCGATGAAGTGTCGACCACCACAACTCGGCGTGTAGAATCTTCTACATGGTTGCTCTCCCTGCATAATGTCCTCCAGCGACGCCCCATGAGCGTCCGTGAGGATGCTGCTTCATTCAAACTCAAGTACATACCGTCGCAATATCTCATCAATCCCCATATTATATAGATGCCCAGCAATGACAAAGAAAGCTGCTGCGCACACCACTAATTCCTTGTTCTGCTAAACAAAGTATCCTTCCAGTGCAGTTCATGTTGTTAGGAAGTGTATTATATCCTTGAAATGACCATCTGCAACACGCACTGCAAATAGTTGCATGTCAGGCAATCCTTCTTCCAAGTTAGTAGGTTCCTCCCCTATTTCGATGCACGACAGATGATCTGGTCCCGCGTTCAATCGTCTAGGCTTCACAACAACTTCAAAATCGTACTCTTGGAATAATAATATCCATCTGCAGATTCGCCCCCCCAACACAGGCTTATTGACCAGGTACTTTAGTGCGAAGTGATCTGTATACATCTTAAAGTGGCCTCCTAGCAAGTAGTGTCGGTACTTCTGGAGCACATTCACCACAGCTAGCCCCTCACGTTCATTGGTAGAATAGTTCTTTTCTGCTTTGGATAATATGCAGCTTGCAGACGTGATAGGGTGGTCCAAGCCTTCACTACCATCCTGTATTAGTGCTGCTCCCAGCACTATACATGACGCTTCAAAATGTATATGAAACTCCTTCTTCCAGTCCGAGAAGACTAGAATCGGCGCGGTAACCATCTTTTCTTTCAATATATTCAAGCTTTTCTTACAGTCATCGTTCCAGTAGAACGTGACATCCTTCATCAACAATTTTTCCATCGGTGCGGTGATCTGGGCATAGCTTTTGATAAACTTTATGTAATATCCCGTATGTCCCAGAGTAGTGCGCAGCTATTTCACACTCCTCGACGCTTCCAAGTTCAGAATCACTGCAATCTTCGTGGGTCTACCATTAGCCCTTATCTGCAGACCACATGCCCCAATAGGTTCCCAAAAGGAACGCAAAACAGACACTTCTTGAGATTAAGCGCGATCTGGTATCTTCGACAAGTATCCAGCATCAAACGCAAGCTTGCTACATGGCACTTAACCAGCCCAAATACAATCTAGTCATCAAAATATACCCCAAGGAACTTATGAATAAATTCCTTGAATGCCGCAACAACCATGCGTGAAAAGATAGCAGGCGCATTCTTCAATCCAAATGGTGTTACAGTGTATTGAAACAACCCCACTCAATCGCGAACGTTGTCTTTCTCCTATCCTCCGGCGCGATTTTGATTTGGTGGTACCCAGAGAACCCATCAGTGAAGGAATATGCTTCCTAGACACCTACATTGTCCAACACTTCATCCGTGAACGATGTCAGGAAAGGATCATGCACACAAGCGTCAATTAGTTTTCTGAGATCCAGGCATATCCTTATCTCATCCTTCTGCTTCTTCTCTTGCACCACCATTGGGCTTACCCAATTAGACTCTTCCACAAGCTCAATGATGCCTGCTACTAGCATTTTATCTAGCTCTAAGCAGACCTTCTCCTTATATTTCGGATTTAGGCGTTAAGGCCTCTGTTTAACTGGATTCGCGTTGGGTTTTAACATGATCTTCATCACTCCTAGATCTCCAATTATTCCTTTCAGATCTATAAACTTGGTAGGGAATAATTCTTGTTATTCGCAGAGCAATTCAGAGACCTTATCCACCATTGCGTCGTCCCAGTAGAGTCTCCAATCTTTGCGAATTTGGGTTCTGCCTCCATACCAATGTTCACTTGTTTTGTTTTCAACGACACAATTATATCAGGGTTCTCAATTTGTGGTCCTTGAACCTCGTGGTGGCCTTATGTTTCTGGAATGTTAATCTTCCATGGATCTTCATCCTCCTCTTCATCAGTTACATTATAACATTCCAACATGCAACTCAGCTAAATAGCCCATTCAGGTTGAACCAGGTCTAAAGGATTGTTAGGTCCCTATAATATTAGTGCTCCCCACATTACTATTGTCGTTGTATCCATTACTGTTATTATTGTGCCCTTGTTGTCCCCATATTTTTATTATTGTGCCCCATAGAATCCCTCTATTGTCATTTTTGTCCCTTTATATTATTATTGTTAGGTTGGCTTGGTTATATTGTGACCCCGTAGACTCCTATATATAGAAAGGAGGTTTTGTCATTTGAATCATCTAAGAATTGCTCATTTGTGTAATGTAAAGGAGGTTTCCCCCTCGAAGAGGCTTATTTCTAAGGTTTTGATCTATCTTTTCTATCTTTTTGTGAGTTGGTTTCATAACATTTGGTATCAGAGCTTTGGGTTCTAGGGTTTTCACTGCTCCAAACAGGTCATCGTGGCATTTTCGCTATAAATTTCGTTCTGCAATGTTTCAGAAGCTAAAAAAAACCCATTTGAGTCGAAATCACACTGAAGCTCGTGTCTGAATTTCAGATCTTGTCTTGCTATATTTTCAAATATATGTTCTGATAAAGTTAGGGTTTTTTGCAAGCTTCAGAATTCCATCTCAAACATGTCATCGTGGAATTTTCACTATAATTATTTTTCTACAAAGTTTTAGACTTTGAAATTAAAACCCATTTGAACCGAAAACTTGTTGAAGCTGGGGCCCAAATTTCAGATCCTGTTTCATTATATTTGTGGAGATACAGTCCAAGAAATTTAGGGTTTCGTCAAGCTCCCCATTTACATCCCAAACATGTGACCTGGGGAAAATCATCCGAATTTCAGATCTTGTCTCGCTTTATTTTTGGAGATATGATCTGAGGAAGTTAGGTTTATTGCAAGCTCCAAACTTTCATCTAAAACAGGTCATTGTGGAATTTTTGCTATAACTCTTTCACTATGAATTTTTAGAAGCTAAAACAAATGCCCATTTGAGAAGAATTCGGTCTGAACCTTGGCTCTGAATTTCAGATCCTTTCTGGCTATATTTTTGGAGATATAATCTAAGGAAGTTAGGGTTTTTGTAGACTCCTAAATTTTATTCCAAATAGGTCACCTTGGGAAAATCGTCATAAATTTTGTTCTGAGCATCATATTGAAATTTCATCGGAAGTTTCAGAAAGAGGACTTCCTGTAGTTTTTTGTATATCAGTTTCAAGTACTAAGGTCGAAATAGTGAGACGTGGCACATCATATAAGTTCGCTCTACTGAACTAGTCTATAATCAGGTCACTGTGGGAGATTTGGCATAATTCTTTCTTGGATAATCAAATCCTGATCAGACTTGTAGGGTTAGAAAGAGAACTCAGGGAGCTACAGCAGGAAGAAATTTCAGAACTTGGAGATCTGAAATTACAGAGTTACAATCGTTTCAAGATCGAGCTCCTAAAATCAAGAAAATCGAGATGAATGACTTGGAAGCTAAGATGGACGGTGTGGAAACTAAGACGGATGGCGTAGATGCTAAGATGAATGGAATGGATGATAAGATGGAAGAATTGAAGATAAATTTGAATAAGTTGCTACAAGAAATGGTCACTAATGGTGAAAGGGTAGTAAAGGAAACTCATGATGAGAACAAAATAAATGTTAATCATGATTTCATAGACTCTAATGTTGGATTGAAGACCCATCATGTTCCAAAAATTGATATGAGGAACTTTGATGGCAAGGATCCCGGAACATGGATAATACATATGGAGCAATTTTTTGATCTCCATAATGTGAAAAACACACAAAAGCTACATATTGCAACTTTATATTTGGAACCAAATCAGTTTGTAAGGTATCGATGGCTTTGCTCTCGTAAACAAATTGTCACTTGGGCAATTTTTACGGAAGAAATGATAGCACATTGTGAGGATACAAAAAGCAACACCTTTTTTAGCCAATTGATAAATCTCAAACAAAAGGGTTCAATGATGGAGCACAATGAGGACTTCCAAAAATTGAACATAAGGGTAAAAGATATTCCAGAGGAGCATAGGATTGATGTGTTCATAGGGACTTTAAAGGATAATATCCAACATGAGGTTCGCTTTTGGGAACCTGATTCATTGGAGAAGGCATTCAGGTTAGCAAGAAAAATGGAAAGCAAAATGATGGCAACCAAGAATCCTACCACTCGCAACTATAAAGATGGAAGTGTTGATGCCCCTAGCCTTCCACAACTTACAAGGTTGACACCACAACAATTTGAAGAAAAAAGAGCAAAAGGGTTTTGTTACAGTTGTGATAGAAAATACACTAAAGGTCATAAGTGTGCTGAGAAGAAATTATTCTACATAGATTGTGAAAAGGAGAAAGAAAAGGAACAAGAAATGTCAAAAGAAGAGGATATACCCCATAAACAAACCCTAGATAAAGAAGAAATGAATCCGACCATATCTTGTAATGCATTAACTGGAATTACCACTCCTCAAACTGTCAAGATAGAAGGACATATCAAGAAGAAAAAGGTAATAGTGTTGATTGATTCGGGAACTACCCATAATTTTATTCATTGTAAGATAACAAAGGAATTGAATTGCTTCCTATATCTAGCACCAGAGTGTCAAGTGATGATTGCAAGTGGAGGAACCATAAATTTCTCTGGAAAGTGCCATAATATCAAGTTATCCATGGGAGAATATGTATTGAATAACCCAATGCTTTCCATTCCAATGGGTGGTGCTGATGTTGTACTAGGAGTCCAATGGCTACAATCCTTGGGTATAATAGCTTTTAATTTTCAAGAAATTTTCATGAAATTTTCTGTGAAAGGAAAGGAAGTTGAATTAAGGGGTATTGCAGGGAAACCGGGAAATATAATCAACTCTAACGATATGACAAAGCTTCTAAAGAAGGAACAACGAGGTGTAATTGCACAATTATGTTCGCTAGAGGTTCCCACATCGAAATCATCTATTTCTCCAGATCTCCAAAAAGTCTTGGACAATCATTCCAAGGTATTTGAGACTCCCAACGGTCTCCCACCTATTCGTGATCATGATCATGCTATTCATTTGATTACAGGAAGTGCTCCTCCAAACATTAGGCCGTACAAATATCCATATGCCCAAAAGAGTGAAATTGAACTTATGGTTGTAGAAATGCTAGAGGCTGGTATAATTCAACCTAGTCAAAGTTCTTTCTCTACTCCAGTAGTATTAGTTCACAAGAAGGATGAATCATGGCGCATGTGTCCAGATTATAGGGAGCTCAACAAGCTCACTATTAAAGATAAATTTCCCATTCCTGTCATTGATGAATTATTGGATGAATTGCATGGATCAATTTACTTCACCAAGTTGGATCTTCGTTCAAGATATCATCAAATTGGAATGAAGACTGAAGACATTCCAAAAATAGCATTTAGAACTCATGAGGGTCATTATGAATTTTTGGTCATGCTTTTTGGCCTTACTAATGCACCTTCTAGATTTCAAGGTTTGATTAATTCCAATTTCAAACCCTTCCTTAGAACATTTGTGTTAGTATTTTTTGATGATATATTAATCTACAGCAAGTCTTGGAAGGATCATGTCCAACATGTTGACATGGTGCTCAAACTATTGGAGGAGAAACAATTATATGCAAAAATCTCCAAATGTTTCTTTGGAGTACAAGAGGTGGAATATCTAGGTCATATTGTATCTCATGAAGGTGTTAAGGTAGACCCTAGCAAAATTAAAACCATTAAGGAATGGAAAATCCCCACATCCATAAAGCATCTACGAGGATTTCTCGGGTTGACAGGGTATTATCGCAAGTTTGTTAAGAATTATGGGAGAATAGCAGCACCTCTAACAACATTATTGAAGAAAGATGCATTTTCATGGACTCCAGAAGCAACGAAGGCCTTTGAACATCTTAAAGAGGCAATGTGCCAAGCACCAGTCTTAGCTACACCAGACTTCACAAAAACCTTTATTGTGGAATGTGATGCCTCAGGAAATGGAATTGGTGCTGTTTTAATGCAAGAAGAAAGACCCATTGCTTTCGAAAGTCATCCAATCAAAGGAAAGTATTTACACAAAGCTATTTATGAGAAGGAAATGTTGGCAATACTACATGCACTTAAGAAATGGAGACCCTACCTAATGGGAAGACACTTCGAGGTAAAAATAGATCATGATAGTCTTAAATACTTTTTAGAACAAATATTATCTTCAGAAGAGCAAAAAAAATGGGTCACAAAGATGTTGGGTTATGAATTTGAAATCATATACAAAAAAGGGAAGCAAAATGTTGTGGCAGATGCACTCTCAAGAAAGGATGAGGATGTGGAAGCATTTCTTTGTGCCATTTCTATTATCCAACCAGATTGGATAAATGAAGCAATGGATGAATGGAAGAATGACGAGGAAGTGTGGGCATTCATTCAAAAGATACAACAAGATCCCGGTACATCTGATACATTTATCTGGAAAAATGATTCATTATGGTACAAGGATCGATTATACCTATGTAAGAATTCCCAACTCAAACAAAAGATTCTTAGGGAATTACAGACCTCTCCCTTAGGAGGGCACTCGGGATTTCTAGAAACCTACCACAGCATTAAGAAGGATTTTTTTTGGGATGGCCTTAAATATAATATTCAAAAGTTTCTGGCGGAATGTTTGGTTTGCCAAAAAAATAAAGTTGAAACAATTAAGACTCCAGGACTATTACAACCTTTATCCATTCCAAGCCAACATTGGGAGGAGGTTACAATGGATTTTATCATAGGTTTACCCAAGTCCGAAGGAAAGAGTGTTATCATGGTGGTAGTGGACAGACTTACGAAGTATGCACACTTTTGTGCATTATATCATCCATTTAAAGTGAGTATAGTTTCTACTGCATTTGCGGAAACAATTCAAAAGCTACATGGAAACCCAAAGATTATTGTAAGTGACAGAGATCCCATTTTCACTAGAAATTTTTGGACAAAATTATTTTCTTATCTTGGTACTCAGTTAGCTCATAGCTCATCTTATCATCCTCAATCTGATGGGAAAACTAAGATAGTAAACAAATGTTTGGAAGGATATCTTCGTTGCTTTGTATCTAATAAATAGACACAATGGGTCAAATGGTTGCCTCTGGCTGAATGGTGGTATAACACTTCCTTCCATACTGCAACAAAAATGACCCCATTTATGGCACTTTATGGATATCATCCACCATCCATCACATCATATTTAAGAGAAAATTCTAAGGTTCAAGCAATGGAAGATCACATCGAGCATCAGCAACAAGTTCTCCAACTCTTAAAGGATAACCTCACCTTGGCACAGAATAGAATGAAACAGCAGGCAGATCAACATCGCAGTGAAATAAGTTTTGATGTAGGTGATTGGGTATTCCTACGGCTATAGCCATATAAACAAATGTCCTTCAAGTAAGCTAAGAAGGATAACAAATTATCACCAAAGTACTATGGTCTGTACAATGTGTTGCAAAAGATAGGTACTATGGCATACAAATTGGAGCTTCCTGCAGCTTCTCGAGTGCACCTAGTTTTCCATGTTTCATGCTTAAAGAAGGTTATAGGTGACAAGCTTCCAGTTCAGATATTATTTCCAGAACTTGATAAGGAAGGAAAAATCATATTGGAACCTGAAGTAGTCAAAGAAACAAGAACTCGACAGCTACGAAATATATCAATTTCAGAGTATCTCATCAAGTGGAAGAACTTACATGTTGAATATTCCACATGGGAGGATGACAATTTTATACAGAAGCATCCAAAACTAGTCAAGTGTTGAGGACAACACTTTTTGAAGGAGAGGGGCATGTTAAGTCCCTATAATATTAGTGATCCCCCCATTACTATTGTCGTTGTATCTCTTATTGTTATTATTGTGCCCATAGAATCCCTCTATTGTTATTTTTGTGCCTTTATATTATTATTGTTAGGTCGACTTGGTTATATTGTGACCTCGTAGACTCCTATATATAGAAAGGAGGTTTTGTCATTTGAATCATCTAAGAATTTTTCATTTGTGTAATGTAAAGGAGGTTTCCCCCTCGAAGAAGCTTATTTCTAAGGCGTTGATCTATCTTTTCTATCTTTTTGTGAGCTGGTTTCATAACAAGGAACCTATGGTATCCTAAAGATGGTTGCTTTCACCTCTTGTAGCGCTTCATCAATATGGTCAAACCCATCCTCAAAACTGAATGTCATAATGAATCCTTCGCGTAGGATATCCCATTCACTTGTCCCATGGCGGAGCTCCGTTTTTATATACCAATTCATTGGGATAACATCCGTGGTATGACAAAACAGGTGCACCCACTCAGGTTGGGGCTTTTCTCCATAAGCTTGCGTCCATTTGGCCAAATGTGCGCGCAGATCATTCTGTCAATCATACTTTTCTGTTAGTCACATTTTAGGCTTCCTAAATCATGCTCTCATCATCCTCCTAAATTCGCACCAATCATCAAAGCTTCCTTGTGTATACCCCACCATCTTGCAGGCATAGCGCGCAGTGCCCAGTCTAAGGCCTAGAAGTGCTGCTTTTCTAGTACCTCCCTTTCAAATGCATCCAAAAAGATATCTACCTCATTTAGACCATCATAAATAGGCAAATTTCTTACCTCTGACGACACACAGCGTAGCGACCGAGTCATCATGTTGCAATTCAGCGTAGTTACTTCATGTAACCGATTCTGCCAGCGTTCTATTTCTTCATCGGAGTCCAAAGTGCAGGAACTCTCGCGATCCCACGTAATCCATCCATCCACGATGGGATTCACCCAATCTTGGTCTCGCATTGTTATCTTATAGATACAGTCCAGATCATCATCACTCTCATAATCGCGGACTAGTTTCGTATAGCGCGATCCTTCAGCAGGATCGAGGGGTATTATTATGCACAGTGATTTCTTCTTAAAGATCATCTTTTGCTTCTTCAGATTGATTACCCCTTTCATATCAATAGCCCAGTCAATTCCCTGGAGCAAAAGGTAGAGATTGCTATCATCTACTATCTCTATTAATTCAAAATCTGCCAGTGCACTCGCTCCCTCAATATCCACGGTCACCCCCTGCAACTGCCCCATGGGTATGATTTTCTGCTGATTCGCCATCCTTAGCTGAATCAGAGACCATTGCAGTGCAGGTCTCCCCATTCACTCCCAAGTCTACTTTGGTAGGACATTCGCATTTGACCCTAGGTCCAAAATGACCTGATCCATTTCATACTCTCCTATTTGTGCGGTTAGTCTCATCTCCCATCCCGTCCTCATTTTATGCTTGCCAATTTTTTGTACTATGTGCGGCTCACCTGGCACAGTCCCAGCACATCTATTGATGAGTTCTTGTAACCCTTTCATAGCCTTACTATCGTGTAGTAACTTCATATAGGTTTCCAGGAAAGTTGTGAGCATAGAAGGGTCCATCTCGGCTCAGGCTTATCCTTACTTCTTGAGGTGGAGGCCTCAGCAAAGCTCTTCTTAGCTTCCATGAAGGCTTCATGAGCATGCTCCAAGTTGAATTTAGCCTCTTTTGTCAGGGCTTTACGAACCCATGTATTGTCTTCTGGTTGTTTCCCCTTGTCATCTCTTGTCGTGATTCCACTCCGAAGCACTATATTTACGTTCGGATCTTCCTCGCGCGGCTCAGACCTCATCATCTGCAGGTTCTGAGTCAGGGGAGGTGGTAGCGCCCCTTTATCACGTATCCTAGCTATTAGTGTAGGACAGTCTTCCATTTCATGATCAAACAACGTGAAATACTTGCACGACGGACGCATTGGATTAGTGCAATCGCGGGCATAGTGTCCTGGTCTCTGCAGCAGTTGTAGCAAATTAACTGTCCTTGACCTCTACCAGGTCCTCCTCTGCCTCAGCCTCATCCACACCATCCCTGCATTCTGGTCAAGGGGCTACGTTTTGGCCTGAACCCTGTAGGTGGGAGTTCTATCCATCATCAATTCATAGCTCCTGCAAGTACGCTCATCATGTCCTACCAACCTACAAAAGTTGCAGAACAATTGTTGCGGTGCTTGCACATACTTCTGTAGCAAGTGACAGTTATCTGTGGCATGTTTTCCAGCTACCTGACAGATAGTGCACAATAAAGCAAGTGCCGCACTAGGTCCTGCTTAAGCTTCCGGCCTTAAAGGCATCAGTCCTCCTCCTGCAAGGTAATTTGCAAAGACCGATCAATGGTCTTTGTCATGACCCTGACTCTTGCATTTCAAGCACCATACCTCCTTGCGTACCTCTGGTCAAACCGTCCTATCCTACTTCAGAATTTGCATCTCAAGGCACAGATTCTTCAACTGTGCATGGATCTACTGAACTCCTAGATTAGGATCTTGCATCAGAGTCTCATGTAGTCTCATGGCAATCTCCAAGGCCTCTGCCTGAGTTGTTATCTTCTGTTGTGACAGCACACTCCTTAAGTGTGGTAGTAGCGAAGCCACAAACCACTCACGATGCTGTCCATCTGTCAAATTCATGTTGGCTTCACGGATTGTACATTTCAGCCTCTAATCTAGTTCCCAAGGCATCTCGCCTAGTTGCATCGCGATCTCTTTGAATCCCACAATTGATTGCGCCTCATATTTAGGCCTACTAAATTCCCTATTTAGTGTTGCTTGGATGTCTGCTACTCCAACATTCAGGTTATCGTTAGAGTATATACCAGGTTAGCACATGATCTTGCAAAGAACCAACGAGTGTCACCTTTTTTATATGATCATCTGTAACACCTTGAGCTTCCCATACAACCCGCATGACGAACCAGAATTGGTCCGGGTCCTCATTTCCCAAGCCTTTGAACAAAGGAAACTTCACTGTATTTTCCATTCTGAACCGCGATGGAGGGGCAGGTGGTACAGGTGAAGTTGGACTTGATGGTGGTGAAGTCGGAGGTGGTGTGGGCGGACATGGTATTCGTGGGAATCCTTGTCTTATTAACTGAATAGCACTTCGCAGAGAGACCTTCGCTATTCCTTCTTCGTCTCTTCACAGAGGTGAAATCAAGGGGCTATACTCCAGACCCTTATTTCCTTCATTTCTGTAAATTTTTCCGCTTCACGTAGTCCCGAACATCAAGGTAGCTACATAACCCATTTTTCACACAACAACATTTTAATCCAAGTATTCAAAGATTTTATGTACTTACCTCGCGGTCCTTTGAAAAAGTGTCACTCTGCCTCGCTATAGCTGACTGAGGTGTTGACCACGAATTCAGTCACAAATCCTTGTATGACATGATCGAGCCAATGATTGACAGCATGGGTGATCTTATCCTCCGATGTTTCCAACCTTTGCACTAGCTCTGGGGTCCACACAATAGGACCGTCAAGTTTCCACCTTCCTTGGCTATCTGCTAGCTTTGCGATCCACTCATATAGCTCAATAGGGAAAGAACATAAAAAGATTTCGTGGATCTTTGTATATAGGTATTGGTCCAACCACTGTTCCTTTGATAGTCGCGGGTTTTTTTTTTCCTGTGCCATGAATTCCAGTCCTGGCAACGGAACCATTTGTTAGCTTGAGGGGGCCTGACCCAGGTTCATCATTAATTAGCCAAAAAAATCCCTACACTACTAGCCCTTTCGGCATCAGCCCATGGAGCATAGACCAAAGTTTAGCCCACCCAAAGCAGTAGGGGGGAATGCAGGAACCAATTTTCCGCACCCTTGAGATGGTTGTGATGTCGTTTTATCTCTTCTATCCTTTCCTTTGTCCATGTGATCTCGCTCTAGGGCTTGTGAGACAAAACCTTTGTTTTGGCTTTCAATACCTTCGCGAAAGTACACGATCGACCTTCGCGCAGCTTTAACCTGTGGCTCAGGTACTTTCGTGCTGCTATAGCAGTGTGCCATGCAGATCCCTCTATTATCCTAAGTGATTCACTTATCTTGTCAAATACTTAATGTTATCACCGCGTAAGCAGATATTCGTGATTGTGTTCAATTATTCAATGTACTACAGTCATTCACGCACCATATAAGCATAATAAAGGAAATTCATACACAAGATATTCAAACCCGTTAACATAACAAATACATAGAAATAGCAGAATAACTTCTTTTATTGATATCTTTCAAGTATTACAGACTCTGTCCACTTAGCGCACACAGTGGCATGGGTTTGCGCACTCAGCTGTGGACTTCTACCCTAGGCCTTTGCGCACTCAGCTGCAGGGGTCCGCGCACTCAGTTGTGGACTTCTACCTAGGCCTTTGCGCACTCAGTTGCAGAGCCTCTACCTATGCTACGACCAAAGACTTAGACTTCTTGCTCTAAAGCTATGACTCTCTCCATCGTATTCTCCTTTAACTACTTAGAGGTTAGCTCTTTTTATATAATCCCATGGTTCGCAGACCATGGTTAGATATTTTACAAGCGACATTACATTTCCAAAATAAGGGCGGACAACCCTATGACTCTTTAACACCTATGCGCTCCGCGACCACAAAATGCGGAGTCTTTACACTGGATTACAAAATTTGACCAAAATATAGACTTTTAGCTCCAAAACTACCCTTGGGGATCCCACACCCAACACTAAGACATCAACTTCCTTATTAAGGTTTCTCTTAATTTGAAAAAATTCCATCCGATCATATTTTTCCAATGATACTTTGAATTGATGTAGGATAGAGGGAAGGAGTTGCTCATTATTTCCTAGGATATTAATAGTATGCTAGATCACAATTTCACAACCTTTGTTACAATACTGACCTTCCTAGCCTTTTTACAATGCCAAAATTATAGTGAACTCGGGAGGCTTCTCTCCAAGCTTTTTGAGCATAGGAATAAAATCTTAAATCAAAATAAATAATTTGTCTTTTTAGGTCCGAATAGATCATTATTGGTCTCAGCGGACGTTAACCATCATCATCATCATCATCATCATCATAAGATTGTAATGGGATCTTGTTGTAACTTTTGAATGAGTGCCACACTTCTTCGTCATTCTTCCATTCATTCCTTGCTTGGTTTATCCAATCTTGTTGGATAATAAAAATGGCGCACAATAATGCTTACACATCCTTCCTTTCTTGAGAGTACATCTGCCACAACATTTTGCTTCCCTTTTTGTAGATGATTTCAAAATCATAACCCAACATCTTTGTGACCCATTTTTACTGCTCTTTAGAATATAATATTTGTTCTAAAAAGTATTTAAGACTATCATGATCCGTTTTTACCTTCATGTGTCTTCCATTAGGTAGGGTCGCCATTTCTTAAGTGCATGTAGTATTGCCAACATTTCCTTCTCATAAATAGCTTTGTGTAAATACTTTCCTTTGATTGGATGACTTTCGAAAGCAATGGGTCTTTCATCTTGCATTAAAACAGCACCAATTCCATTTCCTGAAGCATCACATTCCACAATAAAGGTTTTTGTGAAGTCTGGCATAGCTAAGACCGGTGCTTGGCACATTTCCTCTTTAAGATGTTCGAAGGCCTTTGTTGCTTCTAGAGTCCATGAAAATGCATCTTTCTTCAATAATGTTGTTAGAGGTGCTACTATTCTCATAATTCTTAACAAACTTGCGATAATACCCTATCAACCTAGAAATTCTCACAAATGCTTCATGGATGTGGGGATTTTCCATTCCTTAATGGCTTTAATTTTGCTAAGGTCTACCTTAACACCTTCATGAGATACAATATGACCCAGATATTCCACCTCCTATACTCCAAAGAAACATTTGGAGCTTTTTGCATATAATTGTTTCTCCTCCAATGTTTGAGCACCCTGTCAATATGTTCAACATGATCCTTCCCAGACTTGTTGTAGATTAGTATATCATCAAAAAATACTAACACAAATTTTCTAAGGAAGGGTTGAAAATGGAATTCATCAAACCTTGAAATGCAGAAGTTGCATTGGTAAGGCCAAAAGGCATGACCAAAATTCATAATGACCCTCATGAGTTCTAAATGTTGTTTTCGGAAAGCCTTCAGTATTCATTCTGATTTGATGATATCCTAAACGAAGATCGAACTTGGTGAAGTAAATTGATCCATGCAATGCATCCAATAATTCATCAATGATAGGAATGGGAAATTTATCTTTAATAGTGATCTTGTTGAGCTCCCTATAATCAGAACACATGCACCATTATCCATCCTTCTTATGCACCAATACTACTGGAGCAGAGAAAGAACTTTGACTAGGTTGAATTATACCAACCTCTAGCATTTCTGCAACCATACGTTCAATTTCAATATTTCGGGCATAGGGATATCTCTATGGCCTGATGTTTGGAGGAACACTTCCTAGAATCAAATGAATAGCATGATAATGATCACGAATAGGTGGGAGGCCTTTAGGAGTCTCAAATACCTTGGAATGATTGTCCAAGACTTTTTGGAGATCTGGAGAAATAGATTATTTCGATGTAGGAACCTCTAGCGAACATAATTGTGCAATTACACCTCGTTGTTCTTTCTTTAGAAGATTTTTCATGCCGTTAGAGCTGATTATCTTTCCCGGTTTCCCTGCAATACCCCTTAATTCAACTTCCTTTCCTTCCGCACAAAATTTCATGAAAAGTTCTTGAAAATTAAAAGCTATTGTACCCAAGGATTGTAGTCATTGGACTCCTAATACAACATCAGCACACCCATTGGAATGGAAAGCATTGGGCTATTCAATACATATTCTCCATGGATAGCTTGATATTATGGCACTTTCCAGAGCAATTAATGGTTCCTCCACTTGCAACCATCACTTGACACTCTGGTGCTAGATATAGGAAACAATTCAATTCCTTCGTTATCTTACAATGAATAAAATTATGGGTACTTCCCGAATCAATCAACACTATTACCTTTTTCTTCTTGATATGTCCTTCTATCTTGATAGTTTGAGGAGTGGAACATCACATCAATCATCAAAAAAAGTTCTCCAACTCTTAAAGGATAACCTCATGTTGGCACAGAATAGAATGAAACAACAGGCAGATCAACATCGTAGCGAAAGAAGTTTTGATATAGGTTTGTGGATATTCCTATGGATACAACCATATAAAAAAATGTCCCTCAAGCAAGCTAAGAAGGATAATAAATCATCACCAAATTATTATGGTTTGTACAAGGTGTATCAAAATATGGTACTATGACATACAAATTGGAGCTTCCTGCAGCATCCCAAGTGCACCCAGTTTAAAACATATTGCTAGAACTTAATGAGGAATGAAAAATCATATTGGAACCTGAAGCAGTCACAGAAACAAGAACTCGATAGTTACGAAATCGATCAATTTCGGAGTATCTCATCAAGCGTAAGAACTTATCCGTTGAAGATTCCACATGGGAGGATGAGAATTTTATACAGAAGCATCCATAACTACTCAAGTGTTGAGGACAATGCTTTTCTGAAGGAGAGGGGCATGTTAGCTCCCTATAATACTAGTGATTCCCCCATTACTATTGTCATTGTAGCCCTTATTGTTATTATTGTGCCCCTATTATCCCCATATTGTGATTAGTGTGCCCCATAGAAACCCACTATTGTTATTGTTGTGCCCATATGTTATTATTGTTACATCAGCTTTGATTATATTGTGACCCCTTAGACTCCTATATATAGAAAGGAGGTTTAGTCATTTGTATCATCCAAGAATTGTTCATTTGTGTAATGTAAAGAATGTTGCCCCATCGAAGTGGCTTATTTCTAAGGCGTTGATCTATCATTTATATGTTTTTGTGAGCTGGTTTCATAACAGAACCCCAACAGTTTGTGATAAGGGGATTAGGGGCCCCATTATCACAACCCATAATCCCTTAACTAATAACCACTAAATTCCCTATTTCCTTAACTCCTAAGCCATAATCCATTAACCCCACACTCATAACTCATAACCCATTAACCCCTTGATACCTTAAGCCCTAATTCACTAACCATTTAACCCTAACCCACACTTAGAATCCATGAACCAACCTTAAAAGTCACAACAATGTAACTTTTGGAGGTAATTTTGGTCACCCCCCTCCCCAATTTTTTTTATTATTAGAATTAAACTTTTAGAGGCAATTGTTAAACTGTCTCCAAATGTTCAATTCTCATGAATTTTTGGGGAGGAGGATCTTTTGGTGTATTGAATGGGTCAAGGGGACATAATGGTAGCATGGATGGGTAGAAGTGAGAGGTTTGAGCATGGTTTATTGAGATCTATAATCCTAGCATTAGAGAATGAGAAGGGGTCTTAGGACCTCATGGCATAGGATTCAAGGGGGGTCAGAGGGAAGGAAACAAGAGAAATTGATAGGGGAACCCCCAATAGTTGTGATAAGGGGATTAGGGGCCCCATTATCACAACCCATAATCCCTTAACCCATAACCACTAAATTCCCTATCCCCTTAATCCCAAAGCCATAATCCATTAATCCTTACACTCATAAATCATAATCCATTAACCCCTTGATCCCTTAAACCCTAAGCCACTAACCCCTTAACCCCTAACCCCTAACTTAGAATCCATGAATCCTTAAGCCCTAATCCATTTTCACCTTAAACCCTAACCCTTAACCATTAACCCCTAACCCCTAACACCTCAATCCCATAGCCCTTAAGCATAACCCCTAAATCCCATGACCCTAAGTCCTTTGTGCTTAACCATTAACCCTTGAAGCCCTTAACCTATAACTCCTAAAACCCAATGAACTAAACCCCTTAAGCCTAAACCCCCTAAGCCCTAACCCTTTAGCTTTTACCCTAACCCTGACTCCTGAACCCCTAAACCACTTAACTCCTAGAACCCTAAGCCTTTCTCCCAAACCATAGTGCCTCAACAATAATATTCTTTGTCATATTAGGGTTTTTTCTACTAACCCCTCTAAATACAACCTCCAAGCACTATTAGGGTCCAAGGAAAAGAGCCATAAAGTCCCTAGATCTGATCTACATTTTATGGACGGTCACATTTCAACCAAATATCCTCCACATATTACTTTCAAAGGGAAACAATATGGTGTTCTAATGTCCACGAATGCATCTAAGTTAATAGAAATAAAGTAAATTTCATCTCCATGCATGGCCCAAATGTAATTCATGTCCACTCAAAAGAAAAAAAGAGGATATAAGGATGTCCCTTTATTTGTCATCATCCTTTAACACTAGTCCATTCTCTTACCAAATGTATGGGTAATAGTCCCATATAAGTCTACAATGTTTCTCAAAGTTTCTATCCACAACATGCTCAAAACAACATTCAAAACCCTTAGTTTTCTCCAAGTCTATTTGAAAACCAATACAAGAAACACTCAACTACATGAATGGTGAAATATTCAAGATATCCATATCTAGATCATCCCTTTTGACCCCCATTTTTGTTCCTTCATTACAAATCTGACCAAGGTCATCTTATAATTGGATCTCCCTTTTGTATCTAGTGAGAATACCACCTCCTTCTTTAGGAATGGCTTGCTTCTAAAAAAATTACATTAGTACTCTTGACATATGTGGGGTTAGAAGATACATTAAGAGAAAAACGCAGGTCAAACTCAACTTATTGTCAATCGTAGGTCAAACATATATAAAAATTAAATAGTCTACAACGTAATTCTTACATCATTGGATGGTTTCGATTACTCCCAATTTATATCCCACTCCCGGTAGCTTTTCATTCCATAATTCTACAACAACTAATTCAAAGTTTCCAAAGTTCCTTGTCTTTTCTTTCAATTTCTCTTTTGTATCATGAAATTGCAGTTGATTGGGGAACCCCGTGGCAATAAGGGGATTAGGGGATCCCCTATCACAACC